>OX596239.1:24972916-26187645 GCA_951394345.1 Salicornia ramosissima
CTCTCTCTTCCTTCCCAACTGTCATTATTAAGGTAACTGTTGCTCCCCTTTATGCAAATTCATTTCAAAACTCTTCAACTTCTCTCTCTTCCTTCGAAGTTTTTCTCTGCTCGGCGATTTCCAAGCGACTTCCATCTTCGTTCCTTCAGGTAATTACTCTTTCCCTTTTCTTTTGCTTCCTTACTTCCTTGGCTCTAACTTGGTTCAACACTTAGTAATTCCATTTTCTTTTTCTTTTGGGTGATTTATTTTGGGAATTTCGATTTGCAATTAGGAATCATGGGTTGATTGTTTGAGTTTTTCGAACTTCTAATTCAAGGTGATTCGAACTCTTGATAAATGGTGAAAGCCGAAGAACATTATATGAGTAAGGTACAAGAAAGTGAGTTGAGTGAAATAAGAGAGATGGCTAATTTTCCGCCTGGGACTGTCGTGGTTGCGCCTCAACCCGATCACAAACCTGAACTATTAGATTTAGACACTTGCGTTTTCTACACCTATTGCTTCTATTTAGGTCACAAATTCCCGTTTTCACCCTTAACCCAAGCCGTGCTCTCCAATTGGGATGTGAACCCGGGTCAACTAGGGTCATAAGTATGGAGAATTCTGGCACTAATTGTGCACCTGACAATGAATTGGGAGGAAGCGTTTACTTACGAAGAATTAATGTCAGTCTATGGGGTAAAAAGGGCTCTAGATTTCACCTACTCGCTCAAGAAGCGCGTAGGATGTGAGTACTTGATAATTGACAAAGATGTGAATGATATAAAATGGAAATTATCTTACATTTTTGTGGCTAAGTCGAGTTTGGGAGATGCGGGAGACTGGCTCCGTGGTGGATGGAATTATGGAGGTATAACTAACACGTTTTCTTTCTTTTACTTTCTTATAAGGGTATTAACCAACATGTCTTCTTACTTGTCTTTGCATGTTGTAGATCTTGATATACCAGTCCCGGAGTCCGAACCTCCAAGAGAGCGTGTGGCCTAGTTTCTAAAGATATCCCGAAGTCGCAGAACGTTTTCTAGGGCTTATCCTCCCCTTACTACAACCTGTTTCCCAGCTCTTCAACTATTATGGGTGTACTCAAATCGTCTTTTCTCTTTTTTCTTATATGTTATCTGCTACTCTGGTTCTCACTCTGGAATTACGTCTTTTGCAGCGCCCCGCGTCATCTCGGGTACAGAGGAGGAGATTCTGAAAAGGGCTCAACGGATGAGAAGAAAGAGGGGCGGAGCCACCACCTCAAGTACTGACGGAAATACTTTTCGTGGTACTGAATTGGGTGCGGAGACCCCTACCAAAAAGACTAAGTCTGAGGATGTAACGACCCGACTTTTATGGACTGCCGATTTACGAAGGAAATCGACAAATGGATCATTACCAACATAAAACTTAACAAAAAAAACTATATTAAAAGTCTAAAATCCTTTTATTGCTTAAATACTGAAATAATAATCCAAAAGTAAATAAATAAATCCTCAAAGTACATAACCATAAAGTTCCATCCCAACAGGCTGGGAACAGCTAACTAATAAAACGAAGTAAATATTCAAAAGAGACTACGGTTGCACTAAATAACTCTAAAACACACAACCCGAGCCGACGCCATCCCATTCTATACCTCAGCATCTTCACCTGAAATGGGGGGGCCACCGTCAGTGGCGAGTAACTAGGCTGTCCCGCTTAAATGAGGGACCGCTAACCACATAATAGCATGGAATCAACCATGAAAACCATACAAAATACAAGGAAATACGTACAAGATAATAAACGGAATGCGTATAATAATGCGTACCAAATACGTATAAAAAGGCGTACAAAAATACGTATAAAAATACATAGAACAATACGTAGAAAAATACGTAGAAAAATATGTACAAAAATATGTAGAAAGATACGTATAAAAATACGTACAAAATACGTACAAAAATACGTATACAATTACGTATACAATACCTGTAGAATACGGTTAGAATATATACAATATACGTATACAATACAGATACAAATACGTACAACATACGATTACAAAGACGTACAGCATACATATACAAATACATACAGCATACATATACGAATACGTATAACATACAATCACTCAGAAATACACATATATAATACAGACTTACCAGACGTATGCAGCGGAAGACTTAATACCACAACCTAATACTTATATATATTCGAATATCATATAAATACGTACATACAATCAATCTTCCATTAAATACATATCTTATCATATCATGTCATTTCGTTTCATATCATAAATATCATAATATTGGACCAGTCTTTATAGCTCGTTGTGGATCCCGTGTGCACCACAACTCTCCTAAAACATACCGGGGTGAACTCGTGTATTCAGCCCGTAGCCCTCCTTTGCAAGAACTAAGCCTAAGCTATGGCCATAACCCCTAAATAGCAGCTCGTGTACACTACTTAGACGACTACATATTCTAGAATCAAGAACTGCGCAGATACCGCAGTCTAGCAGTGGCAACAACTTAACCCGATTGATGACTCGTGTATCACCAAAGGGGCGTCCGTATTACATACTATCTTTTCTAAAGGCCATCTTGAGAACACTAATTATTATCATATTATACCCTTCCCTTCATATTGCTACTTCCCTTCATATCGCAACTTATCCCTACTGACCCTTTAATTATAATAATTATAATAATAATAATAAGAATAACAATAATTCCTAAAATTATAATCTAAATTATTATAAGTCAAAATTTAAACTGAAATTGACCTAAAAATAATCTAGTAATTCGACAATTCCAAAATAATAATAAAATTCATTAAATTATCACATAAATCACATAAATTAACATTTAATCATATAAATCAGTAATTAACGTCAAAATTACATAAAACATGACAAAAATCCTACTTTTCATAATTTGAACCACTCGAAAATTTTGGAGAGAAAAATACCGAAATTATACAATTAATTCAATAAATATAATTAACAACAATTAATCATATAAACTTAATAATAACAAATAATTCATGCTTAAACCTTAAATTACCAAGATTAATCATAAAACAAGATTAAAATCAATCCCTTTTGTCCATATAAACCACTCGACATTTTGAGGTTAAAACAATATCAAAATAAATTTCAAGAATACATAATCAAATTTAAAGATTACTAATAACAATTCAAGATTACATAATAATTCAAGATCTATCAAGTTTAGTCATAAAAATCAGATTTTTAATCCCCTAAATAATCTATACCACTCGACAATCATGAGTATGAACAAGAAAACATTTCTTTTTAATTCAAGACTTAAATCATACATATAAATAAATCATGTACATGCCTATAATTCAAGAAATCATGCATAAAAATTATCAAGCAAACTATCATGCCACTCGACAATTGCATAGAAAATTCAAGAACATGAATTTAAAATTATCATACAATTATTCAATGAAAGTACATGATTAAATAAATTAATACATGCATAAAAATCCATAAAACAAATAAAGATTCATGAAACATCAAGAAAATAACATTATAAATTATTCTATATGGTTCGAAAAATACTAGGTGAACATGATACTATTCCTATTAATTTTCATGATTTAACCCTAATTAATTATATGAAAAACTTGTTCCAGATTTAAGAAGGTAAGTCTAGTTAATAATAACCCATAAAAAAATAAAAGCAGAAATAATCCTTGGCCATAACAAAGGGGAACCGGCCAAGGGAGAGGAAATTGGGTCATAGGCCCAATTTCAGAATAAACCAGAAGAAATAAGAATTAAACAGTCCAAACATACGGGCCTTTTGGACTTAGAATAATAAAATAACATTAATAACCGCGAAATTTTCTTGCCCTAAATTTCGGGTTATTACAGAGGAAGTGGTAATAGTGGATCCTCTTCTAAACCTTGCTACTCGCTTTCCTAAATCTCCGAATCCTGGCTTCTCGGGTATCCAGCCTGACTTCCTATCCTACCATGGAGTGGACTATGGGATTATGCCTACTGCTTCCCAGCTTCTCTTCTCCTCAGCTGAGAAGAGGCTGGACCCTTATGATTCAGAGGTCCTGGCTGCCCGAACCGTGGGCCACCTTCTTCAGGTACCTCGTTATTTGTTCCCGTATGCTAGATTTTTGTGTTCCCTTAGTCGTATCTTGATCGCGTCCTTTTAACATTATGTACTGGTGTTCCTTGCAGGGTCTGAAAAATGAGCTAGTTATGACCAAGCGTCTCAGGAGCCTTACAGATGCTCAGGTTAAGGCAAACATGCATCTGAGTGAGCTGCAGGCCACCTTCAACAAAGCCGAAGAGGACAAAGCAACAGAGCTGAAGGCGCTAGAAGAGAGGCTCACTCAAGAAGCAAAGAAGCGGGAGAAAGAGCTCGTTCAGCAATTAGAGGAGCTCAAGAAGAGCTAGTTGAGGAGCGGAGGCTGAAGCAGGAGGCTCAAGAGGAATGCAAGGACATGGAAGTTGATATCACAGTGTTTGTGAGGGCTCAGGTTTCCCATCAATTCCTCATCTAGAAGCTGCCCGAGTCCCAATTCAGGGGGTATATCGATATATACCTTCAGATGGGGTCTATGTCTGATTTGGGACCAGTTCCTCCGTTTGCTGGAGATGCCGAGGTTGGTGATGGATCAAGCAGGAAGGGGAATGAGGGCGTAGGTGACAATGTGGAGACTTAGTTTCTATGGATCTTTTGGTTTCTTGAACAATTATTTTTATCTTTTGGTAAACAATCTAACTACGTAACTACTTTCTTTACCGTTGGCTAAGGGGCCAACGTGTTTTAACATGTACCTGACAATGTGTGAATGCTTGTTTTTGCTGTGTGTTAGCTTCGAATTTTCCATCTTTACTTCCGATTTCTGCTTTTGTTGCTTGCTCTTATTATGATGGGTATACCTTTATTGCTTCTTGGTTATGTCTGCATCAAAAAATAGGTTAGGGGTGACCGTTGGTGTTTCCACCAACGGCCCTCTGATGCTTAAGTCAGTAATGGCTCTGGACAAAGAAATTTTGAAATGATACATAAAGTCCACATAGCTGTTTTAGGAGCTAAACATAACCTGATATCCCACATATCTGGTAACATTGTAAACTAGTAACCTAAGTACCTGGAAAGCTGGTGACCTTATGTGTTTCCCACTTGCGTAACTTCTGCAACATAACACTAGTTATGAACGACCGTTGGTGTTGCCACCAACGGCCCTCCAATGCTTAAGTCAGTATGTGATTTTGAAAAAGAAATTTAGGAATTTATTTTCTATAAGTACTGTACCTGATTAGTTGGGGGAAGTTGCCCCTTGCAGTACATTTTTAGAAGTGGTACTTCTTCAAGTGTACTACATTCCAGCTTCTAGGGATTTGCTTACCATGCAAATCTACTAGGCGATACGCCCCCTTTCCTACTACCTTTTCTATTTGATATGGTCCTTCCTAGGTTGCCCCCAGATTTCCTGCATTCCGCTCTTGCGTGTTGTGAAATACCTTCCTGAGGACCCAATCTCCGATTTGGAACATCTTTGCCTTCACGTTTTTGTTGAAGCTTCTCGACACTATGCTTTGATATGCTGCATTCCTTATCATTGTATTTTCCCTTAAGTCTTCTATGGTATCCAGATCAAACGTTATTTCTTCTACGTTCTTCTCTGGTGTGAGAATCTGTATCTTGTTGTGGGGGTTACCACCTCTGCTGGCAATACAGCTTCAAAGCCATATACCAGAGAAAATGGCGTTCTGACTGTAGCAGTTCTGAGTGTAGTCCTGTTGGCCCATAGTATCCTCGGTAGTCACTAGTAGAAAAAAATTCTTTTGCTGCATATCAAATGATGCGGTTTTTTAAAAAACCGCATCTTATTAAACAATATTTTTTTTTGGGATTTTTACAATTAAAAGCTACGGTTTTTCAAATAACCGCATCATTTGAATTGTTAAAAAATTAAAACCCTCGTATCCCACCCAAAACCATTTGTATTTCTCATCCTTCTCTCATCTCCCTCTATCTCTCTCGTGCCCCCTTCTCTGTCGCCTCTCCTCTGCCAGAAAAATAGCAGCCGCCAGCGACCCACCACCACCGGAGTTAATCTCCTCTTCTTCCTTATGTCTTGTCCTTACTTAGTCTAGGGTTTGAACAAAAAAAGGAGAAATCTAAAATTGGTTGTTGTTGTTGTGTTGTTGTTGCTGCTGCGCCGTTGTCGTCGTCGGTGTGCCGCCGTCTCCGGTGGTGACCGGTCTCCCCTCTCCTTATCTTCATCACTATATACACCACCCAAGGTACCCACACTCCTTTGCTTCCCTCTTTGATTCTATGGTTTAGTTTGATAGTTTTATGTTGTGAAATTTGGGAAAATGTTTTTGGATTATAATTTTAAATAGAATTTCTGATTTTGTTCATTTTCATTGGTATTGTTTATTGTAGTCACTGTTGTAGTGTTGTTTTTGGAGTGATTAGATGGGTTTATTGTTGAGATGGATGAGTACTTGGTTAGTGAGTTAAATATTTTAAAGTGTATTATTATACCTTAAAGTATAAATTTTAATTGGAGTTTTATAAAATAAATTAATAGTATTATATAGGGGTTTTGTAGTAATTGATAAAATTTTGTGTTAATAATCAATGTTAGTTGATTCATATGTGATTGTAGGGGAAGGATTCTTTAGAAGATTTTTGATTGAACATGGTTTTCAAGATTGTATTACAAAGGTACGTATGTACTTAGGAAGTTGTTTGCATGCAGTGGCGTGTTTAGGGCATGATTTGAACTGTGTTTGTGCAATTTCCTGCAGGTTTATGAATTAGTGCTAATTAGACTTTAGATATTATTAGGGTTTTTAATTTGGGGGAAATTTTGTGGGGAATTTTGTGAGTCTGGTTTAGTGGGGGCTTCGGTGTGGGTTTGGTTCTGGGTTGTTGCGAGGGTCTGGATAGAGTGGACGTGGATCTAGGTGGGGTGGGCATGGTTCTGGTTAACACTTGTTTTGGCGTGATTTCGAAATTTGTTGGTTGCTATTGTTGCTTTGGGGTTGTTGCTATTGGTCTACTACTACAGTTGGTGCTTTACTTTGCTATTTCTACTGTTGCTATTGTTGCGTTATTGTGGTTGCTTAGTTATTGTTACTAATTGGTCTGATGCTGCTAATGGTGCTCAGTCATTGTTGCTATTGGTTGGCTGGTGCTGTTGCCACTTGTTGTTGCTTTACTATTGCTTGGTCCGCTTCTATCGTTGTTACTTTTCTGTGGTTGCTTTGGTGTTGTTATTGGTCTGCTTGGCCTATTTGGTTCATTTTTGTCCCAAAACCCTCTAACGTTGCCCAAAATCATGCAAATAAGTCATAGAATGTTTAAATAAATATTATACGATGTGAATGGATCTTAAAAACATGAACTAGGTTGATCGGTGCCAAGATGGGAACTATACCACCAAAACCAAGCCAATAATGACTTATTTGGCTCAATTTTGTTCTAAAACGCTCTAACTTTGTCCGAGATCATGCAAATAAATCATATAAAGTTTACATATATATTATAGGACGCGAATGACACTTAAAAATACATTATAGTTTTATTGGTGAGAAGATGGGAACGAAAACAACCAAAACGAGCCTAAATGACCGATTTGGCTTGTTATTGTCCCAAAAAGCAATAAATTTTCCCAGAATCATGCAAATAAGTCATATAATGTTTACATGAATGTTATAGGATGTAAATGAAACTTAAAAAATATAATCTAGGATGATTGGTGCCAAGTTGAGAACGAAAACACCAAAAACGAGCTAAAGATGGCCTATTTGGTTCATTTTTGTTCCAAAATCCTCTAACCTTTCCCAAAATCATGCAAATAAGTCATAAAAAGTTTAAATGAATGTAATGGGTTGTGAATGAACCTTAAAAACATGAACTAGGTTGATCGGGGCCAAGATGGGAACTATAACACCAAAAACAAGCCAAAAATGACCTATTTTGCTCGTTTTTTGTTCTAAAACGTTCTTACTTTGTCCGAAATCATGAAAATAAATCATATAAATTTTAAATGAATATTATAGGACTTGAATGACACTAAAAAATATTTAATACTTTGATTGGTGAGAAGATGAAATCCCCTGTTTGGCTTGTTTTTGGTCCAAAAAGCTATAACTTTGTTCAAAATCATGAAAATAAGTCATATAATGTTTACATGAATATTATAGAATGTAAATGAACCTTAAAAACATGAACTAGATTGATCGGGGCCAAGATGGGAACTATAACACAAAAAACAAGCCAAAATGACCTATTTGGCTCGTTTTTTGTTCTAAAACGCTCTAACTTTGTCCGAAATCATGCAAATAAATCATATATAGTTTACATGAATATTATAGGACTTGTGTGACACTAAAAAATACAAAATAGTTTGATTGGTGAGAAGATGGGAATGAAAACAACCAAAACGAGCCTAAATGGCCGATTTAGCTTTGTTATTGTTCCAAAAAAGCAATAAATTTTCCCAAAACCATGCAAATAAGTCATATAATATTTAATGTTATAGGATGTAAATGAAACTTAAAAACATAATCTAGGATGATCGGTGCCAAGTTGAGAACGAAAACACCAAAAACGAGCTAAAGATGGCCTATTTGGTTCATTTTTGTTCCAAAACCCTCTAACCTTGCCCAAAATCATGCAAATAAGTCATACAAAGTTTAAATGATTGTAATGGGTTGTGAATGAACCTTGAAAACATGAACTATGTTGATCGGGGCCAAGATGGGAACTATAACACCAAAAACAAGCCAAAAATGACCTATTTGGTTTGTTTTTGTTCCAAAACCCTCTAACCTTTCCCAAAAACATGCAAAAAATTTATAAATGTTTACATGACGTGAAAACAACTTTAAAACATGAAATGGGCTTGTAGGAGCGAATTTAGGAACGAAAATGGTAGAATTTAGCCAAATATGACCTATTTGGCTATTTTTCGCTCTAAAATGAGCTTCTAGTTTGTAGAATCATATAAATAAATACCTAAACCATAATTTATTTGAGTGTCCTATTTTTGCGTAGAATTCTTGCTTTTAGTATGGCGAAAACTAATCATGTCACTTATGTTATGTATTTTCTCAGGTGTTCAACACACTAAGAGAAGGGTCATTCACATCTGCAGAGATCAATGAAGTTCGAGACAAGTGTGCAGCTATCATTACTAATACATATTTGTGATTTCCTGTATTATTACTAATACTTTCGTTATTATTGTATGAAATTTTCATATATATATATATAATGAATTTTTTTTAATTCTTGCTTATACTTCGACCCCGCATAATGACTTGGCGATGATCACCGAATAACATTCTTGAAGATGTGTGAGATTGGGGTTCCCTATCAATAGGAATCACCTTTGTACCATTGAATTTAAATTTACGTTTTTATATTATAGTATAAATTCAAATTTTATTATTTTCAAAAAAATTTCGAAAACATGCGGTTTTCATAGCTTTTCAGTGTTCTAATTGTACCAAAAGATGGGGTTTTTTAATTAAAAGATGCAGTTTTTGTTTAGAAATAGTTTTTTTTTAAATTAAAAGCTGCGGTTTTTAAAAAAAACCACAGCATTTAATGTGCAGAAGATGCGGTTTTTAAACCGCAGCATTTAAAAAAATTCAAATGATACGCCTATAAATGATGCGGTTGAAAACCGCAACATTTACGTTAAAAAACCGCAGCACTTAAATTATTTTATACTAGTGAGTTCTTCTACCCACCTTCCTTTTTTTGTTTCCAATCTTTTCTTGATACCGTTGATGATGACTTTATTACTTGACTCTGCTTGCCCGTTTGCATGATGGTATCTTGGTGTTGACGTATGTAGGTCTATGTTCCATTCTTTGCAGAAGTCCCTCGTCTTGTAACTGATAAACTGAGATCCATTGTCGCATATGATTTCTGATGGAATCCCAAACCTACAGATGTATGATGTTATTCCATAAAAACGATATGACTTCTCTATCTCTTACCTGAGAATAGGCTGCAGCTTTTATCCCAAACCTATAGATGTATGATGTTATTCTCAGCTTTTACCTGAGAATAGGCTGCAGCATATACGTTTTCTGACCCGGTGCTTCTGGTAACTTTCCTACTATGTCCATTCCCCATCTCATGAAGGGCCACGGTGTGAGGATTGGATTTAGCTGTTGGGTTGGTTGGTGTGATAGACCTGCATGCTTTTGACATTTATCACATTTAGATGCATACCTGTGGGCGTCTTCTTTAATGGTGGGCCAATAGTACCCGTATGTTAGGATTCTATTGGCTAACGAGCTTCCTGCTATATGGGATCCACATTGACTGTCGTGAAACTCTGAGAGGATGGTTGACCACTCGGCTTCTAACAAGCATCTCTGCATGATTCCTTTAGATGATCTTTTGAACATAACGCTTTCTCGTACTTCATAACTTGCTGCTTTTGTTTTTATCTTCCTAGCCTCCATTTTGTCTTGTGGTAATGTTTGATTTTGCAAGTACTCGAGGAATTGTTGGAACCAGGGTGTACCTTGGGAAGTGGAATTTAGAGGGAGAGTATCTTGCTCGGGTTTGGTTATAGCTGGGATTGATAAATGTATTAAATGTATGTTGTCAAAGTTGCAGTTCTTGAGCGCTGATCCTAGGTTAGGCAAGTGCATCTGCTTGTGTATTCTTGTCCTTAGGTACCTGGGTAATAGTAAATGGTTGAAACTTCTCTGCTTTCTGCTTGGCTATTGCTAGGTAGGCGATCATCTTTGAATCTTTGGTTGCAAACTCTCCACGGATTTGACTTACTATCAGTAAACTGTCGCTGTAGACGTTCAACCCTGTAGCTCCCAAGTCATTGGCTAATGTCATTCCTGCAATCAAAGCTTCATACTCTGCTTCGTTGTTAGTAGCGGAGAAGTCGCAGGTTATGAATTGCACTATCATCTCCCCTTGTGGCGATTTTAGTACAACCCCTAACCATGCTCCTCTAAAATTAGACGAACCGTCTACATATAATATACATATCTAAGGACCAGATAACTGGTTCAACTGTAACATTTCGTTGTCTGCTTTAGGCTCCAGGGTTGGGCTAAAATCTGCCACAAAATTTGCAAGTGCTTGTGATTTTATGGCCGACCTCGGCTGGTACCTGATGTCTATATTGCTTAGTCCAATGGCCCATTTACCCATTCTTCCGAAAAGTTTGGGTTTTTTCAAAAATGCTTTTATCGAGTAATTGGTCATTACTACTACAGTGTGGGACTCGAAATAATGCCTTAGCTTCTTAGATGATGTAACCAGGGCTAAGACCAATTTTTATAACGAAGAGTACCTGGTTTCAGCATCTAAGAGTGTTTTACTTATGTAATAGATAGGGAGTTGCTGGTTCTCAGGTTCTCTGGTTAATACCGCGCTTACTGCTTGTTCACTAACTGATAGGTATAGCTGCAATATTTCCCCCGGGTTGGGTTTGGATAGCAAAGGAGGCGATGCCAGGTAGTGTTTAAGTTCCTGGAGTGTTTTTTCATGGTTCTCTGTCCATTCAAACCCTTTATTTTTTCATAAAACGCTATAAAACAAGTGGCATTTATCTGAAGATTTGGATATAAACCTGTTTAATGCAGCTATCCTACAAGTTAGTTTTTGTACCTCCTTTAGGTTAGCAGGTGACCTGATGTTTACAATAGCTCTTTACTGGTCGGGGCAAGCTTCGATGCCCCGCTGCGTGACTACGTACCCGAGAAACTTCCCTGCTACAACTCCGAAGGAGCATTTTGTGGGATTCAGCTTCATGTTGTGTTTCCTGAGTATCCCGAAGGTCTCGGTTAAATGCTGGATTATGTGATCTTCGGCTTTCTTGGATTTCACTAACATGTCGTCGATGTAAACTTCCATTGTATCTCCCAATTGGTTCTCGAACATTTTGTTCACTAACCTCTGGTAAGTTGCACCTGCATTCTTTAAACCAAATGACATTATTTTATAACAATATATACCTTTGTCGGTGACGAAAGCTGTTTTTTCCTGGTCCTCTGCTTGCATCAATATCTGGTTGTAACCCGAGTATGCGTCCAAGAATGTCAGCATCTCATGTCCGGCTGTCGCGTCTACCATTGAGTCAATGTGGGGCAGAGGAAATGGGTCTTTTGGGTATGCCTTATTCAAATCTGTAAAATCAATACAAACTCTCCACTTGCCATTCTTCTTCCCCACAACGACCACGTTGGCCAACCATTCTGGATACTTCACTTCCCTGATTTTTCCTGCTTCCAAGAGTTTTGCTACTTCTTCGCTTATGATTTTATTTCTTTCAGGAGTGAATTTCCTTCTTTTCTGCTTCACAGGTTTCATACTTGGGTATACATAAAGCTTGTGAGTAATAATTTCGGGGCTGATTCCGACCATATCCTCGTTTGACCAAGCAAAGCAATCTGGATTCTGCTTCAGAAATTTGATTATGGCTTCTTTCTGGGGCACGGTGAGGGTGGCACCAATTAAAACTTTGCACTCTGGTTGCAAAGGGTCCAGCTCCACTTCGTCTAATAGCATTTCTTCAGGTACAACTGGGGATGGATTCTGTTGTAATTGCTATGCTAATTGTTTCTTTGGTTTCAAGCTGCTGTTGTAACATTCTCTAGCTGCTTTTCTTTCTCCTTTGATCTCTTGAATCCCCCATGGTATTGGGAACTTCACTACCTGGTGGAAGGTTGACGACATCGCTTTCATCTTGTGTATCCATAGTGTACTTAGTATAATGGTATAAGCTGACGAACAATCCACTGCGTTGAAGATGTTTGAAGTATTTACTCCTCCGGCCCAAGTGTTCAATGTCACTTATCCGATTGTCTGCTTTGTATCCCCGCTAAATCCTACCAAGGTCTTGGTATTCTTCACCACATCTGCTTTTCCCAACCCCATGGCTTCCAATGCGTCCATGAAGATGATGTTTGTCGTGCTTCCTCCATCTACTAGGACGCGCTTGGTGAGAAAGTTGCTGACATGCAGTGAGATTATCCCTACTTATGTATGGGACTAAGCTGGTACGAACCACAACTAGATTGCGTAAGACTGGATGTACGTGTTAATGGTGTAAAAAATAAACAAATGGAACAATGCGAATCAAAATAAATGGGAACGGGGTGACACGAGAGGATGATGACGCAGAAACCTCGAAATAGAGGGAAAACTGCGGGTAGCTTTGAGTCTACCAATCCACTAGATGAATAATTATTGCTTTTTTCTCGATTACAATGGTTGTATGAGTTTAAACTCGAGTATCAATGAATGATGAACTTTTTCTTTTTAACAACGTGCAAACTGATGAATGATAGTGATAGTATGTATGTATGTATCTGCCTCTAACAATCGGTCTTTTTCCCTATTTAACTACCAAAAACCTTAAGCTAGTCGTTCCACCATAATAGGAACAACTTCCTATTTCCTTGGGATGCGTGAGACAATGGAGTGCTGACTTCTTCAAGCCACGTCAGCACATGCCTGACCCTCCTTATGCAAGCTGGCGTTTGACTCGTTCCTTTGCTTCAAATTCAAACTCATTCCTTCTTCTAGAATTTTCTATCGTGATCCTGAGCCTCTGCTTCTCGGCTTCATTTGCTTCTCAGCTTTTAACCTGTACTCAGATTGGGTAAAATCGACCATAACAATATTTCAATAGCTTCTTCTTCACTAGTAGTTACTTGGGCCAGTACGTGAAAAGGGTTTTTGTAATACCCCGTATTTTTGTACATTTATACATGTATTTTTATACGTATTTTATAACCTATACACGTATTTTATACGCCTAAAAGAATAATTTATATGCTTACGAATTAGGATTAACAAAATGGTTTAAAGTTAATATTTATAAAATATTATTTATTGGGCATTTAAATAACTTCTGTATATTTAATTTATAAAGGAATTTTATAAAATCATATTTGGAAAGTAATATTAAAGGTTTTAATTAGATATTTTGGACGTCGTTTATAAAATAAAATATTCATGTTTGAAAAAGGGTAAAAGTTTTTATAACAATTGTCATGAGCCCGACACAGCGGAAGATCCGGATCAAGCCCATGTTGTATATATACTCATAGCGTAAACTCAAAACTGATCAAAACCCTAAATTAGAAAAAAAATAAAAAAAATAAAACCCCCCTCTTTCTACCTCTCTCTCCCGTGAAACAATAAACAAGAAGAGGAGGAAAGCAGTAAACAACAACGACAGCAACCGGTAGTGCCACCACCGGCCGGCCCGAGGACTCGCCACCACATAGCCGCTGTTGCTGGTGGTCCCCACCTCAGCTGCCCTGCGTGGCTGCGTGAGGTTCTGTTAAAAAAAAATCAGTCTTCTCCACGCACAGCCGGAACCACCATCGGAGGCCACTACTTCCCTGACGACCGCCGACGTCCATCCAGCCTTGTCGTCGCCTGCTACCATATGCCGCCGTGACCGGTGCCCTTGTCGCCTTCTTCTGTTGCTGCTGCCGGTACTGTTCTTAAAATTAAAAAAAAAAAGATTTCTTTCTTTTAATTACTTTAAATCTTGGATTAATCTTGTTTAATTAGTTTTAAATCAGAATTTATATTATGATTCTTGTATGGGTTTGGGTATATTTGGATGATTTGAAATTCTTTTTCTTTATGTTTGTTAGGGTTTGAATTTCAGATTTTGAATTATTGTTTAAAAAAAAAAAGAATTATTTAAACCCTAGAATTTTGATCTTTTATGTGTTGTTTATACCTATTTTAATGTTAATCTTAGATCCGTTTATGAAAAATTAAATTT
Source organism: Salicornia ramosissima (assembly GCA_951394345.1). Classification (NCBI taxonomy): domain Eukaryota; kingdom Viridiplantae; phylum Streptophyta; class Magnoliopsida; order Caryophyllales; family Amaranthaceae; genus Salicornia; species Salicornia ramosissima. The sequence goes on from OX596239.1 coordinate 24,987,698, forward strand.
CTTTCTGATTATATTTATTAAAAAATTTCAGATTTGAGTATTGTTATCAGACCCTTATGTAAACTTGTTTAAATGATCTGTTTTACGATTCTATATACTAAGGTTGATTTATATATGATAGTACTTGATTTTATAAACTTTTAAACCATAAAATATGGATTTTTGGAGGTTTAAAGAGGTGTTTGAACTATTTTAGAGCTGCTGAAATTTTTGATAAAAGAGGGTTAAATGGTTATTTTTGGGTTATTAATGCCTTATAGTTTAATATATGATTTCTATTTGATTTTATATGGTTTTCGGGGCTTAAAGTTTTGCTTTCATAAAGTTTTTGAAAGTTTTAAGTTGCTGTGACTTTATTTTAAGTGTCTTAAAGTAAAGTTTTTTTTAGAAATAGTTGTTTTGTGTGAGGTTATGAGGTATCGGGTAGCGTTAGAACTTTAAAATTCGCGTTTCGAACGTTTTAAAAGGTCTTTTGAATAATTTATACACGTTGAAATTTTTACTGTCGTACGCTAAGTCGATATTACGATTATTTAAATTATTACCTAATGTTTATTTTATTAAGAGGACACATAAATATAATTTTGGAATTTTATAGAAGCTGGAATTTTGTAATATATACTTAGGATAGTTTATATGTTCAAGGGAATTGATTAGTCCCATATTTTATTGTAGGGGACTTTGAGTTCGGTGAATTCCTTTAATTGTGACTAGTCGAGGGTAATATTCCAGGTACGTGTGTACGCAAGACTTATTTTATTAAATAGTAACATAATTAGGAAATTGTGTGGACTGTGATGAAATGTTGTGCATATATATGTATGGATGCATATAGTTTGGAAAAGGAAATTTATTTATTTATATAATCCTTCACGTTGTGAGGAAAGAATTTATTATCAAGTAGAGTGACTTCCCCAGTGTGGGTTGTTTATTATAGTTATGGAAAAGGAAAGGTATGTTGCAATTTAGGCAAGGAATATGTTCTTACTCACCTGTTGAGTCCAGGTAGTATTTTTACTCACTCCCTTTGGGAGATTGAGACAAGGATTAAAGGTTTAACCCAACCACATTGTTGGATTGGGCATAGGCAAGCTCAGATAATTAAAAATTGCTTATGTGATCACTTAGTTGTAGGGAATCTTAAAAACGGAAAATGTCTTGTTTGATTCACCAGGTTGTGTAATGTCTGGTATGGGTGAGTCTTCACAGTTACTAATTAAATATGATAAATCACGTAAAGCGAAAGAGGATTCACACCAAAACTCTAAGAACGTATACACCTTGAGTATGAACATATGGGGGGGAGCTAAATAGCTTCTACCAAGGGGTACAAGACGTTGTACATCCTTGTTTAGTTTTATTTATTTTGGCCTGGGATCCCGTCACTTTAAAAGTGACACAGTTTTACCACTCGACTTGCAACCGAGTGGGGCCCTAGAGGGTGTAGTTACTTATCTTTAGAAACCCGTTCGATGTTGAATCCAAATCTCCTTATAAACTAATAGAGTCTAGGAATGTATGGGAATTGTTCATGTAGAGTGTTTAGCAGGTTATCATTTGCATCACTTAATCTTGTTACATTATATGTGCATATCTTGTTGTATATATGTACTCAGCTTTTGCTGATTACGTGCTTTTGTATGTGTTTTCTTTGGTCATGGCCCTCGCCTTAATGACCCTGTGATGAACCAATTTATACACTTGTATTGTTGGGGAGTAGAATTGCACAGGTTAACTTGATGATGTGAAGTTCAAGATTTCAGCATACGCATGGTCTTGGGATTGGTGTGAAGAGAGAGTTTATGATTATTGTATTTGAGCTTGTTCTAAAATGTATTCATTTAATTTATTTGGTTTAAATAATTGTTAAAGTTTTTCCGCTGCAAAATTCTGAATAAGCCGAAACGTTTTCACACATGGCGGTAATGCTTTGGAAATTTCCTTTCAAATATATTTTATGTCATAATTTTAAATAATGTTGAGAGTTTTCAAGTAGGGAATTTTCAGGGTGTTACGGTTTTCTCCAAAACTATGTGTTAGGAAAAAACTAATATACACGGAATAGTGGTTGTTGTCAATTGCAATGTTAAGTACTTTGAACTAAAATATTGAGAATAATAAATATTTGTGAAAGAAAAACAAACAACAAAAAATGGCGGAGGAAGAGAATACACTACACCAAAAAATGCATTTTATAGCGCTTTTTTTATAGAGGTTGTGAGCAAACCGCTATAATAAGGTAGGTTCGGCATCTTTTATAGCGGTTATACCAAAACCGCTATAAAAAGTTAGCCTTTTAATAGCGGTTATACTATAACCGCTATTAAAAGGCTAACTTTTTATAGCGGTTATAGTATAACCGCTATTAAAAGTGAGATAAAAAAAAAGACGCGTAATAGATCAGTTTGTTCATCTTCATCTTTAAGCTCCATCTCCCACGAAAAAACCCAAACCCCTACTCCTTCAATTCGTCCTTTCCTCTTCCTCTTCATCTTCATCTTCATCTTCATCTTTCACTTCCATTTCCCACAAAAAAAAAACAAAAACCCCAACTCTTTCAATTCGTCCTTTCATCTTCATCGTGCACAAGCTTTGATTTTTCCAACAATTCCATATTTAGGGTTACTCCATTTCAACAATTCCGATTTTAGGCTTCGATTTGTTCGAAATTCTAATATTGTTTTTCCAGCAATATTAGGCTTTGGTTTTTATAACAATTTTAGGCTTTGGTTTTTATAACAATTTTAGGCTTTGGTTTTTCCAGCAATTTTAGGCTTTGGTTTTTCCAACAATTTGTTCGAAATTGCGGTTTTTCCAGTTGTTCGTAGGGTTGCCATTAGTGCGTTGTTCGCAATATTTCAAGGTAAGAAACCTCGTTTTTTTCTCTTTAAATGCTATTTGGTGATTGATTTGCTCTTTGGTTTTGGGTATTGATTATGTTGTTCTGATTTTAGTGTAGTGTAGGGTTGTTTGCAAGCTTTCATTGTTGAAGTTGTTCAAATTTATGGCTTTTTCCATCATAGGTTTGGTTGAACTGCAAGGTAGAATTTTTTTGTTGTTACTTGCTTTGCTCTCAATATGTGGGTATTGTTTTGTGGAATTGATAGAATGTTAACAACTGCAAGTAAAATTTTTGGGCTTTTAGTATATTTGTTTTCTGTTGGTGTTTCATCATTTCATTATTTATGAGATTTTCTAGTTGCCATCATTGTTTTCTGTGGTGTGCTAATTATTCCTTGATACATTTGAGTTGATACTTTGAATTATTGAATTAGATGGTTTCTGATTATCGGTTCCTGGTTACTGCTAATCAGAAATTTGAACTGATGAAGCAATAAGAAGGAGCAAGTAAGTATGTGTCCAAATTTGAAATTTGAACCAATTATAGTGGGATCTCATCACTTAATTTTTGCAGGAAACATAAATGACCTTTTTCTCTTATAGATTGCTACTTTTGATAACAAGATTAGCTCAAAGCATTTGTTGGAGCCTGGAGGCAGAGCCAACTCGCAGCAAAATAGAAGTAAGGGTTGTTAGTGTTTGTTGCTTCTATTTTAGCTTTTTCCTTGCAAATAATTTTCCTAGATAACTATTCTATTTTTTATGCCATAATTATAGGAGTTTTGCTAAGGGCTGTTGCATGGGACGGTTCCAATTTATTATAAGTCACAGGGTATACCAGATAATGTATGTTTATACATCTGTGCATTATGAATGTTTCAGTTCATTGAACTTTTAATTATGTCAATCGAGAATCCTAGGTTGCATAGTGGTGAATTTGCATCTAACCATATTCTATATGTTTATAAATACTTCATAATATCTATGCTAGACAGTGTTCAGAAACAATACTTTTTTACTTCGAACTTAAACACTCTCTTAACCCATTATGTGGAAACAAAAGGAACTTAACTGTTTGGATATAGTGTTGCTCTATTATTAGGTTAGATTCTATAACAGCCAGCCATAATTCTTGTGGATAGTTGCAGTTACTTTCCCTGACTTAGTGTTAGTTTTGGAATCATCAATTGTGGGGTGAAACCCCCACATATTGGGGTTTTAGTGGAAAGGTTACATTCAATGTTTTTGTCATTGGGATTTATATAACTGCATACATGGGATTGTCTCATTAATTTTAGTTGTGAGGAGGCTTCAAGTGCAATGCTCATTAATCCTAGTGTGAATCCAGTGAATGTGTTACAAATGCGATGCTCTAAATTATTGTAAACAACTTGTGAACTTGAAGAACTGTTTGTAAGAAAAATGGTTCTTTTTGATGAATTTCTAGACACTTTAATTCATTTGAATGGTAAATACTTCTTTTAGAAACCTTAAAAAGTAACAGGAAAAAAATTGTATTCTCTCAGCTTTTGTAGTAATAATTTTTGAGATTGAAACATTACTGGAAAATGCTAGTGTCCAGATTGTAGTGGGAAAGACGTTTGATGACATGGTTTTGAGCAGTTCCAAGAATGTGCTTCTTGAGGTTAGTGCTCTTGCACTCCCTTGTCCCTTCACTAATTTGACATTGTATCTTTTGTTTCTTTCTACTTGAGCTTTTGTGTTTGGTTATCCTTTCAGTCCATGTACTATGTATGTTGCCATATTCAATAACTAGTGTGTTCTAAAGAACAAAATCAACTTGCTTGTAATTAAGGGCTATAGATCTTTTCCTCTTCCATCTGTGTTGTCTTCTCATTTGTATGTTCTCCCATTTTCAAGTCTTTGGTTGTGATTCTGCTCACCTTATTCCTTTTTATATGAGTTTAGATAAAGTCTAAAGTTCAAATAGTTCAAATATTATCTGGTAAATTGAAATAAGTTAATATAATGGCCCCTTTGATATATTTATTGTGCACATCAGTTGCACATTGTCAATATTTTACTTTCTGATGGCTGATATCTCTCTTCCTCTGTTTCTTTTTCTCGTTTTATTAGTTATCTTTTGGGTAATGGAAAATTTGTCACCATCAATGAACAGATAATTTCTGGGAAGATAATCCCAAGGATATACTTCTCTCTTCTTTACTTTTTTTTTCTCTTGTTTTCCGAAAACATTTAGGTCCACACACCGTGGTGTATGGGTTGTGACGCTACAAGCAAGCAAGTAGTGACGTAGTATCAGGCTATTAGCAAGGGGAGTAATTCTAGGCAATATTATCTTGCTAAATAAGAGGCAAATTCTGGAGCGTATAGGGAATATTGATCAACTAAAAAATAAGCGATATTTATTTGAATAAATTACATCAATAATACTCAAACTCTATTACTTGTATTTTACATTGATACATGTCTAAGTGTCTAACTCGGCTATTTTATAATTTGTTTTACTGATTTTAGCCCAAAATGAAGTGTCGATGTGTCATATCTATGTTCTAGTGTCAAGGACCCGACCCGGATTACATGAACTAAAAATCTGAAATGAATAATCCGAATTATTCTAGATTTACATAGTCTTGCACTGCTACTTTTGCCAATGCCACATGCTAGATGAGGCCTCAGCTACTAAATCCGCTAGGAACAACGTGTATAATGAATTTGGTTATGTTTTTAAGAATCTAACAAAAAAATGCATTATAAGTTCCAGCCCCCCCCCCCCCCCCACTGCCTAGCTGCAGCAGCAGACCCCCCCCCCCCACTGCCCAACAGCAGCAGAACAACCCCCCCACTGCCCTGCAGCAGCAGAACAACCCCCCCACCGCCCAGCAGCAGCATAACCCCCCCATTGCCTAGCTGCAGCAGCAGACCCCCACCCCCCTACTGCCCATCAGCAGCAGCAAACCCCCCCCCCCACATCCATGGTGTTAACTAGATAGCTTGTAAATGGAATAAATGGAGTTTTTATAATATTCTTTCAAAGAAGGGTTATTAATTTGCTTTGTAGGATTTAGATGGTACATATATATATATATATATATAGGAAGATGTCATGGAAATCTAGAGTTCATTCACAAGTTAGTTTGTTGTAATCAAGAATATTTGATTATATTATGATGACCCAGGCCACATTATCAGGACTCACAAAACTATATAATGACCCATGTAATGACAAAGGAGGGCAAAAAATTATGCCTTGGTTGATGAACAAGTAGGGCAAATTTTTTTGCCTTGGTTGATGACCAAGTAGGGCAAAAAATTTTGCCTTGGTTGATGAACATGTAGGACAAATTTTTTTGCCTTTGTTAATGATCAAAGAAGGCAATAATTATTGCCTTTGATGATGACCGAAAAGGGCAAATTTGGGTTGCCTTGCTTGGGTTGAAGCAAAGAGGGCAAAAAATATTTGTCCTTCTTGTTCAAAACAAAGAGGGCAAAAAGTTTAGTTTCGCCCTCTAAAGCTAATACAACGGTTCTACAAGGGCAACATAAGGGCAATATTTATGTTGCCCCGCTAGTCTAAGAGGGCAAATTTTGGGTCTAAGAGGACAATTTTCGTTGCCCTCTTTGAAACTATTTCTTGTAGTTAGATTTTGTTCCGGAATGACCATATTGTCTCTAGAAAAATGCAAATAAGTCCTAGGCAATGTTGTAGGACATGATTGCAGCTTGAAAAAATAATATAGACTTAGTGGCTTGAAGTTGGGAACTAAAACACCCAAAAACAACCAAAAAAATGACCTAAGTCACAAGATTTTATTTTGAAATGACCCTATTGTTTCTAAAATCATGCAAATAAGTCCTAGGTTGATAACAATAATGTTATAGGACATTATTACAACTATGAAACATGAAATACACTGAGTTGGCTCGAAGTTGGGAATGAAAACACCAAAAAAACCAAAAAATGACCAAAGTCACTAGATTTTGTTCCGGAATGACCCTATTGTCTCTAGAATATTGCAAATATGTCCTAGGTTGATAGAACGAATGTTATAAGACATGATTGGAACTTTTAAAAAATAATATAGGCTTAGTGGCTCGAAGTTAGGAACGAACACACCCCAAAACAACAAAAAAAGACCTAATAAGTCACTAGATTTTGTTCTGAAATGACCCCATTGTTTTCTAAAATCATGCAAATAAGTCCTAGGTTGATAACATTAATGTTATAGGACAAGATTATGGCTTCGAAACTTGAAATTGATTGAACTGTTTAAAGAGCGGAATGAAAACCCCAGAAATAGTCTTTTTTTTTTTCTTCTTAAAATCATGCGAACGAGTTATAAAATGCTTGAATGAATGAATATAGATTAAAACGATGAAATATTTTCTAAGATGGAAACAATTTCTATATAACAATCCATATGATCTTAATATATCATTTATTTAACCATGTTTGTTTGTATACTAAGATAAAATTTTTATTTTTTGCAGTATTATGTGGATTGTCAATCTTCAAGTTATAATCAAAGCCAACTTGATGACATTAGAGTTTTGTGGGTGCGACATTTTTTTCGAAAAATGTAGGTTAGAAGTTATAATCATTCATTACTATGTATTATTGAATCCATGACGTTTGGGATTTTTTTTTTTTGATGGAATTGGAGGAATATCCATATTTTGTAATCGGGATGAAATATATACGGAAATGTCGTATATTATTTTGTTGTAGATATTGTACTATATTTTTGTTAAAAATAGCATTTTCTTTTAGTTTTGGATATATTATATAGGTTCCATTTATTGGATATTTTTAGGGTTTTTTTTTATTAAAAAAAACAGAGCTTTTATAGCGGTTATTTAAAAACCGCTATAAAAGGTTAGCAAAAATGTAGCATATTTTGTGCATCATGAAAGTGGCCTTTAATAGTGGTTATTGCAGAACCGATATAAAAAGCTACCTTTTAATAGCGATTAAAAAATCGCTATAAAAGGCTCAATAACCGCTATAAAAAGCTATGTTTTAATAGCGGTTACAAAACCGCTATAAAAAGGTCCGTCCACTTTTTATAGCGCTGCGAACTATAGCGGTTAAAAACCGCTATAAAAAGGCTCTTCCAACCGCTATAAAAAGTACTTTTTGGCGTAGTGATAATTCACTACTAAAACAAATGGAGGACAACTCAAAGGAGAAATTATAGTATTCCCACTCACACAACAATGACTCTCAAAAGCTCACAAAATACTTAATCTCTCTAATACAAAACTGATGTAATGTGGGATGTAAAATGCTAAAGACTTGATGCCATATTTATAGGGATAAATTAATCCCAAGAGTCATTGCCATAAAGGGATTTGAATACCCATCAAAGCAAAAAAACATACACTTAAACTTAGAATTAAAGAAGAATTAAAAGCTGAATACAAAAGACCAAAAGTCACGAGAAAAAGAAAAGAAAAAAAAAACATCAGAGGGCCTGACCCGACCCATCGGGTCAGCACCTAGAACAAAAGTTTCCTTTTCCATTTCATTCAGACTAGATCAGGTGGCTCCACTCGACCATTGACTCGATCGGGTCAGCTGACCCGATTGGTCGGGTGGGGGCCAAAAACCTTCGTATTTTGCAAACGAAACGACGACGAGCATAACGAACACAAATTTGAGTCAAACCTTACAATCTCCACCTTGGATCGAATTTGCTAAGATCCAAAAAACACAAAGTGAACAACATTGATCTCCTCTTTCCTCCTCTAACAAAACCCAACCGGGCTCCACCTTAACATAAGGCACTTAAACTTGAGCCTAAAACACGCTTAGACATCCGAACGGGCTCAATTTCTGATTTGTGAACCGGCATGCACGTACACAACCCCGTATCCAAATCGCTACATCAGTATCAATTGATTCAAACGCAACATAGCCATCCAATTCATAAACTGTTCCAACTCTAAAATCCTTCATCTCAACTTTAGAGCCTTTGGAGATTGTAGCAACACCATCTTTAAAAGCACAAACAAAGCCTTGAACATCAAGAGCACCCAATTAGACAAGGTTAAATTTCAAACCGGGAACATGATAAACATTAGTTAAAACAATCATCGCACCATTAGACATTCTCATTTTTACCGAACTGATTCCGACAATGTTGCAAACATCACCATTGCCGAGTGTAACTCCTCCACCTCGAACTGAATCATAGGTAGAAAAATATTTCTTAATGGAACAAACATGAGAAAAACTTCCAGAATCAAGAATCCACTTTCCACTGGAACTAGGTGCATCATTCACAACCAAACTAACATCATCATCTTTATCATCATGAGCAAAACCCGCACTAGCGTCTTCTTGCTCTTGATCACCCTTACCCCGATCTTGACTTTCTTCTTCTTTAATTTTCTTATTTTTAAGTTTGAAACAATTAGTCTTAATATGACCTTTCTTACGACAATAGTTGCAAACTATTTCTTTATGTGATGAATTAGAAAACTCATAACTACCTCTTGCAACAAGTCATTCACCATGAGTAGAATCATGTTCTTTAACAACTAATTGTTTTTCAATTAGTTCACGTTGCAACAAAGTATCTTTTACATCTTCAAAACTAATCTCATCACAACCATAAAGCAATGTCTCTCTAACATGCTTGTATGAAGGAGGTAAAGAACATAACAAGGTAATAGCCAAATCCTCATCATCAAGTTCTACTTCTATATTATGTAACCATAATAACAGAACAAAAATTGAGTATCCTCATGGATGACGGTCACTTCTTGGGCCGCCGAACCAAGCTCATACACATACTAGTACAATATTGTCTGCTTTGGGAGTTAACCCACACGGCTTTGTTTTTGGGCTCCTTCCCAAAAGGCCTTGTTCTAATGTATATTGAGCACCACTATATAAACAACTTTTTATCTTGCTATTTTTTCGATGTGGGACTTGGGATGCACTTATTTTCCCAATACGTCTGAGATATTATGTCCACAAAATCTTTCTTAACATCTGGGATAATATCATTGCTTTCTAGAAGACTTTTGAATGCCCACACTTTGCCACTCAATGCCCACACATGGAATGCCGAAAATCCTTTTTCATTTGTTTGTTTAATGATCTTCGGATCGGTTCTCTTCGAACCAACAATCGAAAGATTTCTTTTGCGTCATCTGCCATCAACAAGCTTTTATACATGAGATAATTGGAATTGTGCAGCTATCCAGTAACTCTAGTTTAGATATCATTGAAATGAAAGTTACCCTAGTATGGCCCATTTTGTAGTTGGCTATAAATTGAGGTAACTGGAATGAATTTATAACTAAATTTAGAAGCAAAATCAAAATTCATTCCCATAGTAGTGCTAGTTTCACTCCAATTCATCTAATTTTCTTCACAAATATCCATTCCCATCTAATAGCAACCATCCTTTCACATGGTAACGGATGATAATGAAAATTTTTAAGAAATTTCAAATTGGGAATGAAAAATATGTTTTGCATGGGATTATGAAGTTTTTACTTAACAAATTACACTTAAAATCCATTACCGTTACCACAATTTATTACCAACAACCAAACGGACCGTTAGAGTAATTCCTTGTTCCCGTTATGTAATCATATCATACAAAAGTATAGCCAACAAGCCCAAGACATTTTTTTTTTAGTACATGTTTATGTGCGCAAGTGAATAAAAATTATAAAATTGTGTATATCAATCAATAAGACGCGCAGCTTTACCATCAATTTTTCCTAAGCTGATAAGGAAAAGAGTTTAATTAAAAAATGAAACAAAATTACTCCTAAGTGTGATTATCAACGGAGTTGAGACCATACTCTACTAAGCTCGGTTTGTTTTTATTTATGTTTTCTCGAGCTAAAGCCGAACTTGAAAATTTTCATGCCGAGCCACTATCAAATTGTTCACAAACAAGTTAAACTAAGTATTACTCTAACGGCCCGTTTGGTTGTGAGTAATAAATTTTGGTAATGTTAATGGTTTTAAAGTGTATTTTTGTGAAGTAACAACCTTATAATCCCTATGGAAAACATATTTTCATTTCCAAGGTTAAATTTTCTTCTCATTTTTCATTACCATTCATTAACATTGGGGAGGCTGATATTAGATGATCGGATGAGAATGTATATTCGTGAAAAAAATTTAGATAAATTGGAGTTCGATTAGCACAACAATGGGAATGAATTTTTATTTTCTTTCCAAATTTATCTATAAATTCATTTTCATTACCTCCATTTATAACCGGTTACCAAATGGCAGTAACTTTTCTTGCTTCTTTACTTTACTTTTTTTTTCCCTTAAATTTTTCCTGGTTTTGTTCAATTTTTATGGAATGATTTTTGTTAACCTTATATCATGTAATACTATATGTCAAATATTTTTTTATTATTTATTTACTCGTAATAATTTTATATATTTATTATGAAACATCAATTGAGCTTAATCACGAGCGTTTTAGGTCGAAAAATGAAATAAATCAGCTCCTGTCGTTAAGATTTCGAGCCAAGCTCGAACTATAACCGAGCCCAAGGTAAATTTTGGTGGGCCAACTACTTTCGTACTAAATTTTTTTTTTTTTTTGAGTTACATAATGTCTACAAGTATAAATGGTCAATTTAAATAAATGAACATGTTTGAGGATAAGGCAGATATATACAGTAGTAGAAAGTTGTAATATGTATGTTTACTTAAAAAAAAAAGAGAAAATATCATTGGTAAGCTCGTGCTATTTTAATTTAACAATGGCGAACGTTTGTTTTTTTTTAAAACAAAAATAAAAAATAACTATAAATTATACAACAAACTGAACGGTGACATTAATAAGTTTCAACAATTAGTTTAGGATATTGATTATTATGTTTTATATATAACTCGTGTTAATTAATGTAGTTTAGAGTGATCAATCCTGATGTTGACTAGTTTTGACTTTTGAGGATGAAAATAACTGTTGGGCCTTAGGTCCCTTCCTATGTGGAGAAACCTATTTTAGTTGATTAATCTTTTGTGAGTAAATTAGTAAAGTTGACCCATTAATTATTTTGCTTCTCAAAGAAGCTTTTGGCTGAATTCTTATAAGGAAGTTGGAAGGGTCTTGGAAGATAGGTGTGTGAGAAAAATCAGAATAGAGAGAGCCACAAAAAGAGAAGCCCCTATTCACGTTTTCTGGTGAGCAGCCTCCGAAAACACCTCCGATTGAAGGCCTTTTGTGGTCCGATTTTGCTCAAATTTTGACAGCACGTTGGGGACATCTTGGGATTCATTCTGGACGGTGTGATCGTGTATATGTGCTATGATTTGTGAGAATTTGCTTCTGTAATCAGTTCTGTTTTTCTGGTCAGATTTCACCTTTTCATTCTTCCTTGTTTTGCTCTCTATGATCATTGTTGTTGGTTAATTTGTATACCCACTTTTGGACTTGGTTTTGGTGATTGTTACCAACCTTTTAATCATAATAAGAGCTTTTGGGTGAACTCCCTTATCATCCCGTGGTTTTTACTCTTCACACCGAAGGGGTTTTCCACGTAAAAATTAGAGTATTCTTGTTTATCGTTTTCATTCATCCTATTGTTTCTTGCTGCGATTATTTCTGTTTGTGTTGGTATATATTGCTAGTTGTTGATTGATTTGGAGATAAAACAATTCCTTGGGTTCGGTTTGCGACTTCTTGCAATCTAGTATCACCAGAGTTTGGTTGTCGCTTGTTGTTGTTCCGCTTTGGGGTGTCGTTATTCCCATCATTCTGGTATCAGGGCCGTGTTGTGTTTGTTATTTTCTCCATGGATTCCAGTAATATCAACACTAGTAGAATGGTTAGTTTGAATGGTATTAACTATCATTTATGGAAACGGATGATGCAAGATCTTTTTTATGTCAAAAGTTGGCATTTACCTGTCTTTGCATTCGAGAAACCGTCAGGTAAGACTGATGACCAATGGAAATTTGAGCATCAACAAGTTTGTGGGTTTATTCGTCAATGGGTAGATGATAACGTGTTAAATCACATTAATGATGAAGTTGATGCTAAGGCCCTTTGGACGAAACATGAATCCCTTTATGATAGTAAGCTAAGTCTGTAACAACAAGTTATATCTAATCAAGCAATTGTTGGGCTTGAAGTATGTTGAGAGCAAGGCAATGAATGATCATTGGAATGATTTTCGTGGCATTATTCAGCAATTGTCTGCCATGGAAGTCAAGTTTGATGATGAAGTTCAGGGACTCTTACTGCTTGGTACTCTTGCTAATTCTTGGGATACTTTTAGAATGACACTTTGTAACTCTGCTCCCGGAGGAAAGGTTACTTTGGATCTTGCCAAAGTTAGTGTGTTAAATGAGGAGATGAGAAAGAAATCTCAGGGTGTGTCATCGTCATCCGAAGAAGCATATGTTGCTGAAAATAGGGGGAGAGGTAGAACCAGAGGTCCGGGTCCAAATGGTAGAGGCAAAAGTCGAAGCAAGTCTCAGGGAAGAAAGAATTTCAAGTGCAATTACTGTGACAAAATGGGACACCTTGAAAAGTACTGATTCAAGTTGATAAGGGACAACAAAAGTGGTAAGAACAAGCAAGAAAAGAAGCCGAATAAAAATGATCAAGAAGGAGAAAGTCGAGCAGCAACTGCCACTATTAATGATCTTATCGTAGTTCATGATGAGAATTCTGTGAACCTTGTTAGATATGATAGTTGTTGGATAATCGATAGTGGTGCCTCACTTCATGTCCTTCTAGGAAGGATTTTTTTCACATCTTATACTCCAGGTGACTATGGTGTATTAAAGATGGGTAATGATGGTCTGGCTCAAGTTGTAGGGGTTGGAGATGTTTGTTTGGTGACTGATCTTGGAGCAAGATTGGTGCTCAAGAATGTTCGACATGTACCAGATATTCGTTAAAACTTAATCTCCACCGGTAAGCTCGATGATGAAGGCTACTGCAACATTTTTCAGAGTGGCAATTGGAAACTCACTAAAGGCAATCTGGTGCTTGCTCGTGGGAAGAAACACACTAGCCTCTATATGTTGCAAGCTACAATCTCCACTGATGGTGTCAATGTAGTAGATGATGATCCTGCAAAGTTGTGGCACAAAAGACTTGGCCATATGAGTGAAAAGGGGCTAAGTTGCTTGATCAAGAAAAATGTTCTACCTGGCTTGAAGAGTGCGAAATTAGACAAGTGTTCTCACTGTATGGCTGGTAAGCAGACTACAGTCTCTTTTAAGAGACATCCTCCATTTAGAAAATCAAGTTTGCTTGATCTAGTCCATTCTGATGTTTGAGGTCCTTTGAAAGTCAAGACTTTTAGTGGTGCAATTTATTTTGTAACTTTTATGGATGATTGTTCAAGAAAGTTGTGGGTTTATGCTTTGAAAACTAAAGATCAGGTGCTTGATGTCTTTAAACAATTTCAAGCTTTGGTTGAAAGGCAAACTGGAAAGAAGTTAAAGTGCATCCGTTCTGACAATGGTGGTGAATACCTTGGGCCACTTGATGAATTTTGCAAGTCACAAGGCATAAGATATCAGAGAACAACGAAGAAGACTCCTCAGTTGAATGGTGTGGCTGAGAGAATGAACAGAACCTTGTTAGAGAGAATGGTGTGCATGCTTTAAGAGGCTAAGTTACCGAAGCACTTTGGGGTGAAGCTTTGTATACTGTTGCCCATGTGATTAATTTGTCTCCTTGTGTCGCACTTGATGGTGATGTTCCAGATAAGGTTTGGTTTGGCAGGGAGGTCTCCTACAATCATTTGCGTGTCTTCGGGTGTAAGGCATATGTACATGTTCCTAAAGATGAAATATCGAAGCTGGATTCTAAGACTCGACAATGCATCTTTGTAGGCTATGGTCATCATGAGTTTGGCTACAGGTTTTATGATCTTGTAGATAAGAAACTGATTCGCAGCAGGGATGTAGTTTTTGTTTAAAATCAAACTGTGACGACCCGACTCGCTTAAATCGGCGCGGAAGAAACCGACGAGTCGAATAGTCAGAACTAACAACTAAAATACTTAAAAATTAAAGCAATACCTCAAAGTATTATATTACTAATCCAAAAAGTACAAATACCCACAAGTTTGTACATAACTAAACCAAAAGTCAAACTACCAATACTAATAAACGTAACTCCAACCACATGTCAGAGTTTAAAACAAATGTATACAAATATCACTACTATACTCCAATACTATCCAAAACCAATAAACAATGAAAAAGAAACAACTAAATCATAATAGCGGCACTCGCCCAACCCAAAGCTAAGCAAGAACCTCATCATCAGAATTACCTGAAAAATAAACAACAGTCCACCGTCAGTGGCGAGTAACATAACTGACTCACCCTAACGGGAATACACAAGAACATAGCATAAATCAAATATCCAAACCAAACATCAAATCATGCGAAAATCATCCAAATGTACAGACTCGACTCAACTAACTTATCCAAAATTATCTTTGGCGCAATCATTCATAAACTAGACCAGACTACGCTCGTATGAACGCCTCTTACGCGATCGAACTTTCCAACTATGCCAGGATTGAGAATCTTACTCCCAACCCCATGAAACCAATCTTACTGGAAATCCATGTCAAAGACGACATAGTGGTAATCACTATCCCAATACCACGGTCAGGATAGGGGCAACGTCTTAACCCAAAAACATAGAATCTTACTCTAAGTTTTAGGCGTCTAGCTACGAAATCAAGCTAATCTTTCATTCTTTAACTTTAATCCGAAGTTTACTCACTTAGTTACTTCTTAACTTGCATCTTACGTCTTGACTTAAGAAAATAACGCGTAAACCAAACATCTACATCTTATCGTTTTCTTTAACTCTTTCTTTAACTTTCTTTAACTTTCTTTAACTTTCTTTAACTTAAAAGACTTAATCAAGAACTTATCAAGACTCATCAAGAACTCATCAAGAACTCAAAGAACTCAACCAAGATTCAAGATCTTCAACCAAGAACTTAATCAAGATTCAAGAACTTCAATCAAAACTCATCCAACTTACATAAACCACACGCATAAACCAACACATATACATGAAGAAGAAAGAGTGGGTGGGCGATTTTTTTTTACGACAATTCTTCTCCTTTTAGCTTGGAAATGGTGCTTGGATGAGTGGCTTTCTTCACCATTTTAGCTCATTTTCATGGCAAAGAAGAAGAATCTAATACTCCTTCTCCTCAGTCTCATGGGAATCATCTTGCTAACCTTAGTTCGATTGGAGCTGGTGGAGGTTCGAATGTGGAGAGCTCAGCTGGGGGTGATACGGTGGTTAGGGTTCTTCGTGATGCTAAGCCGGTGCCTTTAGTGGGGGCTGCTGCTGGTGCAGGGTCTTCGGAGCTGGGGTCGTCGGTGGCTGCGAAGGAGGTGAGATAGGCTGCGAGGGTGGTGGTCGAGGAGCCAGCTCAGAATGTGGTTGGAGAAGCTCCAGGCGTGGCTGGGCAGGCAGGTGGGGGTGCTAGTTCCTGGTCTAGTGTGGTCAAGCAGCCATTCTCCTCAAAAGGTATGACTCTCAAGTTTATTTCTCCTTCTTTGCAAGATGATAAACTTGTTGCTAGCCTTGATGTTGCTGAAGTTGCTAAGGGTACTAGACTTTGGGCTAATTCATTGATTGCTTATGTGATTGGTGCTAAAATAACTCATACCGCGGTGTCTAATTTTATTGCTAAGATTTGGAATCATGTGTCTAAACCGGAAATTTTTCTTCATGGAGATGGTTATTGTGTGATTCGGTTTATGTGTCTTGATGACATGAATGCAATTCTTTGTGGAGGTCCTTATATGTTCTTTGGAAAGCCAATGGTGATTAAGCTTTGGTCTCCAAAGTTTAATTTTCATGATGAGGTGCTACGTACGGTTTCGGTATGGATTAGACTTCCCAATTTGCCATTGAATTGTTGGGCTTTTGATTCTTTGTGTCGGATTGCTAGTCTTGTTGGTGTGCCGGTTTGTGCGGATGAGTGTACTTCGAATCAATTGAGAATATCATTTGCTAGAATTATGGTGGAAGTTGATATTACTAAGCCTTTGGTTAGGAGTGTGTTTGTGAAGGGTGTTGATGGGGCTTTATTTGAGCAACGTGTTTTGTATGAATTTGTGCCATTCTATTGTGTGAAGTGTTGCAAGATGGGGCATGATTGCTCTAAAAATCAACAAAAGAAACAAGATAAGCAAGATAAGCAACATTGGGTTCCCAAAAAGAAGCAAGGGGATGTGCAGGGGTTAGTGGCTCGGTTGAGGCAGTTGGCTCGAATGATGGGCCTGCTCCTACTGATGTTAGTGCTGCTCATACCTCTGACGAGGCTGTGTCTGCTACGGCTGCAGCGGCTGCTTCTGCCTCTGTCTGTTCTGGCTCGGCGGCTGCTTCTGCCCCTGTTCTGGCTGTCTCTGCTCTCAGGTCTGAAGCTGCTGCTGCTTCTGTTTTTGGTCAGCGAGGAGGGGTTGATGGGCGGCAGAAGGTTGGGGAGGTGGCTGGTGTGCAAGAGGTGGTAGGTGCTGGTGGTGGGCTGGTTGGCAGGGGGTGTGAGGCTGGTTTTGGAGCTGGGCAGAGGTCTGGTGGGGCTGCTGTCCAGCAGCGGGGGGATGGTGCGGCTGCTTGCTATGGTGAATCAAATGCTTTGGTTACGTTTGCTACTCCTATTCCTCAACCTCTGGGAATCGATGATTCTAGTGCTTGGAGGGTGGTGACAAAAAAATCTTCTACGGTGAGTAAAAGGGATGTTGCTTCTCAAATTAAAACCGGGAATATTTATTTGTCGCTCATTGAGGAGGGTGATGAAGATGGGGAGCAATTCATTCATTGTGAGATCAGGAATCGTGATGGTAGCCTTACTATCGTCTGCACTTTTGTTTATGGCCTCAACACAGTGGAAGAAAAACGAGCTCTCTGGAGGGATACTGGGACTCTTATGACAGGTAATCTGCCTTGGCTTTTACTTGGTGATTTTAATTCTATTCTTTCTCAGGAGGATAGGTTGAATGGTAGACCTGTTATGAATGCTGAGACTAGGGATTTTAATATATGGATGAATAACCTTTCCCTTTCTCCTCTTAGGGCTAGAGGTAGTTTATTTACTTGGTCTAATAAGTCTCTTGGTGATGGTAGAATATGTAGTAGGATGGATTGGGCGTGTGGTAATGAGGAGTGGTTAGATTCTTTCCCTCAAGTTGAGGCGAGTTATCTTCCCCCTGCTCTTTCAGATCATTGTCCGATTCTTGTGGAGTGTGCTCGGTTTGTTCCAGGTAAAGGGAAGCCATTTCGGTTTCTTAATATTTTGGCTACTCACAAGGATTTCTTGGATATTGTGCGGCGTAGTTGGGGCCGGTATGCTACTGGTTCTCAGTTGAAGGTGGTTTGGGAGAAGTTGAAATTTGTTAAGCATGAGCTCAAGCATCTCAATATTCAGCATTTCTCGAATATTCAGGCTCATATTCAGGAGAAGCAGCAGGAGTTAGAAGATGTTTAGGTTCTTTTGGGTGTTAACCCGGGTGATTATGATCTTCAGTGTAAAGAACGAGTTACTTCTCTCCAGCTCAGGCATTGGAGCTCTCTTTATGAGAGTGTTCTTCGTCAAAAGTCCAGGGTTCAGTGGGTGAAGCTCGGGGATTCTAATTCTCAGTACTTCTTCTCTTTCATGAAGCAGAGGCAGAATTCGAACAGGATTGATTCTCTTCTTTCTGATGATGGTCGTGTTCTTGTAGAGCCTTCGTAAGTAGAGCAGGAAGTCGTGGGATTCTATAAGCGGTTACTTGGGGCTAGTGCTTTGGTGCTTCCTCATGTTGATGTTCGGGCTGTTCGGCGGGGGCCTAAGCTCAGTGATGATGCTCGGTCTCTTTTGGTTAGACAGGTTTCTTATGGAGAGATAGATGATGCTTTGGAGGCAATTGATGATTCTAAAGCCTCGGGGGTTGATGGTTTTAATGCTTTCTTCTTTAAGAAGGCATGGCCCCTTCTCAGGGACGATGTTCATGGTGCTATTTAGGAGTTCTTTACTACAGGTGTTATGTCTAAGCAATGGAACTGTACTTCTGTCACTTTGGTCCCAAAAGTTCAGAATCCTGAGTATGTGAAAGAGTATAGGCTTATTGCTTGTTGTACTGTGCTTTATAAAATTATTTCTAAGATTCTCACCTGCAGGTTGGCTAGAGTAATTGGAGATGTTGTGAATGATTCCCAAGCAGGATTTATTCCTGGGAAACATATTGGACATAATATTATGTTGGCCACAGAGCTCATGAAGGGATATTCTCATAAATATATTTCTCCACGATGTGTTGTCAAGGTAGACCTTAAAAAGGCCTATGATTCTATAGAATGGAGTTTTCTCGAGACTATGCTTTATGAGTTGGGGTTTCCTCCACTTTTTATTAAATGGGTGATGGGTGCCGTTTCTTCGGTGTCTTACTCTATTTTGATTAATGGTTTTCCCACTGTTCCCTTTCCTGCGAGGAAGGGATTGCGGCAAGGAGATCCTATGTCTCCTTTTTTGTTTGCGATTGGCATGGAATATCTTTCCCGTTGTCTTGGTGATTTGCAGGATGATCCTAATTTTAACTTCCATCCGAGGTGTGAGAGATTGCTTCTTACTCACCTTATGTTTGCTGATGATCTCCTTTTGTTATGTAGAGCGGATCATAGTTCTCTTTGGTTGCTATTTGATGCTTTTCATAAATTTTCAGCGGCTTCTGGTCTTTCTGCTAATCTTGATAAGACTGAGATTTTTTTTGGTGGCATTCCTTCTCTTGAGCAGGAGTCTTTGAGGACTCTGGTCGGGGTCTCCCAGGGGGTGTTACCTTTTAGATATCTTGGAGTTCCTCTTTCTTCTAAGAAGCTGACGGTGGCTCAATGCTCTCCTTTGGTGACTCGGGTTACTGGTAGAGTTAGAAGTTGGGCTTCGAGGCATCTTTCTTATGCGGGGCGGCTTCAATTGATCAAAAGTGTTCTTTTTGGCATTCAGACCTATTGGGCGCAGATCTTCATGCTTCCTAAGAAGTTCCTCTTAGATATTGAGGCGGTTTTCCGGGCTTTCTTATGGACGGGACGAGCTGATAGATGTAAGAGGGCTCTTGTTGCCTGGAAGCAGGTATGTCTCCCTAAGGTCAGTGGTGGTTGGAATGTGTTAGCTCTTGCGGACTGGAACAAAGCAGTTGTTTCGAAGTTGCTTTGGGACCTGGCTAGTAAGGCAGATTCTCTATTGGTGAAATGGGTGCATAATTATTACTTCAGAAGAGGGGAATGGTGGGATTCTCCTACCCCTGCTAAGTGTTCGTGGGTGTTGAAAAAGGTGTTAAATTGTCGTGCTATGATAGATCAGCTTGGGGGGTGGAGTCAGGTTCTTCATCATGGGGCTTTTAAAATCAAACATGTTTATAGGCTTCTTCGCCCTTAGGTGCAGGTGGTTCCTTGGAGGTCTTGTGTATCATAATAGAGCTTCCCCAAAGAGTATCTTTATTCTTTGGTTAGCTCTTCATGATTAGATTCAGTTTGTGAATGAAAAAGGGGAGAATGTAAGCGTAGATGTTCATTATGAATGGAAACCTGAGGTCTGTGGGGTCTGTAAGAAGATGGGACATAATGCCTTGGAATGCAAGGCCAAGAAGAAGAAGGAATGGGTGCCTAAGAATGTGTAGGAGGATAAGAAAAAGCTGAGGGCTAATGAGAGGAAGGATCAGGAGAGGTAGGTGGATGCTGAGGGCTTTCAACCTGTTATAAGGAGTGCTAGAAAAAGCTAAGAGAATAACAAAGTGATAAGGGTGTCTAATGCATTTGAGGTGTTAGAGGAGGGTGGTGGTGATGGGTCCATGGAGGTTGGGGTGACTGAAGTGGAAGATTTTGAGGTGGGGAGGGTGATTCCTCCTGAGCATTATGGATAGGATATATACTAGCATGGAATGTTAGAGGGGCCAACTTGTTTTGTAAGCAGACTAAGATTAGAAATTTTATTCAAACTTATAATTTTGGTTTGGTTGGGCTCCTTGAGACTAGGGTGAAGTTTCATAATATGGGATCCTTATATAGTAGAGTGTTTCAAGGGTGGTGTTTCTCTAGTAATAGTGGGCATCATCCAGGGAGGAGAATTGTGCTTGCGTGGAGGCCTGCTATGTTTAGTGTACAAATTATATTTTGTACAAGTCAAATGATGCATTGTGTGGTGGAAGTTGTTCATTCCAAATTGGTGTTTGCTTGCTCTTTTGTGTATGCTTTTAACACTACAAAGCAGAGGGAGAGACTGGCTGGATTTGAAGTTCTTGGGGACTAATTATAGGTTACCTTGGCTGGTTCTTGGGGATTTTAACTGTGTCCTCAATACTGATGAAAGAGTAGGGAGTGCTGTGAGATTGCAAGAGATTGCACCTTTCCTTGAGTGTGTTAATTCGTGCAAACTGCAGGATTTAAAACAAACTGGGAATTTCTTTACTTGGACAAATAAACAAGAGGGGTGTAAGAGAGTGTATTCTAGAATTGATAGAGCAATGGGGAATGATTTGTGGATGGACAAGTATGATAAGGCTGAAATTTTCTATATGAATGAGGGGGAATTTGACCATTGTCCTGGAATTGTTAGTGTGATTCCACAACTTGTTACTGGAAAGAAGCCTTTTAGATTCTTCAACATGTAGTGTGATGATCCTAGATTCTTTAGTGTGGTAAGGCAGGCATGGGAGGTGCAGATTAGTGGGACTAGTATGTTCCAAGTAGTTCAAAAGTTGAAGTCAGTGAAGGGGGCTCTGAGAGTATTGAATTCTTTAGGGTTCAAAGATATAGAGGTGCAGTTTATTCAGGCTAAACTCCAGGTGGATAAGTGTCAGTCAGCTATTCATAAGAATCCAGGGGATTTGGGGTATATTAATGAAGAAATGGAGGCTATGAAGACCCTTCAGGACAAGCAAAGGGCTTTTCAATCTTTTTTACAGCAAAAAGCTAAGTTAGATTGGATCAAAGAGGGGGATCAAAATACTGCCTTATTTTATAGGGCCTTAAAGTAGAGGCAGATTCATAATGTAATTTATTCAGTTGTGGATGCTAAAGGGGACTGGATTAGTGAGCATAATAAGGTGCCTGATGTCTTTTTGGACTTTCATAAGGACTTGTTGGGGACTAGTAAGCAGCATAGGCAGGGGGTCAATCTAGGAGTGGTCAGAACTGGGTCTATGGTTACTGAGGAAATGGCTTCCTCCCTATGTAGCCCTTTTACTTTGTAGGAAGTAAAGGAGGCTATGTTTGGAATTGATGATTGTAAGGCCCCTGGTCCAGATGGCTTTAGGAGTAAGTTTTTCAAAGCTAGTTCGGATATAGTGGGGAAGGAGGTGAGTCAAGCTGTGTTGGACTTTTTGAATGAGGGTAAAATGTTAAAGGAGTTGAACACCACTATGGTAACTCTGGTTCCTAAGAATGCTTATCCTAGGAATATAACTGAGTATAGGCCCATTGCCTATTGTAATGTGGTTTATAAGTGCATCTCCAAGGTCTTATGTGGAAGAATTAAAAAAGTGTTACCTGAGGTTATTGCGATGAATCAGAGTGCTTTTGTTCATAGTAGGTTTATTGCCCACAGCATTATGATATGTCAGGATTTGGTCAAAGGGTATGGCAGAAGGAATGGGAATCCAGGGTGTATTATCAAGCTTGATATTAAAAAAAGCTTATGATACAGTGGAATGGGGATTTGTTAAGGAAATGATGTTTGCTTTGAGGTTTCCTGTAAAATTTGTGGATTTGATTATGCAGTGTATTACTACGCCAATGTTCTCTTTGATGATAAATGGAGTGCCTCATGGCTTCTTCAAATCTGCTAGGGGTCTGAGGCAAGGAGATCCAATCTCCCCTTTGCTTTCTGTTCTGTGCATAGAGTATTTGTCAAGAATACTTAGGATTTTTGGTGATCAAAAAGAGTTCAGATTCCATCTTAGATGTAGAGCGGTTAGACTGAATCACTTGAGTTTTGCTGATGATTTGATTTTGTGCTGTGGTGGGGATATAAATTCTGTCAAAATGGTGATGAAAGGCTTTGATGTTTTCTCTAAAGCAACAGGGCTTGAAGCTAGTGCACAGAAGACTAATATCTATTTCTATGGTGTTAGTGAGGAGATAAAGACTCAAATTGTTCCAATTACTGGATTTAAGGAGGGCTCTTTTCCTTTTACTTATCTTGGGGTCCCAATAAGCCCCAAGAAACTTTCACAGGCTGACTGTGATCACTTGGTGGATAAGATGTGTTCTAGGATAAATATTTGGAGCTCAAGGCATATGTAATTTGCTGCAAGACTTACCCTAGTTAATGCTGTGCTCATGAGTATTTAGGTTTATTGGGCTCAAATCATGGTTCTGCCTAAGCATGTGCTGAAGAGAATTGAGGCCATCTGTAGGGGGTACCTATGGTTTGGTAGGGTGTGTATGTCCCCGGGCTCTGTGGCTTGGGATACTGTGTGTAAGCAGAAGAAGGTAGGTGGGTTGGGGGTTAGACATGTTGAGTCATGGAATTGGGCTGCTATGGGGAAGCATATTTGGGTTGTGGCTGCTGATCAGAGGAACTTATGGGTTGATTGGGTGAAGAAGGTATACCTTAAAGGTCAGAATTGGGTGAGCTATCAGCCTACTGCTGCTGGCAGTTGGTACTGGAGGCAGATGTGTGCTGTGAAGGAGAGGATTAAAGGTGTGTTGGCTCCTGCTCAGTGGGGGCAGGGATCTTATAAGATTGTTACTGTCTATAAGTTGCTCAGACGGGATCAAGCTAGATGTTCTTGGAGTGCCTTGGTATGGGATAGGTATGCTATTAAAAATCATTAATTGATTGCTTGGATGGCTATGCAGGGGAGACTGAAAACAAAGGACAGAATTGCTACTTATATGCAAGGAATTGATAGAAGATGTCCTATGTGTAGTATTACTAATGAAACTGATGAGCATGTGTTTTTTTATTGTGCTTGCAGCAGAAGGGTTTGGCAGCAGGTGAACAGCAAGTTCAAGTTGAACTGCAGGGGCAAGTTCAAGTTGAACTGCAGGGCACAGAGCTTGCAGCAAGTAAGCAGATTGTATAGGAGGTTAAATAGCACAAAGAAGCATATTTTTGGTGTTTGTGTGTTGGCTGCAATTTACCAAATTTGGAGGATTAGAAATACCGCCTTATGGGAGGAGAAAGTGTTGTCTATAGACATGATTATTACTTGTATATATGAGGATATAAAGTGTAGATTGAGTTGTATAAAGTCAAGGAAATTAGGGGGTAAAATCAAAAATTGGATTGATAATGTATAGATTTTTTGCTTGTTCCAATAGTGGTTGTTCTTTAGGATTTGTGTCCTAAGGTAGGTTGTATAAAGCTTTGGTGATTAATAAATGGATTTACTTACTGATAAAAAAAAATTTAATAAATCAATAAAATAAATCCATAATCATATAAGCTAACAATCATCAACTAATAATGCTTAAAACATGATAAAAATCTTCTTTTTAATTCTTGCTACCATTCGACATTCACCAATAACAACACCAAAATTGACATCTCATATTATTTAAATACAATCATCACAATTAATCATATAAACATAATAATAAATTATAAATTATACTTTAAACATTAATTCATCAACCATGGACTAAACGAGATCACAATCAATTCTTTTTATTATACATACACACGGCTTTTGAGATTGCAAAACAACATCAAGATCAAATTCAAGAATCAACACTAACATGATCATATTAAAGATTATATTCAAGCTTTTCATCAAAGATTGTTCATAGACTAAGATTACAACATAAAAATCATATTTTTAACCAAAGAAACATTTCGAACAACCTAGCCTTTACACGGCATATATATAATCAACACTCAAAATAATTCAATAATTAATTCATCAATTTTAAATTAGCAAGAACCATAAGTTAATCATAAAACATGGCAAGAATATGATTTAAACTTGTCAAATAATCCTTGATTAATACTTAAGCCACTCGACATCTTATATAATACAACAACAACTAATTCAAATTATATTCTACACAATTCCAAGCAATTCCAAACTTATTCTAAACATGATTACACCTATTCTAACAATTATATTGCTAATCTATCCTATTGATTAAGTAAAGCAAATCTAATTACCCGGTTTGGAAGGGTTGGAAGATGAATTTTTGATGGGTTGTAAGGAGGTAGCCGTGAGATATAAAAGATAGAATAGTGGTGTTTGTTTTGTGGCTTTGATCAAATACTTATTAAGGGATAAAAAGGGATTGTTTTTTATGACATAAATAAAATAAGGGTTTACTATATTTTAGGAGGAGGGTTACTAGATAATATGAGTTAGTTTAGGAGAGAAATTAAAAGGGAAAAAAGAGGAGTTTTTATTTGTAGTGTAGGATTGGTAAAAAAAAAAAGAAAATAAAAACAAAGGGGGTTTTGGCTTCCTAAATTTTAGTAGGAAGAATAGGATAAAAATTGGATTTTTGGATTATGGTCAAACATAGATATAAATTAATATTATTGGTTTAAAACAAATTAAATAAATTAATTAAGGGAAAAAGGATGGGGCCGTGAGGTTTAACAAGAGAAGAGAAAATTAGGCTCGTGTTCTAACAAGATGAGATCAAAGGTTTGGGCTAAGGTAAAATAATTAGATTGCTACAACTAAATTATTAATTAATTAAACAATAATCAATTAAATGATTAATTAATTAACTATTTAATTAATTAAGAAAAATTTAAAATATCCCGAATTTCGGGGTATTACAGTCACCCCTCCTTAAGAAAATTTCGTCCTCGAAATTTTTCAGAAGAAAGCACACATATTGCAAGCAATGAAATATTACTTATCCCATAGCTCTACCCAAGTCAACACTCACTTAAGTTCTTTGTGGTAAAGCTAACTATGTTAACTCTCGGGATCATAAAGCGCACAATCTTTCGGGTTACTTATGATGAAGTACTCCTAAAGTTCGGCTCTGATACCAACTGTAACGACCCGTATTTTAGCAGCGTTGTTTTCGGAGAAAACAACAATACAAATCATTATCATCTAAACACCATTAATATCAGATTCATTAATTACAGCAGAAGCTCTAAACTTAGTCCGTATTATTCAATAAAATTGCTTGTTAAATAATCCAGAGTCCATAATTACTACAGAGTAAGGAATTAGTCTTCTACATATAATACAAAGGCTAGGGGTGAACATTAGAATAGAAATGAACTGCTAAACTAGCTCGCACACAATCCCAGCCCTTGCGTAACTCAATGAGTCACCACCTGTACCTGAAAAAGGATTTTGGGGTCCACAGTCAGTGGTGAGTAATCAGATTGTTCTACTTAATCAGTAGAACACAATTAGTAACATAATCATCAAAATAGATCAATCAAACAGACAAACAAATCATCAGGAAATCATTCATAGACATCATCGTTCAAGTACGCAGCGGAAAACAATCATGACATCATCATAAACCAAGACCTTCTATACTAACTTATACAGTTCCAGACTTCTTGACTCCACTATTGACTCTTCTATTCTATTCAGTTCAGGTGCTAATCTGTGACCAGTCATATGCTCGTAGGGGAAACCGTAATTCTTCCCCAACTTTCCTTGCTAATGCCGGGTCAACCACGAAGGACTGTCCCAAATCCGAAGATGGCACAGTGGCTTCGACTATACCTATGTTCATGGCAACTTAAGCCACTAGATAGGTGGTCACTTCATACTTAATCATCTTTTCAATTCCATTCTGTTTTGCTCTCAATTCCTGTTCACAATTCAATTCCTTATTGACTCAACTTAACTCCTATTCAATTCTAGTTCATCTTAAATTGACCCAAAACTCTAACTTAATACTTGTAACACTCGACAATCCCTCTTAATGAACAATAACCACATCATAACCTCAAATAAACTTATAAACAATTTAATAAATCAATAAAATAAACCCATAATCATATAAGCTAACAATCATCAACTTATAATGCTTAAAACATGATAAAAATCTTCTTTTTAATTCTTGCTACCATTCGACATTCACCAATAACAACACCAAAATTGACATCTCAAATTATTTAAATACAATCATCACTGTAATGACCCTGATTTTATTGATATTTTTGCCGATAATCTATGTGTATTTATGTGTATTTATGTATAGTTCAAATTTATTTTTGAACTATTTATTTTATTTTTATGTGAATAATTTCGATTTAATTCGAATTATTTTATTTGCAGTTTTTATTATTTATGTTAATTATTATTTAATTAATTAGAATTTTTATTATTTAATTTTCTAATTAATTATTTAATATTTTGGGCTAAATCGAGTTATACATGATTAATCATGTAATTTATGTAAATTAGCCCAATTGATCACGAGAGCCCAATTTTAGGCCCAATTGCCCCTTGATAGCCGGCCCTCTCTTTTGTGCATGGCAAGTTTTGCCACTTGCTTTGTTTTCACATTTAACTAACTTCTATAAATAGAAGTAGTTAGTGAGCCATGAGACCATTTGCTCGTTTTGCCATCAATTGCTCTTGCCATCAAATTCAAACACAATTCCCTCTCATTTTCTCTCCTTCACACGCCATTTTTGGCTAAAAGATTCATCACATTTGTTCATCATCCATTCAAACTCCAAACTTAAAGATTCATATCCCATTGATCTTTAGGTGATTAAACCTTCATTAATTTCCATCTTTTGCATTCAAGATCTTTGGTTCGGGTTTGGGTTGATCGTGTTCGAGTGGGTTCGTGTTGAAAGCCGTGCAAGGGTGGTGCTCGTGTGGCCGTGTGTGAAGCCGTGGCTGTGCGGTGGGTCCGTGGCAGTGGTGCTCGTGTGGGTCGTGTTCGTGGCAGCCGTGCAGCTGTGGTGCCGTAGAAGGTGGTTGGCCGTGTGGTTCGAACCGTGCGTGTTGTGCCGTGTGACTTTGGTCCGTGTGGTTCGTTTTCCGGGCAACTTTTTGTGTTGAATTTGTGTATATATCTTCAATAAGGTAACATACTTTCTCAACCTTGTGGGTATACTATGATTATAGTATAGATTAAGTGCATGTATGAGTTATTTGGTGAAGTTTAATCATGATTTTGTGTATGGTTTGTAATCTGATTTTTATGTTGTTTTAATGATGTTTTGGTGATGGTTTTGATGATTTTGTGATTAAATATGTTGTTTTATGATCATGATAATTGTGTTAAATTTTGATGAATTTTGGATAAGATTTTGTTGGAATTTTCGAATGAATGTCATGATGATATGCGTGTGGTATAAGTGTTTGGATGAGTTCTTGATTGAAGTTCTTGAATCTTGATTGAGTTCTTGATTGAAGATCTTGAATCTTGAATGAGTTCTTTATGAGTTCTTTGAGTTCTTTATGGGTTCTTGATGAGTTCTTTGAGTTCTTGTTGAGTCTTGATGAGTTCTTGATTGAATTTTGAAAGTTAAAGAAAGTGGTCTAATAGTTAAAGAAAGTTAAAGATTGAGTTAATATTGGTTAAAGAATGGATTTTAAGTGATGAATTAATGTTGGTTAGACTCAAGATCAAGGTGCAAAGGCAATCTTGAGAATAACTTCGTGTTTAACTGATTATTTTCGAGAATCAAGGCGCAAAGGCAATTCTTGAAAATAATTATGTTATGATTAAGTTGATTAAAATGATAAGATGATTAATTAAAGATTAGCTTGATTTCATTGCTAGACGCCTAATACATTGAGTAAGATTCATTGTTTTTGGGTTAAGACGTTGCCCCTATTCCATCCGCGGTATTAGGATAGTTGGAGTCTTACTATGTTATCCTTTGAATTTCCAGTAAGATTTGTTTCATGGGACATGGATTTCCAGTAAGATTGGTTTCATGGGGTTTGGGAGTAAGATTCTCAATCCTAACATAGTAGAAAGTTCGAATGCGTAAGATGCGTTCGTACGAGCATAGTCTGGTCTAGTATATGAATGATTGCGCCAAAGATAGTTTGATTAGGATGTTGAGTCGAGTTCGGTATTTTTGGTGGTTCTCGCATATTTTGGGATTATTGATTGATTATTTGATTTGTGCTATGTTCATGTGTATTCCCACTAGGGTGAGTCAGTTATGTTACTCGCCACTGATGGTGGACTGTTGTTTGTTTTACAGGTAATTCTGATGACGAAGTTCTTGCTTAGCTTTGGGTTGGGCGAGCGGCGTTTTTATGCTTTGTTGTATTTTCTGTTGTTATTGTTAGTTTTTGGACTGTTGTAATATGGACTCGTATACGTTGGTTTGGACTCTGACATGTGTTTGGAGTTTTATCGTATATTAGACTTTTTAGTTTGACTTTTGGTTTAGTAATGTACAAAATTGTGGGTATTTGTACTTTTGAGGTTCAATAATAATATTTTGAGGTATTAGTTTTAATTTTTGAGTATTTTGAGTTGTTAGTTATGACTATTCGACTCGTCAGTTTCTTCCGCGCCGATTTAAGCGAGTCGGGTCGTCACAATCACAATTAATCATATAAACATAATATTAAATTTTAAATTATCGTTTTTTACTAAGGCTAGGAATCTAAGATATGTTCCCATTTGCATATCCTACTCATAAACCCAATTTTCACAATGATACACCGGTATCTCATATTGATGGATTTCTTTGTTTTGAATACCAGGCCTCGATATATCTCTTTGAATAAAAACGGGGGTCAAATACAGGTTTATTTTCATTTCCCCCCTTTTGTTATTGTTTTTGAATGTCTGAATTAATTTTACAATTCTCTTCTTATTGAAGTATGATGTTTTTGTAACTTGATATGGTTGGCTGGATTGTGGGTGTTATGAAGTTTGTGGGGGGGGGGGGGTTCAATGCTGAATCTGGGTACTAAAATGCATAAAGATAAATACTTTGATGGAAGTGATAACTTTGATTATATGGGTTGTTTTGCTATGATACTTGCCTGTTAGCAAGCCATTATTCTTTAATGGTCTAAGTTCAAAGTTTTGATGTTTTAATCCCATCTAATTCTGCAGCTTGTTGTGGTATAAACTTTTAGCGGAAGGGAGCAGCTCTACTTCTATGGTTACCTACCGCTGCCGTGGTTACCTGTCGTTGCCGCTGCCCAGAAGTTGAAGAGTTTGCATAATTTGTTACTTGTGTGTAGTGACATGAATCGATGATCATATTTTGGTGTGGCTTGGTAGTTTAGGGATTTTGGTAATTGTAAATCGACAAGCATTTGCAGGTTATGTATGGGATATTCAATATTGAAATGAAATGCTACCGAAATTTTGGCTTGATTATTTTGTATATGTTTTATTATATATTTAATAATTGTTCATTTCTTTTAAAAATTCATATGAATACAATTTTATTCTTAAAGGCAGGTTATTGTTGCTTGTTGAAGATAAGCATATTTATAGCATTAATGCAATTGAAATAGGGTGGATCTAGCTACAATGCACAAATAGCTATGTATTTATTTTTTAAAAAAAAATACAAAAAAAAAATTGTTGCGGATTCTATGTAAATCCCCCTCAAACACTCCATACATTTGCTGCTTTTTTCAACATACCTCTCCAACGAGTACCATTATCATTTGCTACTTATGTTCAAAACTTATGCAGCAAAATTGAACATTTATTTGCTGCATATTCGTACCGCAGCAAACTTATTGCATCTTATTTGCTTCCCCTATATTTGTAGGGGGCCTAAATCCGCAGCAAATGAACCATTTTTCCCCGCAGCAAAATTGATTTTTTGTACTAGTGAGGTTAGGCGTCTAAAAGTAAATTCAATCTTTAATGTTCTTTACATCTTGGTTAATCTTAAGTTGCATCTTACACCTTTACTTAAGACTAACTATGAAAACCATAATCTTGGAACCTCTTTAATCAATCTTTATAACTTTCTTTAATTACTTTTAACTTTTCTTTAATCAAGACTATAAGATCTATACTTAAAGACCACGAATTCATAATAAAGAAAATCAAGATTCACCATAGCATAATCAAGAAACCTCAAGAATCATCAAAGAACTCATCAAGATCATCAAGAATTATTATCATCAATACAACTCAAAACATATGCATGAAATGGCTAACTTGCAACAACATAATCATCAATTCTATGCATCGAAACTCCATGAAAATTGAACATGAACATGATCAAACATAAAACTATCATAACCAATCATAAAAATACATAGAAACAAGGCAAGAACATCACAAAAACAACCTCCCAAATCAGCCCATAATTCACGCATAACAAGGGGTTAATTTCATCAACTTTCGGTCTAATTTAATTATCTAATCTACCCTATGAATCATGGTATACAAATTAGGATAGAATAGTATGTTACCTTAATCAAAACGAGTCGTTAACACTTACAACACTCGCTGCCCAGATTCGTATCACACGGCCCAAACCACGCACAACACACACGGCCACGGCATAAACACACGGGCACCACCTCGAACCACCACGAAACCACCATGCAGCAACCCCAAACCACCATGCACCACTCGAACACCACGCAACACCACCTACACAAGGCACCATCGTGCACACAGACCCAAACCCAAACACAAACCAACCCAGAATAAGCCCGAACAAGGAGTCTTGAATGAAATTATTGAGAATTAATTTGTGTTTTGATACTTAAAGATCAATGGAGTTTGAATCTTTAAGTTTGGGTTTGAAAAAGATGATGAACAAATTGGTTGGTGAAGGTGCCCAAAAATAGCGTGGAACAAGGAGGACAAGGAGAGTGTTTTGTGTTTAATTTGTGGCAAAGGATGATTAAGAATGACAAATGATCATTAAGCCTTACTACCAGTTCTATTTATAGAAGTTGGTTAAGGTGTGAACACAAAGCAAGTGGCAAAACCAAGCCACTCAACATAAGGGGGCTGGTTGGGCTAGGCTAGAAATGGGCCAAAAGATCACTTGGGCCATTTGCAGTTAAGCATGACTAATCATTATCAATTTTGCACTTGGCCCAAAACTTAATTAATTAATTAGAAAATTAAAATAAAATTCTAATTAATTAAAATAAAATAAAGTAAATAATAAAACAGTTAATCATAAAATAAAATAATCATATTCAAGAAATAAAACAAAAATAAATAGTCCAAATAAATTCGGACCATACATAAAATAAACATAAATAGACAAATAAACATAGCCGAAAATACCGAAAAACTGGAGCGTTACACTAACGGTCACGGTCAACCAAAGACAACCAACATATAGGCAGTACCTCTCAACTTGCCGTCCCAATGATGACGGTGTCAGATGATCCATGCCGTATCAAAGATGTTGACTTAGTGATTGCAGCATCACAACCAACAGGTTGCCTGCCATCGGAGCTGTCGGAACCGACTCTAAGGAAGCACCCCTCCTTGACGGTCACGGCCTGACCGCCAAGCCATCTCCTATAAATAGAAGACCTCACCAGCCTGATAACGGCAGAACACATATACTTAACCAATCTCTCGTCGGACACGCCCTGGGGTTAGCTCACCGTGTTATTTCATTGTGTAGGTTACAACCACCCTTGTGAACACTTCTACACCACCACTAAACAATACCGGTTAAACCATACCGGAACAATTGGCGCCGTCTGTGGGGATTTCTTACAAAAATCCACCTAAAAAAACAAAAAACACCCTAACTCCAAAAAGCTAAAAATGACCACCCCCGGTCAGCCATAAAAAGATGCTAGCCCAAAACTCTCTCACAGTGAAAAAACTATGCACACTCCAATAATAGAGCGTGAAAAAACCCCTAAACCCAAACCAGAAGCAACTCCTAGCTCCGGTTTGGAAATTTTCAGCCAATTTACACCAGAGCAACTGCAAAATGCCGTTGTGGTCCTTAGCGCTCTGGCAGGGGCCAAGAAAAATGCCAAATCTCGTCCCACGCCAGGGTCGCCAATAAAAATCATGGAATCCTTGAGACAAAGCAAGAGGAAGAGTTAGAATGGGACTTTTCCGAGGCTGAAACTAGAGCCAAAGCCCCGCCTGGATACTCAGCAAACATCCATGCCACGACCGATAATAAAGTCCCCTCCAACAGAAGGTTTAAAATGGGGTTCGAAGACAACCTGGAGAGAAGAAGGGTGACACTGAGGAGAGTTGCCAGCCACATAGAAAGAGTCCTACCTCAAGAGACTCCTTTCGTCGTGGCCGTCAGCGAAGAAGAGCTGCCAAAAATTAAAATGCCAAATTGCAAGTATGACGGCACAACCGACCCCGCGGATCACATATCCACATACCAGGGTCATATAGCGCCTGGTGTTGGGTTTTTCAGACAAATCTTACCGGCATAGCTCAAAGTTAGTCCAAAACCCTACCAAACTTTACTATAGCGCGGTGGAGCGACTTGTCTTCTCGATTCTTATCACACTTTGTCAGCAACAAAAGGCGACAAAGATTGAAAAGTGAATTGATGGGAATGCAACAAAGGCGAGAAGAAAGCCTTAGAGATTTCATTGCTTGGTTTATGGCAGAAGCCGTGACTATAACCGATATGCAACAGGAAGTATCAGTTTTGGTACTGATGTCAGGGGTGCAAGAGAGCCCCTTCCGTCAGTACCTAGGACGCAAAAATTTAACAACTCTGGGGGCGTCCTAGGAAAAGCTAACGAGTACATCCGGGAAGAAGAGTTCTGCCGGATAGGTGCCGACACCTCAACAGAAAGGAGGGCGATGGAAGAAAAAAGCTTTAAGAAGGAGTTCAAAAAAGAGGATCCTTTCGAAAGGAAGGAGTACGTCACTAGAAACGCGGATAAAAGACGCGGAGAAGATGGGGGGTATGTAGAAAAGAAACCGCGAACGGAGAAAGGTGGCAGCTACACAAAGCTCAACACGTAACGTTCGCGGATTTTTTCAGTCCACAAACAAGATGAAAGGTGGAGGCGCCCAAAGCAAATGAATGCACCAAACCGCGACCAATCTAAATGGTGCAAGTTTCACAATGACTATGGGCACATAACTGATAAGTGTGCCCATCTGAAAGAAAACGTGGAAGAATTGGTGAGGAAACAGCGGTTGGCCCAGTATAAAAAGAAAGATGACTCCCCTCACCATTACCAAAAAGGAAAGGGCGGTTGAACTAGTATAGGGGTTGGAAGGGAAAGAAAAAACAAACAGACTTCCAGCCCGACATATTGGTCATCACAGGGGGACCAGTACACGGAGGAACCCTCTGCGGTGCCCGAGCAAGTCTCCGGGAGGTCCGCCACCAAGTGAACTTCAATGACTATCACCATTGGGCAGGATCAGCAGACGTGCCAGAAATGACGTTCACAGCTGACGACACTAAGGGCATCATATCCCCCCATGATGACCCCTTAGTAATCAATTTGTCCATTGCCAACTGTAAAGTCCATCGTGTTCTGGTCGATGGCGGTTCTTTTGCCAATATCATATTCCAAGAAGCCTTCAACAAACTGGGAATAGAGGAAAAATATCTGAAACCAGTACTACACTACTCAATCAGTGGCTCCACGGGAGCCAGGGTGATACCGGAAGGCATAATTAAACTGCCGACACAGTTGGGAGAGGGCAGGCAAACCAAAAGAAAAATGATAGAGTTCTTGGTTGTCAATGTACCGTCCACTTACAACGCCATTGTAGGGCGGCCAATGATGAATAAGATCAAAGGCATACCATCCACCTATCACTTAACCATGCTATACATAGCCGATGAAGGCTACCCAACAAAAGTGATAGGAAGCCAAGAAGTGGCACGTTCATGTTACGTGACTGCCATGAGACCTCCGCCCCCACCTCAGCTCAATGCCGGAAGCAACAAGAGAAAGCGATAGCCGGAAGTCTCCCCCATCTCAATGGACGACATCAATGGTCGCCCAGATGACGACGGTCTGCCACGACCCAAACAAGACGAGGATGTGGAGGATATACCTTTATCCGCCACAGATACTTCCAGAACCGTTAAGATAGGGAAAAAGTTGCCGGCACAAATGAAGATTAACTTGGTCCAAATGCTGCAAGACAACGCTGATGTCTTCTCTTTTTCCGCTGATGAGATGCTGGGCATCCACACTTCTGTAATACAACAAAGGCTTAATGTAGATGATACCATTAGGCCTGTAAAACAAAAGAAAAGATCATTCTCGACTGAGAAGAATAAGGACAACTGAAAAAGAGTCAACATGAGAAACACCCTTCAGGCTCACATTCGGGTAGGAAGCCATATTTCCAGTAGAAGTCGGATTGCCCTCTTTTAGAATCCAAACATACCGGCCTGAACTCAACGATGAGTTATTAAAAAAAAGACCTTAACCTGCTAACGGAACTCAAACTTATAGCAGAACTCCACCAAGCAGCATACAAGGATCAAATTAAAAGGGCATATAATAAAAAAAGTCCACCACAGGCCTATGCAACATGGCGACTTGGTTCTAAGAAGAACTGACGCTGCCGGCAAGCAAAACAAAGAAGGTAAATTGACAGCCAACTGGGAAGGGCCATACCGTATAAAAAAAACGGTAACCTCTAGAGCCTACCTCTAGAGCCTACAGGCTTGCTGCAATGGACGACAATGAACTTAAGAATACTTGGAATGCTAGAGTACTCAAGAAGTACTATGTATAAATTTTACTCATTTACATATCAAATAAATGTATAGACGTTGATTTCTTGTACACATTATGTAAAATTGTACAGCTAAGTTTTAATGTTTACATACTTAGGTTTTTAAAACCATGAATTAGTAAAATTTAAGGTAGCAGCCAAAGGGCCAGATGACAATTAAGGCCAATGTTATTCAAAAAGCCTAACTGCCAAGAACCTTTCATAAGCAGCCAAAGGGCCATATGATAGTTAAGGCTAAAGGCCACTGTCATCCAAAAAGCCTAGCTGCCAAGAACCTTTGATTAGCAGCCAAAGGGCCAGATGACCGTTAAGGCCAAAGGCCACTGTCATCCAAAAAGGCTAGCTACCAAGAACCTTTGATTAGAAGCCAAAGGGCCAGATGACAGTTAAGGCCAAAGGCCACTCTCATCCAAAAAGCCTAGCTGCCAAGAACCTTTCATAAGCAGCCAAAGGGCCAGATGACAGTTAAGGCCAAAGGCCACTGTCATCCAAAAAGCCTAGCTGCCAAGAACCTTTCATTAGCAGCCAAAGGGCCAGATGACAGTTAAGGCCAAAGGCCACTGTCCTCCAAAAAGCCTAGCTACCAAGAACCTTTCATTATATTGAGTCGAACATGCATAAAAGAAATAAACCCACTAATAAGTAATAAAATCTATCTTATTATTATATTGAGTCGAACTAGAAACTTGAATTATAACTAATTGAAAAAATTACTTTGTGATGTAGGATGGTGTCTCAAAATCATACAAAAACTACCACATTTTAAGAATTTTTGTAGGTCTCACTTAAGCCCAAAATATGAACATAAAACTAATATAAAAATGGGATATTAACAAGAAAATAAGCTCACTGAGGACTTATAATCATGAACTAATTAAACATAATCTACTCTAAATTAAAAAGGTAAAGAATAGAAAATGACTTACAATCACAAAGTTTGCAAGGTTTCACCAACCACCAAGGATGGACAAGCTCACAAAGAACTCATAAAGAGAAAACTCTCAATTTTCATTTCAACAAAATCTGATTTTTACATGAGGCAAAAAGAATATTTATAGACTAAATACACCCTAATAAGACTATTAATCTAGGGTATTAATCTCATCATAATCAAGGGGCAAGATTAGAAAGTCACTAAACAAAACAAGAGAGAAAAACCAAAATCAGCAATCTGTGTGCAGCCACCTGTGCACGGTCGTGCACAACCAAACAATGACTACTGGATTGTGCACGGTCGTGCATGATAAGCCTGCACGGTCTTGCAACTTTCTTGCACGGTCATGCAGCCTAATCTGCAAGGTCGTGCACTCACCAAACGACCCAGTTCGTGCACGGTCTTCCTTGCACGGTCGTGCAATGCTTATGCACGACCGTGTATGCCTCCTTTAGCCCATTTTAGCTATTCTAATCCTTTAGTCTCATGCTATTACAAGCCTAGTTAACTACTAAAGCATGAAAATAAGAGTTTAAACTACTTATTATAACCCGAAAAGCATAAAAGTCAAGCTAAAAATGAAGCTAAAACTAAACAAGTTAAATAGACATGGAAAGAGTCATCGTTGACCGTCGAAGACGCTTGTTTTACCATATCGTTCTGTATCAAGCTCCTCTTCTAAAAAAGGATTTTCCCTCAAATCCTCGCCTTCAACAAGGAACATAGTGAGAACAACCAGCAACGAACAAGGTCCAATCCACTAACTCGGTAGCTATAGCTAAGAAAACCAAATCAAAATTTCCATTGCTCTTCAAAGACCCACCCAGATCAAACACCCAAACAAGGACACGTAGCACAACCAACGAAATCCGACGCACATCAACCAAGAAATTAAGCATAGCATTGGCGCACCTAGCCCGACACCTCAAAAATCCATATTTCAATGACATCGAGACCAATAGAGTTCTTCCAATGAAAGAATATGTCAAAGAAAGTGAGACATCATTACCCTTATCAATTCTAGAACAACCACAATCTCCATGAACACAAGCTAATAAATAGACCAAACATAGCATCAAGGAGTAAAGAATTCCGTTCAAACTTCAGTCTTGATTCACAAATGCCAATGTCAAAATATAGTAAGCTAGAATTAAGCCTAAGAGAATCATCATGCACCACACTAGAAAATTTAAATTCATCATTAACCCAAGAAGTCTCATCACCATCACCATGATCAACAATAAAAAAATCATAACCATGCATATCATCCATTTTCATCACTTCATCCAATTCATGCTCATTAAATTCATCATCACAATCCTTTACAATATTAATATCAAAAACCTCATTATAAGGGAAGAAGAGAGAAGTTGATTCTTTTACCTCGTTTTAACGATCACCATGAACCATAGGCAATGAATCCTCATCTTGTGATTTGGGCACCTCTTCATTAAAAATGGGAGTCTCATGCTTGACCATGACCTCTTCCACGTCATTCGGAGGCAAAGGGTTTAGGACAATCTTCACCCGATTCCATTCGAAAAAATATGTGTTCTCACAAGAATCATGGATGACATTTCTCTTCATCAACCAAGGTTGTCCAAAAACAATATGACAATCATCAATTTTACTCACCACACAAGTAAGCTCATCAAAATATGATTTCCCAATAGAAAAAGGAAAGGTCACTTGTTTAGGAAAATCCAAGGCATGTAATTCAAGCTTATCAATCATGTATTGGGAAACTAAGTTCTCTCTAGCATTTGGGTCAACCTTGAAATTACAAACCCTACCCAAAACCGTACACCTAGATTGAAATTCTTGAGGTCTGTATCACTTTGAATCAATGAATTGTCATTATATTCAACAGTGTGTGATTAATGAGCTAATAATTAAGGTAATTGATAATAAGAAAGCATGGAATATATAGTTTGTAAGGCTGAAAGGATGAGTAGTAGCGATGCAGCGAGCACGGAGACTGTTGTCCAGGGACTGTTAAAGCAGCGGGTTTTTAAATCAAGCAGGTATCTCCGCCATCTAGTTTTAGTGTATTCCTCAATCTGATTGCATACATCACTGTAACAAAACTCTGTTAACACAAACTGTTTGGTTATGTTGGAGAACATTTTGGTGGCATCTTGTTTACTCCCTAACTTATTGATGATAATGCCCTTGTTGGCAAGTAACTGCAAATCATCTTCGGTCTGGATGAGGTGACTCATAAACGCGACATAAGAGGTGAAGTAGGGTTTATCGTAGGGAGAAAGGTGATCCAAGGCCAATAGATTTGTTAAAATGGTGTCGGTAAAATCATGTATTATGAGAGGGGTTAACTTGAGGACCCCCTTGTTAAACTCAATGACTAGGAGTTTCCCTGGCCTTACACTTTTAAAAGTAACTCCGGCCTGTACAAGTTTTGTGGCATTCATCAAGTGAACCCCTTTCATTGAAATTTGATGAATTTGAATGTGTGTAGTATAAGCAGTATTAGGCAGCTGAGGCACAGGTTCCGGCTGGTGACATTTTCTGATTAGATCTAGCAAGTGTGAGGGATCCTGTGCATGATCTGACAGTGGGGGCGATTCTGGGGTCAGTTGAAAGAGGTACAATAGGCTATTTGTCATACATTTCAATCGATTCTGCCAATCTAGTGGCTGACAAATGGCGACCAATCCCTGTAGCACAAAGAAAGGGATTTGGTTCTCAAGCAAGGCCAAATCCCTTGGGTAGCGTCCGACAGCATCATCTGTTACAGGAAGGCTAAAATCAATCAAACGCAAAATAAAACAAGCATCAACCAACATGATCTTAAGAAGCATATCATCAGACATATCTGTCTCTTCTGAGTAGCAATCTTGTATATCTTTAGACTTCTCTTTTAAGAAATTCTTAAGAGCTTCTAATTTCTGGAACTTGTTACGAAAACCACCCTCAAGGGCTTGAAGCATGAACATCCGCTTCTTTCCCTCCATGGCAAGTATATTAACGTCTTTAAAACGGTTAAAATTATGACCTAAATGGTGGAAAGGCCCTATAGACACTAACTGAGGTACGAATGCCTCTGGGTTGGACTTGTATAGCTTTGGAGGGATTCGTATTAACTTATTCCTATCTACTTTTTTCATCACCCTCTCTGCTGCTAGTTTTAGTGACTCTATGCTGATCTCGTCTTCCATTACTGTACCGGACATTTGCTTTTTTTTTTTTTTTTTGAGTGAATTATTGTTTGTGGGGTTGAAATAGAAGATGGCTTCCAGTTATAGAGAGGTAGATGATTATGGGCTGTGTGACTGCTAGTGAAGAACTGAAGATGTGATATGCTTTGTTACATGCCAAAAGAAAGCCTTTATATATACATAAATTGCGGTCTGCAGCGGACACAATAGGATTGAAAAAAATAAAGTATACAATTGAAAAAACACGGTGCATGAAGTTTCCTTTGAATTGCACCAAAACAAAACGACACCAAAATCCACGGTCAGTCCACTTTTTTTTTTTTTAAAGGACGGTCAGTCCACTGGGTAGTGGGTAGAGCTTTAATGTGACTTTCTTGGTGATTTCATGGAACACTTTTACTTGTACTACTAACTCCCTCCATTTTTTATTAGAGGTCATCTCGACTTTTCATTCTTGCCGATACACAACTTTGATCAACTATATTTTAAGTGTGTAATTGAAAAAAATTATACTACCTCTGTTTTTTTAGTTTAATTTCTCAATTTGACTTTGTCACTATTCACGAAATATACTTTAATTATCGTTTGTGATTTATACTTAAGATAAAACATAGTCATGTGGGGTTAACTTGAGCACCCCTTGGTAAACTTAAGCACTAGTAGTTTCCCTGGAGTTATGCTTTTAAAGGTGACTCCGGCCTATACAAGGTTTGTTACAGTCATCAAGTAAACCCCTTTCAATGAAGTTTCATCAATTTGAATGCGTGTAGTAGTATAAGTAATAATAGGCGGCTGAGAGGGAGGTTGGGGCTGGTGACAATTTCACTAAGGTAATGTTTAGATATGTGGTATTCATTTTAAATTGATCAATTCAATTTCGAAAATTGAAATGTTAAATTTCAAATGACAATTATTTATTTAAGTTGTTTTTAGAATTTGAAATGACATGATTTTATTAAGTATTTGAAATACACAACATTTACTTGTTAAGCATTTGGGTTGGTAATTAGGCTAAATTCAATTCCAATTTTTTATTTGTCAAACATGTAATTTGGCCCAAATCCACCATTTCAAATGAAATGCTTGTATCCAAACATAGCATAATATTGTTTGCTACTCTTTAAGCCCCACACATATTATTTGCTTCTCTTTAAGCCCCTTATTTGGATTTCCCAAAACACTTTTACCCTTTTATAATCTATAGGCCCCACACATATTTTATATTTTTACCCTTTTTATTGTCATTTTTATCCTCTTTAAGCCAATCTTTTTATTCAACTTACCTTTACCAATGGTAGGCCCACATAAAAATTAGTTTGAATAAAAATTTGTTCCAAAATGGAATGTAGCAAGTAAAATGGGACGGAGGGAGTATTAAAGAGTGTAACCTTTAAACAAGAATAATGTTTAGTTCAGTGGTGGAAGCACATGTGGGACCATTGAATAAAAAGCCCTCAGTCAAGGGTTAAATTTTCCTTACAACCAATTTGCTCTTTTTCCCTTGGCCTTTATTTCTTTCAACCACTATTTCATTTCTCATGACCATAGGGTAACTCAAACCACGAACCAACAATCCAACTCCAGACAACCACCCCATCCAACGCTAAACACTACTGGTCCACTACGCCACCACCGGTCCACAACCCAGCAGCTAGCGGTTATGTTCTTTTTTTTATGTGAATGTCTTTTATTTTTTAATATCTTATTTTACAAAATTTGATTAAATAAACATTAATATTTGAATTCATCAATTGTCAATGTTTTAATGTTTGTGAATTAAAATGTGATTTGTTTAATTATTTTGTGAGTTCAATTGTTAGGGTCAATTAGTTTTTGAATTGAATTGTTAGGATGAATTAGTTTGTGAATTGAAATATTAAATTGATATTTCTTAGTGAATTTGGGATAGTTATTTTGTTAGTCAATTTACAATTATGGATTTATATTTTGTTATTGTTAATTTTTTTTTTTTGGTGAATTGAATTGTTAGAAATTAGTTTTTGAATTGAATATTGAATTCTTAGCCAATTAGGTTATTGAATATTGATTCATATATTTTTTTTAATTAATAGGATACGTCTAGTTCAATTTATTTACAACTTTGTCATTTTAGATGTTTGTTAATCATCTTACTTTGAAGAATTGATAATTTTCGCGGTATTTTAGTAATATGTACCCAAATTGTAATATTGTTATGGTATTTTAGCCATTGAGTATGTACTCGAATTTTTTATAATTATGTACCCGATTTTTTGTTAACAAATATAATTATCTAAATTCCCCCCCCAACCGTCGAATTCTTGGCTCCGCCACTGCTTTCTTGGTGATTTCTTGGAACACTTTTCCTTGAAATACTCCCTATTTTTTTTTTAGTAATGTAAATGTACGATTCTTTTACTTGTAATACTCCCTCCATAGTTTATTAGAGGTAACATCTTGACTTTTCACACTTGCCGATACACAACTTTGACCAACTATATCTTTTAGTGTATAATTCAAAATATTATACTACCTCAGTTTTTTTTTTAGTCTAATTACTCAGTTTGACTTTGTCACTATTCACAAAGTATACTTTAACTATCGTTTGTGATTTATACATAAGATAAAATATAGTCATGTGGGGTCTCACGGGATTCGTTTCAACATGTAGTTTTTTAATATCTAATTTTTACAAACACACAATATCTATGATCTATGATATTTGGATAGTGTGTACTGAGACGAATCCAACAAGAACCCGATTGATTATATTTTACCTTGTGCACAAATCGCAATTAGTAGTCAAAATGTGTTGGATGAATAGTATTTAATAAAAGTCAAAGTGTTACATCTAATAAAAATCGGAGGGACTATAATCTAGCGGTTTCCAAATAAATAATACTCTCCCCGTATTTTTTTAATTTACTCACTTTCCTTTTTGGGATTTTTTTTAGTTTACTCACTTCTTACATTTATTCTTCTTCATTTAGGGTGTGTTTGGTTGGGGGTATTGATTAAAGGGAATGGGAATCAATTGTCCCTATTCCCATTGATAATGTTTGTTATGTCACTTTTGTCATTCCCTTTCCCTCACCATTCCCCTATTCTAACACTTTCACAAACTATCCCTTCCCCCTATTTTTTCC
Source organism: Salicornia ramosissima (assembly GCA_951394345.1). Taxonomy (NCBI): domain Eukaryota; kingdom Viridiplantae; phylum Streptophyta; class Magnoliopsida; order Caryophyllales; family Amaranthaceae; genus Salicornia; species Salicornia ramosissima. The sequence goes on from OX596239.1 coordinate 25,030,329, forward strand.
ATTCCCTTTCCCCACCTCCACCCAACCACCACACATTCCCTCACCCCTAACCAAGCCCCACCCACACCCCACCCCACCCCAGCACCAGCACCACCAATGCCCCACCCCACCCCCACCACACGCCCTAACCCAGCCCCACCCACGACCAGCCCGACAGCCCCACCCACCCCCACGTCCACCCACCCTGACCAAGCCCCACCCCACCCCACCTCACTCGACACCGCACCTACCAAAACCCTAAAACAAAAAAAAACTAAAAAACCTAAATTCACCTCCACCACCACCAAAACCACCCACCTCCCCTCCCCCCACCCATTTTCGGAGCCGCCGCCCTACCTTCACCCCAACCCCACCTTGCCCAGCCGCCCTACCCCACGAAACCCTAAATGCAAAAAGCAACAAAAACCCTAAATTCACCTCCACCACCTAAACCACCCCTCCACCACCATAAACCACCTTTCCTCTACTCGAATCTAGGTGGAGAAGGGTGGCGAGTAGAGGAAGGGTGGTTTCGTGGGTGGTGGAGGTGGTGGAGGTGGTGGAGGTCATTTTAGAGTATTTTTTGTTTTGGGATTTAGGGTTTCATGGTGGGGGTGGGCTAGCTGGGCAGGGGAGGGTTGAGGTGAGGGTGGAGCGGCGATGGCGGCGGTGGAAGTGGGGAGGGGAGGTGGGGTCAGTGGTGGTGCGCATGGGTTGGGGTGGAGGTGGTGTGATATGGAGGTGGCCTGGTTATACTTTTTTTTTTAACAAATAACTAATTAAAGCTAACACTTCTCCTTTCCATTCTCCCTCATTCCTGTTCCTAAAGTCATTCTCTTTCCCCTTTGACAACCAAACGACCCCTTATTAATTTATCATTCCCAAGTGTATTTTTCATACTCTCTCTCCTACATTTGTCTAACTTCAATAAAATTACCCTATTTTTCTCTCTTTTCCATACTCTATCTCTTACTTTTTATACAACTTTTAATCATCATTTATTCTTTTTTCCAACTCCCAATAATTTATTGGTTTTGATAAAACTCAAGTGAGTAAACTAAAAAAACGGAGGGAGTAATAACATAACGAATATAAAAATTGATAAAACTCTTAAACAACCCTATACACAAACTGCCATTAGAAAAGAGTTGCATAACAAATAATTTTTTCTTTACCAAAAAGAGGCCGAGGAAGATTAGTACTACCTCCAATCCGTAGCATAAAACTTTCAACAATTGGTTTTGCACGTACTTTGGGGAAGAGATTTAACGGTGTAAACGAATGAATTAGTCAATATAATTTTAATATCGTAACTTATAATCACATTATTGCTTGTATTAAAACAATTTTGATATGAGTATATATATTCATTCCCTAATAAAAAATTTAATAATTAGTTTTTCACGTAGTTTGAGTAAGTGATTTAAGGGTGTAAATGAAAAAATTAATCAAAATGGTTTTAATACATTCAATAATGTGATTATAAGTTAGTATGTTACTCATATCAAAATTATTTTGATTAATTTCATCGCTTACCCCCTCAAATCGGCTCCTTAAATACGTGCAAAAAAGATTTTTGAAAATTTTATATTTGCGGAGGGAGTAGTATTCTTACAATCCGTTTTGTTGTTGATAATAAATTGTGGTAATTGTAATGGAATTAAATTGTAAATTTGTATAGGAAGAACCTTGTAATCCGTATGGAAAACATATTTTCATTCCAAAGCTTGAATTTTCTTCTTATTTTCTATTACATACCATCTATTACCACAGGGCCGGGTGGTATTAGATGGAAATGTATATTTGTGAAGAAAATTTTATAAAATTGGAATTAAACTAACACCACCATGAGAATGAATTTTAATTATTTTCCTTCCAAATTTAGTTATAAATTCATTTCCATTACCACCATTTATGACCATCTACCAAACGGTCCGTTAGAGATGAAAAATTCTCATACTATAAAACAAGGCAAGTGCTTATGTGTATGTAGTACTATGTTGGAATAAAGTTGGTCAATTTAAAAAAAAAAACACTAATTTCTCTATGCGTAACATAAGCATGTTTATGCTTCTTTTATTAGGGATGTCAAATCGGGTTAACGGAACATTTTAGGGTTGACCCAAATGGGTTTGGAATATTTTCAGTTCAGGTTGAATTAGGTTATCTCGTCCAACAGTTCAGGTCAGGCTACACTACAACAAAAACGGTTAATAACTTAATAACGACCAGATTTTTGGTTGTTAAAATCTCAAATCTCTTTGTAAAAAGCCTTTTACGACCCGAAAGGCGTCTGGTCGTCACTCGTCGTAAAAGGCTTCGTCGCAAAAGAAAAATTGTCATTTACGACCAGGTTTAGTGGCTGGTCGTAATTGCTCTTTTGCGACGAGAATTACTTCTCCTCGCAATTTGTTATCATCTACGACCAGAAATCTTGTCGTAAATATGATTTTAAAAAAAAAAAATTATCAACTAAACGTAGTTGCTAATTTCAAGTATTTGCAATTATAAATTGTAAATTGTAAAGGAAAAATTAACAAAAATAATCCCAACTTTGGTTGGTCTTCCGATTTTAATCCCAACTTTTCGAAAACCAAAAATAATCCCAACTTTTGCTTTGGTTTTCCATTTTTGGACCATTATACTGGCAACCTGCTGCGACGGTAAGCAGCTTATTTTTATGATAATTAAACTCTTTCATTCTATATTAATTGAGTTTTAAACACAAAATACAGTTCCTCTCCCCTCCAAAACCCAAATTATGTACATAAACCCTTTCCCTCCCAAAATCCGTTGCCATTGTTAACTATTTCCATTGAAGCAAAGTGAAGGTTTGTGAAGTTTACTCTCCTTCCAATTGTTGCCCCAATTCATTCCAGCGGAAAAAATCCCAAATAATCAAACCCCATGTTCTTTTTTTTTTTTACTCTGTAAATACAATTTTTTAGGTTTTGTAAAATTATTTGAATTGTTGTTGTTGGAATTTAGGGTTTTTTATTTTCTGAGTTTGAATTTAGGTTGTTAAGTTTGAAATTTTCTGGGTTTGAATTTATGTAGTTTGAGTTTTTCGCAAAATTCTGTGTTAATGGTTTTTATTGGATGTTAATGGGTTTGAATGATGTTGTTCTTGGTTTTTTTTAAGGGTTTTTATTGCATGTTTACTTTGGTTGGCCTTCCGTTTTTAATCCCAACTTTTCGAAAACAAAAAATAATCCCAACTTTCGCTTTGGTTTTCCATTTTTGGACCCTTTTCAAATTTTAACCTACAACTATCGGTAAACCTAGCTAATTAGCCGGTTAAAATTTGAAGAGGGTCCAAAAAAGGAAAACCAAAGCGAAAGTTGGGATTGTTTTTGGTTTTCGAAAAGTTGGGATTAAAAACGGAAGACCAACCATCCTAATTTTGAGCAAGTTCATTTCCGAAGACAAGACGACAGATTTAAGAGGAAAGAGTTCGAATTTTGAGCAAGCAAGGTATGAGTCTTAGGGGGAAGATTGGGACCGTTTCAAGGAGTATGTTCGCGCTTGCCCACACCATGAATATAGCAAGCCACTTCTCATCCGGTTTTTCTATCATGCGCTCAATGATGTACCTTGGCTACCTTAGATTCCGGATGTGGTGGACATTTGACCAAGGTTCCACAAGCTCGATTGGAGGACACCATACAAGAAGTAGTGAGGAACTACTCAAGGAGCGGCGAAAGAAGAAGTGAGGAGAAATCAACGGGGAAATTCGAGCATGACCAAGATTCACTAAAAACTCTCATGGAGCAAGCGATTGATAAAAAGTTGAGCAAAAAGCAAGCATCATCATCCTCCACTCAACAAGTACATTCATTCTCTTGTGACATTTGTGGGGGCACTAACCGTGACACATCTTATTGTGGCGGTTTAACTCCCGATCACGTTGCCGCTATGAGTTACCTTAACAACCAACGAGATCAAAGAAGCAATTGGAGGGGTCCTAACCCCAATTTTCACTCAAGGTTTGGTGATCAAGGTGCTCCAAGCAACTTCAACAATCAAGGATCTCCCTATATCCATCCAAATTCTAGAGGCAACTTCCAAAACAAACCTCACCCACAACACCAATTCCCATCACCAAACACCAACTTTCAAAACACACACTTCCAATCCCCAAACACAAACAACCTTCCAAACACATCCAACCCACAAAGCAACCCATCTCAAGACACACTCCTCATTTTAGATCAACTCAAGAATGTAACTCAACAATTTGAGCAAAAGTTGGGAAACATTGACCGTAAGGTGGAACAAAAATTCCACGAGGCTAACTCCCACCAAAAGATCCTTAACAACCACGTTACCCAACTTGCCGAGAAAGTATCTCAACTTTCTAATGAGAAACTCCAAGGCATCAACATTCTTCTCAAGGAAAACAACCTTCGAGGTTTGACCCTCCCATGCCATACCCGAAAAGAGTTGTGGAGAAAAAACTTAATGATAAGTACAACAAGTTCATCCAGATGATGAAAGTTCTCCAAATCAACATTCCATTCCTTGAAGCAATGTATCAAATGCCTTCCTATGCCAAGTTCCTAAATGAACTCCTCTCAAATAAGAAGAGACTCAATGAATAGAGCATCACATTACCTCATGAAGTAAGTGCCCTTGTGCAACACCAACTACCACCAAAAGAACGTCATCCGGGTAGCTTCACTCTTCCAGTTAAGTTGGGGGATCTAGAGACAAAGGGGGCATTGGCCGATTTGGGGGCAAGTGTGAGCTTGATGCCGCTCTCAATTGACATGTTGCTCATGTGTGAGATGGTTCCATTAAGAAAGACCATTCAATTGGCCGACTGCTCTATCAATAAGCTACCATGTGGAGAACTAGAAGATGTTCTAATCCGAATTGGGAATATATTTGTACCTTGTGACTTTGTTGTGATGGATATGGAGGAGGATCCTCATACTTCTCTTATCCTTGGAAGGGAGGCTCTCAAGACTATGGGCGTCGTGATCAATTGCAAGAACAACACAATCACATGTGAGGTAGCAGATAAGAAGGTCGTGTTTGAGTTCTCACGGACTCTAAAGCAACCTATAGTGGAAAAAGTGTGGAGGGTTGACTTGGTAGAATTTGAGCTTTATGAATGCGAAAGGGTGCAAATGCAAAGGGGAGACACACTCTATGAGGCTCTCCAAGGCGAAGAAGGGGTAGAGAAATCGATGGAAGCCATGGCGGTTGAAGCCATGCTAGATTCCGCTCTCCCGGAACCCGAAGAAGTCCGCCATGAGCTTCCATCGATCCAACAAGAAGGCAAAGAGGAGAGTCCAACGCCTCCTCACAAGGTAGAGTTGAAACCCCTTCCCCCCTCTCTCAAATATGCCTATTTGGATGATAAGTTTAATTGCCCAATCTAGATGACCCCTCTTTGAAAAATTGGTTGATTTATTGAAAGGCTATAAGGGCGTCATTGGATATAGCATTGATCATCTCAAGGGCATAAGCCCAAGTTTGTGTATGCATCGCACCCATCTTGAGGATGATCATGCCACCTCTATTCAACCTCAAAGGCGGGTTAACCTGACTTTGAAGGAAGTAATCAAGAAAGAGGTTTTTTCAAGCTACGTGAGGCGGGCATCATTTATGCTATCTCCGATAGCAAGTAGGTGAGCCCGATTCACGTAGTGCCTAAAAAGTGTGGCATGACTATCGTCAAGGATGATAAGGGGAATGATATCTCCACCCGAACTATAACAGGTTGGAGAATGTGCATTGATTACCGAAGGCTTAACAAGGCCACAAGAAAAGATCATTTCCCCTTACCAGTTATTGATAAAATGCTAAAAAGGCTAGTCGGTCATTCACATTATTGTTTTCTTGATGGGTATTCCGGATTCTTTCAAATTCCCATCCATCCCGATGACCAACAGAAAACAACTTTCACTTGTGACTATGGGACCTTTGCATACCGAAGAATGTCCGGCCTTCGGTTTATGCAATGCCCCGTCCACCTTTCAAAGGTGTATGAACGCTATCTTTTGTGACATGATTGAGGATGCGATAGAGATATTTATGGATGATTTTAGTGTATGTGGTTCGTCTTTTGACATATGCTTGAGAAATCTTGAACGTGTGTTGAAAGTATGTCAAGAAACGAACCTTGTCTTGAATTGGGAGAAATGTCAGTTTATGGTCGAGGAGGGCATTATCCTAGGCCATAAAATTACTAGCAATGGTATCGAAGTAGACCCGACAAAGGTGTCGGTGGTCGAAAAGTTACCCCCGCCCAGTACGGTGACCGGGGTGCGTACCTTCTTGGGGCATGCTGGCTTTTACTGCCGATTCATTAAAGACATTTTGCTCATCGCAAGACCTTTGACGAGCCTACTTCAAAAGGAAGCGGAGTTCCAATTCAATGAGTCTTGCACTAAGGCTTTTGAGACATTGAAAAATGCTTTGGTGAATGCGCCAATTGTGCAAGCTCCGGATTGGGAGCTCCCATTTGAACTGATTTGCGATGCTAGTGATTTTGCAGTGGGAATAGTGGTTGGGTATAGAAAAGAGAAAAAGCTGAATGTGATATCCTATGCAAGCCACACTTTAGAGGACGCACAAAAGAAATACACCACCACCGAAAAGGAGATGTTAGCCGTGGTTTTTGCATTTGACAAGTTTTGACCTTACCTAGTTTGTAACAAGACCATTGTGTACACCGAACATGCGGCGGTGAAGTATTTGATGACCACCTCTCTCGGTTGCCGCTTGATCACCCATCCTATGCAAATGAAAAGGAGAAGGTCCCAATCGATGATGAGCTACGTGATGACACTCTAATGGCTATCATCTCCAAAACCATTCCTTGGTATGCCGATATTGCTAACTTCCTAGCAAGCGGAGTGGTGCCCCATGACTATAATGCTCAACAAAAGAGGAGGTTCTTCATGGAAGCAAAACGTTACTTTTGGGATGACCCTTTCTTGTATAAGAAATGTAGTGACGGTTTATTTGGGAAGTACGTGCCTACTCATGAGATCGAAGGAATTCTTGAGCATTGTCACACCATGGCCTATGGTGGACACGGTGGGGTAGATAAAACAGTGGCGAAGATTCTTGAGTGCAAGCTTTGGTGATCCACAATGCATAAGGATGCTCACAAGTTGATCCAACAATGTGATCGTTGCCAAAGGATGGGGGGGATCACCAAGAGAAATGAAATGCCCAAACAATTCATACTTGAGGTTGAGCCTTTTGAGGTTTAGGGTGTAGACATCATGGGTCCTTTTGACTCATCATGTGGAAGCATGCATATCCTTGTATTCGTTGACTACGTGACTAAGTGGGTGGAAGCGATTGCATCACCACCGAATGATCATAAGGTGGTTTTGAAGTTGCTAAAGAAGACCATCTTTCCACGGTTCAGAGTGTAAAAACCTAATTCTAGCACCTCAGTTAGCTCCCAACGGTCTATGATGAATGTACCCTGTTGCACAGGTCCGGTCTTGAGCTAGTATGCCAAAATGCCAACTCTTAATCCCTCTCATACCACTCCCACACCATTTATAGGCGTTTTAGAGGCTGACGACTCGTTTTAGGATTTTTCGGACGTTTTTTAGGATTTTTATTAATATATTTTTATTATTTTTCATGCATATTTATTTTCTAAGGGCATTTAAGTCACTTTCCATTGCATCAAATAATTTTCCTAGGTTAATTGCATTTTTCTAGTTTTTTTGGTAATTTTTGCATAATTCTCTGATTTTTTATCTATTATCTATGAAATTCTGAAACATTTTCCATTCTGAGGGGTATTTTAGTAATTTTACACCTACGTCATTAACTTTGTCTCTACTTTTCCATTTTTTTTTGGCATTTTTTAGCGTATCTTTTCAAAATAGTCCGAAAACCCCGAAAACTGTTCGAGAACAGTCTAGAATAGCCCGGATTATTCCGGAACCTCGCGAAATCTCCAAGAATCTCAAATATTACAGTAATCATATAATGATCCCCGTAATCGTATCAAAATCGCATAATATCTGGGAGAATCACGCGCAAAATAAGCAAAAAAATCGACCCGGACATATTTCGACCTGCGCCTAGACGGAGGTCACAAATATTGACCTACATCTAGACGCAGGTCATGTAACTAGACCTGCGCCTAGGTGCAGGTCTGGCCCTCAGGGGTCGATTTTTGCCTCTGTTTTCCTATAAATACGACCCTATGTTCGGTTTCTAAAAAAACACGAACAACGTTCTAACTTCAGAACATCTACTTCTCTCTCTACTATACATATTCTCTCTCTAAAAATCATTCAAATACTCTGTCAAAATCAATACAAAGCACATATAAAACACAGTCCAAGCATTTTCAATCACCGAATCTAGCATCTGGGGTGCTAATCACAAGGTTGTAATCGACCGCAGCACACTCCGCTACACATTTCTGAGACCCTTTTGTATTCAATGTGAATATGCTTTCTTTTCTTTTAATTATCATTAAAATTTACGACTTGTATTCACCATGATGACATGATTTTTTTTTGCTTTTTTGTTTGTGTTAATCATGTTTTAATTCATGTAACTTTTTTTTATTTTTAATCCACGTCATGTCTTATTTTTCTTGCATTTTCCATGTCATTCCATGTAGCTTTTTTTTTATTATTCAGTTTGATTTTATAATTGCACGGGATTCGAGGTACATTCGCATTTTTCTATGCCATCATCATGTCGATTTTTTTTTTTAATGTGATTTATGCGATTTGACCCTTGATTTCTCCCGTACTTTTGGGTTCATTCTAGTATAATAATATTGACTAATTCCAAAGTGGTAACAAAATAATTTTAGGCTAGTTTGTGCATTAATCTGAACCGACTTAGTAATTCGCAAATTAGGGCTAAAATTGAGTTATCTTTGTTGCTTTGAAATTGAACAATGATCTTACAAAAGAGACCTAGTAGAGACCGCTTGCAGGCGGGCGAGCCCAATGCACGATTGGCTCGTAACCTGTCTCCGAACCCATACTCTAGTGCACGACCATATTGGACCGATTGCTCTCGGCTTTCGATACTTCTTTGTTGTCCGTCGACCGTATAAACGCACGGTGGCGACTCCTGCTAGTCTGTATGCACGTACGGCGTTAACGAGCATTCAAAACAACTCGTGACGTAGGCATCCGGGTAAAAACGTCCCCTACAGTTTGGCGACTCCACTGGGGAATATCACTCCTTAGTGGTGTGCACAAACTTGAAAAGTCACATAAGATCAATATTCAATTTTTGAGCATATGACATAGTGACTTTCTGCATAAGGTCACACTTAGGCCCATGTCTCATATGAGCATGTTTTATGCTCGAGACCGACCCCAGGGGGTTTGATTATGGTTACTTGTGGTGCCCAACCTCAATAATCGTGATCGGCCCATCCCAGCCACGACGCGTGATCTCAATCCCGATGAGATCGATCATAATGAGTGATCTTTTAACCGTGTGTCATTCAATGTGAAGAGTGACTAGATCAGTTTAGTTTCCCTCTAGTCATGGTATATTTGACCACCCAGGACTGACCTTAGAAGACCATCATTTGCATATTCTAGGACTAGTGTGCTATGTGTGCATTTGGCCCATTAGTCTAGCCCAACCCATTTTACTTCACTCATCAATCATAAGGGTAACTCAATGTCAAATCCACAGTCCAAATCACCATTCCAGTTCAATAAGTCTCATCTCTTTAGCCCATTCCCCAGTCAAGTTTTTTAGTCTAAGTAACTGGTCCAACTCATAGTTCACAATCCATTTCCCCAGTCCAAGTCCCAATTTCAGTTCTCAAAATGGGGTCCACGTCCATCACAGTCCAGTCCTATTTCATAACTTTCTCGAGTTCAAACGCACTTTAGTTTGACATAGATTCAACTCACCTCACAGTCTCAGCACAACTCACCACAAGCCTCAGTTCATCTCAGTCCAGTTCACAAGTCTAAAGGGTCCTAAGTAAGCATAGGTTCACTTTAGCTCTCTATAGTGTCAGTCACAAACCAAAAGCGTTATACCTTAAGATAGAATTATTAGGTTCAGGCTTCATCCAGTTCACATTCAAACACAGTCCAGTGTCAGCTCCTCCACATTCACATTCTAGAACAGGGCTCTCTTGGTTTCAGCTTAGATAAGCATAGGCTCCTTCGATAGGCCCAAAAAGCAATGAGAAGTCTTAAGCCCATCTCCACAAAACCCATCCACATCACAAAAGACCATGTCCATTGACACTTCATCATCTTCCATAGCCACGAAAAAAAAAGATCAATGACCCAAGTGGAGAATGACCGAGCACCACAAAAACAAAGGCCCAACACCACATACAAATTGTAACGACCTTGATTTTATTGGTATTTCTGTCGTGTGTTTATATGTATTTATGTGATTTTATGTATGGTTCAAAATTTATTTTGGACTATTTATTTTATTTTATGTGAATAATTTCGATTAAATTCGAATTATTTTATTTTGGATTGATTATTATTTATTTTCTAATTAATTATTTAATATTTTTGGGCTAAATCGATATAAGCATGACTAATCATGTAAGTTTGTAATTAGCCCAATTAATCACCAAAAGCCCATTTTGGCCCTTTTGCAAGCCCATAGTCGGCCCCCTTGTAATTTGGCATGTTTTGCCACTTGCCATGCATTCACACCTTAAGTAACTTCTATAAATAGAAGTAGTTAGTGAGGCCTTGAGATCATTTGCTCATTTGCCATCTTAAACACTTGCTCATCAAAAGTTTAAACACAAAACTCCCTCCCATTTGCTCTCCATCACACGCCATTTTTGGCTTATTTTGCCCATCAATTGTTCATCAACTTTTTAAACCCAAAACTTAAAGATTCATATTCTATTGATCTTTAAGTGATTAAACCTCCATTAATCTTCATCTTTTGTGATCAAGATCATTAGTTTAGGTTGGGTTCCGGGTTGTTGCATGTTTAGGTTGGTTCGTGGGAAGCCGTGTGTGCAAGTGGTGGTTCGTGTCGTGGCTGTGCAGCAGGTCCGTGCTCGTGCCCTGGCCGTGTGGTGGTGCAAGTTGATCGTGCTATGTTCATGGGTCCGTGCAGCCTGTGCCGTGTTTGTGTGCTCGTGTGCAAGCCGTGTGCAACCGTGTGCAGGCCGTGTGTTCGCCGTGTGGGTGTGCCGTGTGGTGCGAATTGGTTGGGGTCGTGTGGTTCGATTCCGGGCTGCAAGTTCTGTTGAATTTGTGTGTGGTCTTTAATAAGGTAACATACTTTCTCAATCTAATTGGTATACTATGTTTCATAGTATAGATTAAATGATTAGATAAGACTATTTAGATGTTTCATAACCATATTTATGTGTGTGTTATAATCTGAATTTTTGGATGGTTTTATGATGATTTCTACTTGAATGTGTATATTTCATGATTTATTATGTTAGTATTGTATTTGATGTTATTCATGTTCACGTTTGATGAATTTTGGATATTAGGAAGTTGATGAATTTTGTTGTTGAACTTGTTGTGTTATGCAAGTATAATGTTGAGTTTGGGTTGAGTTCTTGAATCTTGAATGAGTTCTTGATTGAAGTTATTGAATCTTGAATGAATTCTTGATTGAAGATCTTGAATCTTGGATGAGTTCTTTATGAGTTCTTTGAGTTCTTTATGAATTCTTGGTTGAGTCTTCAAAGTTAAAGAAAGTTAGTATTAATTAAAAAAAGGTTAAAGAAAGGTTAAAGATTGATGTTTGAAGTTCTAAGTTGTTTGGTTTACATGTTATTTCTTGAGTCAAGGCGTAAGATGTAACTTAAGAATTAACTAAGAATGTAAACTTCGATTTTTAAGTTAAGATTTGCTTGATTTCGCTACTAGACGCCTAAAACTTAGAGTAAGATTCTATGTTTTTGGGTTAAGACGTTGCCCCTATCCTATCCGCGGTATTGGGATAGTTGGTGGTCTTACTGTGTTGTCTTCGGATATGGATCTCCAGTAAGATTGGTTTCATGGTGTTTGGGAGTAAGATTCTCAATCCTGATATAGTAGAAAGTTCGATCGCGTAAGATGCGTTCGTACGTGCATAGTCCGGTCTAGTATGTGAATGATTGCGCCAAAGTTAAGATTGTTAATTAATGGTCCAGTTAGTCGAGTCAGCATGATTAGATGTTGTTATTTATTGTTGATAGTATGGCATGATGATTCCCATGATCTGATGTATGTTGGCATGTTTGATTTAGTTGTTTGGTTTGTGCTATGTTCTTGTGTATCCACGTTAGGGTGGGACAGTTATGTTACTCGCCACTGACGGTGGACTGTTGTTGTTTTTCAGGTAATTCTGATGATGAGGTCCTTGCTTAGCTTTGGGTTGGGCGAGTGCCGTTATTACTTAGCTTTTATGTTGTTGTTTTACGATATATTCTAGTTTGGACTTTAGTTTTAGTACTTGTATTATTCTGTAACTCTGACATATATTCGGAGTTTATGTTTGTTAATAGTAGTAACCTTGACATTTAGAGTTAGATATGTACAATCTTGTGGGTATTGTACTTTTGGTTTAGTAGATATATAAATTTTGAGGTTTTGTTTTAATTTTTAAGTATTTAAGTTTGTTAGATCTGACTATTCGACTCGTCGGTTTCTTCTGCGCTGGTTTAAGCGAGTCGGGTCGTCACAGTTGGTATTAGAGCCGAATAGGTTTGAAGTGAAGTTTTAGGATTCGAGTTAAACGCGGGAGTTGAGAGCTTTATCTTTCCCGAGTGATAAACCCAAATTAAGATTAAGTAAAGGGAGAAGAGTTCGGTAAAAAAACCGGGATAAGATCTTTTTCTATTCCTTTTCTCTCTTTATTTTGTGTGCTTGACTGTGGTGGGGATGTATGACTGACATTATTATTTAAGTATGTCTTTTTTTTTGTTGCGTTGCAGCATGTCTACACCTCGCCGGCTGAGTACTGGACGATAGAGGTTACGAGCGCTCGAGGAGGCGATCCTTACGTTGGCGCACCATAGTCGTCATACGCCGAGTACGCAGTCGACGTTCGACCGTATCGCACGTCATCGACCTCCGACTTACGATGGGGTTGCCGACCCTACTATCCTGGAGAGTTGGATCCGCGAGATGGGGAAGCTCTTTGACGCGACGTTTTGCCCCGAGCACGAGAAGGTGCATATCGCCGCTTATTATCTACGTGGAGAGGCCGAGAACTGGTGGATGGTAGCTAGGGACGCTTGCTTGCCCTTACATTCGATGTCGTGGATCAAGTTCGTCGATAAGATCCAGGAGCGATTCTACCCCGACGAGTTGCGGTGGCAGAAGCAGGAGGAGTTCCTTACTCTTACTCAGGGTAAGATGACTGTTCAGGCGTACACCGATAAGTTTACGGAGTTATCGAGGTTCACTACGTCTGTAGTTCCATCAGAGAAGGATCGGGTCAAGTGCTACATCAAAAAGCTAGATCCGAGGATTCGCGTTCACGTGATCAGTAGTGGAGCGACGACATTTCAGCAGGCCTACGAGGTAGCACTCGAGATTCAAGCATCGACGGCAGAGGAGGATGCGAGCAGGAAGAGAGCTCAGGTTCCGACGACGACAGCTTCTTTTAAGAAGTCCCAATTTCGTGCTCCTAACAGTACCCCTCCGACCACGAGTTAACATAAGGGTTCTGATGGCTCGAAATGCAGAGGCTGCGGCAGAGTCTTCCATCCAGGGAAGCGGTGTGACGGTTCGCCTATAGCATGTTTTATCTGTAACAGCCCCGGAAATTCGGACCCTTTTTCCTTCCTTTATAAAACTTAAATTTTACTAAAATCATAGCCCGAATTTCTAGAGTTGCTACTCGTACGCCCACCTCTGATAAGAAATGGGTATACGAATAAGTAAAAGCAGGATCGTAATGTTTTCAAATTCCAAAATGGATTTCATTCATAAATACCAAAGCCGTACAATGTTTAAAACCAAAATATTAAAAGTTAAAATAACTTATTACAAGATGTTCAGCTAATGCATAAAGCCTATGATCAAAGGGTTTAGCTAAAACCAATAGAGATTCCTCATCAGCCTCAAACAAGTAAGCCATCCTTACTACTCACATGCACAAAACCCCGAAGGAAAAAAAAACAACAAACAAACAATAACACAAAAATCAGAAAAACTGAGTATGATCGACTCTACCCCGTAAAACGGTTTTGGTTTAAAAACAGTTGACACACAAGAAACATAGAACATCAGTTGAACCAATATTTATCCAATTCACAAATTTTAGAGCAATTATTATTCAGGATTATTTAATTGGGAAAGTGAACGCGATAGGGCCTGTTTCATCCCGTCATGGACTTTTCGGCCTGGCCTGCAGCTTGTCGACAGAGTGTCCCGAGTGTATACACCCCTCACAGAATTAATGCGTATCCGCTAGTGCGCGCCAGAAGTTCAGGAGGAGGACGAAAGCAGATTATAACGGTTACAAAGTTTCAACGACGATTACACATGTCCGACCTATTGTGTGTCCACCACAACAATAGGCCCACATTGGGTACTCCCCAATGAGACACCGTTCATCACCCTAATAGGTCGTCACCGTTCAAGCTACTTCCCCTTTGAAGATTGTTTCACTTTAAGTTTAGGTTCATTTGGTTTAGAAAATCATTTGAGTGAAAACAATTATCTCAAAATAAATCAATCAAACCAAAATTCCGCACTTTAAGAATTCTCCATGAGAAATCAAACCATAAGGCAACTTTGCCAATCCAAATTCAACAACTCAATAATCCATCGTTCATTCACGGACACAACTTATAATTCTTAAATCAAGGCAAGTTCAAACATTCACCAAGCCATAACCAAATTCCATGACGTAAATAGTTCATTAAACAATCGAATTGCTAAGAGCGTCAAACCTTTCAAAATCATGTGCATAGGAGAAGAATTTTGAAATTAATATACTTATACACATATTTTTCGAAAATACACATGTACATATATACTAATAACTTTCGAAATTAGTAGAATAAAAGTTCATAAAGCATTTGGAGATTAATATAAATACACGGCATATTTTCAAAAAATAGAAATTATATTTTCAATTCATGAACATTAATTTTCGAAAAAACTTTAAGATTTTATAAATTAGATAAATAAGCTTATTTTGGACATCTAATGGGTATTTTGTACACAAATTATATGGTCTAGAACTCATGTACACAACCCTTTGTCCAAAAACAAGTTTTATTTTGATTTTTGAAAAATAACGAAAGCATAATTAGGCTATTATTTAAAAATCTGGACAGCAACTATTTTTGGCATAAAACGCCCTTTAAACCATCACATTAGCCCTCAAAAACATGGCTAAAAACATTCCTTTAATGCCCATTCATCCACACGAAAACACTACTACTATGCACACAATTAATCATAATTTTACGTCATCTAAACAACCTTAAAAACAATAACTAAAACGACTACTAAAGCATGCATATAACTTCTACTAAAGCATAAACATAACTATAAAGCATTAAAACTACGCTAGAACATAAAACTAAGCATGCTAAAACAAAAGCGTAAAAATAAACTAATCTAACCTAAGCATACAAGAACCTAAGGCTAAGAAAGCGGTAGACATCGAAGCATACCTCAACGTCTGGAAGGCTACTTTAAGATCGCTCCCTCCTTAGAAAATTAGACTCACTTCTCTCGGTTATTCTTCCGTGAAAACTTTTCACTTGTTACTCCTCTTTTATTAGAGGAGAAGTGGAAGAAATGTTGAGAGAATTGTGAGGAGTAAGGATGGGTGAAGGGGGCTATTTATAGGATGGGAGGGTGTAGGAAAGTTGTAAACTTTCCATGTGGGACAAAGAGGTGGAGTGGTGGTGGTTGAGCCGTGTGGGAGGGGTGGTGATAAGGTGAGGTGGTGATGATGTGGCCTTGGGAGTTGTGTTGTCAAGCTTTAATTGCTTGTTGACTAATTGGCTAATTAATCTAATTACGCGGCAAATAAAATACGGCATACATAAAATGAACTTTTAAAAAAAATTCTAATCCATAAAAATATTTTTATTTACCAAAAATATTTTTCCATGAAATAAAATAATTTTTGCCATATATATATATTATTTCAAAATATATAAGTACATGTTTATTTATTTTGAAAATATTATTACGGCAAAATACTTCATTTTATGATAAATAACTTTGAAAATAATTTCGAAAAGTTCTTTTATGAAATATAAAACCTTTTTATAGAAGATATTATTTTTGAAAATTCTTGAAAAATTACGGGTATTACATCTACCCCCACTTAAAAACAAAGTTCGTCCTCGAACTTACGAAGCTAGTACTACATCCTCTCCCCCTTAAGCAGTTTCGTCCAGAAACTGTCACATACCTGATTGAAAAAGCTCTGGGTAACAAATCCTCATATCGTCCTCGGATTCCCATGTTGCTTCTTCCGTTTGTTGGTTCGTCCATAGGACTTTCACCAACTTAACTTGCTTGGTCCGAGTATCCCGCGTTTTAGAATCGAGGATTCTAACGGGTCTTTCTTCGAAAGAAAGGTCACTTTCAAGCTGGACTGACTCAGGTCGAAGAACATGGCTCGGGTCATGGACATACTTCCTAAGTTGTGACACATGGAAAACATTGTGGACTTTCTCTAGTTCAATGGGTAAGGCTAGTCTGTAGGCTACCTCACCAACTCGCTCCAGTATCTCATAGGGTCCAATATACCGAGGGCTTAGCTTCCCTTTTCTCCCAAACCTCTTCACTCCTTTCGTTGGTGAAACTTTCAGCAAAACTTTATCTCCAACCTCAAATTCCACTATTCTTCTGTGCCTGTCCGCATAAGACTTCTGTCGATCTTGTGCTGCCTTCATGTGAGTTTGAATAAGCCTCACTTGCTTACTCATTTCCTCGATCATCTCTGGTCCGATAGTCATCGACTCACTGATGTTACTCCAACATAATGGACTTCTACACTTTCTCCCATATAGTGCCTCATATGGAGCCATTCCTATACTGGCATGATAACTATTGTTGTAGGAGAACTCAATCATCGGTAACCTTTCATCCCATGCTCCACCAAAATCGAGTGTGCATGCCCTCAACATATCTTCAAGTGTTTGTATTGTTCTTTCAGTCTGGCCATCAGTGGCTGGGTGAAATGATGTGCTGAACTTTAGTAATATACCAAAAGCTTGCTGTAGTTTTCCCCAGAAATTCGATAGAAATCTTGCATCTCTGTCAGATACAATGTCCTTCGGAATTCCATGCAATCTGACTATCTCTCGGACATAGGCGTCTGCCAACTGCTTCATACTCCATGTATCCTTCATAGCGATGAATCGAGCGGACTTGGTTAATCTGTCCACTATCACCCATATAGCATTCTTCGAGGTCTTTGTGATTGGTAATCCCATGACAAAATCCATTGATATCGATTCCCACTTCCAACTTGGAATCTCAAGCGGTTGCAATTTTCCTCCCAGTCGCATGTGTTCAATCTTAACTTTCTGACAAGTTAAACATCTTGATACAAATTCTGCGACTTCTCTCTTCATGTTTGGCCACAAAAAATTCTGCTTGAGATCTTTGTAGAGCTTGTCTCCACCTGGATGCACGGAATATGGTGTATTGTGCGCTTCTTCCAAAATTTTCTTCTTAAGACTTTCATCCTTTGGAACGCACCATCTCCCCTTTTACTTTACTACATTAGCATTGTTGACATCGAATTCAGTGGCTGTCCCCTCTCCTTTCATCTTTCTGACTTTGTTTAACCATTCATCGGTCAATTTTTTCTCTTAGATTTCATCAAAAATCGTTGGTTCCAAGGTGAGTGCATTTAGTTGGACTTCCACTTGTCCACGCTCTACAACTTCCAAGTCAGGCTTCTGAAATTCGTTGCAAAGTTCTTTCGTCATCATCATGACACATAGTGAATGACTCGCCTTCCGACTTAATGCGTCGGCTACTTTGTTCGCCTTTCCCTCGTGATACGCAATCTCCAAATCGTAATCCTTTATAAGCTCCAACCATCTCCTCTGTCGCATATTCAGCTCCTTCTGAGTGAATATGTACTTCAAACTCTTGTGGTCGGTGTAGATCTTACATCTCACACCGTAAAGATAATGCCTCCAAATCTTTAGAGCAAAAACTACTGCTCCCAATTCCAAATCATGGGTTGGATAATTCTGTTCATACTACTTCAGTTGTCGTGAAGCATATGCTACAACTTTTCCATGTTGCATGAGCACGCAACCTAATCCCTTCTTCGATGCGTCGCTATAAATCTCAAATCCGTCACTTCCAAAAGGTAGCGTCAATATCGGTGCCGTGGTCAGCCTCTTCTTTAACTCTTGGAACACATGTTCACACTTCTCGTCCCATTGAAATTTCGTGGTCTTCTTAATCAGATTGGTCATTGGTTGTGCTATTTTTGAAAAATCTTGTACAAACCTTCGGTAATAACCGGCCAATCCTAAGAAACTTCGTATTTCCGTTACATTCGTTGGCTGCGGCCAATCAGAAACTGCTCTAATCTTGGATGGATCAACCGAGACTCCTTCTCTCGAGATCACATGACCAAGAAATGCAACCTTATCTAACCAGAATTCACACTTCGAGAACTTCGCATACAACCCCTTCTCTCGAAGTACTTGTAATACCTTCCTTAAATGCTCCTCATCACTCCGCAAATACACAAGAATGTCGTCGATAAAGACGACAACAAAACTATCCAAATAGGGTTTGAATGTCCTATTCATGAGATCCATGAACGCGGCTGGGGCATTAGTGAGTCCAAAAGGCATTACGGTGAACTCATAATGTCCATACCTTGTTCGGAAGGCTGTCTTGGAAACATCTTCCTCCGAAATCCTCAGCTGGTGATAACCCGATCGCAGATCGATCTTAGAAAACGTAGTGGCATCCTTCAATTGATCGAAAAGATCATCGATCCTAGGCAATGCGTATCTATTCTTTATCGTGACATTTTTCAATTCACGATAATCGTTGCACAACCTCTGTGACGACCCGACTCGCTTAAATCGGCGCGGAAGAAACCGACGAGTCGAATAGTGATAACTACAACTCGAAAAACTTAAGAATTAAAACTAATTCCTCAAATTATTATTATTGAACCTCAAAAGTACAAATACCCACAAGTTTGTACATTACTAATCCAAAAGTCAACTAGAAATACTAAAATACGAGTAACTCCAACCACACGTCAGAGTCCAAAAACAACGTATAAAAGTCCATACAATAGTCCATAACTATCTAAAAATAAAAACAATATAAAAGTACAACCAAAACATAAACAAACGCCGCTCGCCCAACCCAAAGCTAAGCAAGTACTTCATCATCAGAATTACCTGTAAAACAAACAACAGTCCACCATCAGTGGCGAGTAACATAACTGACTCACCCTAATGGGAATACACATGAACATAGCACAAATCAAATAATCCAATCAACAATCCAAAATATGCGAGAACCACAAAAATACCGAACTCGACTCAACAATCCTATCCAACTATCTTTGGCGCAATCATTCATATACTAGACCGGACTATGCTCGTACGAACGCATCTTACGCATCCGAACTTTCTACTATGTTAGGATTGAGAATCTTACTCCCAAACCCCATGAAACCAATCTTACTGGAAATCCATGTCCCATGAAACAAATCTTACTGGAAATTCAAAGGATAACATAGTAAGACTCCAACTATCCTCATACCGCGGATGGAATAGGGGCAACGTCTTAACCCAAAAACAATGAATCTTACTCAATGTATTAGGCGTCTAGAAATGAAATCAAGCTAATCATTAATTAAACATCTTATCATTTAATCAACTCAATCATAACATAATTATATTCAAGAATTGCCTTTGCGCCTTGATTCTCGAAATAATCAGTTAAACACGAAGTTATTCTCAAGATTGCCTTTGCGCCTTGATCTTGAGTCTAAAGAACATTAATCCATCACTTTAAAATCCATTCTTTAACCAACTTTAACTCAATCTTTAACTTTCTTTAACTAATAAACCACTTTCTTTAACTTTCAAGATTCAACCAAGAACTCATCAAGACTCAACAAGAATTCAACAAGAACTCAAAGAACTCATCAAGAACTCATAAAGAACTCATTCAAGATTCAAGAACTTCAATCAAGAACTCAATCAAGATTCAAGAACTTCAATCAAGAACTCATCCAACATTCAAACATCACACGCATAACCTCAATAATACTCGAAAATTACCAACTTAATCTTATCCAAAATTCATCAAACTTTAACACATTCATCATGATCATAAACAATATATTCAATCATAAAATCCACCATATCCATCATCAAAATATCATTAAAACAACATAAAAATCAGATTAAACACCATATACAAAATCATGACCAAACTTCACCAATTAACTCATACATGCATTTAATTTATACTATAATCATAGTATACCAACAAGGTTGAGAAAGTATGTTACCTTATTGAAGATAACACACAAAAATCAATACAAGAAGCTGCCCGGAAAATCGAGCCACACGAACCCACAACCACGCTCAACACGGCCTCAACACGGTGCACCACCTCTGCTGCACGGCTGTCCACACGGCCACGAACACGACCACCGCAGCACGACCACCACGGCACGATCACTGCAGCACGACCTCTCACACGAGCCACCACACGGCTTCACTCGAACACCCACACGTCCAACCCACACGAACAAAAACTCGATCAAACCCAAACCCGAACTAATGATCTTGGAAGAAATTGTTGAGGTTTAGATTGTGTTTTGGTACTTAAAGATCAATGGAGGTCGAATCTTTAAGTTTGGGATTAGAAAGATGGATGAACAATTTGATGGTGAATGTAGCCAAAAATGGCGTGTAACTAGAGCAGAGGAGAGGGAGTTTGTGCTAGAATTTTGATGGCAAGTGTGATTAAAGGCAAATGAGCAAATGGTCTCATGGCTCACTAACTACTTCTATTTATAGAATTTAGTTAAGTGTAAAAGCAAAGCAAGTGGCAAAACTTGCCATGCACAAAAGAGAGGGGCCGGCCATCAAGGGGCAATTGGGCCTAAAATTGGGCTCTCGTGATCAATTGGGCTAATTTACATAAATTACATGATTAATCATGCATAAATCGATTTAGCCCAAAATATTAAATAATTACTTAGAAAATTAAATAATAAAATTCTAATTAATTAAATAATAATTAACGTAAATAATAAAAACTGCAAATAAAATAATTCGAATTAAATCGAAATTATTCACATAAAAATAAAATAAATAGTTCAAAAATAAATTTGAACTATACATAAATACACATAAATACACATAGATTATCGGCAAAAATACCAATAAAATCAGGGTCATTACAGCCTCAATGTGCCATCCTTCTTCTTAACGAAAAGCACGGGTGCTCCCCAGGGTGAAACACTGGGCCTAATGTATCCCTTCTCCAACAATTCCTCCAATTGTACCTTTAGTTCCTTCATCTCTGCTTGTGCCATTCTGTAGGGCGCCTTCGAGATCGCTCCCGTCCCCGGTACTAAGTCTATCTTGAACTCCATCTCCCTTACCGGTGGCATCCCCGGGATTTCTTCCGGAAATACATCTTCGAATTACCTTACTACTGGAATTTGGTCAATGGTTTTCTCTTCTAGGCTTAGGTCATTGACATGACACAAATAAATAGGGTGTCCTTTCCGGGCATAGTTTTGAATGGCCATTGTGGAAATGATCTTGAATCGGGGTTTCGAGGAAATTCAATTCCTTGATAAGAAATCTGATTCCCTTTAGGACCTCTCAAAGAAACTTTTTGATTGTGGCACTCAATCCTAGCCTTGTACTTACTCAACCAATTCATTCCTAGGATAACGTCAAAGTCACCTACAATTCGAACTGAATGAGGTCAGCGGGTAATTCTGTTCCAGCGATGTTGACTGGAACATTTTGGTACAAGACACTACAATTCACAACATCTCCCTTGGGAAGAGTTATGTTCAACTGACATGAAGACGAGGTTCTCAAATTGAGTTTTGTGGCAAAAGGCAGGGAAATAAATGAACGAGAAGCTCCAGAATCAAAAAGCAAGTAGGCGGGTGAGGAGTTGACAAGAAAAGTACCAGTCACTACGTTGCCGTAGTTGTCTGCCTCATTTTGATTCATCACAAAAATTCTTCCATTGTTGACTCTCCCATTCCCATTCGCATTACCATTTCCGTTGCCATTCCCATTCCCATTCCTTCCATTGCTTCCATTCCCATTAGCACCTCTAGGCTGGTTGTTGTTACCATGATTCCCGTTTCCCTGTGGCGTGCTGTTCTGATAGAAGCGGTTGCCATTCTGACTACCATTCCCATTACCGTTCTTGTTGAATCCCGCGTTGTTGTTCTGTCCACCATTTCCCGAGCGATTATTGTTGTTCCTTCTGGGACAATTGATCGCCTTGTGGCCTGTTTCCTTACATTCGTAGCAAAGAGTAAGGTTTCCCAAACAGTCGCGGCCTGGGTGGCTCTTGTTGCACCTTTTGCAGACATAGAAATTATTCTGCCTTTGGTTTCCCTGGTATCTGTTGTTGCTGTTGTTGTTGTGGTTATTGTTGTTGTTGTTGAATCGATTATGCGGTTTAAAATCTCCACCAGTTCGAGGCTTCTTATCGAAGTGTTGCACTTGAGTGTGCTAACCCTCCTTTCTCTTATTTCTCCCAAATACTTCTTCCTCCCGTTTCAGAATTCTCTCCATGTTTGAGGCCTTAGCATACGCCTCCACAAAAGTCTCCGAAGTACTTCCTCCTAACCTCTTTTGGAGTCGAAAAGCTAAACCGTCTTCAAACTTTTGGACCTTGGCCCTCTCATCAGGTACCACATTAGGACAAAGCTTGGCTAACTCGTTGAATTTGTCGGCATACTCTTGTACGTTCATTGACCCTCCTTGAGTTAATCTACCAAACTCATTAAACTTCTACCTTCGAATGTGCTCTGGATAGAAACGAGCTCGAAGAGCTGTCTTGAATTCCTCCCAACCAAAGTTTCCTTGGGCTCTCAACGCTACTCCCTCACTTTCCCACCAAGTATCTGCTTGCTCCCTCAGATAAAAAGTGGCTTGGTCTACTTTTTGTGTTTCGTCAAGATATTCGCGCTCAAGATTTGGAGGCACTATCTTTATGGTGGTTCGTCTAGAGTATTCAGGGATCACAAGATTCTCAAGTACATCTTTACTCTGAAAGACCTCAATATGAGGCAGAGACGATGCCATGAGCTTATTAAGGACTATGACCTGACACTTAACTATTGCGAGGGCAAGGCGAACTTAGTTGTTGATGCACTGAGTCGTAAGCATCGCTTGAGCTTCAGTAGAAGCTGTAGTTCCGTCAGACTTCGTCTGACATCTATGAGTGCTGAGCCTGATTTGCTTCAGGAATTGCGCGAGGGTCAGCAGAACGACCCGCAGTTAGCTAGGATTCGAGAGGCTCTACGGCAAGGTAGAGCCGTAAGTTTCGAGATCCCTTCCGATGGTAGTCTGCGATTCCGAGGGAGGTGGTGTGTACCGCAGTGTTCTGATCTTAGGAACATAATTATGTCTAAGGCACATAACTCGCCCTACTTTGTTCATCCTGGAGGTAACAAGCTATACTAGGACCTTAAGGGCCAATTCTGGTGGCCTAAGATGAAGAGGGATGTAGTAGATTTCGTAGCTCGATGTTTATTCTGTCAGAATGTTAAAATCGAGCACCAGAGACCAAAAGGTCTGTTGCAGCCACTACCGATTCCGACCTGGAAATTTGAGTCGGTATCCATGGACTTTGTGGTTAGCCTACCTACCTGTAATGGCTTGAATTCCATTTGGGTAATAGTCGATAGGTTGACCAAGATCGCTAGAGTCATTCCGATGAAGATGACCTGGTCTATGGAGCGTCTAGCAAAGGCATATACTCAGGATATTATCCGACTTCACGGAGTTCCGAGGGAGATCGTTTCTGATCGAGATCCGAGATTTCTTTCTCGTTTCTGGAAATCAGTTCAGGAAGCCTTTGGGACGAAACTGAAGCTGAGCACCGCTTTTCACGCGGCGACCGATGGTCAGACTGAGAGGACCATCCAGACTTTAGAGGATATGCTTCGAGCATGTACTCTGGAGTACCATCTGTCCTGGGTACGTATGCTTTGTTTAATAGAGTTCTCCTATAATAATAGCTATCACTCCAGCATCGAGATGGCTCCGTACGAGGCCTTGTATGGCAGGAAATGTCGGAGTCCGATATGTTGGAATGATATTAGCGATTTTGTGGCTTTAGAACCTGAGATGGTACGAGATACTATCGAGAAGGTCCGAGTCATTCGGTCTAAGATGCAGGCCGCTCAGAGTCGTCAGAAATCCTACGCCGATAATCAACGTAGACCGCTGGCTTTCGAGGTAGGTGACAAAGTCTTGCTTAAGGTTTCACCGTTCAATGGAGTGGCACGCTTTAGTCAAAAGGGGAAACTCCGACTGAAACATGTTGGACCTTACGAGATACTGGAACGAGTTGGGGAGGTGGAATATCGATTGGCATTACCACCTAGTTTGTCTAATGTGCATGACGTATTCCATGTTTCCCAGCTCAGGAAATATGTACATCATCCTACCCACATTATTCCAGTGGAGTCGGCCACGTTTGAGCCGAATCTGACTTTTGAGGAGTGACCCTTCCAGATCTTGGATCGGGAAGTGAGGACCCTTCGGGGCAAGCAAGTCCAGCTCGTCAAGGTGTTGTGGAGAAATCAACACCATGAGGAGGCGACTTGGGAGACAGAGGCGTCCATGAGGCAGAAGTACCCGGAGCTGTTTGAGGGTGAGCGATCTCCTTTGCCTTAAATTTTGGGACGAAATTTCTTTAAGGAGGGGAGGTTGTAACAACCGTGATTTTACTGCTATTTCTGTCGTGTGTTTATATTTATTTATGTGATTTTATGTTTTCTTTTGTGAAAAAT
The DNA here is from genome assembly GCA_951394345.1 of Salicornia ramosissima. Classification (NCBI taxonomy): domain Eukaryota; kingdom Viridiplantae; phylum Streptophyta; class Magnoliopsida; order Caryophyllales; family Amaranthaceae; genus Salicornia; species Salicornia ramosissima. Next base: position 25,055,256 of record OX596239.1, read on the forward strand.
TTCGATTAAATTCGAATTATTTTATTTTGGATTGATTATTATTTATTTTAATTATTATTTAATTAATTAGAATTTTATTTATTTAATTTTCTAATTAATTATTTAATATTTTTGGGCTAAATCGATTTAAGCATGATTAATCATGCAAGTTTGTAATGAGCCCAATTAATCACCAAAAGCCCATTTTGGCCCTTTTGCAAGCCCATAGCCGGCTCCCTTGTTATGTGGCACGTTTTGCCACTTGCCATGCATTCACACCTTAACTAACTTCTATAAATAGAAGTAGTTAGTGAGGCCTTGAGATCATTTGCTCATTTGCCATCTTAAACACTTGCTCATCAAAAGTTTAAACACAAAACTCCCTCCCATTTGCTCTCCTTCACACGCCATTTTTGACTTATTTTGCCCATCAATTGTTCATCAACTTTTTAAACCCAAAACTTAAAGATTCATATTCTATTGATCTTTAAGTGATTAAACCTAAATTAATCTTCATCTTTTGTAATCAAGATCATTAGTTTAGGTTGGGTTCCGGGTTGTTGCGTGTTTAGGTTGGTTCGTGGGAAGCCGTGTTTGCAAGTGGTGGTTCGTGCCGTGGCCGTGTAGTAGGTCCGTGCTCGTGGTCTTGCCGTGTGGTGGTGCAAGTTGATCGTGCCTTGTTCGTGGGTCCGTGCAGCCTGTGTCGTGTTCGCGTGCTCGTGTGCAAGCCGTGTGCAACCGTGTGCAGGCCGTGTGTTGGCCGTGTGGGTGTGCCGTGTGGTGCGAATTGGTTGGGGTCGTGTGGTTCGATTTCGGGATGCAAGTTGTGTTGAATTTGTGTTTGATCTTTAATAAGGTAACATACTTTCTCAATCTAATTGGTATACTATGTTTTATAGTATAGATTAAATGATTAGATTAGACTATTTAGATGTTTCATAACCATGTTTATGTGTGTGTTATAATCTGAATTTTTGGATGGTTTTATGATGATTTCTACTTGAATGTCTATATTTCATGATTTATTATGTTAGCATTATATTTGATGTTATTCATGTTCAAGTTTGATGAAGTTTGGATATTAGGAAGTTGATGAATTTTGTTGTTGAACTTGTTGTGTTATGCGTGTATAATGTTGAGTTTGGGTTGAGTTCTTGAATCTTGAATGAGTTCTTGAATTTTGAATGATTTCTTGATTGAAGATCTTGAATCTTGGATGAGTTCTTTAAGTTCTTTATGAATTCTTGGTTGAGTCTTTAAAGTTAAATAAAGTTAGTATTAATTAAAGAAAGGTTAAAGATTGATGTTTGAAGTTCTAAGTTGGTTGGTTTACATGTTATTTCATGAGTCAAGGCGTAAGATGCAACTTAAGAATTAACTAAGAATGTAAACTTCAATTTTTAAGTTAAGATTAGCTTGATTTCTCTACTAGACGCCTAAAACTTAGAGTAAGATTCTATGTTTTTAGGTTAAGACGTTGCCCCTATCCTATCCGCGGTATTGGGATAGTTGGTGGTCTTACTATGTTGTCTTCGGATATGGATTTCCAGTAAGATTGGTTTCATGAGATTTGGGAGTAAGATTCTCAATCCTGACATAGTAGAAAGTTCGATCGCATAAGATGCGTTCGTACGTGCATAGTCCGGTCTAGTATGTGAATGATTGCGCCAAAGTTAAGATTGTTAATTAATGGTTCAGTTAGTCGAGTCAGCATGATTAGATGTTGTTATTCATTATTGATAGTATGGCATGATGATCGCATGATCTGATGTATGTTGGCATGTTTGATTTAGTTGTTTGGTTTGTGCTATGTTCTTGTGTATTCCCGTTAGGTGGGACAGTTATGTTACTCCCCACTGACGGTGGACTGTTGTTGTTTTTCAGGTAATTCTGATGATGAGGTCCTTGCTTAGCTTTGGGTTGGGCGAGTGCCTTTATTACTTAGCTTTTATGTTGTTGTTTTACGATATATTCTAGTTTGGACTTTAGTTTTAGTACTTGTATTATTCTGTAACTCTGACATATATTCGGAGTTTAAGTTTGTTAATAGTAGTAACGTTGACATTTGGAGTTAGATATGTACAATCTTGTGGGTATTGTACTTTTGGTTTAATAGATATATAAATTTTGAGGTTTTGTTTTAATTTTTAAGTATTTAAGTTTGTTAGATCTGACTATTCGACTCTTCGGTTTCTTCACACAAATAGCCCAAATAGCCCAAACATCCCGTCCTGTCCAGTCCATCCTGTGAGTCAAATCAATGAGTCTTCATCCTAGCCCACTAACCCTTTCACTTACCATCTCGAGTCTATGTCATACACACTTTGACCTTTCCACTTTCCACCGAATGACCCGCCACGTTTCCATATCCTCCAATGTCATTTCCAACTCTATGCAGGTCCAATCACTTACACGGCTTCAATTGATTAATCAATGAAACTGACTAATAAAATGGAATTAAACAATGCTTGAAAGGCCATCCTTCCTTAAGCTCTACAAAACAAGCATCCTTTCCCATCACAGGCATACATTCAATCCCTTGCTGTAACGACCCGACTTTTTAGCTTGTCGATTTACGAAGGGAATCGACATTCGGATCACTACTTAATCAAATTAAACTATAAATCAAATAAGTTGAATGGAAGAATTATCTTTTATTAAATTAACTACTGAAAATCCATAATAATCCAAAAGTCACTAATACATATAAAGTCTGGAAATTCTGTCCCAACATGCTGGGATCATAAGATAAACTAAATTAATGTTTCAAACTGTTCTGGGAATACTAAATACTCAAAATAAAATACTAATCTACTCAAGCCCATCCAGCGGAGCCCGCTCTACTCTGCTGCATCGTCATCTGAAACTGAGGGGGGGGGGGGTCCACCGTCAGTGGCGAGTAACTAGGCTGTCCCATTTAATCGAGGGACCACCAAACACATAATAGCATAGAAATATGCATAAAAACTGTAAAGAAATCTAATACATGTCTTTATAAAAATGTAGAAAAATACGTATAACAGTACGTATAAAAATACGTATAAAAGTACGTATGCGAATACGTATCAACACACCTGCAGAAATACGGTTAGAAATACGTATAATCTACGTATAATGTACGTACAATCAACCCTGCAAATACGGTTAGAAATACGTACAAAAATACACTCAACATTCATACATACATGCATCCTTACTCGCATACATACATACCCATAAATACAGAAATACACAGCGGAAGACTTAACATACTGAACTTATACCTTATACTATACATCTTAAATTATCCCAATCCTTAACTTATACTTAACCCTTCTTAAATTATATCCTTAATAAATCTTAATCATATCTTATCATAATCTTATCTTAATCATATCATATCATAGTCTTATCTTGATCATATCATATCATAATCTTATCTTAATCGTATCATATCATGTCTTTCTTATCATATTAGATCATAACATATCTTATCATCACATCTTAGAAATCATCTTAAACTTCATCTTAAGATTTCATCTTATCAAATCGTATGATCGTAATATAATATCTTTGTTGGACCGGTCACTTGTAACTCGTTATGGATCTCGTGTTTCACCATAACTTCCTAGAACATGCCGGGAGGAGCTCGTGTACTCAACCCATAGCGGATCCCGTGTTTCACCGCTAAGCCTAAGCTATGGCCATAACTCCTGGTAGCGACTCGCTGTACGGTTACCAGACGACTACAAGTTCTAAGATTCAAAACTACTTGGGGGAACTCATGTGTCCGTCCCATTGAGCAGTGGCTCTGACTTAACCCACTAACGACTCGTGTATCATCAGGTGGGCGTCCATATTGTATCTTATATCTTCATTTAATTTAATCATATCATATATTAGGATAATACTAGGTGACCGTAATAGGAAATGAAATGTTCGGAGTCCCAGGAAAGAGAGGTGCGGCACGTATATTGGCCACCTTAAATACCAAGTCTTTCCTAGCCAGAGACCGAAACATAACATGTATAGCTATTACTCTGTTTCCTTTCTTATCCCTAGTAGTATCTTATGCAACTTTAAATCTTATAATATACTATCATATACTTATAATCCTATCCTTTCGGAAATTAACCTTAATATCATATACTAACTTGTAGATATTATTAATAATAATTGTAATAGCCGAATACTAATAGTAATAATAATAGTCATATTATCTATCCCTTCACTTTACAACTTATCCCTGATAATTATTTTGTCCGTAACTTTTATTATTAACTATTCCCTAAATTAATAAAAATCCAAAATTAACTAAAATTTGACTATTTCATATATCCCACACGGCAACATTAAAATAACAACAATAATTAACTATTTTCTTGAATTAATTTAATTAATCAATATAATTACAAAAATTACCAAAATAAGATAAAAATCATATTTTTCAACAACATTCATCAAGATGAACATAAAAATAATATTTTTAACTCTTCTTTTAATTTCTATACACTCGACAATTAGAAGATAATAACAAGATTTAATTTTTAATTCAAGATTAATCAATATAATTCAATACTATCAAGATTCATCATAAAAATCATATTTTTAGTTCCCTTTTTATACTTAGGTCACTCGAAAATTCAATAATTAATAATAGCATATTTTAATAATTCAATAGCCCTAATTTATACAATCTGATTTTTAAATGATTAAATTAAAAACGACCATCTAAAGATCTCTAAAAATCTGGAAATTTTTATGGGAGCTAAATATGGGTTCAAGGATTTACGTGCATAAATTTCGTCTAAAAATAACATCTTTTACTATTTTTAAGTGATTTTATAACTAACCAGTCAGATTAGGCTGAATTCGGTTTCAGAATTTTATGCCATATCAAACGATCTTTAAAAATTACGAAAATTTAACACAAGCTGTAAAACATTATCACTGACTTCCATATAAAATTTCGTAGCATTCCGAATTGATTAAGTACACTAATAAATTCGTAAACCTATTCTGGACAGTTTTACCAGTTTGAAAGATTAAATTTTTATAAATAATAAACGGACGAATTTTGCCACGAAATAAATCATGGTTAATAATCAAACAGTAAACCAGATACCATGAAAAATTCATCAAGAAATAACAAGATTTGATTGGTAAATAAATTCATACAAGATCATACATAAAATCAAGAATATACATAAAAATCAATCAAGAAATTCATGCTTCATGCTCGACATGTTCATATGAAAACAATATTAAACTTCCTACAATTTTCATGCTTCAATTCCTAATTAACTATGTGTTTTTCTACCCATAGATTAAAGAGGAGAGCATAGTTACCTGAATTCGCTTAATAATTCCAAGGCACGAAAAATTCACTATTGGTGAATTTTTCTCAAGAGTTCGGCTTTTGAAAGGGAAACAAGGGAAAGAAAATATTTTTGGAGCTAAGTAGAACAATTTGCAAAATAGGACCCAAATGAAAGGAGTGGTCCTATTTATAAAAAAAAAACAACACAAACCCTAAGAGAGGGTTAGGGCTGCCGTGTGAATAGAGATTAGGGGAAGGTGAGTGAGCAAAAATAGTTGACTTAACAAAGTTTGTTAGGTCAACTTTGAATGGGTATTTAAAATATTTAAATTAACTAAATTAAATTAATTATCCAAAATAATATAATTAATATTTAATTAATTAAAACAAAACCAATGTTGGCCCAACACTAAGAGAGAACCGGCCATGGTAAAATAGAGGAAGGAAATTGGGTCTTTGGCCCAATTTGAAGAATAGATTGGACTAGGCTTTAATAAATTAAATTATTTAACTATTCTAATTAATTAAATAACTTAATTATCAAATAAATCCAAAGAAATTAAAATGGACCAAATTGAAAGTAAGGGCCGGCCAAGTGGTATAAAAGAGAAGAATTGGGTCATTGGCCCAATTTTAGAATAAAGGATAAGAAATAAGATAAAACAGTCCAAAAATAATGGGCCTTTTGGACTTAGAATTAAGACATATCATTAATAACCGCGAAATTTTCTGGCCCAAAATTCCGGGTCGTTACACTTGCAACCCCTTTGAGCCATAACACATACATAAGCTTATTTTCCTTCCTCACCTACATGTACCTCACCCATGGGATCAAATGGTGCGTAGGAAAAGACATGTGCCTAAAAAAAAGAGTCCAATTCAATTCAATTGCATTCAGTTCAAAAAAAGGGTCCAATTCCATTCAATTCAATTTAAAAAAAAAAAAACAAGAATCTAATTCAATTTAATTCCATTCAATTAAAAAAAAATTCCAATTTAATTCAATTCCATTCAATTAAAAAAAAAAAAGAGTCCAATTCAATTAAAAAAAATAAATAAAAGTCCAATTGAATACCATTCCATTTAATTCACAAAGAAAAAAAAAAGAGTCAAAAAGCACACTGCGCACCATGGAGGGCTACATCGGGAACTTTGAGCCTTTATCCTTTCTACACCTTCAACCACAGCCTTAAATTACAAACTCAAAAGTCCTTTCCAAATAAGCATTGTTCAACTTCCAATTTAAAATTAGACCCACAGAACTACGATGGTCTGATTCCGCAAGGATACGTAGGAAACCTCTATTCGAGGTCCGACCACATTAATAAAAAATCAAACGAAGCCTAGTTGCCAAGTGATTCTATCTGCTAAGAGTTCGACAATAACATGTGCTAGTCTTTGGCCCGTACATAGACTCAAACTTGAATCCGCATTTCTAGCCAACCCTACATCTTAGCCACATCCATTTTCAACCTCAAGTCACAAAATTTTGGCCTTTCTATTTTTCGAACCCTATCCCATTGTTTAGTCACCTTCAAAGACTCTTTGACTAAACTCTCCAGGAGGTAAACCCACCTAACTCTACTGAGGATTAACACATTATATCTGGGGGCTCATCACCATGTTGTCCCTGCTCCTATCGCTTCACAACATCACCCCCATTGTTCACTTAGGGGGCTCCTCTGTTTCTATGATCTAACCAGGTCTATCTCATCAAGCTGAAATCAAGGAACTCCGTCCATGGACCCCATGTCTTCTTGACATCCCAGCTCAAATTAAGTCAAACTCCGTGTCTAGGTCAAACACCGTGTCTAGGACAACCTCTGATCACAAGTCGCCCTCATGTCATTCCCATTAACACCCTGTGACAAGACATTGAGTTATCCTATCTCTTCCTTTGCGTGGGCATCATCCTAGCTTGCAATAATCCCAGACCTACATTGAACCAAAATACTCTTACTACCACAAATCATAGTCAAAGCTCATACAACTACAATTTCCAGTTCTAACTCAGACTCAGTTTACTTTTATTGTGATAAACCTCACCTTCATAGGATTGTGTGGCATAAATCTTACCACTCCTTTGTGCGATAAACACGACCTTCGCACTCACTCAGACACCGACCCGGACTCCTTACCTGTGATAACCCCGACCTTCACAGGGCTGCGTTGCATAAATCTGACCTTGCCACTCTTCTTCATGCGATAAATCTGACCTTCGCACTCACTGACTCATACACTGACCCAGACTCCTTACCTGTGATAAACCCGACCTTCACAGGGCTGTGTGGCATAAATCTGACCTTTCCACTATTTTGTGTGATAAACCCAACATTCGCACTCACTTAGACACCGACTCAGACTCAATTTACTTTTCCTGAGATAAACCTGACCTTCACAGGATTGCATGGCATAAATTCGACCTTTCCAATCCTTGTGCGATAAACCCGACCTTAGCACTCACTCAGACACCGACGCCGACAGCAACGCAGACCCTTTTTCTGTGATAAACCTGACCTTCACAGGATTGCGTGGCATAAATCTGAACTTGCCCCTCTTCTTCGTGCGATAAATCCTACCTTCGCACTCGCCGACACCGATAACAACGCCGACTCAGACTCTTTTCCTGTGATAAACCCGACTTTCACAGGATTGCATGGCATAAATCTGACCTTGCCACTCCTTTTCAATCACATCTGACACTTCACTGTTACACTTCATTATTGAAACTTCTCATTGTTTACACTTCACTGCATTTTCTTGTTGCGTGATTACATGTTTGTGTGTTTACTTGTTGCATGCTCGTTCGATTGTCAAATCAAGTGGTTTTTGAACACCACTTTTAACATCAAGTTGCACTTGTCTCAAAGTGGTTAGCTCGTTAGTTATTTCCTTTGGGATCAGCATAAATAAGTCGTGTAGCGCACCTTTGACCGTCGTCTTATAAGACTTCGTCTCTCCAGACTCGGTCAAAAGAGGGGCTAACTGTACACAACTAATTCTGGCACCTCAGTTAGCTCCCAACGGTCTATGATGAATGTACCATGTTGCACATGCCCTGGCTTGAGCTAGTATGCCAAAATGCCAACTCTTTACCCCTCTCATACCACTCTCACACCTTTTATAGGCGTTTTTGAGGCTCACAACTCGTTTTAGGATTTTTCGGACATTTTTTAGGATTTTTATTAATTTATTTTTATTATTTTTCATGCATATTTATTTTCTAAGGGCATTTTAGTCACTTTCCATTGCATCAAATAATTTTCCTAGTTTAATTGCATTTTTCTAGATTTTTTTGGTAATTTGTCCATAATTTTCTTATTTTTTATCTATTTTCTATGAATTTTTGAAACATTTTCCATTCTTAGGGTTATTTTAGTAATTTTACACCTGCATCGTTAACTTTTTCTCCACTTTTCACTCATTCATATTTTTCTAGAACTTTTCCATATTTTTCCATAATTTTTTTGGCATTTTTAGCGTATCTTTTCAAAATAGTCCGAAAAACCCGAAAACGGTTCGAGAACAGTCTAGAATAGCCCGGATTATTCCGGAACCTCGCGAAATCTCCTAGAATCTAAAATATTACGATAATCAGATAATGATCCCCGTAATCGTATCATAATCGTATCATAATCGCATAATATCTCGGAGAATCACGCGTAAAATAAGCAAAAAAATCGACTCGGACACAGCTGGACCTACGCCTAGACGCAGGTCCTAAGGACCCTCTGTTTGCCTCTATTTGCCTATAACTACGACCCTCTGTTCGGCTTTTCAAAACAAGACGAACAACGTTCTAACTTCAGAACATGTATTTCTCTCTCTACTCTACATATTCTCTCTCTAAAAATCATTCAAAAACTTTGTCAAAATCAATACTAAGCACATATAAAACATATTCCAAGCATTTTCAATCACCGAATCTGGCATTTGGTGTGCTAATCTCAAGACCGTAATCGACTGCCGCACACTTCGGTACACATTACTGAGACCCTTTTTCCAATAACTGACATCTCATTGGTTCTTGGTTCAAGATGTCAAACCTGATTTCTTTCAAACTGGTTCAACTCATCTTGCATGGCCAAGATCCAATCAGGATCAGTTAGTGCAATCTTATAATCAGTTGGTTCTATGTGAGATAAGAAGGAGAAGTAAGCACAGAAGTTCTTCCAAACAGAATTTCTAGTTTGGACTCCTTCTGATAAATCACTAATGATTTGATCAGAAGGATGAGAGCTTCTTTGCTTAAACATACTCTTTCTTATAGCATTTGAGTCACCTAAGTAGAACCAATATCTGTACTGGTTCCCCCTATTTCATTTTCATTTTGAGAGGTTGGACCAGTTTCTTTAGTGTTCTCTCCCACTTCATCTTCAGTTGGATGGGCAGGAGAGTCACTAAGTTCAACAACCTGTTTAGCATTTGCCTCTGCTGCACCAGACTCATTGTTGTTTTCAGGAGGAGTTGGAGGGTCTGGTTCAGCAGTGTTCTCTGGTTCAGCTCCAATGAAATTTTTCACCCCAATATCAAAGCCTTCATCATCATCTACGTGCACAGGCTTGTTGAACATGTTAGTTTCATCAAATAACACATGGATACTCTCTTCAACACACAAGGTTCTTTTGTTGAAAACTTTATATGCCTTGCTATGAGGAGAATATCCTATAAAAACAGCTTCATCACTCCTAGGGTAGAACTTGTCCAAACTGGTCTTACCATTGTTGTGTACCAACCACTTACAACCAAATATCCTTAAATGTTCAATGTTTGGTTTTCGACCCCTTAGAAGTTCATAAGGTGTTTTTCTTAGTATTGGTCTTAGCATAACCCTATTGAGTATGTAGCATGATGTACTCATAGCATCATCCCAAAATTTCTTGGACAGACCACTCTCTAGAAGCATGGTTCTAGCCATTTCTTCTAGAGTGCGATTCTTTCTCTCAACTACTCCATTTTGTTGTGGAGATCTGGGGGCTGACAAGTTGTGAAAAGCTAGCATTATCAAACTCTGATCCATGATCAGATCTGATAGATGATAACTGATGATTGATCTTGTTCTGGACCTGTTTCACTAGAATTTAAAATTCATCAAAAGTTTCATCTTTGTATTTCAAGAATATGGTCCAAGTGAAACGAGAGTAATCATCAACTAAGATAAATACATAACTAAAGCCATTTCTACTTTGTACACGCATAGGTCCACATAAATCCATGTGTACAAGTTCAAATGGTCTAGAGGAACTAACCACTTTCTTTGGTTTAAAAGATGATCTCACATGCTTGCATTTTGCACACTCTTGACAGAGCTGGTCTGCCACATATTTGATGTTAGGTAAACCTATCACCAAATCTTGTGTTCTCAACTTGTTGAGCAAAGTGAAGCTAACATGTCCTAATCTTTTATGCCAAAGCCATTGGTCATCCTCTACAACACTAAGGTAGAGGGTACTGTTCTGTGGAATCTGACTTAAGTATGTAATATACACATTGTTATGCCTTGTTCCTTCACAGACCAGTTCCCCTGTCTTAGGATTCACTATGTGACAAGTGTTTGATTCAAAATTCACTTTATTTCCCTTGTCAAATAGTTGAGATATGCTCAAAAGGTTATGTTTCAAACCTTCTACATAGTAAACATTGTCAATTGGTTGGGAGAGTGACTTACCAACCTTACCTACTCATTTGATAAGTCCTTTGCTATTGTCACCAAATGTCACGTGCCCTCCCTTGAATGCAGTGAGTGAAAGGAATTGTTCTTTATCCCCGGACATGTGTCTTGAGCAACCACTGTCCAAATACCAATATGGCTTTCCTTTCACTCGTACCTGCACAAGAAAGCTAAAGGTTAGTTTTAGGAACACAAACCACCTTGGGTTCCTTGTTCTTTGAAACATTTTCAGTCTTGACCTTCCTAACCCAAACTTGTTGGGTGTAGGTTTTATTTTTCTTGTCATGCTTCTTTTTGGTGAAACATTTGTCAGTAACATGACCACTCTTACCACAATAGGTACAAACATGCATATCCTTGACAAATATATACTTTCCTTTCTTGAATTCTTCCAACCATGTGTTGTCTCTGCCAAGAACAGTTGTAGAACTAGATCCAGAATACCCTAAACCAAACCTTTGAGAATTTCCAGGTTGGGATGTGATGATGTTTAGGGTTTTCTGAGCATCTAACATTTTGTTCAATTGGTTCATACAATCTATCATCTCATTTCCCTTGTTCTCAAGCCTCTTAAGTCGAACTTCATTTTGTTTCTCAAAATATTTTAAGTCAAGTCTAGTCTTATGAAGTTCATCTTGTAGTCTTGAGACCAGGGAGGGATCTGGTTCGTCACTGGTCTTCTTGATGTTTTCTTGTTTTAGCAAGATGAGTTCAGCCTCAAGATCACATATCTTAGCTATGCACTCATCATGTAAAACATCCAAGACCTCATTGAAGGCAGTGGGAGAACCAGTCTCTTCAGAACCCTTAAGCTCATTATGTTCCTTGTGTAAATCTTCAAGTTTTTTGATTAAATGGTCATATGCAAGTATGACATCATATTTACTCAAGGTACAAGTGTCTTTTAGCAGTTCAAAGTTTGAATTATGTGTGATGAATTTCTTGAGCTCATTAAACCCCTTTTCAATTTTTTCAAAAAGATCATCCTCTTTAGGGACTGGTTTGGAGTTTAATGTTTCAAGCTCCATTTTATGCTGATCTGATGTTACTTCAAGTTCAGAAATTTTTTCTTTAAGTTCTTCACAAATAAGCTCAAGATCAGCAGATCTAGAACCACATATTTCATATTCTCGAACTGTTTCTTTTAGTTTCTTTTTGTTGTTCTGATAAGCAGACCCAACACTAATGCATTAATTAATGGTGAATTCAAGATAGTCAAGCAGTTCATCTCTATCTAGGTTATGCGTATTTGCCTTTAAATCATTAAAACATACCTGGTTGTCATCTGAAGTGCTTCCACCAGCCATGAGACAGAGAACTTTTTCTTCATCTTCCTCATTCTCTGATTCTGAATCTCCCCAAACTGCAGACAGCATAGCCCTGTTGAAAACCTTCTTCTCAGCCTGGACTCCAGGATTTCCTTTGTGATTTTTCCATGTTGGACACTCCTTGATCCTGTGCCCCACTTTCACCACATTTAAAGCAACCAACATTGGAACTAGTTATCCTTAACAATCCAGAACTGTTCCTTCCTTTTGCAAACTTACCCTTGGACTTTGTCCTATGGTATTTTTTAAACCTTCTGGCCATAAGACTTATATCATCTTCATCTTCCTCAGATTCTTCTGCTTTGAGGACCATTTCCTTGTTTTTTGAGCTAGATTCAGCCTTTGAATATACCAACATCTCATGAGTCATAAAGGAACGAATAAGTTGTTCTAGAGATAGTGAGGTCAGATACTTTGCTTCTTGTATGGCTGTAACCTTAGGCATCCACTTCCCTGATAAACTTCTCAACATTTTCCTCACCAACTCTTCACTTGAGAAGGTCTTTCCCAAGGACTTTAGTTCATTTACAATGGTCATGAACCTTGTAAACATGTCCTTTATATTTTCATCTCTAGTCATTTCAAAGACCTCATATTTTGACATAAGCATGTCAATTTTTGACCTTCTCACCTCAGAGTTGCCTTCATATGCAAGCTCTAGTGTATCCCATATTTCCTTTGCAGAAGAACAAGCTAGAATTCGATTTACCTCACATTCTGCAATTCCTTGTTGAACAAGTGACATTGCTTTTGCATTTTTCTCTAGCTTCATGTAATCTTCACTTGTGTACTCTTCTTCTGACTTTGGAACTATGAGCCCTTCCTGATTCTTCTTGTGGATGAATGTGGGTCAATTTTTTATAATCATCCAGCATTCATAATCTATCCCAATGATAAGATTTTTCATGCAATTCTTCCACCAAGAGTAGACATCTTAGGGAGTCTTAAACTGTTTGATTCTTGAGTAGACATCTTCTTGCTCCTCTAGGTACTTAACCTTTTGATAAGTTAGGCTCTGATACCAATTGTTAGTTCAATGTATACTGAAGAAGGGGGGGTTGAATTGAGTATGTGTGTTTTTTCAATCGTTTTCAAGGTTTGTTTTTCTTTTTGTGAGAACAACGATAGAACAGTAAATAAAGAGTATGGACACAAAGATTTAACGAGGTTCGGCTTCTAAACAAGCCTACGTCCTCCACTCTCTCACCAATATTATTAATCAACTCAGAATAATAACAAGGTTACACACTCAATTAAATGCTACAACTCTATAACACTTAATTCCCCAACTGTTAACTCTAACAGTTCACTCAGTGTTCACAGAACACTCCCCAACCACTTTCCTCTAAGTGGTTCAAATATTACAAACTTAAATCTCCGTAAGTTTTTCTCTAAAAGATGGATATGGAGATAGTTTTGCACTTAGGATAGACTCTCAGAAAATATAACTTGGTTTTCTTTGGAGAGCAAAATCCTTCTAGGTTTTTTGCAAAGATTGTTTATATAGGAAAGGAAAAACCGTCCTCTAGACGTGTGCTTGGAAACTTGCCTAAATTGTGCAAACAAGCTCAGCTGACACAAGTAGAAAGGCACCTATTTCAGACCTTTGTCTCCTTCCACTACATGTAATGGAAAGTACACTAGAGTCCAAACAAGTACATTTCAAAGCTGATTTTGTAGATCAATTTGGCAGATTTCCAAAACACAAGTGATCCAAATTTTTCAAATAAATTTTCAAAAATAATTTTGAACACTAAAATTTGTACGGATCACGTGCGTAATACTGAGGTCTGTTCCCACAATGGTCTCAGTACTACTAAGTCTACATCTGATAAAGGGAACTGTTCCAAGCTTGTTCTTTGCCTGTTCTTAGCTTGTTCTTGGTATGTTCTCTTTACTGGATGTAAACTTAAAGTCTTTTTGCTCTTTACTTAAAAACACTAAGAATATTTTCCTAAGCCTATTTTACAAGAAGATCCTAGAAATATAAAAAAATAAATAGCTCCAAGCTCTTGGCTTCTGAACTTCAAGTATCTCAAGGCCTTCATGGTTGCCTTGATGAGCCCTCACTTGATTCAACCTGTTCATACACAAATATGCATAGACATCAAGTATAGAGAACTGGTTTGTCATCATTTAAATCAAACATAGGTCAATAGGGCATCATTTATTCTATCTCCGATAGCAAGTGGGTGAGCCCAGTTCATGTAGTGCCCAAAAAGGGTGGCATGACTATCGTCAAGGATGATAAGGGGAATGATATCTCCACCCGAACTGTAACAGGTTGGAGAATGTGCATTGATTACCGAAGGATTAACAAGGCCACAAGAACAGATCATTTCACATTACCATTTATTGATCAAATGCTAGAAAGGCTAGTCGGTCATTCATAATATTGTTTTCTTGCTGGGTATTCCGGATTCTTTCAAATTCCCATCCATCCGAATGACCAACTGAAAATAACTTTAATTTGTGACTATGGGACCTTTGCATACCGAAGAATGCCCGGCCTTCGGTTTATACAATGCCCCATGTAGTGACCTGTATTTTTGCAACGTTGTTTCTGGAGAAAACAACAACTCGAGTCGACAATAACTAAATACTTTTAATAATAAATTAAAGAATCACAGCGGAAGTTCTAAACTTAATCATTTCATTAATTAAACTTTAAAATCGTGCCAAAAACAATGGACTTGACGAGTCCTTATTACAAACTTAAAAGCTACTAAACAGGGAAATAACAGTAAAATAACAGGAGCCTAATATACTCGCCAACACTCATCCCGATTCTAAGTTCTATTCTGATCACCTGCAAAATAAAAATAGTGGTTCACCGTCAGTGGCGAGTAACTAGACTATTCCACTTAGCAGTGGAACCAAACAATATAATATACTAAATAAAAAAGAAAGCACGAAACAATCCAAACATATGAGACATTCACCAGAGATCACAACAGCGGAAGACTTCATCGTTAGTTGACATGTTCAAATACCACACTATGAAATATAACATTCAATACATTAATCAACATTAACATCAAGGATTATACGACACGATTGAAGTCGATACAACAAGTAAAATCCCCGACACGATTCATCACAGATGAACCGATACGACACGGCGCAAGGCCGATACAATAAACAAGTCCCCGACACGGAACAAGGCCGATACAACAAACAAGTCTCCGACACGGCGCAAGGCCGATACAACAAACAAGTCCCCGACATGATTCATCACAGATGAATCGATACGACACGGCGCAAGGCCGATACAACAAACAAGTCCCCGAAACGATTCATCACATATGAACCGATACGATACGGCGCAAGGCCGATACAACAAACAAGTCCCCGACACGGGGCAAGGCCAATACAACAAACAGGTCCCCGACACGGCGCAAGGCCGATACAACAAACAAGTCCCCGACACGGCACAAGGCCGATACAACAATCAAGTCCCCGACACGATTCATCACAGATGAACCGATACGACACGACAGACTCAACGAAAATGACACGACTAGAATCCAAGTGACACCCATTAAAGTTCACGCATGAAACATACATTGAAACTCAACAATTCATTCGGCCATCATGCTAAACTGAACAAGACAACTTGCTAACATTCAGTGATAACGCAAAACAATTCGTAGAAGGTACAAACTAGGCAACAATCGCAAGAGCAATCATAAAACAATAGTAAAGGTTCAAGCTTTAATCAAAACTACTAGTTAACATGGTCACATAATTTACCATGAACACCAAACCATTCGGCCAACAAGAATTCAGCAAGAAGACTAATTCAAAGATTCAAACAAGACTCCATAATTCTTTATAGAAATACAAAGATCAAAACTTGCATAAATAGTTAATCAAAAGATCAAGAAAATATCAACACAAATCCCCTACCACTCGGCCAAGCTAAGTCACATTCAAGATTAAAATTAGAATTCATTAACATGCATAAAATTGATCATAGAATAATCATATTAAAACAAGATTCCAAGATTATGAAGGATTACACTAAAAGATTCAAGCTTATCCATGCCACTTGATTATGCGCATAAAACAAGAATGCTAAGGCAATCATCATACCATTTCCAAGACTTCACGAATTCAAGAAAGAAAACATGGGCTCATACTTAAAACATTGACCTAATTAACAATTATAAGGAAAAGATCTTGTTTTGGCCATCATCAACCACGCACCATGCTAGCATAAAAAAAAAAAAATTCAAGACTTCCACTAACTTTAATTATAATTACACGAGTTCATTAAGCATAGATTATGATCAATAATCACGAGGGAAATAGCAACAACACATCAAGATTAGTTATCAACAGAGGTAAAAACTTATGCTTTAAAATATCTAATTTGCACGCATGATACTTAACAAAAGGATAATTCAAGAAATCATGGTTTTACAAGATAATCATACAAGATCAATACTAACTATCATAAAAAGATTAAACAACCCATCAACATTCCAAGATTAGTCATGATACAAGATTATACAAGCAAAGGAACTAGGAAAAACTCCCTATGCCTCACGGCAACATACAAGCAACACCACTAACAACAACAACCTATTTAATTTAGTTATTCTATATTGGTTGATCCTAGTACTAAGTGAAATAGCTAGTTACCTTCAGATTGATTTGAGAAGGATGAAAGTTGGATTTTTTTGTGAGGGTTACAAGAGGGCCGTGAGTTATTGAGAGGGAGTATGAGGGTTGTTTTTGTGGTTTTGATCAATTATAGTTAAGGGTTAAAAAGGGAGTTTTTATGTAAGGTTTACTAGATTTTAGGAGTTAGATTGGGAAAGAATTAAAGGGGAATTAAACACATAGGTGGCCGGCTAGAGTGAGGGAGAATAGGGTTTATCTCCTAAAATTTAGGAGAAGGAATGAGGAATAAAAATTAGTTTTTTTTAGATTGGGTCAAAATAGATATGGATAATATTTATAGATTAAGAGATAAAACAAAATTAGGAAATAGTTTAATAGGGCCGGCCTAGAGGGTTAAGAAAAGAGTTTTGGACTAGCTCAATCAATTAAAAAATTAAGTTTGTGGGCCTAATTTAGGATTTTGGGCTTTAAGGCTTAATTTCTCACGAAATTTTATGGCCCAAAAATCCGGGTCGTTACACCGTCCACCTTTCAAAGGTGTATGACCACTATCTTTTCTTACATGATTGAGGATGCGATAGAGATATTTATGGATGATTTTAGTTTGTGTGGTTCGTCTTTTGACATATTCTTGAGAAATTTTGAATGTGTGTTGAAAAGATGTCAAGAAACGAACCTGGTCTTGAATTGGGAGAAATGTCACTTTATGGTCGAGGACGGCATTGTCCTAGGCCATAAAATTTCTAGCAATGGTATCGAAGTATACCCGGCAAAGGTGCCGGTGATCGAAAAGTTACCCCCGCCCACTACGGTTACCTGGGTGCGCGCCTTCTTGGGGCATGCCGGCTTTTACCACCGATTCATTAAAGACTTTTCGCTCATCGCAAGACCTTTGACGAGCCTACTTCAAAAGGAAGCGGAGTTCCAATTCGATGAGTCTTGCACTAAGGCTTTTGAGACATTGAAAAATGCTTTGGTGAATGCGCCAATTGTGCAAGCTCCGGATTGGGAGCTCCCATTTGAACTGATGTGCGATGCTAGTGATTTTGCAGTGGGAATAGTGCTTGGGTAAAGAAAAAAGATAAAGATGAATGTGATATCCTATGCAAGCCACACTTTGGATGACGCACAAAAGAAATACACCACCACCGAAAAGAACATGTTAGCCGTGGTTTTTGCATTTCACAAGTTCCGAACTTACCTAGTTTGTAACAAGACCATTGTGTACACCGACCATGCGACGGTGAAGTATTTGATGACTAAGAAGGATGCAAAACCCTGGCTAATTTGATGGGTCCTACTTCTCCAAGAGGTTGATGTGGAGATTCGAGAAAAAAACGGATGCGAGAATCAAGTGGCGGACCACCTCTCTCGGTTGCCACTTGACCACCCATCCTATGCAAATGAAAAGGAGAACGTCCCAATCGATGATGAGCTACGTGATGACACTCTAATGGCTATCATCTCTAACACCATTCCTTGGTATGCCGATATTGCTAACTTCCTAGCAAGTAGGGTGGTGCCCCATGACTATAATGCTCAACAAAAGAAGAGGTTCTTCAAGGAAGCAAAACATTACTTTTGGGGTGATCCTTTCTTGTATAATAAATGTAGTGACAGTTTATTCCGGAAGTGCATGCCTACTCATGAGATCGAAGGAATTCTTTAGCATTGTCACACCATGGCCTATGGTGCACACGGTGAGGGTAGATAAAACGGGGACGAAGATTCTTGAGTGCAAGCTTTGGTGGCCCACAATGCATAAGGACACTCAAAAGTTCATCTAACAATGTGATCATTGCCAAAGGATGGGGGGATCACCAAGATAAATTGAATGCTCCAACAATTCATACTTGAGGTTTAGCCTTTTGACGTTTGGGGTGTAGACTTCATGGGTCCTTTTGCCTCATCATGTGGAAACATGTATATGCTTGTGGCCGTTGACTATGTCACTAAGTGGGTGGAAGAGATTGCATCACCAACGAATGATCATAAGGTGGTTTTAAAGTTGCTAAAGAAGATCATCTTTCCACGGTTCGTAGTGTAGACACCTAATTCTAGCACCTCAGTTAGCTCCCAACGGTCTATGATGAATGTACCCTGTTGCACAGGTCCGGTCTTGAGATTGTATGCCAAAATTCCAACTCTTTACCCCTCTCATACCACTCTCACACCATTTATAGGCGTTTTACAGGCTCACGACTCGTTTTAGGATTTTTCGGACGTTTTTTAGAATTTTTATTAATTTATTGTTATTATTTTTCATGCATATTTATTATCTAAGGAAATTCTAGTCACTTCCCATTGCATCAAATAGTTTTCCTAGGTTAATTGCATTTTTCTAGATTTTTTGGTAATATTTCCATAATTTTCTGATTTTTTATCTATTTTCTATGAAAATTTTTCAAACATTTTCCATTCTTAGGGGTATTTTAGTATTTTTACACCTGTATCGTTAACTTTTTCTCCACTTTTCACTCATTTATATTTTTCTAGAATTTTTCCATATTTTTTTAGTATTTTTAGCGTATCTTTTCAAAATAGTCCGAAAAACCCGAAAACATTTCGAGAACAGTCTAGAATAGCCCGGATTATTCCGGAACCTCGCGAAATCTCCAAGAATCACAAATATTACGGTAATCAGATAATGATCCCCGTAATCGTATCATAATCGCATAATATCTCGGAAAATCACGCGCAAAATAAGCAAAAAAATTGACCCGGACATAGTTGGACCTGCGCCTAGAAAAGATCCATATTACCAGACCTGCGCTTAGACGCAGGTCACAAATATTGACCTGTGTCTAGACGCAGGTCATGTAACTGGACCTGCGCCTAGTTTAATACGACCCTCCGGGGTCGATTTTTGCCTCAGTTTGCCTGTAAATACGACCCTCTGTTCGGCTTTTCAAAAAAACACGAACAACGTTCTAACTTCAGAACATCTACTTCTCTCTCTACTATACATATTCTCTCTCTAAAAATCATTCAAAAACTCTGTCAAAATCAATACTAAGCATATATAAAACAAATTCCATGCATTTTCAATCACCGAATCTGGCATTTGGAGTTCTAATCTCAAGGCCTTAATCGGCCGCCGCACACTCCGGTACACATTTCTGAGACCCTTTTCTATAATTTCAATATGCTTTCTTTTCTTTTAATTTTCATTTTAATTTATAACTTGCGTTCACCATGATGACATGATTTTTTTTGCTTTTTTGTTTGTGTTAATCATGTTTTAATTCATGTAACTTTTTTTGATTTTTAATCCATGTCATGTCTTATTTTTCTTTCATTTTCCATGTCATTCCATGTAGCTTTTTTTTATTATTATTTATTTTGATTTTATAATTGCATGGGATTCGAGGTATGTTGGCATTTTCCATGCCATCATCATGTCGAATTTCTTTTTTTTTTTAATGTGATTTATGCGATTTGACCCTTGATTTCTCCCGTCCTTTTGGCTTCATTCTAGTATAATAATATTGACTAATTCCAAAGTGGTCACAAAATACTTTTAAGCTAATTTTGTGCATTAATCTGAACCAACTTAGTAATTCACAAATTAGGGCTAAAATTGAGTTATCTCTGTTGCTCTGAAATTGAATAATGATCTTACAAAAGAGACCTAGTAGAGACCGCTTACAGGCGGGCGGGCCCAATGTACGATCGGCTAGTAACTTGTCCCCTAACCCATACTCTGGTGCACGGCCATATGGGACTGATTGCTCCCGGCTTTTGGTACTTCTTCGGTGTCCGTGGACCGTATAAACGCACGGTGGCGACTCCTACTAGTCCGTATTCACGTACGGCGTTAATTAGCATTCAAAACAACTCGTGACGTAGGCGACTGGGTAAAAACGACCCCTACAGTTTGGCGACTCCACTGGGGAATATCACTCCTTACTGTTGTGGACAAACTTAAAAAGTCTCTTATTATTCAACTTTTGAGCATGTGACATAGTGACCTTCTGCATAAGGTCACACTTAAGCCCACGTCTCATATGAGCATGTTCTATGCTCGAGACCGACCCCGAGAGGTTTGATTATGGTTACTTGTGGTGTCTGACCTCAATAATCGGAATCGGCCCATCCCAACCAAAAGCGTGATCTCATTCCCTATGAGATCATAAAGAGGGATCTTTTAACCGTGTTTCATTCAATGTGAAGAGTGACTAGATCAATTTAGTTTCCCTCTAGTCATGGTACCTTTTGACCACCCAGGACTGACCTTAGAAGACCATCATTTACATATTCCAGGACTAGTGTGCTATGTGTGCATTTGGCTCATTAGTCTAGCCCAACCCATTTTACTTCACTCATCAATCATAAGGGTAACTCAATGTCAAGTCCACTGTCCAAATCACCATTCTAGTTCAATAAGTCTCATCTCTTTATCCCATTCCCAGTCAAGTTCTTTAGTCCAAGTAACTGGTCCAGCTCATAGATCATAATCCATTTCCCTAGTCCAAGTCCGAAGTCCAGTTTCATAACTTTCTCGAGTCCAAACACACTTTAGTTTGACATAGATTTAGCTCACCTCACAATCTCAGCACAACTCACCATAAGCCTCAGTTCATCTCAGTCCAGTTCACAAGTCTAAAGGGTCCTAACTAAGCATAGGTTCACTTTAGCTCTATTCAATGTCAGTCACAAACCAAAAGCCTTATACCTTAAGACAGAATTAGGTTCTGGATTAGGTCCATCTAGTTCACATTCAAACACAGTCCAGTATCAGCTCCTCCACATTCACATTCTAGAACATGGTTCTCTTGGTTTCAGCTTTGATAAGCATAGGCTCCTTCGCTAGGCCCAAAAATCAATGAGAAGTCTTAAGCCCATCTCCACAAAACCCATCCACATCACAAAAGACCATGTCCATTGACCCTTCATCATCTTCCATAGCCACGAGAAAAAAAAAATATCAATGACCAGAATGACCGAGCACCGCAATCACAAAGGCCCAACACCACATACAAATAGCCCAAACATCCAGTCCAGTCCATCTCCAACCCTATGAGTCACCCCAAAGCATGGTTCAATGAACCATGCGGCCTTCCTGTGAGTCAAATCAATGAGTCTTCATCCTAGTCCACTGACCCTTTCACTTACCATCTCGAGTCTATATCATACACACTTTGACCTTTCCACTTTCCACCGAATGGCCCGCCACGTTTCCATATCCTCCAATGTCATTTCCAAATCTATGAAGGTCCAATCACTTACACGACTTCAATTGATTAATCAATAAAACTGACTACTAAAATGGAATTAAACAATGCTTGAAAGGCCATCCTTCCTTAAGCTCTACAAAACAAGCATCCCTTCCAATCACCAGCATACATTCAATCCCTTGCAAACCCTTTGAGCCATAACACATACATAAGCCTATTTTCCTTCCTCACCTACATCTACCTCACCCATGGCATCAAATTGTAATGCACCGAAATTTCGGGACATTTTAAATTTTTCATAATTAATTAAATATATAATTAATTGATTATTTAATTGATTATTATTTAATTAATTATTAATTTATTGTAGCAGTCTAATTAATTTGATCTTGGCCCGAATCTCTTTATTTATCTTGCCAAAACCCAAGCCCAATTGTTCCTTTGTTTCTTGTAACCTCACGGCCCTACCCCTTTCTTTTAATTAACTTATTTAATTTGTTTTAGCCAATAATATTAATGAATCTATTTTGGACCTTTTTCTTAAAACTCTGATTCTTTATTTACCTATTCTTCTTGCTAGATTTAGGAGTGGTAAACCCCCTTCCTTGACTAATTCCACACGGCCCACCATTAACCCTTTCCTTGATTTCTTTAATTTGTTTAAACCAATATTATTAATTCATGTATCTATTCCTAAAGACCCTATTTTTATTCTAACCTCACCTATTCTTGCTACTAGATTTTAGGAAGTCAAAACCCTCCCTATTATCACTCAACTTAAAAGATCAATTATTCAATTATTTTTCCTTCAAAGATTGATACATGAATTAATAATCATTAAAATTATTCCTAAACCTTTTATATTGTTCCAACCCTCAAAGATTGATCAAAAACCTTAAAGAATTTCAAGAAAACCGTGTCCCTTGAATTATTCGAACCCCTCCCTATTTTCAAAGGTAATTAGATTGTTTTACTTACTCAATAGGATAGATTAGTAATATAGTTATTAGGATAGGATTGATCTTATTTGGAATAGGTTTAGAACAATATAGAATTGCTTAGGTTTGTATTGAATATATTTCGAACAACACGATGTCGAGTAGTGTTTATTCAACTCATGATGACTTGATATGTATAACTAATGACCTTATCTTGTTCTATGCTTACTTAAGGAATCTTGCTTAGTGGAATTAATGATTAAGTTATGGAATAATGCATGATTGTTGCACAAGTATATGTCGTGTACTGCTTATGTTCGTATGATTTCGATGATAGAGGAATAATTTCTTTTGTTATTCATAAGCATGATGAACTAATTGATTTCGATCAAAATATGGATGTTGATTGTATAGCCATGTCCTTGTTCGAATGTTTATCTTGATTAAAAACATAATTTTTATGTTATAATCTTATTCTTTAATTAATCTTTTATGATAATCTTGATTGTAATCTTTAAAATAATCGTGCTATTGTTAATTCTTGAATTGAATCTTGATGATGTTATTAAACCATAAGAGCCGTGAGTTTTAGATAATAAAAAGAATTGATTTCGATCTTGTTATGGCCCAATTTTGATGTATTAATGTTTAAAGTATGATTATATATGATTAATTGTTAAGTTTATATGATTAATTGTTGATGATTGTATCTAATTATTTGAAAGTGTCAATTTTGGAATTGCTTATGGTGAATGTCGAATGGTTTGGATTGGTAAAAATAGGATTTTTATTTTGTTTTAGCAATATCTGTTGATGATTGTTGGTTTATGCGATTATGGGTTTATTCTATCGATTTATTAAATTGTTTATAAGCTTATTTGAGGAATTGATCTGATTATGGTTTATTAAGAAGGAATGTCGTCTGATACTATTTTGGGTTTAGAGTTTTGGGTCAAGTTAAGATGAGCTAGAATTAAACAGAAGAGATGTGACGACCCGACTCGCTTGCCACTCCTTTCCAATCACATCTGACACCTCATTGTTACACTTCACTGTTGACACTTCTCATTGTTTAAACTTCACTGTATTTTCTTATTGCGTGATTACATATTTGTCTTTTACTTGTTGCATGCTCGTTCGATTGTCAAATCAAGTGGCTTTTGAACATCACTTTTAACATCAAGTTGCACCGGTCTCAAAGGGGTTAGCTCGTTGGTTATTTCCTTTGGGATCAGCATACATAAGTCGCGTAGCGCACCTTTGACCTTCGTCTTACAAGACTTCGTCTCTCCAGACTCGATCAAAGGGGGGGCTAACTGTAGACACCTAATTCTGGCACCTCAGTTAGCTCCTAACGGTCTATGGTTTTTGGTAATTTTTCCATAATTTTCTGATTTTTTATCTATTTTCTATGAATTTTCGAAACATTTTCCATTCTTAGGGGTATTTTAGTAATTTTACACCTGCATCGTTAACCTTTTCTCCACTTTTCACTCATTTATATTTTTCTAGAATTTTTCCATATTTTTCCTTTTTTATTTGGCATTTTTAGCGTATCTTTTCAAAATAGTCCAAAAAACCCGAAAACGGTTCGAAAACAGTCTAGAATAGCCCGGATTATTCCGGAACCTCGCAAAATCTCCAAGAATCTCAAATATTACGGTAATCATATAATGATCCCCGTAATCGTATCATAATCGAATAATATCTCTGAGAATCACGCGCAAAATAAGCAAAAAAATCGACCCGGACACAGCTGGACTTGCGCCTAGACGCAGGTCCGTATTACAGGACCTGCGTCTTGACACAGGTCAATATTTGTGACCTGCGTCTAGGCACAGGTCTGGTGTCCTCCGGGGTCGATTTTTGCCTTTGTTTGCCTATAAATACAACCCTCAGTTCGGCTTTTCAAAAAAACACGAACAACGTTCTAACTTCATAACATCTACTTCTCTCTCTAAAAATCATTCGAAAACTCTGTCAAAATCAATACTAAGCACATATAAAACACATTCCAAGCATTTTCAATCACCGAATCTGGCATTTGGTGTGCTAATCTCAAGGCCGTAATCGACCGCCGAACACTCCGGTACACATTTCTGAGACCCTTCTCTATTCAATGTCAATAGGCTTTCTTTTCTTTTAATTTTTCATTTTAGTTTACGACTTGCGTTTACCATGATGACATGATTTTTTTTGCTTTTTTGTTTGTGTTAATCTTGTTTTAATTCATGTAACTTTTTTTGGTTTTTAATCCATGTCATGTCTTATTTTTCTTGGATTTTCCATGTCGTTCCATGTATCTTTTTTTTATTATTTATTTTGATTTTATAATTGCATGGGATTCGAGGTACGTGCGCATTTTTCCATGCCATCATCATGTCGAATTTCTTTTTTTTATGTGATTTATGCGATTTGACCCTTAATTTCTCCCGTACTTTTGGCTTCATTCTAGTATAATAATATTGACTAATTCCAAATTGGTCACAAAATAATTTTAGGCTAATTTGTACATTAACCTGAACTGACTTAGTAATTCGCTAATTAGGGCTAAAATTGAGTTATCTCTATTGCTCTGAAATTGAACAATGATCTTAAAAAGAGACCTAGTAGAGACCACTTGCAGGCGGGCGGGCCCAATGCAAGATTGGCTTGTAACCTCTCCCCGAACCCATACTCTAGTGCACGACCATATGGGACCGATTGCTCCCGGCTTTCAGTACTTCTTCGGTGTCTGTGGACCGTATAAACGCACGGTGGCGACTCCTACTAGTCCATATTCACGTACGGCGTTAACGAGCATTCAAAACTAACTTTATTGAGGTTTGTGCGCTAGTTTTTTGTGTGTATGATTGCAGGTGAGAGCTCATTAAAATAGCTGAATTAAGGCCTCTAAGTAGACGTTCTAATACTTAGAGCGGATGCTCTGGCCTGATGGTGAAAACGAATGATTATGCTAAAGAAAGTCGAGACTTTAGAGCGTCCGCTCTAAACTTTTGGGCAATCAGGTGGAAAATGCCGAGAGTTTAGAGCGTCCGCTCAGAATATTAGAGCATCCGCTCTAAACTTGGTGACAAAATGGATGCAATTGTCGAAAATTTAGAGCGTCTGCTCTAAACTTAGTCAAAAAAGGGTTGCATCATGTAGAGTATTTATTGCATCCGCTCTAAATATCAAAGCGTCCGCTCTAAACCTCGTAAAAAAATCTTCTAAAAGTCGTGGGATCAGAGCGTCCGCTCCGATACCCAATTCTCCGGATCTGCTGCTTATCTTTCACCCAATTCATTTCATCCTCTCATTTTATTTCAATTCTCTCTCACTCAGACCCTATCTCCCTTAACCTCCCTCTCACCCTAACCCCCATCTTCTTCAACCTCCATCTCAATCCCATCCTAACCTCCATTAATCCTCTCAAAAACTTCACAACTCAACCCTAACCTTCAATTCTAACACTCCAATGGCCTAAAAACCAAAAAACACCCCAAACTCTATTGTTACATCTCAAGGTCCGAATTTTAGGGCTCTTTGGAGAAGAAGGGTTCGAAAAGTGCGAATTTGGTCTTCTCATCTCCAACCTTGGTCCTAACACTCACTTGGTATAACCTTACCTTTTTAAGTTTAATTTTCTTACTTGAAAGTTAGGCTTTATTGCTTTTGAGTGTATCTTGAGTTTTAAGGATGCTAGATTTCTTTAGGTTGTGTGTATTTGTTTATTTGTGAAGTTTTGTGTTAAATTTTTGTGAATTTTGGGTGTTAATTTGTGAGTTTTTTTTTTGTAAAAAACTTGCTATTGGGATTTTTCGTGGTTATTTATGAATTCTTGGAGCTTTTGAAGGGTTTGGGTCAATCCTTTTTAGGGATTTTGTGCCGGATTGCTGCCGAATTTTGTAAAAAAAATAATTAAGAAAACGAAATCCGGGCAATTGGTGGTAGAAAAATATTTTATTGTCAAGTCTTGTTGTTTGCTGCTGGTAAAGGTTATTGCAGGTGAAATGGCCCTAAAAGAGTACGCGGAAAAGGCTCAGGAAGTGGTAGAGGGGAAGAGAATGTGCGACCCCAACAACCACCCTACCGAATTAACCTCCCCCATGGTTGGCGGAGAACTAAGCTGGCCAGTTTGGAGAGGCAAATGGTTAAACCGTCTCTCTTCTACTGTCATTTCACCTGTCAGAGTTTGGGGATAGATGGAACCATAGTCAGACTAAGTAGGAACTTGGGGTTCAAAGGGTTCCTTGATTGTAGAATGTCGAATAACTAGGTGACATCAGATTCAACCACAACGTTCCCAGCCAACCCCCACTAACATATAAACACCTCACCCTGGAATTCTTGGCCAGGTTTGAAGTGACATCTGATGCCATCTCCCTCAGGTTTAGGATGTTCAACGTCAACCACAACTAATCCTTGAGGGAGTTTAAAGAGCTTTTCGGGTGGGATCCGAAAGCTCGTATCTTAGGCCTCTCGGGAGATGGGGTGGATGAATACAACGAACAAACCTGGTGGAGCTGAATCGCCTATGGGACCCGGAGCTTTCTCTCCAACTCCTCCAAAGCTTCAGAGATACAACATGCGGGCTTGAGGTATTTCCTTCGGATGCTAGTGTTCTGTTTCTTCTCCAGGCAAGAGTTGGGCAAATTAAAGTGAGTAATGTTGATGGCCTATTTTTGCCGAGACTTCAGAGTGGATGCTCTAAATTTTACAGCGTCCGCTCCGATGCTCCAGTAGACTTCATATTTTTCGTCCAGGTCTTAGAGCGGGCGCTCTAAATTTCAAAGCGCCCGCTCTGATTTATCAGAACAGCTTTTTTTACGGGCTTCTAACTTCACTTAGGGTTAATTTCTTGGGGGTAAAAATACCCAATTTTTTCCCCTTGATGTACTAAGCACATTTTAGAGACATTTTCAAATCTATTAGCATACTATTAGCTTAGGGTTTGCAATTTCTAGAGGGTTTGGTAGGAGAGAATAGAATAATAACTATATATTTCCCATTTGTAATTGGATTGAGCTTCTCTTAGTTGGTAATTTCTGAACTCTTTCTTTTGTTTTGTCATTTATTCACTTGTTATTGCATTTTTATCTTATTTTTAGTTTTTTTTTCTTGTTTTGTTGAGTAGTTTAGTTTTAGTTTATTCTTCTTTACTCTTTGTTTTTGCTCATTCTTCTTCATGTTTATTTCTAGCTCTTTATTTGCTTTTTTCATTGTCATTCTCTCTTGTTCATTCATGTCTACTTCTTTCCTAGGCTAGTTTTTTATCTAGGGAAGGAGGATAGTGTAGCATTATTGATGAGAAATTTCTGATTTTGTTTTCAATGTGTTGATAAGTATTGGTTGCTTAATCTAGGGATTTATTTTGTTGAGTTTGGCTTTTGGCCATTTCCATGACTTAAAACCCCAATCATTTATGTGTTGTACGAGAGTGAGCACATAAGTGGTGGAAAGCTAGATTAAGCATGACTATGACCATCTTGGCATGGTTGGGTTGTCGAAGCCCTTGAGTGCGTGAGAACGACTCTTTGGTGTTGACGATTCGAACGGTATTAGAATTTGTGCGAGAGTGACCTCCTAATGTCGGGCGAATCACGTACTTTATGATTCAACCTTGTTGCCATGATTAGAATTTTGGATTCATATTTGTTTCATGATTCCCCTTATCCCTAGTGCTTACTTTCTCAAGTTATCTTCCGATTTTCCAACCTTATTTTTAGCAATTTCTAGCATTAGTATTTTAGTTAAATCAATTTAAACTCCCGATTTTTATACCCTGCCAATCGATTAGCTTTCAACTAAGCTCAAAAAACCTTGCTTCTCCGTTGATTTCGACCCCTACTTGCCACTTGCTATCTTTCAAGTTAGTGAGCATAGGCTAGGGTATTTTAGCCTTGATCCCGAATCCTTGGGAACTAACGACACCTAAGGGACGGATCAACTCATTCCTGTTCCATGTATTCTGTCTTGGTGGCTCAGCATTTGATCTTCTATCTGCTATGAAAGCCATTGATTCTACTGCACTAGAATCTTGTGTTGTTTCCTTATGTGTCTCTTCTTCAGAGAAGAATCTATAAGCCTCGGAGCATTTTGGAAATGGTTTCATCATTAATACATTTCCTCTTATAGTTGCAAAATGTGCATTCAGTTTCATCATGAACTTCACAACTCTATGTGATTGTTCCCTTTCTATAATTCTTTTAGTAAGATTACATGTGCATTTTCCACAGGTGCAATATGGCAGTGGATCAGCATCATCCAAACTGTCACAAATAGTCTTAATGGTTGTATAAAATTTTGCTACTGTCATTGAACCTTGAGATAATTCATTTAATTTCTTCTCAAGATTGAAAACTTGTGTCATAGAGGCAGAACCAAAACGATTAGACAAATCATTCCAAATTTCACTTGCTATCCTAAAAGATAATATAGTCTTTGCAATTTTTGGATCAAGATTGTGAAGAAGCCAAGAATTTACCAGATTAGTGCACCTTTCCCAAGCTTCATGTTCTGAAGTTTCCGTTGCAGGTTCTGCTATTAAGCCAGTCACAAAGCCTGACTTATTCTTGGCTGATAATATGATGATGATGGACTTCTTCTAATCACCAAAGTTTTCACCATTGAACTTGAAAGAAACTAACTGCATTGCATTAGCATCTGAGGGATGTATATAATACTTGCTGTTTGGATCTTTGTTTAATGACACAATGATTTTTTTTATCTTCATTTCGAATGACTTGATGATTATCATCCTGAACTGCTGCCATGAGGAAAGATTGAGATGAATTTGTTCAGAAGAAAAGTAACCAGAGGATGAATATGAACTGAAAAAGGTTGAGATGAATTTGTTTAGAAGAAAAGGAATCAGAGGATGAATATGAACTTGAAAAAGAATGATGAATTTGTTCAGAAGAAAAAAGAATGATCAGAGTGAAGAATGATGAGAGGATGAATTCAGTGCTTTGAATTTTGAGGAGAAAATTCTGGAAAAAAAAACGAATGATCTTTTTGTTTTAGCTAGGCTCTGATACCATCAAACAATGGAGCAACAACAGAACAGAACCAAATGAATTAGCAATAGGAAATCAGTAAAAGTTAGAGATACAAGACTAGGAAGGCACATTATTTAGGAAAATTTGCCAAGAATAAGCCAACCTTTGGCCGGTTCGCTCAAAATAAGTCAACCTTTCGATTAACTCAGAATAATCCAACCTTTGTAGGGCATCTACTTTAAATGAGTCAAAACCTGTTGTAACCGGTTATTAAGGTTAATTGTGACACGTGTTAGCGTGCGATTTGTCATTTTTTATAATAATAATTATTGAGGAATTTTTAAATAATAAATTATAAAAAAATTATAAAAAATAAAGGAAAAAAATTTAAAAAAATAAAAAATTTAATAACCGGTTTTTAATAAAAAAAATTATAAAAAAGGAAACAATTATAAAAAAATTTAATAACCGGTTTTTAATAAAAAAAAATATAACAAAAATATAAAAAAAGGAAAAAAAATTATAAAAAAAATTAATAACCAGTTTTTAATAAAAAAAATTATAAAAAAATTATTAAAAAAAAGGAAAAAAAAAAGGTACACGGGTTCAAGTTTTTTTTTAAAAAAAGTTATAATTATTAGATTTTTTTAAAATTAATCATATAATAATTCCTAATTGATTATGGGCGAATCACATTTAGACACGTGTCACAATTAACCTTAATAACCGGTTGCAGCTCACTTGACTCGTTTAAAGCGGATGCCCTACAAAGGTTGGATTATTCCATAATAAACAAAAGGTTAGATTATTATAAGCGAACAGGCCAAAGGTTGGATTATTCTAAGCAATTTTTCCCATTAGTTATACTAAAACTAACTAACCCTCCTAGGCCTTCTATGCCAACTAATACAACAAACAAATAAAACTGATACAACAATAATAACAAACTTACTAACAAACACACTAACTAAATAACTCTAATAAACTGACTAACAAACTCCAATAATTTTTCAATCATCTTCATCGAAATTTGCAACTACGGAGTACTATTCCTCATCCAAAATCAACTTCTTAATTCTCATCTTCAACAAAATCTGCAAGTAAACCTAACACAAAAAAAAATAATAATAAAAAATCTGAAAAAAGGAAAAAAAAAATTCAAGATGGATATCATCACAAAATCTGGAAAAAAAAAACATGATAACCCTAAAATTTGTATTAAAAAAATAAAACATAACCCTATATTTTGAAACCAGAAAAATCCCAAAATTCAAAGTCCCAAATCCTCAAATTCAAAGCCCCATAAACCAAAATTCGAACAACCATAAAAAAAAAAACATAATTTTAACCTAGAAATTCACTAGAAATGAAACCAAATTATCTAGATCTAACCGACGAAGATGGTGATGAATGTGGCGGCGGCGCCGATTAAGGCTGTAGTGATGAGAGAGATAATTGATGAGTGGGAAGAAGAGAGAATAGATGAAAGAGAGAGATTAGAGATGAGTGAGAGTGTAATACTCCAAAATTTCGGGATATTTTAAATTTTTCTTAATTAATTAAATAGCTAATTAATTAATCATTTAATTGATTATTATTTAATTAATTAATAATTTAGTTGTAGCAATCTAATTATTTTACCTTAGCCCAAACCTTTGATCTCATTTTGTCAGAACCCGAGCCCAATTTTCTCTTCTCTTGTTAAACCTCACGGCCCCATTCTTTTTCCCTTAATTAATTTATTTAATTTGTTTTGACCAATATTATTAATTCATATATCTATTTTGACCTCTTCCTAAAAATCTTATTTTTATCCCAACTTTTCCTAATTTCCCTACTAGATTTTAGGAACTTCTAACCCCCCTTTCCTCCCATTACATACGGCCCACCCCTTATTCCTTCCTTTTTATTTATTTCTTTAATTCGTTTTAATCCAATAATTTTAATCTATTTTGACCTTTTCCTAAAAATCCTATTTTTAACCTTTGCTCCCTAACTTCCCTACTAGATTTTAGGAGGTCAAAACTCCCTAAACTATACCTATTTTAATCCTAAACTACAAATAAAAACTGAACTACAAATAAAAACTAAACTACAAATAAAAAGTACAAATAAAAAAACTCCTCTTTTTCACCACACAAATACTTCCTTCACTTTATCAATTCAAACACATTCATCAAAAAAAGTTCAACCTTTAGCCTTTAAAGATCGAAACATTCACCATCAACATTAGCTAATTGGATTGCTTTTACTTAATCTTTAGGATAGATTAGTTTCATAGTCTTTAGAATTTGATTTGGAATAGTTTAGAACAACGTAGGATTGCTTAGAATCATGTTGATTAGGTTTTGAATTAATTAATTGTTTATTTAGAGGATGGCCGAGTGGTTTATATGGGATTCTATGATGATTTGATGAATTATTTGCATGTTTCACTACTAATCTATGCTTGTTTTGCGATTCTTGTAGTGTAGAATTGTTGTATTAAATTATTGATTGATCTTGAATGTTGTATGATGTTAAGCCGTGTACTCTTTATGAATGTCGAATGGTTTCTTGGTTTAAAAATATGATTTTTATGTTTAATTCTTGATCTTTAAGTTGAAATCTTGATATGTGATTGTTCTTTGATGATAGTCTTGATTTGAATCTTTGATTAAAGAATGATATGTTGGTTTCTTAATTTTGATCTTGTTGTTATTGTTATTACTATGAACCATGTAGTATGATGTATGAAAGGTTTAGTTTTGTTCTTGTTTTAGTCCTTCTATGATGATTATATGCTCATGTTATGATTCTATGATTTATTGTTAAGTTATATGTTTGATTCATGGTGTATATGTTAATTTGATTTAAAGAATGATTTTTATGTTGTTCTTTGATGATTGTCGAATGGTTGTGTGTGGGAAAAATATGATTTTTATTACGTTTTAAGCAATAACTGTTGGTGATTGATAGTTGATACGATTATGGGTTTATTCTATTGAGTTGTAAGATTGATATTGGGTTTATTTAAGAGTATGAGTTGATTAGTGTTGCAAGAAGGGGTAATTGTCTTGTGGTATGGTTGATGGAACAACGGAGTGCTATTGTTGTATGTTGAAGTTGAACTGATGGGACGATGAAGTACATTTGTTGTACGTTGAAGTTGAACCATTGGAACGATGGAGTGCAACAGTGGTATGTTGAAGTTGGACCAATGAAGAGATTGACTGGACAATGGAGTGCAATAATCGTATGTTGAAGTTAGACCAATGGAACGATGAAGTACATTAGTCGTACGTTGAAGTTGGACCATTGGAACGATGGACTACGATTGGCGTACGTTGAAGTTGGACCGATAGAGGTTATAGAATGGAATAATGAAGGATAAGCTGTTTCAGATTGAGATGTTGAGATGTGATCGCTGGAAGGTATAGTCTAGTTATGCTAAGTATGTTCCGCTGCGTATCTGATGTGTTTGCCTTTGATTTCTTTGCATGATGACTTGTTCGACTCTTCAGATGATCTATTCTGATTATTATGTTTCTAATTGTGTTCTACTGATTAAGTAGAACAATCTAATTACTCACCACCGACTGTGGACCCCCCATTCTCTTTCAGGTACAGGTGGTGATTGAGTTTTGGTTTCGCATGGGCTGGGATTGTGAGCTAGCCAGTTTAGAAGTGACCTGAAGACTAACTTAGATTATAATCTTGTGTTTCAGTAGTTTATTCTTCTTTTTGTAATAGTAATGGATATTGGTTTAATAACTATTTTGGGATTATATAACAGTTTTAATGAATAATATGACTAAGTTATAGAGCTTCCGCTGTAGTTTATGAATTTAACCCTGAAGTTTTTAGAAGTTAACGAACTGTGATTGTTGTTTTCTCTGAAAACAACGCTGCCAAATTACGGGTCGTTACAGAGAGTGAGAAGATGGATGAGAGAAGGGTAGAAAATGGATGTGAGAGAGAATAGATGGATGATATTAATCGGAAACGGGTGATGAGTGAGAGATAGAGAGGCTCGAATGACTTAGGGTTAGTTTGTTTGTTTTAACATCTTGTAAATGATTTTCTACGACCAGATTTAAACCTCGTGGCAAATATTTGTTATATTTACGACCAGTTTTTTAGATTTGGTCGATAATACTCGTTATTTACGACGAGAAATTTGTGTTGCTGTAAATTTCTTCTTTTTGCAACGAGAAATTAGCCTTTACGACCATAATTTTGCCTCGTCGTAGATAATTTATTTTATTTGCAACCAGTTAGCAAATCTGGTCGTTATTGCTTATTATTTATGACCAGAAACGCGTGTGGTCGTAATTTTTGGTCGTAAATGAAGCATTTTGTTGTAGTTTTATTTCGGTAGCAGGTCATAACAGATTGTCTTTTTCTCGGTTACAGTTCAGTTCAGGTTCAGGTCACTAACGGTCGAGACTATATCATTTCAGTCCAAAATGATTTAGGTTAATACGGATCAATGATAAGAAACGGTATGTTTCGGGTTGAAGCCAATTTGTATCGGGTTTAATTAGAGTGTCAATTAAATTATCGGAATTTGACAATATTTTGGGGTTAACATATGTATGTATGTATGTATAAAAAACTGCATTTTAAACTAACGTCCATATAAATCGAGTCAAGTGATTTTTTCTACAACAAAATAGTAATTTTATTCATTCATCAACAATGACAGATCTTTTGCAAAAAAAAAAAAACAATGACAGATCTTATAATTTTCAATATTTCCTCCTGACCTTTGTCGAATTTGAGTCAAATGATTATTAACACTTGGTGAAAAGTACTTTCAAATTTGATTACAGCTAGAACTCCATCTATTTCATAAAGTGTTACATATATAGGTGAGCGGACACTTTCGTATATAAAAATGTTTCATATAGAATTAAATGTCAAAAATGTTTCATAGCTACCTCCAAATTTTTTTGTACAATTAAGTTATATAATGTCAAAAAAAAATAGTTGATAATGGTCTCACAAATTAAATGTCAGCAGCGACCATATATGTGAATCAAATTAAAATAATTGAATTGGATTCACCACGAATTGAAAATCAAATTCAAAGTCAACAATGGAAATTACTTTTACATTAATTAAAGTTTCAGCTCAGTCCAATTCAATTTTCAGTTCAATTCAGGTTTCAGTTCAGTTCACGTCAAATTATGTGACAGTTCAATTCAGTTCAGTTTCTTGAATTTTTTGGTTAGAGACAGGTCATTATCAGTTCAGTTCATATTCAATTTTGGTTTAGGTAAGTTCAGGTTATTAATATATGGGTCACTTTCAATTCAGGTCATTTCAGTTCAGGTCAATTTCAGGCAATGGGTCACTTTCAATTCAGGTTATTTCAGTTCAGGCTATGAACAAGTCAGCTAACCCAACGGGTCTCAACCCAAACTGACATCTCTACTTTTTATTATAATAAGTTTTGTTGTACTTTTCCATGATTCATCTTTGGCATGCTAAAGAATCTTTTGCATAGATACATTTTCTAAAATTGTAAGAATTTGGAAATTTATGACAAAATAACACATTGTTCAATCAATAAATGCTTAATTTTTTCATAACCTCTTTTTTTATTCTCTTATATGTAGTCGATATTCCAAGGGCTGCATATATCGTTTTCCATAAAATAAATAAAAGTGAGAGATAAGTAAAGAGTGGGGAGGAAAATATAACATTGCTTCCCTATAAAAAGAAATTTATTTTTCTTTGTTAGAGTGAAATTAATTTCCATATTAAAGAAAATTGTTTTCCACGCTCTTTAAAAAAAAACAAATCAATTTGAAACGACAAATAAAAATAATTTTCTAGAAAAATATATTTTCCATTAAAACAAATGGGCCATAACAATAGCAAATTTTCTGTAGGCAAGAAATCCTTAATATCATTTTGTTCATTACTGTTAAAGTGTTAAGGGCTTGTTTACTTCAGATTAAATTCAGTTCAGTTCAGTTCAGTTTAATCCAATTTAGTTCTGTAATGACCCATATTTTGGCAACGTTGTTTTCAAAGAAAACAACACTACCAATCTTTAATAATTGAAAACTTATATCACAATTCTTAAAATAACAACGGAAATTAATCGAAATTTATTCTTTTAAATACCAAAATTAATTAAACTAAAAATGGAAATTTTCCAAAAATTACTTTTAAATACCGAAATTCTACTACAAACTACTAGAATTCAATTATCATGCTAAGTCTACTAGAAATGGGTAGCTAATGCTGAGACCCAACCCTCGTTATTACCCAGGAAATGGGGGGTCCACAGTCAGTGGGGAGTAATTAGAATATTATACTTAATCGTAGAACGCAATCAAGTATATAACAGACAGAACATAGTACACTCAATTAATAATATCAACATGGTTAACACATTAAAATTCAT
Source organism: Salicornia ramosissima (assembly GCA_951394345.1). NCBI lineage: Eukaryota > Viridiplantae > Streptophyta > Magnoliopsida > Caryophyllales > Amaranthaceae > Salicornia > Salicornia ramosissima. The sequence continues at coordinate 25,091,657 of OX596239.1, forward strand.
AAATTATTAAAATGCATCACTCAATCAGATAACGCAGTGGAAATACATAACATAACTAACATTGACTCACAAGCTAGGGTCAGATCACCTCTAGACTCTAGACTCTATAGACCTCAGTCTCTCATCTTTCAATACTCAGTTCCTTATTTTTCATCCATTCAATCTTACGAATTACATTTACTCATTAACGTCCCAATGGTACGACATTCACACACAACTAAAGTGCTCAATCTCTCGACATCCACGCACAACAGTCGTACTCCATGATTACATTGGTCCTCTTATTATCTTTCATGGGTTCAACATCCACATACAACTATTGTGCTCCATCGCCCCAATGTTCAGACATTCACGCACAATTGAAGTACTCCATCTTTTGACATTCACGCACAACAGTCGTACTCCATCATTCCATTGGTTTGACATCGAACACACAATGTTTGTACTCCATTGTTCCCTTATCATCGTTATTATTACTTTTATCATTCAATTATTCACTTTGACTTTAGGTCAACTTAGTTATCATCTAGTTAACTCATTTATCTTAACACTAACTTCTAGACAATTTACACAACTTGGTCAACTATTTCATATGGTCATTCGAATCTCAACATTCAAATTCACTCAATACAATTCAAGAAGTTCATACCTCGATTCATGTATTTACATAATTCAATAGTTAAAATCCAAACACTAAATTAATAAACATAAAGTCAAATCTTAGTCCATAATTACACCATGTGACACGACATTCCATTACAATTATTAAAACAAAATCAATCTTTTATAATAAATTTCTAATTAACTAATTAATTAATAGAAAAATTCGTACGAATAATCCCAACTATGAGAGATCTTCTAATATTAATCCCAACTATTAGTTATTATAGTATAATCCAAACTTTGGAGGTTGTTTCATGATATTAGTCCATTGACTAAGTTAACCTATTGTAATCGGTCACCAATTCAAAAAGTATTCGTTATCTTTCATCTTTCCTTATTTATTGTACTTGAGTACATCGTCCTCTCTTTCTAAGTGTGGACTAATATCATAAAACTGCCCCCATAGTTTGGGTTATAGTGTAATAACCTATAGTTGCGATTAATATTGGAAGACCTCCAATAGTTGAGATTATTCGTATGAATTTTTCCTTAATTAATAATTAAACCTTAAAATCAAACCAGTTATAACCATTCCAAGAATGAGTTCAAATTTTAATCTTAATATCAATTGAATAATAAAAATCATACATTTATTCCCTTCAATTCTCAAGGCATTTACAAGACAAAAGATTATACTTCAAGATTTTAATTAATCAATTTTAAATATCATTAATTATAATATCTTTAATAGACTAACTTAATAAAAATTCATACTTTAATAATAATTCACAGTTTTCGAACTAAACCTCATCAAAACATTCATCCATTCGACATTCTTTAATTGATAAACAAAAATTAACACTTTAATTCAAGAATTTATTTAATTAGTAAAATTAAATTAAGATAATCATAAAGAATCATGAATTGAACAAGATTATAACAAAAATCAATTCTTAAAATATGCTATCACACTCGAAATTTTCTTGAACAAAATAAAGCAATTCGATTTTCATGCTAGTTTATAATTTAACAAATTAATTATAGTGATTCATGGCAAGAAACATGTATTGAACATAAAATCATGACAAAACATTACATAAAAACAAAATACAAACTCATGTTCAATTCGACCATCACACAACACTCATCATGCATGTAATTTTAATATATTCTAAATAATTCTAGGTAATTCTAAACTTGTTCTATCAATCATATAGTTAATTGATTCTAGAATTAAGTAAAGCATCTAATTATCTTAGTTTGAAGGACAAAAATTGGGCTCTCGGGTGGTGGCCGTGGGTGTCACATGAGTAAAGATGGTTGCCTAGTTTCTTGCTTCAATTCTTGAGTTGCTTGGGTAGGAAAATTGTTGGGAGCCTTCAAGGTTTGATGTATATTTTATTGTAGAAGAGAAAGATGAAAGAAAAAAAAAATGTTGATTGATGATTGAAGAGGGGTGCCGTGAATTAGGAGATTAAAAGGGGTATTATGGCTTTCATAAGTTGTTTAGGCTCTCCTAAAAACTAGTAGGAAAAATAGTATTTTTAGGTTTTTAGATTAGCTTTTAGATTAATTAATAGGATTAAACAAAATAATCATAGGTGAAAATGGTTGGGGCCGTGAGAGGCTAAGGGCAAGGGAATTTGGGCCTTGGGTCCTCAATTGGCAAGATGAGGAACAAAGTTTGGGCTCGATTTTTAATTTGAGCTTGTTTGATTTAAATCTTTGCCCATCAAATTAAGTAATTAAATTATAAAAAAAATTAAAAAAATCCCAAAATTTTGGGTTATTAGTTTAGTTCAGTTTAGTTCTTGTTTTTTCAATAATTTAACTATTTATTTTCTAATATATTATTTAAATAATAATAATAATAATGATAACTAGAGGTGGGAAAAATTGATACGACCCGCTAACCCGACACGAAATTAACTAGTTATCAACGTGTTTGGGTTGAGGGACTTGAACCGTTTAAATAAGCGAGTAAAAACAACACGATCCGTTCATTAAACAGGTCGGGTTAGGATCAAAGAATTAAACCCATTTATGTAAAAAGGTTGACATGAACCCAACCCGACTCAATTTCCATCTCTAATGATAAGTTGATAACAATGATAATAGTAAAAATGATGATAATAATATTGATTTCAATTAGATGATGATGATGACAACAACGACGACGACGACGATGATGATGATTACAACAACAACAACAACAAGAACAAGAACAACAACAACAACAACAACAACAACAACAACAATAATAACGATAATAATATCAAATAGTAATAATCCGAAAGTGAGAAATCATTATTTTTACTTTAAAATCATTAATCTAAAAGTTAAATATTTATTTAATAAATTATTTAAAATTTATTACAACAAGTTAAGGATAGAATTTAAATATCAAATTAATCATTATTTAAAATCATTAATTCAAAAGTTAAATGTTTTTAATTCAATTCAGTTCAGTTCAGTTCAGTTCATCTCTATTAAGTTCAGTTCAATTCATCTCTATTCAGCTAATGTAAACGAGCCCTAAGTACAATTTCAAATTGACAACAAAAAAAACATAAAACTAGTATCATCAAATGATTACCGCAGATTATATTTAAGGAAATATTTCTATACCTAGTACGTAGATTAATTAAAACTTTCGCCCAAACACACATTTCTCACATTTACCGCAAATTATAATTATGAAAAAAAATTCTATACCTAAAACCAAAACGATATCTTTCAGCTCCTAAGAATCACCTCAATATGACACATAAAAAACATTATCATTCATATTTAAAAAAATTAGACGACAATTTTCTTACAATGTTTGTTTTTCCTTATTATTTTTCTCTTGTTTGATCATTCTCATATTCTATGTCATTCTATTCAATAATTTTCTACACAAGAAAGGGTTAAGATGCCATAAAAAAGATACAAATATCTTTTCATTTGGGTTATAATATTCCCCAAAACAACCAATGGCCTACACGGAATATACTGCACAAAAGTCACATTAAAACTAGGAACTGACCCGAGTTCACAACCAACTTGCTCGAGTTGTTTGCCTAGAAGTATATGTAGTATCTGGAAAATGCTCAATACTTGCCTGAGTTGTAACGACCCGTATTTTATCAGCGTTGTTTTCGGAGAAAACAACAATACGAATCAATGATTAATACAAGTTTATGATTCTAAGTTGATTTATTAATAGCGGAAGCTCTGAACTGATTCAATTTATTAAAGAAATTGTAAAACTAGCAAAAACCAAATGGAATGTCCCTTACAACTGGGACTTCATAGTCCTTTATTAACTACGAAACTGCTAAAATCCATTAAAAACACTTAATACAAAGTCTAGGAAAGGTATAAAATACTAAGTTCCTCGCTTGCTCACAACCCAGCCCTTGCGTATACCCCAATTAATCTTCTTCCGTACCTGTTAAAGGAATTTTGGGGGTGCACAGTTACAGGGGAGTAATTAGATTGTTCTACTTAATCGGTAGAACCCAATTAGAAATATAATAGCAAGAATAGATTCACTGAACATTCATCATAGCAAGTCAACATGGAAAAATTGTAATTCAAGTACGTAGCGGAATAAATCATATCAGAAATCAAATCTAGACTCACAAAGACAACTTAACTCATTCCTAGACTTCTTTGTTGACTCCCAATTTCTAGTTCATTTCAAGTGCTAATCCGTGACACAGTCATATGCTCGTAGGGGAAACCTTAACTCTTCCCCAACTTTCCTTGTCTCATGCCGGTCAACCACGAGGGATCATTTTCCCGAGCAGTGGGATCCAGAACTATCCCAAAACCGCTGAAGGGAAAGTGGCTTCGACTAAACCTATGTTCATGGTACTTTAGCCACTAGATAGGCGGTCACTTCATAGTTTTATCTTTTCAAGTTCAATATTCCAGTTCACACTTTGACTCAATTGACAAGACTTGACTTCTATCAGTTCTAGTTCAACTTTCCTGACACATAATTCTAGACCCAGACGCAGAACCCTCGACATTCAACAAGACCACACGAAAACTGTTCATGCAACGTAATCAATCAATTCCACAAGTTCCTACATAACAACATGCAATATTCACTGTTCTATAATATAATTCAACCAATAAATGATCGAAACTTACTCTTGCACTTACCAACCACACGGCTCCATCAATAGTTCGTCATCATATTAAGATAATTCATTCAAACATAGATATATATACGCCCTCCGTAACATATTAATGGAAACGATTTGACATAAAGTAGAGAGGAAAAATGTCAAATCGTTTCCATTAATATGTTACGGAGGGAGTATATATATATTACAAATTTAATTTGATTAAATAATTCCCGGAACATAATCGAAACCTAGTCTTTTAATTATTGGAATCATAAAAATCTGGCCTTTTACTTTCTTATTTCCATTCGAAGTTTCGAGTGGACAACCTTATCAAATCAAGTTTTGAACAGTACAAAATTACTAGCTTTAATTAATTAATTAGAAATATCTCAAGATCAAGTTCAAAGTCTAATATTTACTCAAGAAACAAGCTAAAATCATTCTTTTATTTTTATCATTCCACACGGCATTCTTCATAAAATAATCTTAATTAATTCTTTCCTTCTAAATTCAAGTAATATCAAGATTTAAATCCATAATACTAGATTACTTAAACGAAAAATTAATACCTTAATTAGTTGCATGATTTTCGAACCAAATTGATGATCACATCAAGATAAATACACGGTATTATCAAGAAAATAATCAAGGTTAAATCTTTATATTTCAAGAACTATACTAGATAAATATTTAATTCAAGATTATCATTAAAGATTAAAGTTAGATCAAAATTATAGCAAAAAGATAAATTTTTATCAAGCAAGAGTATTCGAACCTTGACAGTGTTACTCGGCACATACCTAAACATCATTCATAAATTATTCATAAGATAATTTAACAATTCTATTTAGCAAGTATCATATAACAATCATAGAATAAGGTGAAAACATGAAATAAACTTGTCAAATATTCATAGAATAATAGTTATGGCACTCGACAATCAAAGCAATTGTTCAACATGAAATTCGAAAATGCCCATGCATGATTCTAAGCAATTCCTACATAGTTCTAAACCTATTCTATGAATTATATGACTAATTAATCCTAAATATTAAATAAAACAAAATAATTACCTAATTTGGAGATGTTTGGTTCGAGTGTTCAAGATAGCCACACGGCTTCTTCTAAGTCTTTTCTTGGCTTCTTGCACCAATCTTTGAGGTAGTATAGAATTTTGGGAATAGTTTTGTGACTTTTGTTTTATTTTCTTTTGATTAAGGTTTTTAGGAATCAAAGTTATTGAAGTTGTTCTCCCTCTTTTCCCTCTTGATTGCCGGCTATCATAATAAAAAATAAGGGTGATATTCTTCCCTAAATTTAGTAGGGTAGTTAGGATAAAAACTAGATTTTTGGGATGAAGTCAAATATAAATATCTAGTTTTAATAATTTTAGTAAATACATTGAATTAGTCAAAACAAAGAAATTAAAAAGGGAGGGCTGGCTCAATGGGGGGGTTTTACCTAGTAAATCTTTGTTGAGGATTTGGGCCAAGATTTATAATTAGACTTGCTATCAAGTTAGATTGTTAATTGAACCATTAACAATTGATTAATTAACTAATTAATTAAATAAAATTTAAAATAGCCCAAAATTTTGGGTTATTACAGTCACCCCTCCTTATGAAAATTTCGTCCTCGAAATTTTTCTTAAGGAAGCTCACTTACAATGCATAAAAAAAGGAAGAACGAAAGATCGACATAAACGACACATACCCTGGCAAAACAGCTCCGGATATTTCTCGCGCATGGAGGACTCGGTTTCCCAAGTAGCTTCTTCATATTGCTGACTCCTCCATAGCACTTTAACTAGTGGAACTGACTCCCGCCTCAACATACGCTCTTGCTGATCTAGGATCTGCACCGGAACCTCATCGAAGGATAGGTTAGGTGCGATAGCAGCTGACTCGATCGGAATTACATGCAACGGATCACTCACATACTTCCGTAGCTGTGAGATATGAAACACGTCATACACCTTCGACAACTCCGGTGGTAAGGCCATCCTATAAGCCACTTCGCCTACTCTTTCCAGAATCTCGTATGGACCTACATACTTAGCCCGGAGCTTCCCTGTTTGTCCAAAACGAGTTATACCCTTCATTGGTGACACTTTCAACAATACTTTTTCACCCTCCTGAAACTCCAATGCCTTCCTCCTCCGATCTGCGTAAGATTCCTGCCTTCTCTGCGCCGCTTGCAGCTTTGCTCGAATCACTTTGATCTACTCTACCCTGTCCTTGATATGGTCCAGTCCAATGACCAATGCATCACTGATGTCACTCCAACAGGTAGGACTGCGATAATTACGCCCATATAAAGCTTCATCTGGTGCCATCTGGATGCTGGAATGGTAGTTGTTGTTGTAGGAGAACTCTACCAAGCTTAGGGACTTAATCCAGGACTGCTGAAATTCTAATGCACAGGCTCTAAGAATATCTTCAAGAGTCTGGATGGTCCGCTCTGTCTGGCCATCTGTTGCTGCATGGAACGCTGTGCTTAAGTTCAACTTAGTGCCAAAGGCTTCTTGCAAGGATTTCTAGAATCGTGATAAGAATCGGGGGTCTCGGTCTGAAACAATGTCTCTTGGCACGACATGGAGTCGAATTATTTCCTGAGTATACGCTTCTAACATCTTCTCCATGGTCTAAGTGGTCTTCATAGGAATAAATCTTGCTACTTTCGTCAGTCGATTCAATATCACCCATAAAGCATTCAATCCACTGGTGTTAGGCGGCAAACTGACCACAAAATCCATCGAGATGGAGTCAAACTTGCATTTTGGAATTGTAAACGGTTGAAGTAACCCTCCGGGTCTTTGGTACTCAATCTTAACCTTTTGACAGAGAAGGCATCGAGCTACAAATTCCGCAATTCCCCGCTTCATTCCGGGCCAGCAGAAGTGTTCTTTCAAATCCTTATACAACATGCCACCCCCGAGGTGTACTGAATAAGGAGTATTGTGTGCTTCCCACATGATCTTGTTCCGTAGAACCTTGTCGTTCGGCACACACCACCTATTGATTTATGGTTTTAGCTTAATTAATGATTAAATAGAGTATTCCGACTAGTATATAGCATACCTTTCTCGGAATTTCAGACTCCCATCAGTCTCTATAGTAAAGTCCTCCGTTTGGCCTTGCAGCTTAGCTTCGTGAATTTTCTCAAGTTGAGGATCCTGCTTCTGCTTATCTCGAATTTCTTAATAAAGATCGGGTTCCACACTCATAGCATTAAGATATACCCGAGTATGTCCCGATGTAACAACTTCCACCTCTAGTTTCTGAAGATCTGCATGAACTTCCTTCGGCAACACCATTACTCGGTTGAGGGAGTGCCTCTCCTTGCGGCTCAAAGCATCTTCCACGCGATTAGCCTTCCCCTCGCAATAATCCAGTGACAGGTCATAATCCTTGATGAGCTCTAACCACCTCCGCTGCCTCATGTTGAGTTCTTTCCGTGTGAAGATATATTTGAGGCTTTTGTGATCGGTGAACATTTTGCATGTGGCTCCATACAAATAATGTCGCCAAATTTTAAGGGCGAACACTATGGCTGCCAACTCCGGGTCATGAGTAGGGTAGTTCTTCTCATGTACCTTGAGCTGTCGGGAGGCATATGCTATCACCTTCCCTTCTTGCATCAACACACACCCTAGTCCGTTCTTTAATGTGTCGCTGTAGACTTCATATCCTATCCCTTCATTTACCAAGGATAATACTGGCACTTCAACTAAGCTTTGCTTCAGAGTCTGGAACGCCTTTTCACATTGTTCGGACCAGAAGAACTTGTTTTCTCTTTGCAATTAATTTGTCATTGGCTGAGCGACCTGTGAGAAGTCCTTCACGAACCTCCGATAGTAACCTGCCAAGGAAAAACATCATTTCAAAGTTTCGACTGATTAGGTAACATATTTTATCATTCTTAAGATAATTCCATTACCTGCTAACCCAAGGAAACTTCTGATTTCCGCTACACTCTTTGGGCTATTCCATCCTACGATGGCCTTGACCTTTGCTCGGAATACCTTGATATTGTCCTTGTTAATGACGTGGCCTAAAAATGCCACTTCTTGAAGCCAAAATTCACACTTGGACCGCTTGGCAAACCACTTCTAAGCTCGCAACACATCCATTACCATACGTAGATGTTTCTCGTGGTCCTGATCATTCTTAGGATATATCAGGATATTGTTAATGAATACCACTACGCAAACATCAAGTATATGGTGAAAGGTATAGTTCATTTTGTCCATAAACACAGCCGGAGCGTTGGTTAGACCAAATGGCATCACTTCAAACTCATAATGCCCATATCTTGTTCTGAATGTCGTCTTAGGAATGTCCTCCGCCTTCACCGGAATTTGATGGTATCCGGACCGAAGATCAATCTTGGAGAAAACACCTGCACCCTTTAAGTGGTGAAACAAATCATCAATCCTGGGTAGAGGATACTTGTTCTTTACAATCACCTTGTTGAGCGCTCGATAATCGATACACATCCTCATGCTTCCATCTTTCTTTTTAACGAACAATACCGGAGCGCCCCATGGTGACACACTGGTTCTTATGAAACCCTTGTCGATCAAGTCTTACAGTTGGGTCTTCAACTCCTTCAGTTCTGCCGGGTCCATTCTATATGGAGCCTTTGATATTGGTGTTGTTCCCGGCACCAAGTCGATGTTGAACTCTACTTCTCTTTCTGGAGGTATTCCCGGTAACTCCTCGCGAAATACATCTGCGTAGTCCTTGACTACTGGTATTGCTTCAACCTGCTCCTCCTTGCAGATGTCCTTCACTTGGCATAGATACACCGCTTCACCTTTTTGGTGAAGTCTCCTCATCTTCATTTGCTGACACGAACTTTAATCCCTTCTTGCTCGTTGCGCTGGAGTAGGTTAAACGCTTTCCCTTAGGTCCACGCAACACGATTGCTTGGTCTCGGCATCTGATCGCCGCTTGATATTTGGATAACCAATCCATTCCCAGAACTACATCAAACTCGATCATCGGAAATTCCTTTAAGTTGGCCTTTAACTGCTCCCCAACTATGACTATTGGAACGTCCCTTAATTCACGATTACAAGCAAAGTCCTCACCTGAAGGCAGAGTTACAATAGATTTTACGGGAGACCCTCCTGGCAAATTAGCTTTACACACAAAATACTTTGCAATAAAAGAAACAATGGCACCTGTATCAAACAATACCAAAGATGATAAATTATAAACAAGAAATGTACCCGTAACTACATCGGGCTGTGCATCCGCTTCTTCTTGTGTCATGCAGAAGATATGGTTCTTTACCGGTGCCTTGTTCTCCGTGACTTCTGGTTCGTTCCTTGGACACACCCAAGACTTGTGCCCCTCCTGACCGCAAGAATAACAGACTATCACCGAGCCATCGCACTTCTTCCCTGGATGAACCTCTTTCCTGCAACACCTACTGATTCGGTTTCCCTGAAATTTGGGCGCGGAGTTACCCTGCTAATGTGATTTCTGAGGTTGCTCATAATGCGGCTTCTTTGCTGCTGCCGGTGGTTGACTAACTGTAACCCTTTTCTTAGAAGCTTCCTCTTCAGCCAAGGATGCATGAATCTCCAAGGCCACCTCATAAGCCTTCTGGAACGTGGATGCCCCACAGCTGATGACGTGTACCCTGATGCGGGGGTCCAACTTCTTGATGTACCTCTTCAGTGTCTCTGCCTCAGATGGTATCACCGCAGTAGCAAATAGAGAGAGCTCCGCAACTTGTCAGTGTAAGCCTGTACTGACATGGTTCCCTGCGAGAGCATCAGGAACTCAAACTGCTTCTACCACCTGAGTTCGTCGGGGTAAAAACGTTCCTGCAGTTTGGAAATGAACTCTTCCCAAGGCATGCCCCTCACAGATCTACCTTGTGGACGAACGGTCATCCACCAGTTATCAGCCTCCATTCGCAGATAATAGCTCTTCATCCGGACAATCGGTCGCGTCAAATAATTTTTCTCATTTCTCTAATCCAGCTTTCGAGCACCACAGGATCAGCTGTGCCATCATAGGTAGGAGGTCGGTGTCGGGAAAATCGATCAAATGTGGACTGGCCACCAGATGATTGTGCTCCTCTCTGGGTCAAGCTGATGATTGCTCCTTCGAGCATACGACGTCGATCGAGACCACTGAGTGATCGTCCCGGGCTTGCCATTCTAATAAAATAATATTCGAAATAAGTAAACAAAAGACAATTAAAAGTTAACTTATCGCAAAAAATGAATAAATGTTGCTTATCCCAAGGTTTCTACCCGAGTCAACACTCGATTAGGCTCTTGTGGCAAAGCTAATTAGGTCAACTATCGGGTAATAAAGCACACAATCTCACGGGCTACTTATGATGAAGTAACCTAAAAATTCAGCTATGATACCAACTGTAACGACTCGTATTTTATCAACGTTGTTTTTAGAGAAAACAACAATACGAATCAATGATTAATACAAGTTTATGATTCTATGTTGATTTATTAATAGCGGAAGCTCTGAACTGATTCAATTTATTAAAGAAATTGTAAAACTATCAAAAACCAAATGGAATGTCCTTTACAACTGGGACTTCATAGTCCTTTATAACTACGAAACTGCTAAAATCCATTAAAAATACTTAATACAAAGGCTAGGAAAGGTATAAAATACTAAGTTCCACGCTTGCTCACAACCCAACCCTTGCGTATACCCCAATTAATATTCTTCCATACCTGTAAAAGGAATTTTGGGGGTCCACAGTTAGTGGGGAGTAATTAGATTGTTCTACTTAATCAGTAGAACTCAATTAGAAATATAATAGCCAGAATAGATTCACTGAACATTCATCATAGCAAGTCAACATGGAAAAATTGTAATTCAAGTACGTAGCGGAATAAATCATATCAGAAATCAAATCTAGACTCACAAAGACAACTTAACTCATTCCTAGACTTCTAGACTTCTTTGTTGACTCCCAATTTCTAGTTCGTTTCAAGTGCTAATTCGTGACACAGTCATATGCTCGTAGGGGAAACCTTAACACTTCCCCAACTTTCCTTGTCTTATGCCGGTCAACCACGAGGGGTCATTTTCCCGAGCACTGGGATCCAGAACTGTCCCAAAACCGCTGAAGGGACAGTGGTTCGACTAAACCTATGTTCATGGCACTTTAGCCACTAGATAGGCGGTCACTTCATAGTTTTATCTTTTCAAGTTCAATATTCCAGTTCACACTTTGACTCAATTGACAAGACTTGACTTCTATCAGTTCTAGTTCAACTTTCCTGACACATAATTCTATACCCAGATGCAGAACCCTCGACATTCAACAAGACCACACGAAAATTTGTAATATATATATATATTACAAATTTAATTTGATTAAATAATTCCAGGAACATAATAGAAACCTAGTCTTCTAATTATTAGAATCATAAAAATCTAGCTTTACATTCTTATTTCCATTCGAAATTTCGAGTGGACAACCTTATCAAATCAAGTTTTGAACATTACAAAATTACTAGATTTAATTAATTAATTAGAAGTATCTCAAGATCAAGTTCAAAGTCTAATCTTTAATCAAGAAACAAGCTAAAATCATTCTTTTATTTTTATCATTCCACACGACATTCTTCATAAAATAATCTTAATTAATTCTTTCCTTCTAAATTCAAGTAATATCAAGATTTAAATCCATAATACTAGATTACTTAAACGAAAAATTAATACCTTAATTAGTTGCATGATTTTCGAACAAAATTGATGATCACATCAAGATAAATACACGGTATTATCAAGAAAATAATCAAGGTTAAATCTTTATATTTCAAGAACTATACTAGATAAATATTTAATTCAAGATTATCATTAAAGATTAAAGTTAGATCAAAATTATAGCAAAAAGATAAATTTTTATCAAGCAAGAGTATTCGAACCTTGACAGTGTTACTCGGCACATACCTAAACATCATTCATAAATTATTCATAAGATAATTTAACAATTCTATTTAGCAAGTATCATATAACAATCATAGAATAAGGTGAAAACATGAAATAAACTTGTCAAATATTCATAGAATAATAGTTATGGCACTCGACAATCAAAGCAATTGTTCAACATGAAATTCGAAAATGCCCATGCATGATTCTAAGCAATTCCTACATAGTTCTAAACCTATTCTATGAATTATATGACTAATTAATCCTAAATATTAAATAAAACAAAATAATTACCTAATTTGGAGATGTTTGGTTCGAGTGTTCAAGATAGCCACACGGCTTCTTCTAAGTCTTTTCTTGGCTTCTTGCACCAATCTTTGAGGTAGTATAGAATTTTGGGAATAGTTTTGTGACTTTTGTTTTATTTTCTTCTGATTAAGGTTTTTAGGAATCAAAGTTATTGAAGTTGTTCTCCCTCTTTTCCCTCTTGATTGCCGGCTATCATAATAAAAAATAAGGGTGATATTCTTCCCTAAATTTAGTAGGGTAGTTAGGATAAAAACTAGATTTTTGGGATGAAGTCAAATATAAATATCTAGTTTTAATAATTTTAGTAAATACATTGAATTAGTCAAAACAAAGAAATTAAAAAGGGAGGGCTGGCTCAATGGGGGGTTTTACCTAGTAAATCTTTGTTGAGGATTTGGGCCAAGATTTATAATTAGACTTGCTATCAAGTTAGATTGTTAATTGAACCATTAACAATTGATTAATTAACTAATTAATTAAATAATTAATTAATTAAATAAAATTTATAATAGCCCAAAATTTTGGGTTATTACATGAGTTGCTACTAAAATCCATGAGTTTTTCCTGAGGAGGTTCTACCCCGTGGAAACGCTCTTTAATGGAACTTTAACTTTAGCTGGCGTGACCAAGAAACCACCGGTTTCTCTTGGTGGGCAGGGAATGCTCGACTTATCAATTTATCCGTTAAACTTACTAGGAGCTCATATAGCCCATGCCGGATTAATCGTATTCTGGGCCAGAGCAATGAACCTTTTTGAGGTGGCTCATTTCGTACCAGAGAAGCCGATGTATGAACAAGCATTAATTTTATTTCCCCAGCTAGCTACTTTGGGTTGGGGGATAGGACCCGGTGGAGAAGTTATAGACACTTTTCCATAACTTGTATCTGGAGTACTTCACTTAATTTCGTTTGCCGTTTTGGGATTTGGTGGTATTTATCATGCACTTCTGAGCCCTGAGACTCTTGAAGAATCTTTTTCATTCTTCGGTTATGTGTGGAAAGATAGAAATAAAATGACCACAATTTTAGGCATTCACTTAATCATGTTAGTTATAGGCACTTTTCTTCTAGTATTCAAGGCTCTTTATTTTGGAGGCGTATATGATACCTTGGCTCCAGGAGGTGGGGAGGTGGAGAAGTAAGAAAAATTACTAACATCACTCTTAGTCCAAGTATTATAATTGGTTATTTACTAAAATTGCCTTTTGGAGGAGAAAGGTGGATTGTTAGTGTGGACGATTTGGAAGATATAATCGGAGGGAATGTTTGGATAGGTTCCATTTGTATATTTGGCGAAATTTGGCATATCTTAACTAAACCTTTTGCATGGGCTCGCCGCATACTTGCCTGGTCTGGAGAGGCTTATTTGTCTTATAGTTTGGCTGCTTTATCTGTCTTTGGTTTCATTGCTTGTTGTTTTGTCTGGTTTAATAATACTGCTTATCCTAGTGAGTTTTTCGGGCCCACTGGACCAGAAGCTTCTGAAGCTCAAGCATTTACTTTTTTAGTTAGAGACCAACGTCTTGGGGCTAACGTGCGATCCGCGCAAGGACCTACTAGTTTAGGTAAGTATCTAATGTGTTCTCCGACTGGAGAAGTTATTTATGGGGGTAAAACTATGCACTTTGGGATTTGCGCGCCCCCTGGCTAGAACCCCTAAGGGCTCCAAATATTTTGGACTTGAGTCGGCTGAAGAAAGACATCCAACCTTGGCAAGAACGATGTTCAGCAGAATATATGACTCATGCTCCTTTAGGTTCTTTAAATTCTGTGGGTGGGGTAGCTACCGAGATCAATGCAGTCAATTATGTCTCTCCTAGAAGGTGGTTAGCTACATCGCATTTTGTTCTAGGATTTTTCCTATTCGTAGCTCATTTGTGGCATGCGGGAAGGGCTCGTGCGGCTGCAGCAGGATTTGAAAAAGGAATTGATCGTGATTTTGAACCTGTTCTTTCGATGACTCCTCTTAATTGAGACAATAAATTCAATGTTTTGAGGTAGGAATCAATTGGATTCCAAATTTTACTTTCCTTTTTCAATTTTCAATTCATTTCTATGTAATTTGTAATTAAATTCCTTTTTTCTTGCTTGGCTATCTCACCTAGCCGAGCCATTCTTTTTATTTTTTTAAAGGACCAAGCAACACTAATACAATAAGGAAACAGTTGAACAAGAAAAAGTAGAGATAGGGATTCGATCCCTCGATAGTTCGGAAAACGAACTACGCCGGTTTTCAAGACGGGAGCTATCAACCACTCAGCCATCTCTCCAACCTAAGTCAATTTCTATTTTATTCATATTCTCTCGAATGGAACATGGTTGTATGAGCTGATACCATCCCAAGTTGTAGAAAAATATTAGGTGTAAGTTGATAGGGTCATGTATTTATTTGTATATTATATATAAATGTAAAATCTATCACGTCCGTTTAAGTATTTAATTAATAATTATTATTAAAAAAAATTCCTCGTGGTTCTATCTTTGAATATAGCAATAATAAGTCATTATTATATGCAATCAATAACTTCCATAGTAAATAATAGTAGAAAATCCCTCCGTGATACATTTCATTTATTACTTTTAGTACAATGACTGCTAGAGGGATCAAATGGTATAGTTCGTTTGTCGGTACCTTGGAGGATTATACATATGACTATAGCTTTCCAATTAGCTATTTTTGCATTAATTGCTACTTCATCAATCTTATTGATTAGCGTACCTGTTGTATTTGCTTCTCCCGACGGTTGGTCAAGTAACAAAAATATTTTATTTTCCGGTGCATTATTATGGATTGGATTAGTCTTTCTGGTGGGTATCCTTAATTCTCAAATCTCTTGAACCTATATGTTCCCGATTAAAAAATTATCCCTCCTCTGAATTCGAATTCTTTCGGGTTGTGAGAAATAGTAAAATTAAATCAATAGAACAATAAAAAAAGTCCACAAAATACAAACAAAATAAATAATGAAAACAATAAAATTAGAGGGAGGGGTCAAACTTTAATTTCTTGAATGAATTCAAATTGAATAAAATAAAGAAATTAAGAATTTAATTGGAATCGACTTGAAATTAAAGAAAGTATTTGGTCCGACTCTACACAAATATCATCCTGACATATATATTATATATATGCAGGGACATATTCCTTCTCAAGAAGGAAAAATGCGGATATAGTCGAATGGTAAAATTTCTTTTTGCCAAGGAGAAGATGCGGGTTCGATTCCCGCTATCCTCTCAAGGAAAGCTAAAATTTTTACTATGATAAAAATAAAGAAAAGAATTTGGTTTAGAGTTGATCATGATAGTGTAATGATTCTATACTTCTCGCTCTTTTTTTCTTTCTCACTCAAAAAAAAAAAAAAAACGAAAAACCTAATTCATTTTTATTTTAGTAGTATTTAGTTAACTTACTAGTTAATAGATTATAAATTGAATTTTTTAACAAAATTCAACTTTTGCGGAGACAGGATTTGAACCCGTGACCTCAAGGTTATGAGCCTTACGACCTATCAAGCTGCTCTACCCCGCGCCAAAGAAAAGGGATGGGAATGAATGGCCAAACAAAAATGGAATGTACCCTCTACCATATCTGTAAAAATTTAGAATAACCTATTTGTACAGAATGGTAAAGGGTCTCTCTATGATCGATGATGATCATAGAAATCAAAATATCTTTTTAGCCTTACCAACTTGATCTGGTTTCCCCTGGAAACAAACATGTGTGAAACATTTCACGAAGTATGTGTCCAGATAACCCAAAGTCTGGATAGTTAGCTCTCGGTCTTCCGGTCAACAAATAACGTCGATGAAGACGCGTAGGTGCACTATTAAGTCGTAGCGATTGTAATTTTCCATGAGTTTCCCATTTATCACTCAACAATTATACTTTGCTTTTTTGTTTTTTTGAGGATCGACGAATCAAATGATATTTTTGTTCCAATTTTTGCCTCTTCTTCTCCCGCTGAATCAAACTTTTCTTTGCCATAATGGTTCAGTTTCGATCCTATTAGTATCAATGAGACAAGTCGCATCCTAGATGTAAAAGTGTATAAGAAAAGGGGGTCCCTTCTCTATCGAAAGAAATGAGATTATTGAAAAGAAAAAAATTAACCAAATTTGCCCGATGTAGAGGCAATCAAGAAAGCCGCATATGTAAATATATAACCTACAGAAAAGTGGGCTAATCCAACTAATCTTGCTTGTACAATGGAAAGAGCCACCGATTTATCTCTCCATCGAATCAAATTGGCCAAAGGTGTATGTTCATGAGCCCATGCTAAAGTTTCAATCAACTCTTGCCAATATCCACGCCACGAAATTAAAAACATAAATCCTGTAGCCCAAACAAGATATCCAAATAAGAACATCCACGCCCAAACCGATAAACTATTCATACCAAATGGATTATATCCATTGATAAGTTGTGAAGAGTTTAACCATAGATAATCTCTTAACCATCCCATCAAATAAGTGGAAGATTCGTTAAATTATGAAACATTACCCTACCTTAATGTGATGTGCTTCGAATGCCAATAAAAGGTAACCCAACCAATGGTATTTAACATCCAGAAAACGGTCAAATAAAATGTGTCCCAAGCCGAAATATCACAAGTACCACCTTGTCCTGGACTATTGCAAGGAAAACTATAATCGAAATCCTTTTTATCTGGCATTAACTTGGAACCACGTGCATCTAAAGCTCCTTTTACTAAGAGCAATGTAGTTGTATGTAAACCGAGAGCAATAGCATGATGAACCAAAAAGTCTCCAGACCCTATTGTTAAGAATAGGAAATTACTGTTCTCATTAACAGCAGTTAACCAGCCAGGCAACCATATACTTCGACCCGCATTTAATGTCGGGCCACTTGTTAAGCATAAAAGTACATCGAACCCATAGGTAGTTTTACCATGAGCGGATTGTATCTATTGAGCAAATATAGATTCGATCAAAATTTGTTTTTCTGAAGTACCAAAAGCAAGCATGACATCATTATGAACATAAAGACCCAAAGTATGGAACCCTAAAAAAAGGCTGGCCCTACTTAAATGGGATATGATAGCTTCTTTATGGTCTAACATTCTTGCCAATACATTATCTTCATTCTGTTCTGGATTGTAATCTCTAATGAAAAATATAGCTCCATGAGCAAAAGCTCCTGTCATAATGAATCCTGCGATGTATTGGTGATGCGTATATAACGCAGCTTGAGTAGTAAAGTCTTGTGCTATGAATGCATAAGCAGGTAAAGAGTACATGTGTTGGGCTACCAAGGAAGTTATAACACCTAAAGAGTCTAGGGCAAGTCCTCATTGAAAATGAAGCGAATTGTTGATTGTGTCATAAAGACCCTTATGACCGCGTCCCAATCGTTCCCATGGAGGAATATGTGTAACGCCCCAGATTTTGGGCTATTTTCTTGATTATCTTGTTTGTAATTATTTTGATTCTGTGCATGGTCGAAATTCATTTGGACTATTTTTATTGCTTGAATGTGACTATTTTATCTTATGATTTATTATTTCTTTAATTTTTCTTTAATTAATTAGAATTTTATTTTTAATTTTCTATTTAGTTAATTAAGTTTTGGGCCAAGTGCAAGTTTAAACATGATTAGTCATGCTTAAGTGTAATTAGCCCATTAGCTTTTTGGCCCATTTTGAGTAAAGCCCAACCGGCCCCCTTATGATAAGTGGCTTGGTTTTGCCACTTGCCTTGCATTCACACCTTAATTAACTTCTATAAATAGAAGTAGTAGTAAGGCTTTAGGAATCATTTTGTCATTTTAATCATCCCTTGCCACATTTAAACACAAAACACACTCTCCATCCTTGCCATCACTCCACACGCCTGTTTTGGCTAAGTAATCCCCTTTCCTTGTTCATCCATCTTTTCAAACCCAAACTTAAAGATTCATATTCCATTGATCTTTAAGTGATTAAACACCCTTTTGTCTTCGTCATTTTCTTATCAAGATACGTTGTTTAGGTTTAGTTTTGGGGTTTTGATCGTGGGGTACGAAGAGTGGTCGTACGTGGCACCTTGCGTGGTGGTTCGTGGCTGGCCGTGCGTTGGATCCCGTGATTGGTGGTCGTGTGTGGAGGTGCACGGTGTTCGAGTGTGGTGCTGTGTTGAAGCCATGTTTGGCCGTGTGTTTTGGGCCATGTATAACGAGTTTGGGCAGCGGGTTTTTATAATCTTTTGTGATCAATTTTGATTAGGTAACATACTATCTTATCCTAGTTTGTATACTTTGATTCATAGGGTAGATTAGATGACTAAGTTAGACCAAAAGTTGATGTTTATGACCCTATGTCCATGCGTGAATATAGGCTGATTTGGGTGGTTGTTTTGTGATGTTCATGCCTTGTTTCTTTGTATTTTATGATTGATTATGATAGTTTTGCGTTTGTTTATGATCATGTTCGAGTTCCATGAAGTTTCGATGCATATAAGTTGATGTAATTATTGTTGAACTTTAATGATGACATGCGTAATTTTGATGATGATTCTTGATGAGTTCTTTATGTTTCTTGAATTCTTGAAGTGTCTTGATTATGATATGATGATCTTGGTTTCTTTATCATGATTATGTAGTCTTAAGTGTAGATTATACAGTCTTGATTAAAGAAAGTAAGTTAAGTTTAAAGAAAGTTAAAGAACGATAAAGAAAGTAAAGAAAAGTTAAAAGAAAGGTTTAAAGAATTATTAAAGATTGATTTAAGAAGTGGTAATGTTTATGGTTAGACTTAAGAAAAGACGAAAGAAGCGATCTTGAAAATAACAAAGTTGTAAAGTTTGATTTATGAGGTTCCAAGAATGGTGGTTTACATGTTCGTCTTAAGTAAAGGCGTGAGATGCAACTTAAGATTAACTAAGAATGTAAATAACGTAAGATTATCTTGAATTTGTTATTGGACGCCTAACCTTAGAGTAAGATTCTAAGACTTGGGTTAAGACGTTGCCCCTATCCTAACCGCGGTATTGGGATAGTGATTACCACTATGTCGTCCTCCTGATATGAATTTCCCGAAAGATGGGTTTCATGGGGTTGGGAGTAAGATTCTCAATCCTGGCATAGTAGGAAAGTTCGTTCGCGTAAGAGGTGTTCGTACGAGCATAGTCCAGCGCCAAAGATTAAATAAAGGTAAGTCTAAAGTTGAGTATTTCGAGTTAGTCGACTTTTGGATATTATTGTTGGTTGTTGTTATTATTATCTTTATTATTATGATTATTGTTGGTATGATATGTTATTTTGCATGATCGTATGTCGGGTGCCTGATGTGGTCGTTTGATGTATTCTATGGTCATGTGTATCCACGTTAGGGTGGGACAGTTATGTTACTTGCCACTGATGGTGGATTTATTGTTCATTTTCAGGTAACTCTGATGATGACGGTCTTGCTTAGCTTTGGGTTGGGCGAGTGCCGATGTTCTTTTCGTTTTGTAGTCTGTATTTCTGTTTTAGATTTGGACTTTAGTAGTATAGTTGGTGTGGTCTAACTCTGACAATATTTGGAGTTACTAGTATTGATTACTTTTGGGTTTAGTATTGTACGAACTTGTGGATGTTGTAGTTTTGGGTTATAGTAACAATTATTTTGAGGTTTTGTTTTAATTTTAAGTAAGTTTGTTTGGTAGATCCACAATTCGACTCGTCGGTTTCTTCCGCGCCGGTTTAAGCGAGTCGGGTCGTCACAATATGTGCTTCTAAAAGATCTTTCATACTGTGCCCAATCCCAAAGTTTGTTCTATACATATGACCAGCAATAAGAAAAAAAGGCAATAGCTAAATGATGATGAGCAATATCAGTTAGCCATAAACTTTGCGTTTGTGGATGAAATCCTCCAAGAAGTGTTAAAATGGCAGTTCTCGCTCCTTGGGAGGTACCAAATAAATGACTGCTTGAATCGGGGTTTTGAGCATAAAGATTCCACTGACCTGTAAAAAAGGAACCTAATCCTTGAGGATATGGTAATTGAACCAGATTAAGTGACCCAAAGAATGGTGATTAGTATTAGTAATTTTGTAATAGATTTGTAGTAGCATGATTAGCAATTTCAATGATGTATTTGCTACTACTTAGTTTAAATCTTTAAGTTATTGTTTGTTTTTGTACTAATTAGCATTAGTTAAAGAATAGCTTGTAATAACTATCTTAGTTCGGCAAGTGGGTAAACTACGGAGCAAAAGTGCACATTCGAACCAGAAGAAAGTCACGAGGTGCGAGCCACGAACCCAGGGGACCATTAAGGTCGCGAGTCGCGACCCATAACTCGCGAGTCGCAAGGTGTTACTGCCTTGTTCCTACGTAAATCTGTCTATGGGTGTTTGTGTTTGGGCTTTTTGTTATTGCTTGCAAGTGGTGTAGCTAGCTTTGCTTAGTCATCTAGTAGCCTTACTTGGTGTCATGCTACCTTGGTTGTAGCTTAGGAGAGTCATGGAAGCTAGGTGAAGCATGCTTGGTGCAAGTGGTGCAAGTTGGTGCAAGTGGGTGCAAGTGGAGCAAGTTGCTCAAATGTCTGCCAAAGGGGGGACGTATGGGACATTGTAGGCTTGATATTTTGGCTTTCTTTTCTTTGTTTATTCATGTAATAGTAGTAGTAGCCTTAGCTTTAGTTTTATTATAAATAGCTTGTACTAGTTATTGTAAAAATCAGATTTGAAAGAATGAAAAATGGTTTGAAAACTTTGGTTTTCTTTCTTTAGTTTTTAAGTTGTGTGCTTAGAAGCTAGTATGGTTTGAAGTTCTTGGGAGTTTTCTAGCTACAAGGCTTCGTGCTAGATGAATGATTAAGAGGCCGAACCTCTTAATTAGTTATCTAGGCTATTAGATTAAGAGGTCGACCCTCTTAGTCGAAGCTAGGCAAACTTATTAATGACTTCGAGAGTGATTCTCTTAGGAGTTAGTCAGATTTGATTGTTGAGTTTTGAGAGTGATTCTCTTAACTCGATAGTTTATTTAGCAGTAGATTCAAGAGCGATTCTTCCATCTATTAGCTAAAATATCCCATTTAGAGATTAGTGTTCCTAATCTCTAAAATATCCCTTTTCTTGTTTTTCGGTTTAGTTTAATTTTAGTGTAGCCTAATTACCGGCTACTGATTTTGTTACCCCTAAATTAAGAGCTAAGAGTGTCTCTTTTAAGTCTTAATTTAGAGATATAAGATTGTTCTGAATGGAGTTTTGGAGCTTTCTTGTATTCATAGTAGTTTTAGCCTAAATTGAGTGTTAAGAGTGATTCTTTTCATTTAGTTTAGACTATACAAGTTTGTCCACAAAGTGAGCTACAAAATTGCGTGTTTTTTAGCTTGTTCGTAGATGAATTCGTACCCATAATCGATCCGGGAAGCTGTTCCTTGTTTCGATATGTTCCATTTGGTATCAGTTAGCCTTGTTCGACATGGACCATCCTCGATTTAAGTTCTAAAATTGAGGACAATTTTTTTTGAAGAAAGAGAGTGTGAACCAGAATAAGTGTGCCAAAGAATGGTGATTAGTAGTAGTAATTTTGTAATAGAATTATAGTAGCTTGATTAGCAATTTCAATGATGTATTAGCTACTACTTAGTCTAATGCTTTCGTTTTGTTTTGTAATAGTTTAATTAGTACTTTAGATGAGTAATTTTAGTTATTTTGGAATGTATATTGTAATAGTTAGCAAAGCTCTGTTGGTTTCATAGCTTAATATGCAAGTAGGTGAACTACGGAACATAATTGCACATTCGAATCAGAAGCAAGTCACGAGGTGCGAGCCAAGGTCGCGAGCCACGAACCCAGGGGACCCTTAAGGTCGCGAGTCGCGACCCATAACTCGCAAGTCGCGAGGTGCTACTGCCCATGTTCTACGTGTTTTAGCTGTTGCAAGTTGGTGTTTGGGCTTTTGGTTATTGCTTGCAAGTGGTGTAGCTAGTTTTGCTTAGTCATCTAGTAGCCTTACTTAGTGTCATACTAGCTTTGCTTACTCACCTAGTAGCTTAGGGGAGTCATGGAGGCAAGTTGGTGCAAGTGGGTGCAAGTGGAGCAAGTTGCTCAAATGGCTGCCAAAGAGTGGACGTTTTAGTGTTTTTTGGTAAACTACTATTCGATAATGTGGATATTTTAGTGTTTTTTGGTAAACTAAGGCTTGTTCTTCACAATTTTATCAGTTAGTCTTGTTCGACATGGACCATCCTCGATTTATGTTCTAAAATTGAGGACAATTTTTTTTGAAGAAAGAGAGTGTGAACCAGAATAAGTGTGCCAAAGGATGGTGATTAGTAGTAATACTTTTGTAATAGAATTGTAGTAGCATGATTAGCAATTTCAATGATGTATTTGCTACTACTTAGTTTAAATCTTTAAGTTATTGTTTGTTTTTATACTAATTAGCATTAGTTAAAGTATAGCTTGTAATAACTAGCTTAGTTAGGCAAGTGGGTACACTACGGAGCAAAAGTGCACATTCGAACCAGAAGAAAGTCACGAGGTGCGAGCCACGAACCCAGGGGACCATTAAGGTCGCGAGTCGCGACCCATAACTCGCGAGTCGCGAGGTGTTACTGCCTTGTTCCTACGTAAATCTGTCTATGGGTGTTTGTGTTTGGGCTTTTTGTTATTGCTTGCAAGTGGTGTAGCTAGCTTTTCTTAGTCATCTAGTAGCCTTACTTGGTGTCATGCTACCTTGGTTGTAGCTTAGGAGAGTCATGGAAGCTAGGTGAAGCATGCTTGGTGCAAGTTGGTGCAAGTGGGTGCAAGTGGAGCAAGTTGCTCAAATGGCTACCAAAGGGGGGACGTATGGGACATTGTAGGCTTGATATTTTGGCTTTCTTTGCTTTGTTTATTCATGTAATAGTAGTAGTAGCCTTAGTTTAGTTTTCCTATAAATAGCTTGTACTAGTTAATGTAAAAATCAGATTTGATGAAATGAAAAATGGTTTGAAAACTTTGTGTTTTCTTTCTTTAGTTTTTATGTTGTGTGCATAGAAGCTAGCATGGTTTGAAGTTCTTGGGAGTTGTCTAGCTACAAGACTTCGTGCTAGATGAATGATTAAGAGGCCGAACCTCTTAATTAGTGATCTAGGCTATTAGATTAAGAGGTCGACCCTCTTAGTCGAGGCTAGCCAAACTGATTAATGACTTCGAGAGTGATTCTCTTAGGAGTTAGTCAGATTTGATTGTTTAGTTTTGAGAGCGATTCTCTTAACTCGATAGTTTATTCAGCGTTAGATTCAAGAGTGATTCTTCCATCTATTAGCTAAAATATCCCATTTGGAGATTAGTGTTCCTGATCTCTAAAATATCCCCTTTATTTTCTTTTGGTTTTCGTTTATTTTTTTAGTGTAGCTAATTACCGGCTACTGATTTTGTTACCCCTAAATTAAGAGCTAAGAGTGTCTCTTTTAAGTTTTAATTTAGAGATATAAGTTTGTTCTGAATGGAGTTTTGGAGCTTTCTTGTATTCATAGTAGTTTTAGCCTAAAGTGAGCTACAAAATTGCGTGTTTTTTAGCTTGTTCGTAGATGAATTCGTACGCATATTCGATCTGGGAACCTTGTTCTTCGGATTCGATATGTTCTAGTAATACATCTAAGAGATTATTCCATCAAACATACTCTCCCCTGGCTCCGGGAATAGCGACATGAACTAAATGTCCTGTCCAAGCCAAAGAACTTACTCCGAAGAGTCCTGGCACGTGATGGTTGAGACGAGATTCGGCATTTTTGAACCACGAAACGCTCGGTTTCCATTTCGGTTGTAGATGTAACCAACCCCGTAGTAAAGATAGAACAGAAAGAAATAATAGAAAAATAGCTCCAGTATAAAGATCTTCATTAGTGTGTAAACCAATTGTATACCACCACTGATAAACACCAGAAAAAGCGATATTCACTAGGCGTGGAGCACCCCCCCCCCCCGAGTAAAAGCTTCCACAGCCGGTTGACCAAGATGAGGATCCCAAATTGCATGAGCAATAGGTCTTACATGTAAAGGATCCTGTACCCATGACTCAAAATTTCCTTGACAAGCTACATGAAACAGATTTCCGGAAGTCCACAGAAAAATGATTGCTAATTGCCCAAAGTGAGAAGCAAAAATATTCTGATAAAGACGTTCCTCAGTAATATCATCATGACTTTCGAAGTCATGTGCGGTAGCAATACCAAACCAAATACGACGAGTAGTGGGGTCCTGAGCTAAGCCTTGGCTAAACCTTGGAAATCTTAATGCCATAATGCCTTTCAAATCCTCCTAGCCATTATCCTACTACAATAATTCTTGCTAAGAAGAACGCCCATGTTGTGGCAATTCCACCCAGAAGGTAATGGGTTACTCCTACAACACGTCCTTGTACAATGCTCAAGGCTAAACTTGCCCTAGTTATGGCCTTGTGATGAGAACGTGATTTTGGTCTTCAACTCGATCGAGTATGCTAATATACAAATTGTCAATTCTTTATATTGAAAATTACTATTTATTCTGGTTCAAGAAATAGCCGATACAAATAAATGCTAGTTGTTCCGGTTATGAAAACCGATACAAACAAATTTTCTATTTACATCCCCTCTAATTGTATCCATCAAAAACCGATACAAATAAAACCTAAAAACGATAGAAATAGACACTTTTTCCACAAGTGCAAATTAATTTTTTTTATGAGAATGCAGGCAATGAATCATCTGATTCATAATCAACTAAACAAGTCTTTTAGAGTTAACTAGTTTTTTCGACCGTAAATGACGTACATGTTTATTAGACTAATTGCATTTTAAATAAAAATAAATAAAATGATTATCTATTAGCGAAATTATCAGCAATTATGTTGAATATTATTACAAAGGTTAATAGTGTGTAATTTTATTAAAACATATAGACATGTATAAAGAAAGACTAATATTTAATACTAAAGTTCAATTAAAGAAGAAATACCAAGTTAGATGTTGTTATGCCAAAAATCGCACAATGACGACTTTAAGATTTGGACATCAATAACTAGATTACAAGCGATGAGATAACCAAAGGAAATTAAAGAATAAAAAGAAAAGAAGATGCGACGGAGTTTGATGGCGTGAAAAACCCCGAGTGGCTATGTATCCACCAATCCAATATGACTCGACAATTAAAATTGTTTTTTGGTACAAGTACAATGATATTTCGGCGTCTAGCGGGCATTGATGATAAGAAAGCAATAATATAGGATATAAAATACACATTACATTAATTAAGATGATATAAATCTAACAAACAGATGATGACAAGATGCTCGTCACCACCGTGAATGCCTTCGTGAGGGTGGTCGGGGCCATCGGTTGATCAGATGAATGTTTTATATGTAGTACTTCAATTGTGCTGCTTTATGGACGTGAGCTTGAGTGAAATAAGTGTTTTGCAGTAGTATTTAGTAAGTCATGGATGTGTCCCTTTCCACTTTCCCATCTACATATTTATAATACTCCAAAGGTTGAATTCGGTTAGCTAGAGATGACATGATGAGGAGTGTCTCCAAAAAGGTGGGAGGTGGTTGTGGCTTCATGAAAGGTTGAATTGAATATACTCAAGAGGGGGGTGAATTGCGTATTGATGAAGCTGTCGCTAACCTATCAAAAATAACCTAGCAACTCTAACTAATATAGATAGGGAAGTAGAGTCGAATCCATAGGGAGGTACATATTTTCTCTTAATCCTAAAAAGTTCAAACTATGTAAAAGGACCTTTAGGGAACGATTATTAGAATAAAGAATACAAATAAATAAATCTAAAAATTAAAACTTTAGAGGCCTAGGTTCACTATGATTAACATCCCAAATTGATTAAATATCAATGTTCGATAATTCACATATAAGCTTTAACCAAGATCTAACAGGTCATCGCAATTTACTAGATTAATTCCACCTAAAATCTAAGTCTATATGAAATTTTCACCTTTCGGCTACCAACTTGATATTTACTCAATTTTATATGATAAAGATCAGATTTTAGAAAGTTCAAAGCAAATAATGGATTAAAGAACAAAGAAATCATATCAACATATTCAATCAATCATAATTCCCCTAAACCCTAGAAGGTTGGAGATCTAATCAAATAAAATAATAAAGAATAAATTAAAATACATTCAAACATGAACAAGACAAAAGGAAAAGGGAAAAGAAATTACCAAATTGAAGAACTAAACATTGAATCTTGTATTAAAGATTAAAGAAAGTAATTAACAAAAATAAGAAAGAGAAAAGAAAGATTAAACCCTAAAACAAAAAAAATAATAATGGTCCAAAGAAAATTTTACATGGGATTAAAAAGGGCATATTTATAGGGAAAAATATGGAAAGCACACATTTTCCAAGTGGGCCAAACGGTTTCTCGGGCCTAAATCTGACCAGCAAATTCAAATGATCATAAATTCTTCTTTTCAAGTCAAAATTGGGCCTGTGACCTACCTTTTTAAAGATCTTTTAATCTATTTTCCAATTCCACTTCAATCGCTTCAATCCGATATGCATAACTCGAGTTATGTCCAAAATAGTGAGTGTGTCAAAACAATTCAATTCGAACCAAATCAAACAACTTCAAGCAAATTCTTCACTAATTGTCACCAGAATCTCTCTGACACTCACTGTGACATCCCAATGCTTATCTACTGCCTAGATTGACATACTTTGATGGTTTTTTTCCCATTTAGAGCATCTTCTATAAAAATCTTGTCAAAACGTGGAAAAGACACAAAACACATCAAATCGACTTATTAGCGACAAAATGGATTCTAAGAGCATAATTAGCATAATAAAACCATACAAAATAAGGGAGAAAAATACATATAAAACCAATTTATCACGTATTTGGTGTAATGTTACCAATTTAATTTTTTCTTGTTCCTTGAATTAGAACCAATTATGGTGGTTCCTGCAGCGGAGTTGTTTTGAAGGCAATAAAAACAAGAACACCAAATTTAACGAGGTTCGGCCAAACTCAAGGCCTACATCCTCCTAGCCTATGCATCTTATTAATTCAACTCTGAATAACAAGAATAGGGCTTAGTAGAGTGCGGTCTGAACCGCACCAAACCGCAATTGTGCGGTTTGGTTTGGTTTGCGGTTTGAAAAGTGCAGTTTGGTTTGCAATTTTAATAAACTGCA
Organism: Salicornia ramosissima; assembly: GCA_951394345.1. Classification (NCBI taxonomy): domain Eukaryota; kingdom Viridiplantae; phylum Streptophyta; class Magnoliopsida; order Caryophyllales; family Amaranthaceae; genus Salicornia; species Salicornia ramosissima. The sequence goes on from OX596239.1 coordinate 25,119,730, forward strand.
ATTTTGCGGTGCGTTGCGGTTTCCGGAAATTTTGAAACCAAACCAAACTGTAAACCGTAATTTTTTTAATTGTTATAAAATATTTAATTTTTTATTTTTTATTTGCCCTAATACTTTACTAAAGTTATGCCTTTTGTTTGTCTTGGGCCTTATCTAGTCGTTTAAGCCCGCAACTCTCTAAGGCTTCTCTAGCTCTTTAAGGCTCTTACAAAAAATAAATCTAGGATTTTTTTGTCCTTATCAATTACTAATTGTAAAATAAAAAAATTTAAAAAGTGGGTTAAACCGCAAACTGCACCGCACCAAACCGTATTTTGCGTTGCGGTTTTGGTGCGGTTTGATATAAATTGCGGTGCGGTGCGGTTTCAAAAAATGGCAAACTGTAATTTTGCGGTTTGGTGCGGTTTGACATCCAAACCGCACCGCGCTCAGTGCTATACAAGAATACACAGTCAACGCTTTCAAACTCTTGGAGCTAGTTCCCCACACTCAACTCTGAATGCGATCTCACTCGTGGTTAAACTCACAAACACTTCCCAATCTTCAACCCCATTGTTGAAGACAAATTACAATATTATAACTCTATTGTTACTTTCTTACAAAGGTTGAAGTGTAATGTTTTAAGCTCTAAGGAATGTGTGTTTGTGTTTTATAGAATGTGTTATGTCTTGCGTGTTTTTATCTCTCGGATCTTTTTGCTCAATATTTTAAAGAGAGATAATCACAATCACGATCATTATCATCCCTTTAAAGATATATAAATACCAACTATTTATAGACCTAAAAACTGATTGAAAAAACCATCACAAACGAGAGGGAAAATCAGTTTTCAAAAACCCTTCGAAAGAGCGGGAAACAGTTTCTTCTGTTCAGAACAACCTTTCAAGAAAGTTTGTTATGCTTAGAAGATTTTCCAATATTTTCACGTGGGTGTCATAATTAATTAACATTTACCAAATGTCAAATAGGTGTTAAAAACCTTAAAACCTTTTTTTAAGATCATTTAAGAAAAAAACCCTATTTCTTTTGAAACTGACAGCAGCTCATAGAGTAATTGGTCACTAGACTTGTTACCCTATCCCATAGTATTATGAATATCATAACCTTTGGTTCTAATATCCATGTTACTATTTTAACACACAAATAAAAATTATAATAGTTTATCAAGCATACACAAAAACATTACATGAAGACCTAATATGCTCAATTTAAAACCTAATATATCTTCATGCTATTCCAAGTCTTGAAAGTCTTCTCTGAATATCTTCAATCTTGAATCTGTACTTTAACACTTGGAACTTTTATACTTGCTGCACAACCAACATGGTTAAGACATAGCAAGTAAACATATGATTGTTTCAAACAGTCCAGGGAACACTTCAACTATTTCCAAACCAGTATACACAATAAAGCTCAAATACTTATTCTCTGTAATACAAATATGTTATTAATCAAAAATAAACTCAATCAATATAACATACAAAAGGAAATAGCTCATAGTTGGTTCTGACCAACTACATAGCTCCTGTAAAATACAACTGTTTCCTGCCATTATTTTTCAGTGTTTGTCATCATTCAAAACCAAAAGGGGTCTCAAAAAATTCTCAACACTTCATGACTTGGTCTTCAAATGAATCTGGACGAGAATATGCTAGAAATGGTGAACTTCGATTTGTCCTTTTTGGAGCATAGGGTGAGTATGTTTTAGCTTTGGGGTTAAGTCTGGATAATCAAACAAAGAAGTTTCCACCCTGCCTTATTTAGGGCTACGCGGAACGTGATTAATCATATGGTCTGAAGACATTAATGAATCAATTGAATAGTTCAGTTACCTGTTATTGATTCAGGTACGAGGGTAAGGACTAAGTAGGTCACAAATTCTCCCCCGCATCTAGCGGCCTTTACTTGATCTCATTTATGTTTTCATTTTTATTAAACTGAATAACATTCATTTTTCCGGATTAAAATGCCTACTGACACATAGGGATTACTAGGTGCATTTTATTTATTTTGAATGCACAAATAAACCTAATTTTACGCGATCACTTCGATTTAATCAATTTTATATTTTAAAACCGACTTACCTAAAACTAATCTTGATTTTATCATCATTTGCGCATTGTTCCAATCTTTTATTATTAAACATAAAACTAGATCTAAACTAATCCTAGATCTAAGTGATTAAAACATGTAAATAAAATAAAATAAAGTGCATAAATAAATAAGGAACAATTCATATGAATAATTCCATCTATTGGAGGTCTTCCAATATTGATCCCAACTATAGGTTATTACACTATAATCCAAACTAAGGGGGTAGTTTTATGATATTAGTCCATACTAACTTTTGACCGGCTCCGATTTCCTTCGTAAAAAGGGGGAAGGTATAATCAAGTACAATAAATAAGAAAAGAGGAAAGATAATGAATAATTTATGAATTGGTGACCGATTACAATAAGTTAAATAAGTCAATGGATTAATATCATAAAACAACCCACAAAATTTGGATTATATTGTAATAACTGATAGTTGGGATTAATATTGTAAGACGTCCAATAGTTGAGATTATTTATATGAATTTTTCCTAAATAAACCTACAAAAGGTTTCTAATTAGTACGTATTCTACATTTAAAATAGAATTCTTCCTTCAAAAATAACTTGGCTACCAAAATTCATTTGAAAATAACTTGGCGACCAAAAATAACTTTGCGACCAAAATAACTTGGCGACCAAAATAACTTGGCGACCAAAAATAACTTGGCGACCAAAATAGTACTTTAGGAAACCCTAATACTAGTGGGCTTAGAAAAACCCAAAACATATAATGTAACGACCCGGATTTTTGGGCCGTAAAATTTCGTGTAAATTAAGCCTTTAAATCCGAATCATCCGATTTGGGCCCTAAGACTTAATTTTTATTTAATTGATCAGGCCCAAAACCCATGTTTGACTCCTCCTAAAACCGACCCCTTTCTATATTTTCTTTTTACTTAATCAATTTAATTTATTTTCCATAATTAGTAATCCATATCAATTTTGTTTAAAACCTAAAAAGTCTATTTTTATTTTTCCTAACCACCGTACAACATTTTAGGAACATCCAAAAAATCTTACTTTGCATCTCCCTAGCCGACCCTTTGTTTTTATTTTATTTTTTTTCTAATCCTAAACTACAAATAAAAACTAAACTACAAATAAAAATTACAAATAAAACTCCTCTTTTTTCCCACACAAATACTTCCTTCACTTCGTCAATTCAACCACCTTCATCAAGGAAAGTTCAACCTTTAGCCTTTGAAGATCAAAGCTTGCCTTACTCATGGTCGTGCGTTGGTGGTCGAAGGTGGCGTGTTTGGGCGTGGTTTATGCGTGTATTTTGTTTTTCTTCTAAGGTAACAAGATTATTCTACTTAGGAATAGTATTAGATTGCATAGGATAATAGGATTAGAACGTTGTAGTTATTGTCCTTGTTGTGCGTGTTTTGACCGAGTGGTTTAAGATTGTGGTTCGAATTCTTTGATTGATCTTTGATGAATTTTGATTGAATATTTTCATGTCTTAACGTTTTATGACATTTCTTTATGAATCTTGAATAATCTTGTGAAGCCATGTTCCACGAGTTTAGTTGTATTTTTGTATTATATATTGATTGGTAACTGTCTGTTTACGACGTTATCACTAATAACGTCGTTGCTAAAATGCGGGGTGTTACAGATAACCCAAAGTCTAATTACTATAATTTATTACTACTGTTTGTTGAATTATTACTATAGCCCAAAACAGAAAAAACGAGATTAGGGAAACCACGTTTTTTATTAGATTTTAGAAAGAAGGCCACATAACAGATTCAAGGCACATTACTAAAGTCTGTTGAATTATTTATTAGTGTGATCATGATATGTTCAAGTGCAAAAAAAATGTGATAGTTCCATTATATATATATATTACTAAAAATGTTTTCAACCTAAAAACCACTATATTAGACACTTAAAGGGGTACACGTGTGATTACTAATGGCAATCTTTGTAAATATTAGTAACTTTCGCTAAAAACCATTTGTACGCCTTTAAACATCTAATGTACCCCTGTGACTGCTAATGTACCCCTTTAAATCATTTGCTGTCTGGTTTTCAACCATCTTTTGGTTTTTAGCCAATCCTTCCTCTATATATATATATATAGATAGAAGTAGGCTTATGTGAAAAATGTAGTGTTGGTGAGAAAGGTGATAAACAACCACAACCCTTTGATCAACAAATGAATGGCTAAAATTAAATTTGATTTTTCCCTCCTTACTCCTACTATAGTTTAAAGTCAATGTATCTATAGAATAAAGTCAATGTATTTTTACTCAATATATTTATATTATATGTTGAATGTACCTATATATAGGTTATAATTAATGTATTTATTTTTTTCTCAACTTCTCACAATAAGAAATTTCTCACCGGGACTCAACTCTATACATATATATCAGTAGGCCCAAGTCCACAGCAAGTGCTCGTCCAGGTTGTAGTGCCTGTTGAACCATGTTTGATTTGAATGATGACAAACCAGTTCTCTATACTTGATGTCTATGTATATTTGCATATGAACAGGTTGAATCAAGTGAGGACTCATCAAGGCAACCATGAAGGCCTTGAGATACTTGAAGATCAGAAAGCCAAGAGCTTGGAGCTTTTTATTTTTATATTTCTAGGATCTTCTTGTAAAATAGGCTTAGGAAAATACTCTTATTGTTTTTAAGTAAAGAGCAAAAAGACTTTAAGTTTACATCCAGTAAAGAGAACAGGCCAAGAACAAGCTAAGAACAGGCACAGAACAAGCTTGGAACAGTTCCCTTTACCAGATGTAGACTTAGTAGTACTGAGACCACTGTGGGAACAGACCTCAGTATTACACACGTGATCCGTACAAATTTTGGTGTTCAAAATTATTTTTGAAAATTTTGGATCAGTTGTACTTTGGAAATCTGCCAAATTGATCTACAAAATCAGCCTTGAAATGTACTTGTTTAGACTTTAGTGTGCTTTCCACTACATGTAGTGGAAGGAGACAAAGGTCTGAAATAGATACATTTATACTTGTGTCAGCAAGGCTGGTTTGTGCAAATTAGGCAAGTCTCCAAGCACACTTCTAGAGGACGGTTTTTTCCTTGTCTATATAAACCATCTTTGCAAAAAACCCTAGAAGACTTTTGCTCTCCAAAGAAAACCAAGATATATTTTCTGAGAGTCTATCCTTAGTGCAAAACTATCTCCATATCCATCTTTTAGAGAAAAATTTACGGAGATTTAAGTTTGTAATATTTGAACCACTTAGTGGAAGTGGTTGGGGAGTGTTCTGTGAACACTGAGTGAACTGTTAAAGTTAAAATTTGGGGAATTAAGTGTTACATAGTTGTAGCATTTAATTAAGTGTGTAACCTTGTTATTATTCTGAGTTGATTAATAATATTGGTGAGAGAGTGGAGGACGTAGGCTTGTTTAGAAGTCGAACCTCGTTAAATCTTTGTGTCCCTACTCTTTATTTACTGTTCTTTCGTTGTTCTCACAAAAAGATAAACAAACCTTGAAAACGATTGAAAAAACACACATACTCAATTCAACCCCCCTTCTTGAGTATACATTGAACTAACAATTGGTATCAGAACCTAACTTCTGAAAAGGTTAACTACCTAGAGGAGCAAGAAGATGTCTACTCAAGAATCAAACAGTTCAAGACTCCCCAAGTTCAATGGCACTAACTACTCTTGGTGGAAGAATTGCATGAAAAATCTTATCATTGGTATAGATTATAAATGCTGGATGATTGTCAAAAATGGACCCACGTTCATCCACAAGAAGAATCAGGAAAGGCTCATAGTTCCAAAGACAGAAGAAGAATACACAAGTGAAGACTACAAGAAGCTGGAGAAAAATGCAAAGGCAATGTCACTTGTTCAACAAGGAATTGCAGAATGTGAGGTAAATCGAATTCTAGCTTGTTCTTCTGCAAAGGAAATATGGGATACACTAGAGCTTGAATATGAAGGCAACTCTGAGGTGAGAAGGTCAAAAATTGACATGCTTATGTCAAAATATGAGGTCTTTGAAATGACTAGAGATGAAAATATAAAGGACATGTTTACAAGGTTCATGAACATTGTAAATGAACTAAAATCGTTGGGAAAGACCTTCTCAAGTGAAGAGTTGGTGAGGAAAATGTTGAGAAGCTTATCAGGGAAGTGGATGCCCAAGATTACAGCCATACAAGAAGCAAAGGATCTGACCTCACTTTCTCTAGAACAACTTATTGGTTCCTTGATGACTCCTGAAATGTTGGTAGATTCAAAGGCTGAATCTAGCTCAAAAAACAAGGAAATGGTGCTCAAAGCTGAGGAATCTGAGGAAGATGAAGATGATATAAGTCTTATGGCCAGAAGGTTTGAAAAATACCTTAGGACAAAGTCCAAGGGTAAGTTTGTAAAAGGAAGGAACAGTTCTGGACAGTTCAGGAAAACCAGTTCCAATGCTGATTGCTTTAAATGTGGTGAAATGGGGCACAGAATCAAGGAGTGTCCAACTTGGAAAAATCCCAAGGGAAATCCTAGAGTCCAGGCTGAGAAGAAGGTTTTCAAAAGAGCTATGCTGGCTGCAGTTGGGGGAGATTCAGAATCAGAAAATCATGAAGATGAAGAAGAAGCAAATCTCTGTCTAACTGCTTTCACATGCACAGACCAGTCTGAGGTCTGTTTGCAAGAAGAAGAAGAAGTTCTCTGTCTCATGGCTGGTGGAAGCACTTCAGATGACAACCATGTATGTTTTAATGATTTAAAGGCAAACATGCATAATCTAGATAGAGATGAATTACTTGATTATCTTAAATTCACTGTTGATCAATGCATTAGTGTTGGGTCTGCTTATCAGAACAACAAAGAGAAATTAAAAAAGAAACAGTTCGAGAGTATGAAATATGTGGTGCTAGATCTGCTGAACTTGAGCTTATTTGTGAAGAACTTAAAGAAAAAATTTCTGAACTTGAAGTAACAGCAGATCAGCATAAAATGGAGCTTGAGACATTAAACTCCAAACCAGTTCCTAAAGAGGATGAACTTTTTGAAAAAATTCAAAAGGGGTTCAATGAGCTCAAGAAATTCATCACACATAATTCAAACTTTCAACTGCTAAAAGACACATGTACCTTGAGTAAATTTGATGTCATACTTACATATGACCATTTAATTGAAAAACTTGAAGATTTACACAAGGAACATAGTGAGCTCAAGAGTTCTGAAGAGACTGGTTCTCCCAATGCCTTCGATGAGGTTTTGGATGTTTTATATGATGAGTGCATAGCTAAGATATGTGATCTTGAGGCTGAACTCATCCTGCTAAAACAAGAAAACACCAAGAAGACCAGTGACAAACCAGACCCCTCCCTGGTCTCAAGACTAGAGGATGAACTTCAAAAGACTAGACTTGACTTAAAATCTTTAGAGAAACAAAATGAAGTTCAACTTAAGAGGCTTGAGAACAAGGAAAATGAGCTAACAGATTGTATGAACCAATTGAACAAAATGTTAGATGCTCAGAAAACCCTAAACTTCCTCACATCCCAACCTGGAAATTCTCAAAGGTTTGGCTTAGGGTATTCTGGATCTAGTTCTACAACTGTTCTTGGCAGAGACAACACATGGTTGGATGAATTCAAGAAGGGCAAGTATATATATGCCAAGGATATGCATGTTTGTACCTATTGTGGTAAAAGTGGTCATGTTGCTAACAAATGTTTCACCAAAAAGAAGCATGACAAGAAAAATAAAACCTATACCCAACAAGTGTGGGTTAGGAAGGTCAAGACTGAGAATGTTTCAAAGAACAAGGAACCTAAGCTGGTCTGCGTTCCTAAAACTAACCTTTAGTTTTCTTGTGCAGGTACGAGTGAAAGGAAAGCCATATTGGTATCTGGACAGTGGATGCTCAATTCACATGTCCGAGGATAAAGAACAATTCCTTTCAGGTACGAGGGCACGTGACATTTGGTGACAATAGAAAAGGACTTATCAAAGGAGTAGGTAAGGTTGGTAAGTCACTCTCCCAAGAAATTGACAATGTTTACTATGTAGAAGGTTTGAAACATAACCTTTTGAGCATATCTCAACTATGTGACAAGGGAAATAAAGTGAATTTTGAATCAAACACTTGTCACATAGTGAACCCTAAGACAGGGGAACTGGTCTGTGAAGGAACAAGGCATAATAATGTGTATATTACGTACTTAAGTCAAATTCCACAGAACAGTGCCCTCTGCCTTAGTGTTGTAGAGGATGGCCAATGGCTTTGGCATAAAAGATTAGGACATGTTAGCTTCACTTTGCTCAACAAGTTGAGAACACAAGATTTGGTGATAGGTTTACCTAACATCAAATATGTGGCAGACCAGCTCTGTCAAGAGTGTGCAAAGTGTAAGCATGTAAGATCATCTTTTAAATCAAAGAAAGTGGTTAGTTCCTCTAGACCATTTGAACTTGTACACATGGATTTATGTGGACCTATACGTGTACAAAGTAGAAATGGCTTTAGTTATGTATTTGTCTTAGTTGATGATTACTCTCGTTTCACTTGGACCATATTCTTGAAATACAAAGATGAAACTTTTGATGAATTTGAAATTCTAGTAAAACAGGTCCAGAACAAGATCAATCATCAGTTAGCATCTATCAGATCTGATCATGGATCAGAGTTTGATAATGCTAGCTTCATAACTTATTGTATGGAGCATGGTGTTTCTCACAACTTTTCAGCCCCTAGAACTCCACAACAAAATGGAGTAGTTGAAAGAAAGAATCGCACTCTAGAAGAAATGGCTAGAACCATGCTTCTAGAGAGTGGTCTGTCCATGAAATTTTGGGCTGATGCTGTGAGTACATCATGCTACATACTCAATAGAGTTATGCTAAGACCAATACTTAGAAAAACACCTTATGAACTTCTAAGGGGTCGAAAACCAAACATTGAACATTTAAGGATATTTCGTTGTAAGTGTTTTGTACACAACAATGGTAAGACCAGTTTGGACAAGTTCGACCCCAGGAGTGATGAAGATGTTTTTATAGGGTATTCTCCTCATAGCAAGGCATATAAAGTTTTCAACAAAAGAACCTTGTGTGTTGAAGAGAGTATCCATGTATTATTTGATGAAACTGACATGTTCAACAAGCCTGTGCAGGAAGATGATGATGAAGGCTTTGATATTGGAATGATAAATTTCACTGGAGCTAAACCAAAGAACACTGCTGAACCAGACCCTCCAACTCCTCCTGAAAATAACAATGAGTCTGGTGCAGCAAAGGCAAATGCTAAATAGGTTGTTGAAATCAGTGACTCTCCTGCCCATCCAACTGAAGATGAAGTGGGAGAGAACACTGAAGAAACTGGTCCACCCTCTCAAAATGAAAATGAAATAAGGGGAACCAGTACAGACATTGGTTCTAACTTAGGTGACTCAAATGCTGTAAGAAAGAGTATGTTTAAGCAAAGAAGCTCTCATCCTTCTAATCAAATCACTAGTGATTTATCAAAAGGAGTCCAAACTAGAAATTCTGTTTGGAAGAACTTTTGTGCTTACTTCTCCTTCTTATTTCACATAGAACCAACTGACTATAAGATTGCACTAACTGATCCTGATTGGATCTTGGCCATGCCAGATGAGTTGAACCAGTTTGAAAGAAATTAGGTTTGGCATCTTGAACCAAGAACCAATGAGATGTCAGTTATTGGAACCAAATGGGTCTTCAGAAACAAAATGCATGACTCAGGTATTATAGTCAGAAACAAGGCCAGGCTAGTGGTTCAAGAGTTTAACCAACAAGAGGGAATAGACTACGATGAAAACTTTGCTCTAGTAGCCAGGCTTGAGGCAATAAGAATCTTAATTGCCTTTGCTACCCACATTAACTTTAAAATCTTTCAAATGGATGTTAAAACTGCTTTTCTAAATGGTTATTTGAAAGAAGATGTGTATGTGGAACAGCCCCCTAGCTTTGAGGATAGAGTTTGTCCAGATCATGTCTACAAGCTAGACAAAGCTCTTTATGGCCTCAAACAAGCCCCTCGTGCTTGGTATGAGAGACTCTCTAGCTTTCTTATTGAAAATCATTATGAGAGAGGTTCAGTGGACAAAACTCTATTCTTAAAGAAAAGGGGAACAGATCTGTTAGTGGTCCGGGTATATGTTGATGATATCTTGTTTGGAGCTACTAATTCTGTTTTGTGTGATGAGTTTGCAGACCTAATGAAAAGTGAATTTGAGATGAGTATGATGGGAGAACTTGGGTTCTTCCTAGGGCTTCAAATCAAGCAAGTGGATGATGGAATCATGATTCACCAACAAAAGTATCTCAAGGAGCTGCTCAAGAGATATGGTCTGCAAGATAGCAAGTCCTATGACACACCTATTCCTACCTCTTCTAAATTGAGCCTAGATGAGAAAGGAAAGGATGTTGAGGATAAACTATACAGAGGTATAATTGGCTCACTTCTCTACTTAACAGCTAGTAGACCAGACATAGTGTTCTCAGTTGGGTTGTGTGCAAGATTTCAAAGCAACCCAAAAGAGTCTCATCTAAAAGTTGTTAAGAGAATTTTTAGGTACCTAAGTGGTACTAAGGACATGTGCTTATGGTATCCAAAGGGAAGTAATTTTGATCTTTTAGGATACACTGATGCTCACTATGCTGGTTTTAGTGTGGACAGGAAGAGCACTTCAGGAATGGCTCACTTCTTAGGTTCTTGTCTCATATCATGGGGATCTAAGAAACAAAATTCAGTGGCCTTATCCACAGCTGAATCAGAGTACATAGCTGTTGCTTTGTGCTGTGCTCAATTGCTTTGGATAAAGACACAACTTAAGGATTTTGGGGTCTGTTCCGAAAGTGTTCCCATATTGTGTGATAACACCAGTGCTATAAACATTTCTAAAAATCCTGTCCAACACTCTAAAACCAAAAATATTGAAATCAGACATCATTTTCTCAAAGACAATGTTGAAAAAGGAAATGTGAATCTTGAATTTTGCAGATTTGAAGAACAATTGGCTGATATTTTCACTAAACCCCTAAGCAGGGAAGTGTTTGTCAAACTCCGCACATTACTTGGTATGGTAAGGATTAGATCCTAGTTCCTTAGGACTTATCTTTCCCTTTTTGGCTATGTTTGACTTTTTGATTATTAGTGTAAATAAGCAGGGCTGGTTAACTCTTAAGTGTCATTTATGCAAATGGTCTCAAAATTCTTATGTTGATGTTGTTCCAATGTGTGGTATCTCTAAGTTGCCTAATTGAAAGATGCCTTGAGTTTTTAATATATACAGATCAGCGTCAGACCATCGTCAGACCAGTCCCTTACAACGGTTATATCAGTTATTGCTGAACCCTCGATTTTGAAATTGAGGAGTTAATTGTTCTGACACATGACCATTATGAACAGTGTAAAAGTAACTTCTGCTTTATCTGTTCGAACAACTGCCAGTTTTTCTTCATTCTAAATCACTCTTTCACATTGTTCTCTCTCTCTGACTGTCTCTCTCTCTCTCTCAAAGTAATCTTCTCTCTCAAACCCTAAGCACCATCATTGAAATCCTCTTCAAGAACTTGATTTCAGTTTCTCTCTCTCTCCTTTATCAAATCTGCAAATCAAATTAAAATGGGAAGAAAGAAGAACAAGGCTGCAAGGAAGAAAAGCCGTGGACTAAGCCAATCTCCGAGTTTCACACCCTCCAAAATTGAGAAGGAACCAAACACTGCTGTGGTTGCTGAACACCACCAAGCAGAAGATAAGCAAGAGGAGGTAATGGACCAGATCACAACTGAATCAATTACTGAATCTAAGGCTGCATGCAAGCCTGGTGAAAAATCTACTCCACCACCAAGCCCTAAATCATCACCACCATCTTCAGCAAAATCTCCACCACCTCAACCTCAAAAAAATCAATCACCATCTTAGCCTTCACCCCCTCCATCACCTAAACAACCATCTCCACAAACTACTATCTCTTCCCTTCCACAAAAATCACCATCACCCTCAAAGGCTGAAACTCCTCCTCCACCATCACCACCAAAATCCAAAACTCCACCACCCTCTCCACCACAAAAGGAACCAACCCTATCACCTTCTTCACAACCACAGAAAACACCTACACCATCACCACAGACCATACAGAAAACAGTGCCCAACACTGAAGAGAAGGAAGTTAAAAAAGAAGAAACGGAAAAGCAGGATAATGACACCAATGTTCAGGACATGGATGTCGAGATCACATGAGTTGTGGAAAGGGAAAAGGAAACAGGAAAGAGAACTAGGCCCTTGAGGACAAGGGTCTGTAAGGAAGAGATTAAGAAGGAACCTGCTGAAGTGGTTCCTGAAGGGAAGAAGGATGAAAAGAAGAAAAGGATGAAGAGTGTTGCCTAGAAGGGCAAAGCCTTCGAGAGCCCCAAGCCTGCAACCAAACTTCCAGCAGAAAAGAAGAGGAAAGCTGCCTCTGCCTCTAACAAGACTCCTGCCAAGAAGAAAGGTAAGACCACTTCTGAACCACTGTTTGAATTAAGTGGTAGGGGTGTCTTATTTGGTTTTGCATGTCCTAAGTCTTGGACTAGTCAGTCCTTTCTAGAAGAGTTTAAAGAGGCCATAGAGTTCTAGGGCTGGGAAGGGCTATTTGATAAGAGGCTAGATGTGTTTGAGAACTGTGTTGAGGAGTTTTACTCAAAGCTGGGAAAGTTAGAAAAGGGGAAGGTCTGGAGTGAGGTCGAGGGGGTCGACATCACTCTTTCAAAGAAGAGTCTAGGGGAGGTAATAGGGGTGCCTAAGGGTGGGTTCTGTGATTATTCCAAGGACAACTGGCCAACTATTCCTGAGGTCAGTACAGAACATATACAGACCACTCTCTTTACTGGTTCTCCACATGATGGTGCTGGCTATGTTATTAGCCAACTAAGGGAACCAGTAATGAGGCTGTTCCATACAGTTGCCTCTAAGATAGTACTCCCCAGAGCTCAGGGCAGAATGGATGTTAGGAAGATGGATGCTGTGATCATTTACTGTCTCTATGAGAAAATCAAGTTGAGTCTCCCTGGTCTCATGCTAGCTCACATGGTTAGCAGTTTGGAAAGGTCCAACCACTCTCTACCCTATGGTGCCTGGCTTACTTTGGTTTTTCAAAGCAGCAAGGTTCATCTGAGTGGTGAGGTCAAGAAAATGTATGTCCTTACCAACCAGATCCTAGGTCAGAAGGGGATGACCTTTGAGGGTGGCATGTTAAAAATGAGAGATGAAGAGAGGATCACAGGAACCAGAAGAACAAGCAGTTCCAGGTCTGAGGAAGCTACTAGGTCATTGTCCAAACAAGTGCAGACACATGGGGAATTACTGCAACAGATGATGGCTAGTGTCAATGCTCTATGCACTTCTCTAGATGGCTCCATAAAGAACATATCAGCACGACTGGACTCCCATGAAGAAAAGCTTGCCTCCTCTTCCAGCTTCAAGCCCAACACCACTCCAAGACCAGTTCCCATCATTGCCCAAGTCAAGAAGAAGCAGCAGGAGTAGAGTGCAGACAAAGAGGATGAGGATTCTACTAAGGATTCTGATGATGATGCTGACTCCACTTCTTCTTAAGCCTACCCCCCTTTCCCTACTAACATTTCTTTCAAACTTTCATTCCCCTGGTTTCTCTGAACAATTTCTCTGATTTCTTTGAATAATTTCTATCCTTAGTTTTTGACCATTTCTGCCAAACAATTTCTATGCAGAATGGTCCTGGTCTGTACAATTTTTAAACTTCTGTGTGCTCTTGAACTTTTGGGATTGTGAGTTGCAGGTACTCACATGTGGGACAGCATCTCTAGAATGCTGTGTTAATATTATGCTTGTATTTGCCTTTACTTGTTGCCTTGTCCTAATTTGTGTGCTGTGATTGTTTTGTCATTTGATGATGCCAAAAGGGGGAATAGGACAGGTGAAGTTCCTAGTATCAAGTGTAGCAACTTGAACAAGGTTCAGACCTTGTTAAGAGATGGCCCAGCTTTTTGCCTAGGAGTATCTTGAATTCAGATCAAGTGCTCCTATCCATCCCAACTAGAAGAAATTCTTCCAAGTGAAATTGAAATTTCTCTTGCTACATATGATAATTGATAAGTCTTGCAGGTTACAGGTTTAATGCTGAAACTCAATAATAAATTGAGTAATGTGATGAGTGACTGGCCATTACAATCAGTTTAATTGTGCTTTAGTCTACTGTATACTTTTTATTCTCTGAGATTATGAATCTGACTACAGGCACAGTGCAAGACCAGTTCCTCTGAACAGTTATTTTATTTTGAACAATTGGTTACTGTTCTCAGGGGGAACTTCATGGTTTGTCATCATCAAATAGGGGGAAATTGTTGAACCATGTTTGATTTGAATGATGACAAACCAGTTCTCTATACTTGATGTCTATGTATATTTGTATATGAACAGGTTGAATCAAGTGAGGACTCATCAAGGCAACCATGAAGGCCTTGAGATACTTGAAGATCAGAAGCCAAGAGCTTGGAGCTTTTTATTTTTATATTTCTAGGATCTTCTTGTAAAATAGGCTTAGGAAAATACTCTTAGTGTTTTTAAGTAAAGAGCAAAAAGACTTTAAGTTTACATCCAGTAAAGAGAACAGGCCAAGAACAAGCTAAGAACAGGCACAGAACAAGCCTGGAACAGTTCCCTTTACCAGATGTAGACTTAGTAGTACTGAGACCACTGTGGGAACAGACCTCAGTATTACACACGTGATCCGTACAAATTTTGGTATTCAAAATTATTTTTAAAAATTTCTTTGAAAATTTTGGATCACTTGTACTTTGGAAATCTGCCAAATTGATCTACAAAATCAGCCTTGAAATGTACTTGTTTGGACTTTAGTGTACTTTCCACTACATGTAGTGGAAGGAGACAAAGGTCTGAAATAGATACCTTTCTACTTGTGTCAGCAAGGCTGGTTTGTGCAAATTAGGCAAGTCTCCAAGCACACTTCTAGAGGACGGTTTTTTCCTTGTCTATATAAACCATCTTTGCAAAAAACCCTAGAAGACTTTTGCTCTCCAAAGAAAACCAAGATATATTTTCTGAGAGTCTATCCTTAGTGCAAAACTATCTCCATATCCATCTTTTAGAGAAAAACTTACGGAGATTTAAGTTTGTAATATTTGAACCACTTAGTGGGAAGTGGTTGGGGAGTGTTCTGTGAACACTGAGTGAACTGTTAGATTTAACAGTTGGGGAATTAAGTGTTACATAGTTGTAGCATTTAATTGAGTGTGTAACCTTGTTATTATTCTGAGTTCATTAATAATATTGGTGAGAGAGTGGAGGACGTAGGCTTGTTTAGAAGCCGAACCTCGTTAAATCTTTGTGTCCTTACTCTTTATTTACTGTTCTTTCGTTGTTCTCACAAAAAGATAAACAAACCTTGAAAACGATTGAAAAAACACACATACTCAATTCAACCCCCCCTTCTTGAGTATACATTGAACTAACAGTGCCTAAGCAAGGGATTAAGGATAACGTGGGGTTGGTGTTGCAAAGGTGATTTCTTGGGCTGAAACGTTATTTCAACCACCCTAGAGGGGGTGTGTATGTGAGCTTATACATATAATAAGTGTATAATGTAGTAATTGGGTGAAATCAACATATCTTTTCAGCAATCACAACCAAGGGTTTCTTTTTATGGGAGATGGTTTGTCTCGTGTCGTTGTGTGCTCAAAGTTGTCAAGGCTTCAAAGATGGTGATTCCCTAATGCTAATAATGCAGTTATTATGTTTAAGTTAATGTTGGGTTTATTTATGTAGCTCTTACAATAACATGTAACGTATTGTATCAAGAAAGTAGTCTCTACTTTATTTGTTGTTATTGTTTGGGTAATTAGCTTTATTGTAAAAAAAATTTCTGTAACCACTAGGGGGAGTCCCCCTAAAAGGCTAGGTATTGAGTAGTGTCTAATGATAAGATGTTCAATTTAGATGCAGATCTTACTACAATACTCGCTTGTATGTTATTGCCCATGAGGGACTTAGTCCTTATTTAAGCTTGTATGGTAAATCCTTTGTTTTGGATGGTAGCTTAGGGCCATTAGGGGCTTGTCCCAAATGGTTTTAGGATATGATTCTGGTGGTGGCTTTGCGTCACGCACTTAGGGTAGGATGTTAAACTCTTTTCCTTTGGTATATAATACTTTACTTACCAAAAAAAATTGAAGAATTGTTTAAACAAAAACAATAAACACATAAAAAGTGGAAGGACGATGAACACTGAACATGCATGTATGTAATAGTTGGATAGAAGATAAAGAGATAATTGTTAGAGATTAATCTAGAAAATTCTAGTTGAGTCATGCATAATGTAAAAAAAAATAAAAAAATCTAATGCAAATGGAGTCTAAATAATTCTTGAGGGAAAAATCAAGAAATGTTGCATGTAGAAATATCTTAAAAAATATCAAATATATTGATGTAGAAATATCTAGAGATGACATCTATGCATCAGAGTGATATAGAAAAATCTAGAATATAGGGTACAACTCCTATAAATATGTTTATGTGCATGAGGTTAAGGGTGAGTTAAGTCAAAGAGAGCTCCACCAAATATTAGGAGAGGTAGAAACAAAGGGTTCTACCAAGAGAGTAACATGAGCTTTTACAAATACATGTGTATAATTTCTCACAATATATCAATGATGAAAATGTATTCTTGAAATATCAATTCAAGTCCATAAAACTTCCGCGTGCACCCAAATTACCTTAATAAACAAACAAACAAACAAAATTCATGATCTAATCAGAATATGACGAACAAACAAACAAAAGTCCATAAAACTTCCGCGTACACCCATATATTTAATGTTGTAACTGGAGTTAGTTCAATATATGAATATATTTAATGCTGTAACCGTGGATGAAACTCATTAAAAGAAAATTCATGATCTAATCAGAATATGACGAAAAGGAGTAATGCGATTACATACAAATACAAGATATGGAGTGTAGGAAGTGAATTCAAAATATGCCATTATATACAAATACAAAATAGAATTTGCATTAAAAAAAATACAAAAAAGAATAATACAAAAAAAAAAAAAAAAAAAAAAAATGCTATGTATGACCGCCCCAACAAGGTGGACGCTCTCTCGGTGTACGTCGTCGGATGCCAACATGTGTCTCGTACTCATCAAACCCTTTTCTCAATCTAAGGAGACCCAATCTCAACCTATCTGGCAACCCATCAATCAAAGGATCCCACACGACTCCGACTTCTAATATGGAGGACATCCACTGTAAAAAGATAAAATTAATACAATAATTACAATCATTTTTAAATTAGCAAACATTTCTAATTCATACTTATTTATTAGGCTTATGATATATAAAAAATCAAATAATTATCGTAATCGTCAATATTTTTCTAATTAACAACAATTACACCAATTTATTATAATTACTAATAATTTTTAATTCAAAGTAATTACACCAATTTATTATTAAAAAATTCGAATATTTTTGTGTATAATTTCTAATTAAAAATTATTACGCTAATTTATAATTTAAAAATCCAATTAATTACCAGTTAACAATAATTAAGCCAATCTATAATAATTACACCAATTTATATTAATTGGTAATTACACCATTTTTTTAATTTTAAAAAATAAAATAATTAACATAAATTCCTAATTAATACTAAATAATAATTATCAATATATTCCCCTAAATTTAACATTAGTTCATCAAATTCACAAAAAAAAAAAATTAGAAAAAATTGCAAACAAAAAAAATCAAAATTCTAATTAGATCTAAATTACCTTCTCTACAAATGTTCACCAAATTAAACACAAAAAAATTAAAAAAATTCCCCTAAATTTAACATTAGTTCATCAAATTCCCAATCAGAAAAAATTCAGGAAAAAAAAAATGAGATAAAAAACCGAAAAATTCAGAAAAATTTCAGAAAATAATAATAAAAAAAAACTGAAAAAATCAGAAAATATATATATAAAAAAAAATGAAATTTCTGGGTAAATTTCACCCTAAATTCCTAAAACATTCAAACATAAAAAATGTTAAATTTCATCTCCAATTGACATATCAACACATTCCTCACAAAATTCATCTCCAATTGACAGCCAAAAAAAAAAGGAAAAATTGCAAATCAAAATTCAAAGGAGATCTAAAATTACCTTCAATGCAACCTCACTTTGCTCAGATGTGCCGGCAACCTCCTTCCCTGGACGTTTTCGAGGAGGCATTGGGTGGTCGTCGTGCTATGGTGGTCCTCCTACAGGTGCGGTGCATCGCGGGTGCTCGTCGTGCTGTGCAGTCCGTCGCGGTGCTCGCCGTTGCTCGTCGTTGTTGGTGCTGCAGTTGGTGGTAGTGGTGGTGCTGCTGTTGCCTTGAATTGAAGGAGAGGGTTGGTGTTGATGGAGGATTTTCGAAGGGGTGAGTTTTTCCTCTTCTGTGTCGTGGGTTTAGGGTGAGTGAAGAGTGAGGTTTTCTTTTAAGGAATTACTTTTATAGTAAGGGTAAGGGTAGTATTGGAAAATTGGGTAAAATACGGACGGTATCTAGTAAATATGGGCGGTATTTAGTAATACCCTTTTGACAGGTTAGCAACGTTCTGTCAAACACTGTTTTGTTTATATGATCGTTTATAACACCGTTCCCACATAAACTTGTCATGTGATCCCTTATGGTCTAAATCATTTTTCAACACCAATTACTACTTGATAGCAGCAGGTTAAATGCGAAACAAAAAAAAATGAGGTTTCAGAATAATGAAATGAAGTAATAAAAGGAAATATATATCAAGTTATTATATTCACTGTTTTTTTTTTTTTTTTTTTTTTTGGTATGGAGTAAGGCTTGTTCTTTTGGACTTAATTTATGAAATTTCAATTCAGTTCAGACAAATAAGTTAGTTCAATTTAACTTAGATCAACTCCTACTGAGTTTAAGATTTCGATTCAGACAAATTTAGTTCAATCCAATTCAGATAATTCAGTCCAAATAAATAGAACCTAAATGTACCAATACATAAAAGTTCTTCCGTTTTCAAATAGATGTAACAAAGAAATTTTTTTATGTCGCAAAAATTACCCCTTTTTTAGATTTTATTTCTTCAAGCCTAACAGGTACAATTTCTCATTTTGCACAAATGAAATCATTTTTTCAGCAATTTACATATTGATGATTTCAATTACTTGCATGCTGTTATAATGAAACTACAACACGACATCCAAAAGTTTATTATAGATTTGATAAAGTTTATTATAGATTTGATTTACAGAAGAAAAAGGTATTTTCCATTACAAACAAAAACAAAAGGCAATAATACCAGTTACAATGGGATACATTTGGAAGCCCTATACTTTGAATCGTGATTCTAATCAAGACTTGAACATGAGTTTTAGCGTTAAATTATAGTTGTATGTAGGATAGGAGAATTGTAATATGATCTTACCACCATTTTTTCCCCCATAGTAGGAACGTTCCTACATTTTTTAATATCCTACCTAGGATCGGGATTGATCATGTATTTTAGAAAGTATTATAGTACTATCTTAGATCTTAATTTCCGGAACGGGATTTTTTATTTTTTTTAAGGAGACAACCACTCCAGCGAAACCTTAGCCCTCGTCTGAGCCGACAATCCCGCCGCCCTCCGTGTCCTGGCACCACTTACTCAACCGCCTGCTTCTCTCTTCTACCACCGGGTCTTCTTGACCCCTGCTCTCTTCTTCATACTTGCACTTATCGTTTTGGATCCAGTTATCTTCTTCGAATTTCTACCAAATTGTTTCGCCCTGCTCCCCCGGTCGACGGTGTCGGCAGTGACGGTATAACTCACAAAGGGTTTGATGGTGTCGTCGCCGCTATTACTATTCTAGGTAAGCGTCTTCATCTTTATGTTGGTTCCCAGTTAACTATTAATTTAATCTTTTGGGATATTTACAATTGCATCTCTTTTGTAGTTATTGTTTTAAGCCATGTAATTCATTTACACCTTGTACTGTTGATTGTGAATCTCTTTGTCATTGTAGCCCTTCAGTTGTCTTCTTTTAATTGTTCTCTCTTTGCTCTTTATCTTATGTTGTATTTCCTAATGCTTTTGTATTATGCCACTGCTCCTTTTCTAAAATTCGTTTTACTTTTGCTTGGTCCTTGTATATATACTTCATTGGTCTTTCTTGGTCTCCATATCTTGGGGTTGCACCTTTGCTCCTTTGCTCTCATTTCCATTGTTTTTGTTTATTCTTAATGACTTTTCTAATATTGTATAATGGTTTATTGCTGAATTTATCTTGGTTTCATGACTTCACTTTGGCTTTTTACAATTTTGTTTTTGTTGACCGCCCTTTGAGGGTATACGCATTGGATTTTGTGAATCCACTTGAACATTTATCTTTTTTCTATTTTAGCACTTATTTATTGGCCGTCAATTTCCCTTGTTCTTCTACCAATTTAAGCCTTATTAGGCTTACAATTCCTTTACATTTTGTTTTATTTTGTGTACTCAATAAGCCTTTTGCCTTACTTCTAGTGCCTTTTTTGTATTACTTTTGTTATTTTGTCCATGTTCTGTGGTGTTTCTACCCATTTCTTTTTGCAGGCTCTAATTTCATATATTTTGGGACTCACATGGTTGACACCTGCAAACGGAACATGATTGAATTTTCCCGTCTAACTTTATCTTCATCATCATTAAATATGCATAACCTTATTGGCTCTATGACTCGGATGTTTAGCATTCGCAAAATGTACGGCACTGATATATCATCTCTTATTTTTTTACCATTTGTACTATGGGTTATTCCATACTTATGCATCTATTCTTCTAATTATACACCTCCTGTATTCCTTTCTAAAAAATTAAAACATGCAGAATATCTTATATGGGTCACTGAACTGGGTGTAACTCCTTCCCAGTGGCCTTTGGTATTATGCAATTTATATAATAATTTTTACACACATACGTATCTTTTCTGCCATTATTTGTATTTCTCCTTGGACCATGTCTTTGTATAATTCTTTGGGTTTTATTCCAAAGTAATTGTACATCCCTTCCCCTTGTTGCCATATATAAGATATTTTATCCATGAAAGTACTTTTTTGGAATATACATGGCACTAAGAAACCTACAACTCTGAACTAATTTTTCAACGCGATCAACATCGTCCGGATATCTTTATTATAGCAGAAACTTTAACTAATTGAGTTAATAGCCAACGAATTATTCGCGGGCTTAACTTTAATTTGCATATTATAGTTGATCCTCAAAATCATTGTAGGGGTTTATGGCTTTGCTGGAATCCAACAAATTTTGCAATTATAAATTACATCTCCGACCACCGATACATTCATGTCCACATTTCCGATCACCTTAAAAATGTTCAATATTGGCTTGTGGGTGTTTATTGTCCTGCACAAGGGAGAGACAAAACTATTTTCTGGAATTATTTGAACACGTTTATTATAGGTTACCTGACTTACCTCTAAGGAGAACATACGGGACAATAATATATCTTTTGTTTTATGTTGGTTACTTACAAACTAGGCTCATCATTATGTAGAAATAAAATGCATAAATTCTTGTAGGCATGGCTTCCTACCTCTAAACAAACCATGCCTTCAATTCTTCTGCCACAGAGCATGTAAAAACAAGCTTGTTGATTTTACTATCAAAAAACACATAAACCATAAAAACATGTGGCAATAGCAATTCATGTTCAGAAATCAGAATATGTATTCCCTCACATCTAAGCAACATTTTATCCCTTAACCTAAGAAGTAAGCACTGCTACTTGCCTGTTATGACTAAATCAAAATTTTGGAGCGCCAGGAAAAGACTTCTGAATCATATTCCTCGCTTTTTACTATCTTTACATAACGTTCCAAAGCATATGTCTGGTCATCTACAATGTCCGTAGATGTTGCATCTTCAGCCAACCTGACAGCTGCCAGATGAGAAAGCTGAAACGTTTCGCCAATGTTTTGCAGCTTCCTAGCAGTTTCTTCCATGCCAAGCAGTACAAGGGTGGATAGCAAAGATTTCAGTTCATGCCTGGAGCCAGAGTTCATTGCCATACCCTTAAGATGCTCTACCAGAGCCAGTTCTTCTTCAGGGCTACACAAGTTATTCAGATAATGAAAAAAAAAAAAAAACAATAAATAGAGTGCTATAATCACTGGACATTGCAAGACCACAAGGCAAAAGGCCAAAAATCTATAATTTCAAAATATATGGTACCTGCCAGCACGAATCTTTCCTTTCTTTTTCTGACGCCTGCTTTCTCTTGATTTGCTAAGAGTAGTGGAGGTGACAGAAGCAGTAGAACTCTTTCTTGTTCTGTCATAATGAAGTTGGATGACATAAGACAAAACAATAGCGAAAAGTAACTAGAATAACTCATCAAACTAGTATTGAACAGGGTAGGCAAGACAAATGAAGGACAAGGCTGCACATGATTCATTAGCACTGTAATTCAGAGATCTATCAGAAGTGATGCCTCATCAATGTAATTCGAAATGAAGTAGGCAAACCTATCAATATTTTATTAAATATTTTCCTTTCATGATCTTACAGTGTGTTTTTGATGATAAAGTTGCCCAGTTACCCTTCTGCTCCATAGAAGTCAAGTGTATAATTCTTCAGCAAACAACTCTTGCCATATAATTTTCAAGGAAGCACCACTCAAATTTTGTTCGAGAATTTACAAGCGCAAGGTTTTAAACAGCACAATCAAAGGTTCAGGGCCAGTGGGCCACTGCAAAACTATCTATTCGACGATTAAAAGAACAACACTTTTAAAAAGAAATAAAACCTACAAAAGCCAACCCAAGAGATAGTATAACAAGGAAGAGAAGGCATGAACTGCAGAGTAACTTAGCCCAATTTCACCCTGGTACACAGACATTTGGAGAATTTCATAACAAAATTATAATAACAACAATAAGAATTTATTATTATCAAGGAACGATTGAAATTTCTTCAAATTGAAACTAACGCTGGCTTTAATTTATTTTTACCAAAAATTATCAAGGATCTTTTAATTAATATGAAATACGGCCAAAGAAAAAAGAAAAAAAAAATCACCTTGCCTACAAGAACAAACTTATGCTTTGCGCTTCGCGCCTAAGCTCTTTCAAACCACGCAATGTTATGGCCCATTCCATTTGGTGGGGGGGGGGGGGGATAAACCATAAGTTCAGCTGGCATACAAGACATGCAGGTAATGTTGTTAAGCAAATTAACTTCAAATAGTGCTTCCTCTGGTTTTTCTTTGTTTGACCATTCAATACAAAACTTTGACTATTAATCTTTAAAAATCTATAAGTAAAACTTAATCTCTTCCTTCCTCTATGCTAAGTTAAAGAAATTAACTTTAAATACTGCTTCCTTGGTTTTTCTTTGTTTCACAGTTTGACCATTCAATACACAACTTTGACCATTAATATTAAAAATCTGTAAGTAAAACATAATCTCTTCCTTCCTCTATTCTAAACATTAGATTATTTTGTCCGTTCCTTAACGTTCTATTCCACCCAATTTTAATTCACTTCTATTTTGACAAACTTTTGCTTCTTACCTAACTCTTTGCTACCCCTACAAGCAACACTCTTTCTCCTACTTTTTCTCACGCAAAACATAAAAAATAGTCTCCCTCTCCTACTTTTTCTCACACATATCCCCACGCATACCACACAACCACTCCTACATTTGTTTCTGCTGCAACAGTCACCAAGTAGAACATTAACAAATGGAGTATAAAAGGTTCCTATATTAATAGTCTAAAACAGATCTAACAAGATCCCACATGAGTATGTATTCATTACACATCACAATCACATAGATTATTAGACACACTATGAATTGCAATCAAGAGTAATGACAAAGGATGTCTGCTAATTGAACAAGGCAGTAGTTCAACATACCCTGTAGTATAAGCACTCATGCCACTAAAATTACTGCTAGCTTCTGATACAGTATCATCATCAATATCATTCACGGAATGCTCCTCAGACCGTATCTTTGCCGCAAGCAATAATCTTCGTTGACGAACAGCCAAATAGCGTGTGAGATACTTTCCAATTTTTTCCAGCCCCTCACCAAATTCACTGATCAAGGAGCCAGCACATTCTGTGGATGCATTTTTCACTTCAGTGATAAGATCATCATTCCTGTTCATAAATGCAATCCTTAGAGCTTCTTCCCATTCCCGAGCACTAATTAATAAGCTGATTGCAAAATTGACATCTCCACAGTACTCTAAAGCAATCTTGGCAGCTTCCCCTGGTTTGCCAAGGGCTTGGAGCTCTTCACAAAGCTCATGCGCCAATTTCAAAACCTCAACTTTATTAAGTTTAAGAAGACCAGCAACAGTCAGCACACCACTCCAGTGACCACAGGCATGATATGCCTTGAGAGCTTTTTCCAAGCAGAAGCAGCACAAAAATGTCATAGCAGCTTCTTCAAAACATTTCACATTCACAAGATGATCACCCCATGCCTCATAGACCTGCTTTCTCTTTGAAGGGTCACTGAAAAGCTTAAGCCCAAGAGGAAATAGCTGAGGTTGATCATTCAAAAGAGCCATACAATCTGAATGATGGGCCTCCCCTGCAGAAGCAATATGCTTAAGTGCCTTCTCATACCTTCTGAGATAAAGATCAATTCTATACTGCATCAGAAGATGTGGCAAGCGTTCAAGCTCCTGGAGGAAAGGAAGAAATTCCTTTGGATCCCTCTGAGCATTTAATGCCACAATAGCTGCAAGGTTCAAATCATATAGGCCTAAAGCAGCTTCAAACACAGCATCAGCATCAGATAACCACAACAGATGTTTGAGAGCCTCTTCAGCAGATGGATAAGACATCCTCCTTTGGTGACTGGAATCTGATAGTTCTATTTCTCTAGTAACCTTTATTCTTGCCAAAGCTTCCTCAAGTGCTGGAGGATCACTTCTCGCAAGAGTGGTCAAGATGCAAAGCTCCCTGGCAGGACTTTCAGGTATCTTTTCCTCAAGGGCCCTTCTAATGGCTAACAGAACACCAGAGACTTTGCTCCTATAATCAGAAGACTCTGGACATGCAGTGGGCATATCTTTTACATCAGCAGAAGGAATTGAGATATAGTTCCTATACAACTTAACAGTTGTGTTCTCGTTCTTTATGGCACAAACAAACTCAGTAATATAGCTCAAATTATTTACTTGACTTACAAAGTCAGAAGCAAATGGAAGAAAGGCTTGCCAACCACAGTAGTCAACAACAATATTAAAATCTATTCGATGACGCCTTACCATAAGCAACGCATCTTTAAACCGCTTTTGTAGCAGAGCATTAGTAATTGAAGTCAGGACCAATTTTCTAGGACAGATGCATTCTAAGTTCCCTCTAATTGTTTGAAGTATAACAGCAGCTTCATCACCATGAAGAACACCGGTGATTTTAGCCCCTCTTTCCCATATGTACATAAAATTTCTGCTTTCCTCTTCCCTTCTTTTGCTGGCAATATGCATGAAGTTCTCATATTTTACCGGAGCATGTTCATCCAGAACATCAGAGATGTCAACAACGTAAAGCAAATCCTGCTTTGTAGCAAGAATCAAGTGTGTAGCAATTTGATCAAAAGAGTTAGAGTAGATTGAAAAGGTACTGCAATTGTTGCATAAGATCCTCCCATCTACATGAAGCACGCCATGCTCATTAAGTCCAAATAACAAAGGCCTAAATTGAGCACTGCTGTTTACATAAGCCACAGTCATCCAAGGGCATGATGATGAGAAAGCCACCCCATTGTATTTCTCAAAATGTGGAGCAGAAGCTGATTGAATCATGCTCGCCTGAGAAACATAATCGTAAACATCTCCACCATTGAATTGAACAAATGCCGAACCTGTTTTGGCAGGATTGCAAGCAATGCTAAGGATCAGTTTCTCCACAAAAACTTGGTTGGAAACTTTCACGTTCCAGCTTGAACAAGTAACTGAATCAGGAACATGATTTTCAGAACAAAGAGCCATGATTTCCATCAAATGGTAACCCAACTGCTTATTATTCTTTGATGCAGCTTGTGACAAATAACTCTCGTGATAGAACCCAACATGAGAAGCAGCAATAAGTATATGAGAGTCTAGCCACTCAAGATGCAAAAGAGAACCGAATGCTATGTCACAGACAGAAGCTTCAATAGCAAACTCTTTCCCTTCTAGTTCTTCCAAAAAGGAAAGACCGGGAAGCTCCACAACACAAAAGCTTCCATCTGACAAAAAGGCAGCCAATTGATTCTTTGAGTTATTAGAGTAGAACGATATCTCTCTGACAGCACTTGGAAATTTTAATTTGAATGAGAACATGGGTGGTGGAATCAAAGTGAGTGAAAGAGGGGTCACAAGTATATTGAAGTCATCGATGACTAGTGCCACAGAGTTATCCATAACTGCTGAAATCCATACAAAATTATAAACAGAAATCTGACCAGTGGAGGTCCAACAGATTAGCTGTAATGGTTTTGTAGGATCCCACATTACATGTAGTCTCCCCTGTTTAGGATATCTGATTTCTTGTTTGAGATACCAGTGATTATTGCTAAAGGACCAAATCTTCAAAGAGTAATATCTCTCACATCTAACAAGGACACAAAAAAGGTCAGAACTGCAATTCCACTTCAATACTTCAACTGCAACATCTGATGGTTCATTAATGCTGAATGAGCTTCTCTCCAATCCATTTCGCTCAAAAAAGGCTATTGATGGACACAAATTCTCACTTCTCCTATCATACACAGTTGCAATCTTTGCTCCACTAGGCATCCATTCCAAAGTTTCTGAACTAAAAGGCTTTGGATCTGAAGAGGAATGTAGCAAGCCAGAATCACGTTCCCAAACCTTAATCTTCCTCAAGTTCTGCATCTTGCTCAATGTAGCAAAATACCTCCCATCACCACGCCAAGAAATGGGACTACCATGACAATAACTAGGAGACATTGTTGACTCACCTGCATCAGAGCATAACACTAAGATATTTATGAAATGCCAATAATAACTAAGCCAGCAGGAAAAATAACTATGGCTTAGAACAAGCTTACACAGATTCGACAATTATCTTGTGGAAGAAAACAAAAGGTGCTCAACCTAAGTTTACCAATATGGAATTTTATTCAGTACAGGGTATGAAAATGAATCAAATCTAACATAAGCAAATAGAGACCAGTAGGGTATGCATGTATAAATATTTGTTGTATTGTTTTATTGAAGGTAAGAGCATTACTGAAAGAAATTCGATGGCAGCACACTTAGGCCCTGTTCGTTTGGAATTAATTTCTGAAATTTCAGTGCAATTCGGATCAATTCATCTCCTACAGAGTCTAGGATTTAATTTAAGTTAGTTTAGTTCAGATTAATTCAGTCCAAAAGAACAAGGCCTTAATACAAGTTCCGTCCAAAAGAACAGGCTTATAACAAGTAAAGGACATGTCTTTAACAGAATAACAAAAGGGGGGGGGGGGTGTTAAAGATGACATATGGCCCATAAAAGAAACACATGCCTTTTACTTCAGAGTTCAGACTCTCCGCATTAATAGATTAGTACACTTAACTATACAAAGTTCACTTAAATCATCATGAGTCAGCACTCAGTAGCAATAAATGAAATCGTCCCCCCCCCCCCCCAACCCCAAAAAAATAAAAAATAAAAAAGAACTGAAACCACCATCAATTTTGGGAATTAAGACGCATTAGTACAGCAGTGACAATGAATCAACCCATTCCAAGAAAGGAATAAAAGAAAAGCATTCAGCATCCAATAACAACCAAAATAAATCCAGCATGCCATTACAGTTAACATGGTCTACAAATAAAAAGTCACATCTGCGAAGGATGAACACAATAGGGCATCTTCCATAGCATCATATTTTATAGCAAAAAAATGAATGCCAAAACAACAATAACAAAATATATTTCTTGATTCAAAAATCACAACATGATCCCTTTTGGTGGCCAATTACCTTACAAACTCTACTGTAGGTCCCGAAAGAAGAATGAGAAAAGGCCCAAAAAAAGCAAAAAAGAACGGAACAAACTTCAAGACTAAAAGTTAACTAATAATAGCAGAAAGTCTAGCTTTTCATAAATGGCATGATTCAAGACAAGACTAGCTTTTCATTTGTATAAACTGTATATCAAAGTTGGTGGCCAAAGAGGTATCATAAGAAATTATGAAGAAGTCCTTACTTACGTCAACATCTTCGGGATCGTCCACGAACACTGTTTCATACAACACATCCCAATCTTGAGTCATAACCAAAAGCTGGCCCAGACCAGTGGTTACTGCAAGAAGATCCCCATCTGGGCTAGCAGATATGCATTTCACACCACCTTCAACTCTGCCAACTATTTCTGTGATATTATCGTCCACCATATACAGCAACAGAAGTCCACTAGAAGTCCCAATGATCAACGA
The DNA here is from genome assembly GCA_951394345.1 of Salicornia ramosissima. Taxonomy (NCBI): domain Eukaryota; kingdom Viridiplantae; phylum Streptophyta; class Magnoliopsida; order Caryophyllales; family Amaranthaceae; genus Salicornia; species Salicornia ramosissima. The sequence continues at coordinate 25,148,256 of OX596239.1, forward strand.
TTCCTTCTCCAGGAGATAATCAAAAGAGGTGATAATATCGTCAACTTCCAAATCAAGTGGCTGAACTTCTGCTGGCAAACTGATTCCACTCTGTGTGTTGACATTCTGAAAATAGCATGTAAAATGAGTGAAAGCTCCCACAGATATAAATTACTTGCAAATTACAATAAGCACATATCTAATACATGTATGCTACAGGTATCATCATTTTCAGAAGTTCAAAACTCAGAAGCCTTTCCTTCTCCTCGGTGATAGACTTGGAGAGAGAGACTTAAAAGTTAAAACTCCTAGTTTCCTCTTAACTACAATCTAAAATAAAAAAATGTGAACCATACTTCCACTTTCCCTTTCTCAGCGAACCCTATAGAAATGCAATTAAAAGAAGTAAAAGAAGAGAAAGAGGAGGAAAAAATCATTTGCCTAATAATATTTATTTCAAACCAACGGAGAAGATTTTTACGTCCTACCCTAAGTGCGTGACACACAGCCACCACCAGAATGAAAAGTCAGGACCTTTAGGGACAAGCCCCTAATTGTCTAACTTCCCTCCAAGATTCCCTACTACGATCTTGGAGCTCATTCTGCTAGGATGCCACATTGTCTCCAAAAAAAGTTATAAAATAAGGATAAAATGTTTTCAATTAGGCTATGCTAGTATGCTTGGTAAAAAGAAACCATTTTTTCAAGAGGACCGCTCAAATTTTGATTTCTTTGATTTTTAAAAGAGTGAACATCCCTTCAAGAGTGAAAATTAGTTCTTCCCATAGTGGAATACGGGCAAATATATCTCAAAGATGTATTAGGAATTCTAAATCCTTTTTGTAAGGACAGAATGCCAACACTTCCTCCATAATTCCTACTTCCATTTTTCTCTTCACCCACCATTCCCCCCCCCCCGCCCCCCAACTTCCATTTGCCTATTCAATCAAAGATTCTATCAACAGATCAAATAAAGGAAATCTAGATTTGAAACGTGATTTCCAATACAAATATAATATTCAGTTCAAAATATTTTCCTCTTGTCTTGAAGCAAACATACTCTAAAAGACCTTTTATTTGGGTTATACCACTTTCTCATCATCATTTTAAGTGGGGAAACTTAGCAATTCAATTCATAAACCATCACTGTTTATTAAAACAGGTATAAATAATTTAAAAAAAAAAAAAAAAAAAACCTTTTCCACACCTTCTAAACACCCAAAAGAAGTTTGTACCAATTAATTTCTCTTGGGAAAGAAGGTTTGTAGCTTGTACTCAAACTCATATTTGTAAAACACCAAAATAATGTTAATAAACCAATTATTCAACAAAAAGGAGGGGAAGTATAATATAGCTGGATTAAAGCACAAATATGTTGCAAAAAAAAAAAAAAAAGATCTGACCTGGTGAGATGGAAACTGAGCACAATAGATAAAATTCGATGAAGAAGCAAAAAACAAACGATTTCGTTCCATATCAATGGCGGAAAAAAGTAGTTGCTCGTTTTCCAACTGAAGCTCCAAGCGCACAGAAATCTCTGAGGATAACTTCAGATTCTTCATATTTCTTAATCTTCTCTTTTTGGCAAAGATGTTTCTTAATCAGAAGAAAGAAATAAAAACCCTAAAAACTGCAAATTGGCACAAGAATAAATTAACAGAGGTTTTGCAATGGTTCAAGAGTTCAGTTTAGTTCGTCACTTCGTCGCAGAGATGATAGTTACCCATGTGATCACCCAAATTATTATATGGTCTTAATACCACGTAGGTTTCTATGACCTCTGGCCAAAATGACGTAATTTAGGAGAAAAGAAAAACAAAAAAAATAACAAACTTCCTACTATTCTACAAATAGAGTGAAAATTATCATCTTTTAATTACGTATCAAAAAAACTAATTAGTAACTAACAACAAAAATCTTCGTTTCCACTCGCCGAAGACAATCTGCAAATACATTTTATAGTTACTTGCACAAGCTAATCTTTTTCTTGTATTCAGTATTAAAAAAATGAATATTCAGTATTAAAAAAAAAAATATTCATTATTAAAAAATAAATAATCACTTTAGTTATCGCAAAAGTGAATGTAAATTCAGGTTTTTTGTGGTAAAATGAATATTTAGTATAACAAAATGAATATTCAGTATTAGAAAATGAATATTAAGTTTAGTTGGTTCAAAGTTGATTGTTGGTTCAGGTTTTTTGTGATAAAATGAATATTCAGTATTAAAAAATGAATTTTCAATATACAATAATTAATATTCGTTTCAGTTGTTGTCAACGTGAATGTAAGTTCGGATTTTTTGCGGTAAAATAAATATTCAGTATTAAAAAATTGAGAATATTTAGTATAAAAAAATGAATATTTAGTATTAAAAAATGAATATTCATTTTAGTTGTTAAAACTGACTCATTGACGCGCGAGACCACAATTGTGTGCTCCCGGGAGCACTGAATACTGTAGTATAAAAATTAGTTTAAAAAAAAAGAAGCATTTAGTTTTTTTTTTTTTTAAATTGTGGTTTAAAAAAATAAATATTATAGTGTACAAAAATGAAGATTAAAGATTAAAAAAAATGAAGATTGTAGAGTAAAAAATGAAGATTCCCAGGACCACAAAAAGCTACATGATCCTGGGAGCACCATATAACAATTGATCCTGGCAAGGAAGTCATTTCACTATTTAGAGAGAGTGTGAGGGTCACGTGAGTTTGTAGGGGGCATGGGTCTGATTATTTGGAAAAAAAAAATGTTCATCTCTCATCTTCTCAAAGCATGATATCTCCTTCATCTTTTTACCTTATAAAAAATGAGGTATCTTTGTTGAGGCTTACATAGGGTATAAAGTTGATGTGAATTGCTATTTATCTTGTGTATTGGATATTTCTTATATGATGTTTATTGCAGGTGTTGATTGACTTAAATGAGGAGGAAGAGGAAAATGTGAATGAGAATATGAATGATGTACGGGGTATAGATGTAGATTTGAATGATGTAGATGGGGTTAATGTTGGAAATAATTGAAGTGATGATGTAGAGGGTGGAGTGGGCAAGGTGGTGGTGATGGATGTAGCTCACCTAATAAAGCAAGTGGGAATGAAGAATGTGATTTATCGCCACCTGCTGTGGGGATGGTCTTTCCATCGATGGAAGTTGTTGGTCAATATTATAGGAGATATGGTATTCAAGAAGGTTTTTCCGTAGTGAAGAAGTCCTAATCGACTTATAGAAGGAAGGATGCGATTGATAAAAAAAGGAAAAATTAGAAATAACCCCCAAACCTTTTCACGTTTTTACTAATTACCCCCTTTAAATTTATTTTTTTAATTTAACCCCCAAACCTTCCCCTCCGTTATCCAAATCACCCCCAAATTAGAATATTCCATTAATATTAACGGAATATTACCTTTGATTGGTTAATTAACAACTCCAAAACATTATTAACACAATAATATAGTTTATTAATACACTAACATAATTTATTAATACACGAACATAATTAACACAATCTCCATCTTCTTTCTCTCTCCTCTTGCCACCCCTTGCCACCACCACCTTCATTTTCTTTCTCTCTCCTTTGATCACCCCTTGCCACCACCAAAACCATGACCTTTATTTTCTTTCTTTCTCCTCTGACTGTTTATGCCAAATTTCACTCAACGTGTAAATTGGCTGATTCGGCTACGACTAGATTGTTTATTTCTAGCAAGAATATAATGTAAACTGGGAGTGGGGGCGAACACACGAGAATGGTGACGCGGAAAACCTTTAAATAGGTGACAAACCGCGGGTGGCTTTGAGTCCACCAATCCACTATTTTAATATTTGGTTTATTAATTACAATGGTGTTATTCACGCAAGACAATGACAAATGGCCTTTAATGGCTTACAATAATTGATATTAATTCTTTGTATATGCTCGTTAGTTTTCTTATGAAGGATTGTATATCCCTTACAAAACCCTAACACTCCCTATTTATAACTGCTCCTGGCTGCTGTCTTGACTCCTAGAAAATAGGACTTTGTAGCAACAGATTGCTGATGTGGCCATCTGCTTGGTCAAAGATGCCTAAGTCTTTCCGTCCTTTGCTCAACTACCTTGGACTAAGCCATTGCTCGGATCTCATGGAGAAGTTACTGCTGACTTGGCAACAGAACACAAGCAGATTACTCCCTTCTTTATCGCAACTGCCTTTGACTGGACCAACTTCCAGAATGTTCCGCCGCTAAACGTACCTCCAAGCTTGCCGGACCGGCTAGGTAAAATCTAGCCATAACAATTGCCCCCAGCTTGTAACCCGAGTTACCAAACTCGAGATGCAAGCTGAAGCCGTGCCAACTGCCAATTGAATGCAACCACTATGCAATAATGGGTTAGTGGCCTTAAATACAGTTATTTGAAAATTACAAAGCTATAAACGCATGCAAGAGTTCTTTCTCTCTCATCCTCACTTTGCTCGATCCTCTAAAAATAGTTCGAGTAATCCAAAACCACCTCTCCCTTCCGACTCAAGGATATTCGATTAAGCAGGTAATTGCTCTTCATTTTCGCTCTTACTTCTTGATTTTGTTTAATTTTATGCCTAGATTTAAATAGTGTGCTAGAAGGAGAATTCCTAGGGCTTCGAATTCTCAGCAATTAGACCTAGAAATGGGGAGACCTCAGGACGACATTGTGAGCACAATTGATGAGGGAGAACTGTCGAAAATTCGAGAGGGATGTGGGTTCCCCACCGACGCTGAGTTAATTGCCCCTTCTAAAAGTGATAGGCCCTGGAAATGCCCAGAAGGGTTAGTAGTTTTCTATGAGTACCCTTTCCTCTTAGGCTACCAATTCCCCTTTACCCCCCTTACCCGAGGTGTTATCAGTGCTTTTGACCTTAGTCCGGGCCAGATGTGCCCTGGGTTTTGGAGATTATGCTCTGTAGTGGAAGAGTTATCTAGGAGTTGGGATAGGGCTTTCTTTGTGGATGAGCTAATGGCTGTGTACACTATAAAGAAGCTGAACGTGGCTCGCATCACCTTAAGGGTAAGGGACAACGAGACCAAGTTGGTAGAGGAGGAGGCTGTGAATGATAGGTGGTGGAAGCCTCGGTTCTTCTTTGTGAAGAAGTCATCCCTGGGGGAAGAAGGGACATGCATGCGTACTGGATGAAACAATGGAGGTAGTTTGTTTTTGTTTCTTTGAATCTTAAAAATTTGACTTAGATTTTAACTCTCACTCTCATATGGGTTTTTCGCAGATCGTGTAGCCTCTCCGGTATTTGAACCAAAGAGGGACTTGATCAACAAATTTCTTGAGATCCCCGCTGATAAACGCTTTTTTAACAAATCAGTTCCTACGGTTTTCGCAGACCCAGCTATGGCTTCAGGTATACTTCAACATAAGGTCTATCTTATTTCATGCCCCTACTGCGGTCATCTAACTGTTATTGACTTGCTTTGAGGTGCTGGCCATGTTATGTCTGATGCTGAAATGAGACGTAGGGCCGCTAGCCGTAAGAGGAAGAAAGCAGGGGAACACGACTCGTCTGAAACTCAGTCGCAACATGGTCGTGTGGCTCCGCCTAAGGTTCCTGAGTTTATTGACGTGGATGCTGGTGCTGGCGGGTTTTCCATGGCTGCCAACTTCCTGGCTACTCCTTCTGTGGACGAAGGAATTTTCCCAGAAGAAGATAAGTTGTTGTTCCCTGCTGCTAGCCATCGCCTTCGCCTTCTCGACCTCCAGACCATTGCTTCACAGGGCGTAGCCTTTCAACTCCAGGTGACTTAGTCGACCTCTATGCCATCTACATGAAAACAACTTCGAGAGATGTTTATAACTTGCACTTTTGATTTTGGCAGGGTTTGCAGAATTCTCTGGTGATTAGATCCCAGATAGCTCGCCAAGGTAGGGAGCTGAAGGCAGCTCGGGAAGAGAGCCAGTCACTAAGACTCGAGAAGGAGGGCTTTGGAGAGAAGTTGCAGCAGGCCCTGAAAAAGTAGAAGAAAGTGATGGAGACGGCTAAAGAGGAAGCCGAGGCAGCTAAGAACGAGAAGATAGAAGAGCTAGAGAAGAGGGTGCATGAGCTAGAAGAAGAGGTTCTTGATTGCGTTGCCCATACCACTATCCTGGCTAGGGCCAAGTTAGCTTACTTGGTCTATTTCGAGAATTTCTCCAAGGAAGACCTCAAAAGGGAGATAGACTATTACTTGGAGGAAGTGGGTGACATAACTGACTTGAAGCCGCCAGTCGAGTCTACAGCGGATTCCAAGGCCTCTGATGCTGCACCGGAGGATGCGATCCCCCAAGGAGATCAGGTTCCCACCAACAACGAAGCTTAGCTACTGACACCTTCTTCACTTTCGGATTTTGTTAATTAACTATTGGTCTCGAACTTATGTTTTGGTGAAACAATTTGGTGCCCATGTTTATTTTACCGTTGGTCACGGGGCCAACGGGTGCTTGTTTTAGTTAACTGACAGTAGTATTTTGGCTAAGTGCATTAGCGTCTTTATGAATGTTTACATGCTTCACTTATGAATATGCTTTTTACCTGATGCAAAGTACTTTCGTTCCTGGCGTAGATAACCTGTGTCGAGTGTCGTTGTCAGCCGGTAACTGGCGTCTAGGTGTACAACTTATGATAACTTGGCGTTCCTAGCCTTCGTGGTTGATATTCTAACGTAGGACTGTCGTATTCCTTTACTGGCGTTGGAGCCTGCAAAAAATGGGTTAGGGTCGACCGTTGGTGTTTCCACCAATGGCCCTCCGATGCTTAAGTCAGTAGGGTATTCTAAGGAGGAAAATAATACATATGAAAAAGGGGGGTTGACAACTATTACCTCTTTAAAAATGATATTGCTTTAGATGGGACGTGTTCCAACTTCTGGGGATGTTTGTCCCTTCTGGGGTTACTAATTGGCAGGCGCCCCTGCCAATGACACGTTTGATTTGATAGGGTCCTTCCCAACTAGCCCCCAACTTACCTGCGTTTAGCTCTTGGGTGTTCTGGAACACTTTCCTTAGTACCCAGTCTCCTTCACGAAAAAACCTTGTTTTGACATTTTTGTTGAAGCTTCGTGCCACGACGCTTTGATAGTTGGCCATTCTGATGAATGCATTTTCCCTTAGGTCTTCAATGGTGTCTAGACTGTTGGCTAACTCCACGTCGTTGGCTTCTAGGGTGAGTAAGCCATACCTAGCTGTTGGTGTGGTCACCTCAGGTGGGATGACGGCTTCACATTCGTATACCAAGGAGTAGGGTGTTTGTCCTGTTGCGGTCCTTGGTGTCGTGCGATTTGCCCATAGGATTGGAGGTAGTTCTTCAACCCATCTTCCTTTCTTAGCTTCTAACCTGCATTTGATGCCATTTATTATTATTTTATTGCTGGATTCGGCTTGTGCGTTCGCCTGTGGATACTTGGGGGTTGACGTAGTGAGGGTGATGTTCCATTCTCGGCAGAAATTTCTCGTTTTATCACTGATGAATTGGGACCCGTTGTCGCAAACTATTTCTGACGGTATGCCGAACCTGCAAACAATGTTATTCCATAGGAAGGACACGATCTCTGTGTCGCGTACTTGCTGGTATGCCCCTGCTTCTATCCACTTAGAAAAATAATCTGTTAGAGCAAGGAGGAATACCTTTTGTCCTGGAGCTGGGGGAAGTTTTCCAACTATGTCCATCCCCCACCTGATGAAGGGCCAAAGATCTTCCTGCTATGTGGGAGCCGCATTCCCGTTCATGAAAGTTCTGGAGTATTTCTAGCCATTCGTGTTCCTGCAAACATCGCTGCAAAATACCTCTAGCCAATCTTTTGAATAAGACATCTTGAATTACCTGGTATTTTGATGCTATAAATCTGATTTTCCTTGCTGTTTGTTTGTCATGTGGCAATATGTCGTCTACCAAGTAGTCTGTGATGGGCTTCGTCCAGCTAGTCGACTCGGGTTGGTTGGTAGATGTTTGAGTATCCACGTTGCTTACGACTAAATCAGGTTGCGCTTTGATTATGGTTGGTTCAGCTAGGTGGACAATTGGCACTGATTTGAAATTGCACTTCTTCAGGGCTGATCCTAAGTTGGCAAGTGCGTCTGCTTGTGTATTCTGATCTCTTGGGATCTGCTGTATCGTGAAAGGCTTGAAGAAGCTGGATCTTTTCTTGGCTACTTCTACATAAGCTGTCATTTTCGAGTCTTTTGCTGCGAATTCACCTTTTACTTGACTGACGACTAGTAAACTGTCGCTGTAGACATCTAGGTCGGTTGCGCCTAGTTCCTTTGCTAGTTGCATACCTGCAATCAAAGCTTCATACTCTGCTTCATTGTTAGTAGCTTTGAAATCACATATTATTGACTGTACTACCTGGTCCCCTTGTGGCGACTTTAGCATTAATCCTAATCTGGCGCCTCTAAAGTTAGAGGAACCGTCGACAAACAACTTCCATACCTGTTCACCTGCTACCTGTAGTATGGCTTGTTTTTCAATTTCGGTCTTTTCCTACAAAGTTGGGCTAAAGTCTGCCACAAAGTCTGCTCGAGCTTGTGATTTTATCGCTGTTCTCGGGTGAAATTGAATTTCATAGCTGCTTAGGGAAATGGCCCATTTGCCCATTCTTCCTGTTAGTTCTGGCTTTTTCAACACAGCCTTAATAGGGTAGTTAGTCATCACCACTATGGTGTGTGTTTCAAAATAGTGTTTTAGCTTCTTGGATGCTGTAACTAAGGCAAGTACTAGTTTTTCTAGCGAACTGTACCTAGTTTCAGCATCTAAGAAGCTTTTGCTAACATAGTATATTGGCAGTTGTTGGCTGCTAGCTTCTCTAGTTAACACCGCGCTTACGGCTTTATCGCTTACTGCTAAATATAGTTGTAAGATCTCACCTGGTTCGGCTTTAGAGAGTACTGGTGGTGTTGCTAGATACCTCTTTAGTTCTTGTAGTGTTGCCTCGTGTTCACTGGTCCATTCGAATCCTTTGTTCTTCCGGATTACATTGTAGAATGGATGGCACTTGTCGGAAGATCTTGAAATGAATCGATTCAAAGCAGCCACTCTACCTGTGAGCTTTTGGACCTCTTTTAGGCTCCTTGGTGATTGAATATTTGCCAAGGCTCGTACCTGGTCTGGGCAAGCTTCTATGCCTCGTTGGGTAACTATGTACCCTAAGAATTTACCTGCAGCCACTCCAAAAGAACACTTTGTGGGTTTAAGTTTCATATTATATTCACGTATTACCTGGAATGTTTGTTGGAGGTGGGAGATGTGATCTGCCGATTTCTTAGACTTAACCAACATGTCATCGATGTATACTTCCATAGTGTCGCCTAGCTGCTTTTCGAACATCTTGTTCACTAGCCGTTGGTAGGTAGCACCTGCATTTTTTAATCCGAAAGGCATTACTTTGTAGCAGTCTATGACCACCACGACATTTGCTAGCCAATCCGGATACTTTACTTCTCTTATTTTTCCGGCCTCGAGTAGGTCCTATACTTCCTGGTTTATGATCTGATTTCTTTTAGGTGCGAACTTTCTCCTTTTTTGCTTGACTGGTTTGGCGGTAGGGTCGACATTTAGTTTATGCGTGATAATATCTGGGTCGATCCCTACCATATCTTCGTGAGTCCAGGCGAAGCAGTCTGCGTTCTCTTTCAGGAATTGAATCATTGTTTCTTTTTCTTCTTTCGGCATGCTAGCTCCGATTTGGACTACGCGATCCGGCTTGGTTGAGTCCAACGCTACCTCGTCTATTTGCATGTCTCGTGAAGCCTCGGGCGTTGCACCCTGTTGTAAGTGCTAGATGTTCTCTTTTTTAGGTTTTAGTGTTATGCTGTAGCAGCTTCTGGCTATCTGTCTATCTCCTTTCACTTCTTGTACTCCCCGGGGGTGGGGAACTTGATGATTTGGTGATAGGTAGAGAGTACCGCCTTCATCTACACTGAACTTAGTAGACATGTTGAGGCCCCCAGCAAGTGTTTCCAAAGTGATTTCTCCGACGGTGTGCTTGGTTTCGCCGCTGAACCCTACTAGAACTTTAGGTAGTGGGGTGATGTCTTCCACTTTCAGTCCCATGGCTTCAAGGGCGTTTTTGAAGATGATGTTCGCTGAGCTTCCATTGTCTACCAGTACCCGCTTCATGAGGAAGTTGCTGATATGGATAGAGATTACTAGCCCGTCGTGATGTTCTGATTCTTCAACCTCGGAACCGTCGAAACCGATTGTCATGTTCTGCAGATCTTTTTCTTGTTTGCTGATTGGCTTCTTAGGCGCTCCGGGTTCAACTGGGCTGGTTCTTGCGAACCTTTTGGCTGCAGAATATGTTAGTCCACAAATATCGGATCCACCAGAAATTAAGTTAATTACCTTGGCGTTTTCGGGTGGCGGTGGTGGTCCTCTCGGCTTTCCGTCGTTCCTGCTTCCGCTGGCCCTTTCTTTATCCTTTTTTCCCATCAGGTGGTCTAAGTGGCCTTTCTTTAGTAACCAGGCTACCTCTTTGCGGAGTTGGTAGCATTCTTCAGTTTTGTGGCCGTGGTCGCTATGGTAATTGCACCATCTGGTCTTGTCTTTGTTTTCATCCGGCTTAGTAGACTTTTTTTGCCATCTGACTGATTCGCCTAGGCCTTTAAGTGCCTCGACGACTCCTACCGAGTCTACGTTGAAGCAGTAGGTTGTGAGGTCGGGCCAGTCCGTCTTTCTAGATGGTGTACCTGAGTCCTGCACAAGGGAAGAAACGTGATGTACCTGGTCCCTTTTAGGGTATGGTTGATGTCGCCAGTTGTTGCGCTTCTGATGTGGGGTCTTTCGTTCTTCTCGACTGTCGTACCGAGAAGCCTCGTCTTCCTCGACTCGCACTTAGGCTAGAGCCCTGATTTTTACTTCGTCGAAAGTGGCGCATGGGTACCTAGTTAACTCGTAATATAGTCTAGATCTGTGTAGCAGGCCTCTTCGGAAATCTTCGATTTCCGTAGATGAATCTAGGTTGCGGATGGAGATCATTTCCTTGTTGTATCGGTCCAGATATGCTCTTACCAATTCGCCTTGTTTTTGAATGATCCGGTAGAGGTCGCTTGAGTGTTTCTCCATGATTCGGCTGCTGGCGAATTGTTGGTAGAATTTCCTTGTGAGGGCGCTGAAGTCCGAGATGCTAGCCGGCTTTAGGTTGATTAGCCATTGTAGGGCTGGTCCGCTTAAAGTGGATCCGAAGGATTTGCACATAGTTGCTTCTAGTTGGTCGTAGGGGATGGGTAAGTCCCACATTCTTTGTTTGTATTGGGCTACATGTTCTACTGGGTCTTCGGTTCCGTTGTAGAGTTTAGACATATTTGGGATGACTAATATTTTGGGGACTGGAGTTTTGAGGATCCATTCTTCGAACGGAGATTGGGCGTAGTTGTCTTTGGTTAGTAGGGTGGACGGAGTTGGTGCGCCGGGTAGTTTGGTGAATAATTTCAGTAGTTTATGGTTTTGGGATTCCAGGCGAGTTATCCTACTATCGGGGTCGAGGTGGTCTTCGTTTCCGTTGGGCTTGCCGATGTCATTGAGGTCTTCGTCGTCTTCTTCGTCTGGCGAGTCGTCACTGCTCAGCTCTTGCATGGTGGGGATGTTATTGGTGTTTTTCTTTGGTTTTGATTTCGTGCTCTGGGCCGATTCAAGCCTTGTGCGAAGGTTTTGAGACTCGGAAGCGAGTTTCTTGTTTTCTTCCATGGTTTTTGCAAGTTCTTCCTGCATCTTCTTCATGGCTTCTTGCATTTGCTTGATTGTTTGATCACCAGAATTGGATCCAGCCATCACTTTCTTTTCTTTTTTTTTTTGTTTTTTTTTTTTGGACTTTCTAGACGAAAAGAGAGATTTCTAGTCGTAGCCCCACGGTGGGCGCCAAACTGTTTATGCCAAATTTCACTCAACGCGTAAATTGGCTGATTCGGCTACGACTAGATTGTTTATTTCTAGCAAGAATATAATGTAAACTGGGAGTGGGGGCGAACACACAAGAATGGTGACGCGGAAAACCTTTAAATCGGTGACAAACCGCGGGTGGCTTTGAGTCCACCAATCCACTATTTTAATATTTGGTTTATTGATTACAATGGTGTTATTCACGCAAGACAATGTCAAATGGCCTTTAATGGCTTACAATAATTGATATGAATTCTTTGTATATGCTCGTTAGTTTTCTTATGAAGGATTGTATATCCCTTACAAAACCCTAACACTCCCTATTTATAACTGCTCCTGGCTGCTGTCTTGACTCCTAGAAAATAGGACTTTGTAGCAACAGATTGCTGATGTTGCCATCTGCTTGGTCAAAGATGCCTAAGTCTTTCCGTCCTTTGCTCAACTACCTTGGACTAAGCCATTGCTCGGATCTCATGGAGAAGTTACTGCTGACTTGGCAACAGAACACAAGCAGATTACTCCCTTCTTTATCGCAACTGCCTTTGACTGGACCAACTTCCAGAATGTTCCGCCGCTAAACGTACCTCCAAGCTTGCCGGACCGGCTAGGTAAAATCTAGCCATAACACTGACCATCCCCTTGCCATCACCACCTCCACCTCCATTTTCTTTCTCTCTCCTTTGACCACTCCCTGTCACCACCAACACCATCACCTCCATCAGCTTTACCCTCATTCCAACCTCCTTCAATCAAATTTAGTAAGTTTTGGGAGGGCCAGAGGAGCGAGAAAAAAGTTGAATTGGAAGAGGAGGGTGATGAAGTGGTGGTGGTTGTTGTGGTCAAAGGAGAGAAAAATGGTGGTGATAGTGGTTTGGGATGATGAAATGAAGAAGATGATGATGAAAGAATTATTAGGGAGAAAGGAGAGGGTTTAATTAGTAAAAATTGGTCCCACCATTAGATTATAACATATTTTTGTGATTTGGGGGTGATTTGGACAACAGAGGGAAAAGTTTGGGGGTTAAATTAAAAAAAATAATTTAAAGGGGGTAATTGCAAAAAAGTGAAAAGGTTTGGGGGTTATTTCTAATTTTTCCATAAAAAAATGCCTCACAATGGCATGTGGACATGTGACCGGTATGGTAGACCAAATAGCAAAAGGAGGGCTAATAAGAAAGGTTATGCAACTGACGTGCAAGAAAAGCAGAATGAAACAGCTAGCGCATCAAAGAAATGTGAATGTTCAACAATGATCTATGCAAGTGTGAATGATGAAAATATGTGGCAGTTGAGAAAAGTTGTTAATGAGCATAAGAACCATAATCCAAGCCCTTCAAATAGGCATTTGGCTGTTGTTCGGAAGCAGAAGATGACATCAAATGTCAGACGGAAGCCGAAGTTGGGTTCAGCGACTGGCCTTACGATAGCTCGAATTCATAATTTGCTTGCGAAGGAGTGTAATGGATTTGACGAGGTTGGAATTTCAGAGAGAGATGTGAGGAACAAAATTGACAAGGAGAAGAGGTTGAAGTTTGAAGAGGGAGATGTTGAAGCAATGTTAAAATATTTTGATAAGATAACGGAAGGAAATCAAAATTTCTTTAATACATTTCGGTTAGATAATGGTAATTCTTTGCAAGACATATTGTGGGTAGATGCTTGTAGTCGGGCAGTGTATTTGGAGTTTGGTGATGTTGTTGTATTTGATACAACGTATTTGACGAATAAGTATTTGTTTCCCTTTGCTAATTTTGTAGGTGTGAATCACCATGGGCAAACCATTTTGTTGGGTTGTGCTCTAATTTCCCGTGAGTCGGTAGAAACATTTGTGTGGGTATTCTGTAATAAGTGGGTGCACTGCATGAATGGCAAAGCACCAGAAGCCATTTTTACAGATCAGGCGCCAGCAATGAGGAGGGCCCTAACACTGAGCATGCCAAATACGCGACATCGTTGGTGTATTTTGCACATCACGACAAAATTTAGAGACAAGATAGGGAGGCACAAGGCCTATGGAGAAATGAATTATGCGCTCCTAGCTGTAATATATGATAGTTTGGATGTTGCTGAATTTGAGAGCAGCTGGGAAAGTGTAATCAACGAGTATGGCTTGGCTGGTAACTAGTCGTTATCAGGTTTGTCATGGTTAATAGCCATTATCATTAGATATTGCGTCAACATTAAGATTCATAATTTTTTTTTAATTCAATATTAATAGTATTCCTATATACCAGCCTAACTTTGCTTGTACAACGGTCAGCACAACTCTTAACGGCGAGTAACATACGAACCCCGGACGTATTCCTACATGGCACTAACATATGTAAAAAGACAAAAAGTCAAAAGACCGTATTATTCTCTTACTTGGCATACAAAACCTCTCCAAACCATGGTTTTCCATTATTGGGGAAAGTAAGGACTATTGTTCTAAAACGCTCTAACTTGGTTCGAAATCATGAAAATAAGCCATAGAAAGTTTATAAAAAACACTTGAAAACATACTCTAGATTGATCGGTGCCAAGTTGAGAACGAAAACACCAAAAAGCCTAAGTTCTTCATCGTTGTTCCTTTTCCATTCTCGTTTATAGAAGACAAATAATTTCATATACCCCATAACACATAATTTATATTTCACCCAAGGTACATTGGAACAGGAACATGATATAAATACTAACCCGTTTTCATCCAACTTCAAAGTCACAACTTTCCTCTCTCACTTTCCTAGTATTCCGGATTCCCAGTAACTGTCTACCGCTTTAAAAAAACATCTATAGCCAAGATTGTCCATAGCCAAGTACACAAAACCAACCACATTAACATAAGTTGACTACAAAACATACAAGGTTATACCATCTCCTTTAGAAACAAGTCATGAGCTTCACAAAGATTGTCCGCAAGAGGATCGATAAGCCAAACCTCATCTGTGTTCACAGAATAAGCAGCACACCACCAGTGGCTATCTTCACGAACAGGTACAAACACCTATATTTCCCAAACCATAGACCTCCACATATCAAATTACTACAATTTAACATGCTATAATATTAATACTATCATATAAACATATCAAATTACCACTTGAAACTGAACTACAGGATAGCTCGAGAATAACTCCGCATAGGATTCCGCTAATCCAATACAATCATCCCAGCCAATTGAGGATACAATTGCTTCACCTAGTCGGATCTACAGAAAATAGTGTGTATTTTAATAACAAAGCATGCCTAAACATAAATGACTAATAAAAAACATTTGTATAAAATCTTAAACAAACATAACTTACCCCAAAAGTCGGGTCTAACATGTATCTTAAACTATGGTCACCGTGTTTTCGTTTCCCAATCTTCTGGTACAAAGCAGCTGCAGCCCTCACATACTGCACACCAGGATTGCAAATTAACACTATAATTAGATAACTAACTATCAAATTAAACGCTTATATATAACCATACCTAAAAAATGACGTATAAGACACATTATCGTCCACCCCACCATCATCAGAGGACAAAACAGAGAAGCAACTACTTAGTGAGGCACATACTCCTCCGAACTTAAGCAAAATCTCGTCTTCCCTGTTAAAAGATATAATAATTAATTATAACATCAGAGTATAAGAAGAATAATATATTTAATTCCACAAAAAAAACCAAACAACAATGTAGATTTCTCACCATTCAACCAAATTAGCCTCGTCGCTTTTGAGCCAAGCTCCAACTTCACTCACGTACTTTACAAGACGAGCCTTTATCCTTCGATTATGTCTTGTAACAGGCTCGACCAAAAAGTTTTTATCCATCATCTTTTTACTTGGCTTTGTTCCTCGACGCCGATAGCTCCTACCTTTTTGCAACTTCTCTTGCCTTGTCGTCGGAGATTGTAAACAACTCCCCACGTCGTCAGCAGAGTCATACGCCTGACCCTTTGCATTTGTATTATTCTCCTCATCCCCTTCCATCATCCTCTCTATTTCTGAAGTTAGGTGATCGCTATGTCTGTAACTTGATCTAACTGATTTCTCACCAAAATTCCCACTATTCACTGACTGCCTCGAGGTCCCCGCTTCATGACCCCTTCCATTATTCTTCTCTAGTGTTTCTTTCAATTCAGCCTCTATCCTAGCACGTTTGACCAATAAACGAACATATGGATTTGAGTTATTGGCTAGATCCTTCTTCCGTTCTCTCCTTCCTTTATGAACACCTACATCGTCATCCAAACCTAAATCGTCTCCAAAGTCATATACTCCATCACACATCTGTTGTGGTCCCATAGTATCGCTGCACGGGGATGCCGTTCCCCATATGCTACGTTCAAAAACTATTCTTCCACATAAACACAAAAACTACAAATTAATAAATCATCAATCTGATATAAAACTCATCCAAAGATAAATTCAATGCACCATAACCTTAGATCTTTAACCATCCCTAATAAACTATTTTGTATAACATCAATTAAAATTTTGTTGAATTATTTGTATTCATATCCCTCAATTTAAATTTAGCATCTTACTAGGGCAAACATTGAGATTATATATTCACCAATTTTGCCTCCTAATTTTACTCCAAGTATAATTATAAATGATCTAAAATATACAATTACCTTAAGTCTGCCATAATCTGATCCCGCTTCATCAGATACCTTATCTTCATTCTTAGCCCGATTGACTTCTTCATTTTTCCATGCCCTTATACAAGGAAAGACATCCCATTCCACTGGTTGTCGTTCTAGCCTATCAAGGTAGAATATCTGCAATAATTAAATAGATAACATTACTAAATAAATAATTAGTGTAAACTCAACTTATCATATAAATAACCCACCGCCAAGAAGTATGTACGTCCTCCACAACACATGGAAAACCCTTGCTCATAGAACTTCTTAGCAAACTGAATTGTATGGAAAATCAATTTCTCGAAAACGAGACCACACCAATCATACTCCTTGGCTATTGCTGCAACAGACAAAGATGGAATCAAATTTGTCTCCAACTTAGCACAAGTGGTCGGGCACAGAACAAAGGCTAATGCTAGAGCGAGGAAGGCTTCCTTAAAATCCTTCTCATAATCCTCATCGCAGTCCCTCTCAACTGCCTCCACCACCTTATTCATACAAACATAGCGTTTGCCTCTACTAATTAACTACACCAAATTTCTCATAAAACTCCTCCACATATGCGGCATACTTATCACGCCGACTACATCGAGGAACCACTGTAGGCCCGTGGGGAATTCCGAGCACCCAAGAAACTTGGCTTTTGTCAAGCGCATACTCACAATTCGAGGAACCCAAAACTAACTTGTTGATTGGATCAACCTTTGACAACAACCAGCAACACAACCCTCTAGGCAACGTCTTTCCCCATTAGTACATCAAAGCATGAAACCCCATGTCCTTAACCCACTTCAGCTTCCGTTCATTAAACTTCTCAACAATTAAACAAAATGATTGGACCCTACACTTCACATTAGGTTGTGCACCTTCATCTACACCCATACATGTCTTCACCACCTTCCCGTCTGCTTTAATACGTCCTCCTCCAGTCTTCTCATTGTCCTACACGAAAAAATTAAACTTAGAAAAAATTAAACTCCTCTATAAGTATTTTAATACATTTTTTATCTTATAACAAGAATTTTGACCCGAAAGATTTCATCACCCGATCGAACTACGACCGCGTAGTCCACCTTTTCCAATTCTCAACTACAAATAAACAACACATACCAAGTTACTTAAACACAAACATTTAAAGTTGTTCCTTTGATAAATTATTCATCAAAATTTATAGTACTGCCTCCCTCCCTCCCTTCTGCCCAAAATTGTCCTCCATTTCCCTTCTTTCATAATGCAAATAAAAGAACATATAAAAGCCATAATTCTATCAAAACATTAGAATTCTATCAAGTGATAGCCCCCAAGTCCAATTGAATTGATATCATATAAAAGATATGATGTAACGACCCGTATTTTTAGCAACGTTGTTTTCGTAGAAAACAATAATACGAATCTTAATTCTCAAGTCCAAACTAAATAACAACAGCGGAAGCTCTAAACTTATTCAATTTAATTAATAAATAATAAAGTAATCCAAAATAATTAAAGAATTATAAAGTCCTTAAATAACAAAAACTACGAAAGTCCGTTAGAAATACTAATACAAATGCTAGAACAACTAAAAGGTAGCTATGCTACTAAACTTGCTTGCTCACAATCCAAACCCTTGCGTAACTCAACTACTCTTCATCTATACCTGAAATGGGAAATAAGGGGGTCCACAGTCAGTGGTGAGTAATTAGATTGTTCTACTTAATAGTAGAACGCAATTAGAAATATAATCAATAGAACAAGTCAAAGGCAATTACACAAGTCAACGAAATTAGAATTAACATAACATTAATCAAATCACAAAGTACGCATCGGAAGGCAAGACTCAATTGATTACCATAACTAGACCTTCAAGACGAGCTAACACTGACTCTAGACTCTAGACTTCTATTAATAATTCCAAGTTCTAGTTCACTTCGAGGGTCTAATCTGTGACACAATCATATGCTCGTAAGGGGTCAACCACAAAGGATCTACTTCCCCCAACTTTCCTTGCTCATGCCGGGTCAACCACTTTTGATCTACTTCCCGAGCACTGGGATCAAGAACTATCTCCAAACCGCAGAGGGGACAGTGGCTTCGACTATTCCCATGTTCGTGGCACTATAGCCACTTGATCGGCGGTCACTTCATAGGTTATTATCTTTTCAAGTTCATCTTTCTAGTTCATTAATTGACTCTCTTTTAATAGGACTTCACTTCTAATCAATTCTAGTTCGACTTTTATTGACCCAAAACTCTAGACTCATGCTCGAAATATACGACATCTTGACACCAAACATTCGAAAATTCCTCATGCAACATTATTATTCTATTCAACGAGTTCATACGTAGAGGCATGCAATAAACATAACACAACAATATAATTCAATCATATGTACAAAATAGAAGCAAAAATTTACCCATAACTCACCAAAGGCACAAGGTCCATAATAATAATAATAATACAATAATTCATCTTCATAATTCATATAATTAAATCAATCATTAATCTAAAATACAAGCTTTAATTAACTAAAATAATTTCAAGAACGTAATCAAAGTCTAGTTTTTATATTAATTAAACATTAAAAATCAATTCTTTTTATTACTCAATGCACTCGACATTTTCAAGAAGGAATAGTAATTCATATTTTAGTTTAGTCTAAATACAAGCCTTAATAAATTAATTTAATCAATTTAAGAACAAGTTCAAAGTCCAACCTTTCATCAAGAAAACTAGTAAAAATTAACCCTTTTATCTAAAATACCACACGCTTTTGTCCTCAAAATAAACAATATTTGCTATTTCCTTTTAATTCAAAAAAAATATCAAGATTAAATTCATAATACTCAATTACTATAACAAAATTCATAGTTTAATTCTTATTCAAGATTTTCGAACCCAAATTAATATCATAGCATCCTTTTCACACGACAACTTAGCATTTAATTTAAATCAAGATTATAATTTCAGGTTTCAAGAACTTAATTAACTCAAATAATAAATCAAGAAATCATCAAAGAACTTCAATAGAACAAGATTATAACAAGAAAATTGACTCTTGGCATGATTAGACACTCGACAACTTCAAGAATAAAAGGGCTAACATTCGGCCTTCCTTGGTTACATATCACTCTAGATTATTCATCAATTATCAATCAAGGATTAAAGGTTATACACAAATTTCATAACAAATCATGGAATAAAATCATCGAAACCTCCTTGGAATCACACGGCACACATACAAAATCATCATCAATCAATTCTAAATAATTCAAAACTAACTCTAGGCAATTCTAAATAATTCTAAACAGTTCTATACCTATTCTAAAGGTTACAAAACTAATCTATCCTACGAATTAAGCAAAGCAATCTAATTACCTTGGCTTGAAGAACGAAAAGAAAAGGATGGTTTGAATGTGCCTAGCTTGGCCGAGTGGTCACATGCTTCTTCCTTGGGTTCTTTCTTGGCTTCTTGCTTCAATCTTTGAGGGTTGAAACAATAGATTAGGTTTTTGAATAACTTGTGTGAATACTGTTTAATTAAGTTTGAGAGATAGGAATTATAAAAGTTGCTGTTTTTGGATTGTCTTTGTAATGCCCCGAAATTTCGGGATATTTTAAAATTTTTATAATTAATTAAATATATAATTAATTGGCTATTTAATTGATTATTGTTTAATTAATTATTAATTATTTGTAGCAGTCCAGTTATTTTTAATCCTGGCCCGAACCTTTTTATCTTGTCATGCCAAAACCCGAGCCCAATCTATTCTTTTCTTTTTCCACCCCACGGCCCATATTACTTTTCTTTTAATTATTTCATTTAAATTGTTTAACCAATATTATTAATTCCTTGCTTATTCTAACTTATTCCAAAAAAAAACCCTAAGTCTCTTTCATTCAATCATCAACCAAGAATTTGGTCAAGAAGCTTAAGGAACTCTCCAAGAACCGTGTGACACCTCGTTATTCGAACCATATCATTCCTTCAAAGGTAATTGGATTGCTTTTACTTAAACTTTAGGATAGGTTAGTTTCATAGTTTTTAGAATATGGTTTGGAATTGTTTAGAACAATGTACGATTGCTTAGAATTATGTAGAATATGTTGTTTGCCTTGAATGAGGAATGTCGAGTGGTGCTATGATATTATCTTGATAATCTTGTGAAATCTTGATGAATCTTTATATCTTTTAATAAATTTTATGCTTAAATTAATTTATTTAATTGTATGTTTATATTGAATAATTGTATGGAAATTGTCTAATCTTGATCTTGATTTATTTTCTTGAATGTCGAGTGACTCATATAATATTGGGGTGAATTTTCAATATTTTCTTGAATTAAAATGATAATCGATCTTGGCTATTCAATTGTTCAATGAAAGTCTTAAATTAAAAATAATATTTTTGTTCTTGTTGTTCTAAATTTTCGAGTCACTTAGAATAATTTTAGGGAGTTTCTTTACTGTTTCATTATGAATCATGATTTATTTCGTGGCAAAATTCGTCCTTTTATTGCTTATAATAATTTAATCTTTCAAACCGGTAAAACTGTCCAGATTTAGTTTACGAATTTATTAAGATACTTAATCAATTCGGATGGCTACTAAATTTTAGGTGGAAGTCCATAATAGTGTTTTACAGCTTGTGTTAAATTTTCGCAATTTTTAAAGTTCGTTTGCTATGGCAGAAAAATCTAAAACTGATTTCAGCCTAATCTGATTTGTTAGTTATAAAATCCCTTAAAAATAGTAAATGACGTTATTTTTGGACGAAATTTATGCACTTTAAAACTTGAACCCATGATTAACTCCCATCAAAATTTCCAGATTATTCGAGACCCTTAGACGGTTGTTCTTAATTTAAATCTTTAAAAATCAGATTGTGTAAAATAGGGTGATTGAATTATTAAAACATGTTATTATTAATTCTTGAAATGTGATTGATATATCTTGGCCCTATAATTGTCGTGTGATGTTATACAGTTAAAGGATTAACTTTTGATCTTGTTCTTGATTAATCTTGATGTCTTGATGTTGTTGCATAATTTATTTATTTATTAGGTTAATTTATTTAATTATTGATAAAGGTATTTAATTAATTAAAAGTGTTAATTTTGGTATTATTTCTCCAAAATGTCGAGTGATGTGAAATATGGAAAATGGGATTTTTATCATGTTATAGGTAACTTATGTAGCTAATTGTCATTTTATATGATTTATTGAAATGTTTATATGATGATATGATGAATTTGTTTAATTATTATTTTTTAGATTAAAATGTTGTGTGGTCTCATATTTTATTTGATCCATTTTAGTTTAACTTTTGACTTACAATATTATTAAAAGGTAATTTTAGGAAGCATTATAATTATTATAATTAAAGGAATTAATAGGGATAAGTTGCAATACGAAGGAAAGTAACAACATAATTATTACCATTAAAAGGAATTAATAGGGATAAGTCGCAATATGAAGGAAAGTAATAATATGAATAAAGGAAGGGTTATGGGTAAAATATGACAAGAAAAGTATTTCAGGGGAAGGTTTCCTTTGTATATGTGTATAGTATGAATTTCGTGTATTTGTGACTGTATGGTATACGTATATTGTATGTATTTCTAACCGTATTTTGCAGGTATTTTATACGTATTGTATACGTATTGTTATACGTACTCTGTACGTATTCCGTATGCATTTTTGTACGTATTTTTGTACGTATTCCGTATGTATTTTTGTACGTATTTTTGTACGTATTTTTGTACGTATTTTGTACGTATTCCGCATGTATTTTTGTACGTATTTTTGTACTTATTCCGTATGTATTTTGTACGTATTTTCGTACGCATTCCGTATGTATTTTTGTACGTATTTCCAAGTATTTCTGCATTATTTTTTCCGCATGATGTTGGTCATTTTCGAGTGGTATAAGTTTAGTTTGGAGTTTGAGTCAAGTTAAGATGAACAAGATTGGATTAGAAGTTAAGCTATGACGATAAGGAATTGAATTGAGGATTGGAATGGAACAGAACAGAATTGAATTGAATTGAAAAGATGATTAACTATGAAGTGACCAGCTATCTAGTGGCTCATGTGCCATGAACATAGGTATAGTCGAAGCCACTGTCCTATCTTCGGATTGGGGACAGTTCTTGATCCCAGTGCTTGGGGAGTAGATCCTTGTGGTTGACCCGGCATGAGCAAGGAAAGTTGGGGGGAGTAGATCTTCGTGGTTGACCTCTTACGAGCATATGACTGGTCACGGATTAGCACCTGATTGGGAAAGAACAGAAAAGAAGAGTCGTTGATGAGGATTAGAAGTCTAGAATTGGTTGAGCTGAGCTGAAGGTCTTGTTAAGGATGACTTGTATGATTGTTTTCCGCTGCGTACTTGATGTGATTGCTTGTTGACTTCTTTGCATGATGACTTGTTCGACAGTTCAGATGATCTGTTCTGATTATTATGTTTCTAATTGTGTTCTACTGATTAAGTAGAACAATCTAATTACTCACCACTGACTGTGGACCCCAACATCCTTTTTCAGGTACAGGTGGTGATTGATTTGGGCTACGCATGGGCTGGGATTGTGAGCTAGCCAGCTTAGAAGTTGACCTTGACGTTTAGAGTTAGATTTTGGTCTATGTGTTCTAGTGGTTTATTCTTTATTTTGTAATAGTAAAGGATATTGGTTTGATATTTATTTTGGGATTATCTAACAGTTTTTAATGAATCATATGATTAAGTTTTAGAGCTTCCGCTGTAGTTTATGAACCTAATTTTAAAGTTTTAGAAGTTAATGATCTGTGATTGTTGTTTTCTCCGAAAACAACGCTGCTAAATTACGGGTCGTTACAGTCTTGGCCGTGTGAATTAATGAACAAGGGGGTATTTGGCTTCCTAAACTTTAGTAGAGAAGTTAGGATAAAAATTAGATTTTGTTTTAGGTAAAGTCAAATAATAGATGTAGTTTGGTATTATAATACCCCGAAATTTCGGGTTATTTTAAATTTTTTTCTTAATTAATTAAATATGTAATTAATTGATTATTATTTAATTAATTAATACTTTTATTGTAGCGGTCCAATTATTTTAATCCTGGCTCGAACCTTTTTATTCTGACAGGTTAAACCCGATCTCAATTCTTCTTTTCCCTATCTTTATCTCATGACCCTCTTGGCCATTTCTTTAAATTAAATTGTTTCTCTTGTTTTGATCAATATTATTATTAAACCTTTATCTATTTTGAAACTAAGCCTAAAACCCTAATCCTTGCTTACCTATTCTCCCTACTAGATTTTAGGGATCATCACCCCTTTGTTTTTATTTTATTTATTTTCCAAACTACAAATAAAAACTAAACTACAAATAAAAAACCTAAACTGCAAATAAAAACTACAAAATAAAAACCCCCTTTTTATTCATAGAGACTCACGACACCCTTGTTCCTTTTTCTTCTAATTTAATTCAATTTATTTCCAACCTAATTTATTAAATCATATTTATTTTGACCCTTTCTAAAGGTCTAATCTTTGTTCTCCTAAACTTCCTACTAAATTTTAGGAAGGAAACAACCCTTTCCCCTTCATTGTTACACAGCTCCCTTGATTAATTTCCTTTTAATTATTTCATTTAATTTGTTAAACCGATATTGCTATTCTTTATCTATTTTGACTTATTATAAAAATCCTATTTTTATCTTTGGCCTCCTATCTTTTCTACTAAATTTTAGGAACTTTTAACTCCTATTTCTTTCAATATTTTCGGCCATCCTATTCTTTTCTTGTTGATTAATTTCTTTAATTTATTTCACCCTATATTATTAAATGCTATATCTATTTTGACCTATTCTAGAAAAACCCTATTGTTGTTTCCTACCTTTTCTACTGAATTATAGGAAAATAAAACCCTATTATCTTCCCATATTACACGGCCAAGGAAAGAAACTACACCAACCAAATTCTTTAATAATCTTCCTTCAAAGATCAATCAATAAAACTATTCTTAACCCTTTCCTTTTGCTTCAATCCTTAAAGATCGATCAAAGAACATTAAAGAAACCTTAAAGAACCTTCAAGAACCGTGTGATCTTGGCACTTTGTTCGAACCTTTCCCCTTTCAAAGGTAATTGGATTGCTTTTACTTAATCTTTAGGATAGATTAGTTTCATAGTCTTTAGAATTTGATTTGGAATAGTTTAGAACAACGTAGGATTGCTTAGAATCATGTTGATTTGGTTTTGAATTTTGATTAATTGTTTATTTAGAGGATGGCCGAGTGGTTTATATGGGATTCTATGATGATTTGATGAATTATTTGCATGTTTCACTACTAATCTATGCTTGTTTTGCGATTCTTGCTAGTATAGAATTGTTGTATTGAATTATTGATTGATCTTGAATGTTGTATGATGTTAAGCCGTGTACTCTTTATGAATGTCGAATAGTTTCTTGGTTTAAAAATATGATTTTTATGTTTAATTCTTGATCTTTAAGTTGAAATCTTGATATGTGATTGTTCTTTGATGATAGTCTTGATTTGAATCTTTGATTAAAGAATGATATGTTGGTTTCTTAATTTGGATCTTGTTGTTATTGTTATTACTATGAACCGTGTAGTATGATGTATGAAAGGTTTGGTTTTTTTCTTGTTTTAGTCCTTGTATGATGATTATATGCTCATGTTATGATTCTATGATTTATTGTTAAGTTATATGTTTGATTCATGGTGTATATGTTAATTTGATTTAAAGAATGATTTTTATGTTGTTCTTTGATGATTGTTGAATGGTTGTGTGTGGGAAAAATATGATTTTTATTACGTTTTAAGCAATAACTGTTGGTGTTTGATAGTTGATACGATTATGGGTTTATTCTATTGAGTTGTAAGATTGATATTGGGTTTATTTAAGAGTATGAGTTGATTAGTGTTGCAAGAAGGGGTAATTGTCGTGTGGTATGGTTGATGGAACAATGGAGTGCTATTGTTGTATGTTGAAGTTGAACTGATGGGACGATGAAGTACGTTTGTTGTACGTTGAAGTTGAACCATTGGAACGATGGAGTGCAACAGTGGTATGTTGAAGTTGGACCAATGAAGAGATTGACGGGACAATGGAGTGCAATAATCGTATGTTGAAGTTAGACCAATGGAACGATGAAGTACATTAGTCGTATGTTGAAGTTGGACCATTGGAATGATGGAGTACGATTGGCGTACGTTGAAGTTGGACCGATAGAAGTTATAGAATGGAATAATGAAAGATAAGTTGTTTCAGATTAGGAGATGTTGAGAGGTGACCGTTGGAAGGTATAGTTTAGTTATGCTAAGTATGTTCCGCTGCGTATCTGATGTGTTTGCCTTTGATTTCTTTGCATGATGACTTGTTCGACTGTTCAGATGATCTATTCTGATTATTATGTTTCTAATTGTGTTCTACTGGTTAAGTAGAACAATCTAATTACTCACCACTGAGTGTGGACCCCCCATTCTCTTTCAGGTACAGGTGGTGATTGAGTTTTTGGTTTCGCATGGGCTGGGATTGTGAGCTAGCCAGTTTAGAAGTGACCTGATGACTAGTGTTGATCATGTTCTTCTGGTTTTAGTAGTCTAATCTTTATTTTGTAATAGTAAAGGATTTTGGATAATAATTATTTTGGGTTTAATTAACATTTTTTAATGAATAATATGATTAAGTTATAGAGCTTTCACTGTAGTTTATGAATCTAATCTTGAAGTTTTAGAAGTTAATGATCTGTGATTGTTGTTTTCTCCGAAAACAACGCTGCTAAATTACGGGTCGTTACAAGTATTTTTGGGTTCCAAAGTAGAATAAAATAATTAAAAGAGAAAAATAATAAGAGGGCCGTGAAGTGGAGAGCAGGAAAGAAATATTGGGCTTTGTTGTAGCCTGAAGCATGATACCTTGCGCTGCTGTTTGTCTGAGAAAGGGAAGAGCGTGTAGTAAAGCATGGAAATGGGGCAGCCTGGGCTGCTGCATGAATTGAGATAATGTTTGAACAACAAAGGCTAGGTCAGGCCTAGTATTGGTTAAGTTGTTCAGTTTCCCAAGAAGTGATCTGTAAATTTCTGGATGAGGATAGAGGTCTCCATCAGTGGTATTGAGCTTGAGATGTAGAGGCAATGGAGTATTGGAACTAGTGGAAAAACCCCTTATTTGTATCGGTTTTTTAGCCCTATTTGTACCGGTTCAAGATGGATACAAATAGAGGCGATACAAATAACACTGCTATTTGTACCGGTTCTAATAACCGGAACACATAGTAGAGTTACTTGTATCGGTTAGATAAAAACCAATACAAATAGCTCTTTTTTTATTAAAAAAAATTCTATTTGTACCGGTTTTCTACTAAACCCGATACAAATAGTCTACTATTTGTACCGGTACAAATAAAAGTTTTTTTAATTAAAAAAAAGTGCTATTTGTACCGGTTGTTAATTATAACCGGTACAAATAGATTTTTTTCCTAGTAATGTTACTTTTTTTTTACATTGTTATATAGAATTTTTTATAAAAATCCCAACAGACCCTCCAAGTACAAAGTACAGCAGCCTGCACCCCAGACCTAGCCCCAACATTAGCCCTGAACCTCATTTTCGCACCACTCAATCTAATTCATGTTTTTAAGGTTTGAACATGTACTATACCATTTATGTAAGCATCATATGACTTATTTGCATGATTTTGGGCAACGATAGGGCGTTTTGGAACGAAAATGAGTCAAATAGCTCATTTTAGGTTAGTTTTGGGTCTTTTTCCTCCCATCTTCACACCACTCAATCTAATTCATGTTTTTATGGTTTGAACATGTCCTATAACATACATGTAAGTATTCTATTACTTACTTGCATAATTTTGGGCAAATATAGGGCGTTTTGGAATGAAAACGAGCCAAATAACTCATTTTGGGTTAGTTTTGGGTGTTTTTCCTCCCATTTTCGTACCACTCAATCTAATTCATGTTTTTAAGGTTTGAACAAGTCCTATACCATTAAAGTAAGCAACCTATGACTTATTTGCATGATTTTGGGCAACGATAGGGCGTTTTGGAACGAAAACGAGTCAAATAGCTCATTTTGGGTTAGTTTTGGGTGTTTTTCCTCCCATCTTCACACCACTCAATCTAATTCATGTTCTAAGGTTTGAACATGTCCTATAACATCCATGTAAGCATTTTATGACTTATTTGCATGATTTTGGGCAAATGTAGGGCGTTTTGGAACGAAAACGAGCCAAATAACCCATTTTGGGTTAGTTTTGGGTGTTTTCTCCCATTTTCGCACCACTCAATCTAATTCATGTTTTTAAGGTTTTTAACATGTGCTATACCATTCATGTAAGCATCCTATGACTTATTTGCATGATTAATATATGTATTCTCAAATATATGTAAAGGTACCCAAATTCAACTTATGCCAAGCACCCACAACACATTCTACATAAACGACAAAACCCCTAACACACTTAACACACATTACCACAAAACCAGCACTAAAATATCATACAAACAGCTAGTAAGCAGACCCCATTACAGCCCTAAATTTGCAACAAACTACAGCACAAACAACAGCCCAACTAACACACAAACTAGAGCAAAAACTGCAACAATCTGCCCATAATTCAACCGAATAATCAGACCTGAAATAGCAACCATAAAAAGCAGCACATTGCCATGAAGCTGCACAAAAACAGTAGAGAAACCAACCTTATAACGACCTCGAAAAGCACCAATAAACTAACATTCTACATATATAGAAAAAGCAACAAAATGTAGAACAAATGGGCCTAAAATTAAAATCAAGGCAGCCCTAAAGCAATCATAAAACAAAACAAAAAAAATATCCCATACATAAAGTCAAACAACATATAACACTACTAGTTTCTTACTCAATTCCATAGGAAATGGTTCCCCTAAAAAAATCTTACCTATATTTGACACCTTTGGCTTTTGAAGCGACGATCATAGTTCATATAAAAGGATGAGACATGGCACAAGTAAATCCTGAAAACATGCCCAAGTCGCTCTTCATGGCACCACTTCTAGTCCATCAAAAAGAAGAGAAGGTTACATAAAAAATACAAATTTAGAGCATATATGCACTTTATACACTAATAATATATACATATGAATTAGGCTCATGTGAGAAATGTTCTTGTGGGGAGAAAGATGATAAGTGATTTAGACCATTAGATGGAATACATCTGATGGTTCCCATTATACACAATCACACACATTATTTATGGCTAATTCATAAATTAAGAGAAACGAATATATTAAAAATCAGTAGTGGAAGTCTGCAACTCTCTCTATCTTTGTTTCTCCTATCATCTCTACTACTTGTTAATTATTGATCTCTTGATGCTTTTCATCCTTCGACTTAATCGAAAATTCAATTGCCTTAAATCACCATTGATATGAGTGGAATTGTGATCCCAATCTTATAATCAAGGTTTTCATGGGGTGATTTTGGATCTACAGCTGTTTTGCTCTTTTTATTACCTTTGTTAGATTGGTCATACTCCCACACAAAATTTCCATCAATCTAATACCATACCGGCATACTCCATGTTTGATTATTGTTATTACAATAACATTTTTTCATTATAAAATTACATATAATAGTTGATGCATTTGTAATGGTTACTTGACATATTTGCTATGTTTTATCAATGTGTAGATAATATTGAAGAAGATATTAAACAAGAATATTATTGAATTAGAGAAATGAAGAAAGAAATACCGAGTTTAGTAAGAGACAGAGAGAAGAGTTAAAAATACAGGGGAAGGCAATAGGAGAGTATTTATAGACTTAAGCCTCGCCCTTAGTACCTAACTTACTTTGACTAAACTTATAACCTTTTAATTAAAATAAAACTAAAATAACTAAATATACCTTCTAATTTATAATACCTTTTTCCAAGAATAACTGATTGCATTCTTTATTTATGATCTCAGTACCATTATCAGATCTAATGTGCTTAATTTGTTTATTAAATTGAGTTTGAATTAAATTCATGAAGTTCTTGATAGTTATAGGAACTTGTTGTTTATTATGTAGAAGAAAAGTCCAAGTTAATCTGCTATGATCATCTACAATAGTAAGAAAATATTTAGCTCCTGAAATAGCATTAACCCTGTAAGGACCCCATAAATCAATATGTATTAAGTCAAAAGGAAATTCAGCTTTATTTATGCTAATAGAAAAAGGAAGCCTGTGTTGCTTGGCTTTACAACAAATCTCTCACACTATATCCTTTGTGCTCATGTCTTCACATATTCCAAGATGATGCATAGTAGAAATACTAGCATGTCCTAGCCTAGCATGAGAAACATCTATATTATTTGATTTATTAGAATTCCTAGAAACAAAAGCCACAAATTCTGTTTTGAACCTATCACTCTTACTACTACTACAAATTCCTACATTACAATTCTTTGAATTTGTTGTTAATCTTGAAGCTCTTACATAGTACAATCCATCAATCTTTCTTCCAATAGCAAGATTATTACCTTTACAATCCTGGAGACAAAAACCAGAAATTGTAAAATTAATCCTAATATTCGAGAATTCTATTAATTTTGCAACAGACATCAAGTTATGACTAAAGCCTTGCACAAGTAAAACATTATGTAATGTTAATGAATCATTT
Organism: Salicornia ramosissima; assembly: GCA_951394345.1. Taxonomy (NCBI): domain Eukaryota; kingdom Viridiplantae; phylum Streptophyta; class Magnoliopsida; order Caryophyllales; family Amaranthaceae; genus Salicornia; species Salicornia ramosissima. The sequence continues at coordinate 25,178,371 of OX596239.1, forward strand.
AGTTTTATACTCCCAATAGTATTAACTAATTGAAAATCACCATTAGGCATTCCAACTTTAATTAGTTTATCCAATATTCTTTTATTAAACATAATATTTTCATCATAAGTCATGTGATCAGAGGCACCACTACCAACAATCCAATTCAAGTAATCATGCTTAATTTTAGTTAAAAATTGAGAACAATTAAATACAAGTATAGATATACCTGCACAATCAATGTTTGAGGTTTGTGGTTCATCATTCAGAGGTGAGTCTGAATAGTTACCTTCCTCATTGTTGAGTTCAACATGTCCTGCAAACTTGCTTGTAGTATTCTTGGTGTTTCCTTCTTTATGTGCCTTCAATGAATTATACCAATCAGGATATCCTATGATCTTGAAACATTGATCAGTAGTATGGCCATTTCCTTTACAATAGTCACACTTTCTTTCATATTTTTCCTTCTTCCAGTCTCTCTTGAGTCCATTTGGTCCATTACCCCTACCATAACCAGAACCTCTCCCATATCCAGGACTGAATCTGCTTGCAGCCAGTGCACTGCTGTCCATTCCATTTTCTTGAGTGCCACAAACTTCTTTCTGTTTCTCCACCTGTTGAACAATGGACAAGGCTTTGTTCAAAGGGGGTAAAGGATCTTGTGAAATTAAATTTGTGACAGTGTTCTCAAAACCATTATTCAATCCAAGTAGAAATTGCATCAGTTTCTCCCCTTGTTCTTCATCTGCAATTTGCTTCAAGAAGTTACACGTACACTTACTTAAGGCACCACAGCTACATTTTGGGCATTTCTTGACACTTTTAAGATCATCCAATAATCTCTTAATCTTGCCATAATATGAGAGAATTGTTGAATTTTCTTGTTTTAAATTGCTGATTTCTCTCTTTAATTGTAAGATTAGGGGACCATTTACTTGCCCAAATCTCTCAGTGACATCAGTCCATAACTCCAAGGCTGTCTCAGCATACGAAAAATCTTCAGCTATGTCATTACTCATTGAACTTGTTAGCCAACATCCCACCAAATAATCAGCTCTCTGCCATTTTATCAAATCTTTATGTCCTTCTTCAGGTTTAAGGATAGATCCATCTATGAATCCAATCTTGTTCTTAGCACCAAGTGCCTTCTTGATATTTCGACTCAAACTTACAAAGTTTGTCCCATTAAACACCACCTGGGTTAGTGATAGTGCCGGATTATCATTGTTAGAGACATAATATGGATCAAGTGAAGCAGCATATTGTGTGTCAATTTCATTCGAAGCCATTGTTGAAGAACACGAATGCACAATAACTTCTCACACCTTCAGACCTTCACTTATGCAAAACCTCAAACACCTTGTATGCAAGAATTGATGTAATTCGCATACACTTAATTAAAATCAGCAATGAACCTCAATCTAAATTTGGATTCAGCTCTGATACCATGTAGATAATATTGAAGAAGATATTAAACAAATTGAATTAGAGAAGTGAAGAAAGAAATACCGAGTTTAGTAAGAGACAGAGAGAAGAGTTAAAAATACAGGGGACGACAATAGGAGAGTATTTAGAGACTTAAGCCTCACCCTTAGTACCTAACTTACTTTGACTAAACTTACAACCTTTTAATTAAAATAAAACTAAAATAACTAAATATACCAATACATTGTAACTATAAGTATAGGTTGATGTACCTTTACTGATCCTTCAATGTATCTATCTTCTCACATTTCTCACCGTAAGCATCTTTCTCATATGAACCTAACCCATATATATATATAGGAACAAGATCATGTAAAAAACTCCTAAGAAGTTAAAAACCTAAAAACTAGATATCCTGGCCATTGATTTTTGTTTAGCCCATCTTGACTGTCGATTTAATTTTACAAAAAATCAGAGAAAAAAAATCTGTTTTTTTTAATTTACTCTTTTTACTTTTCACACTTGCCGAGGTAAAACTTTGAAGATTAATATCTTTAATTTTGTGTTTAATTTGTAAAAATTATAAAAACTAGATATTAAAAAACTACATGTTGAAACGAATCCAACGAGACCCCACATGACTATGTTTTATCTTATGTATAAATCACAAACGATAGTCAAAATAGACTTTGTGAATAGTGAAAAAGTCAAACTGAGTACACTTAAAAAAAGGAGGTAGTACAATCAAGGGGTACATGTTAATATTATAGGGGTACATGTTAATTTAAGGAGATACATATTAATTTCCAAATTAATTCAAATCTTACATACTAAATTAAGAGGGTACATGTTAATAATAAAGGGGTACATGCAATGATAGGGTACATACAAAATCAAACATGAAGAACTGCACTTAAAAAAATTGGAATGAACTTTACAAAAAAAAATCCCCAAAAACATACTAAATTAAGGGGTTCATGTTAATATTAAAGGGGTACATGCAAATTAAAGATACAAGGGTACATACAAAATCAAACATGAAAAAATCCACTTAAAAATAATTCGAACTTTAAAAAAAATGCATAGAAACATACAAAAATAAGAGGGTACATGTTAATAATAAAGGGGTACATGCAAAGATACAAAGGTACATACAAAATCAAACATGAAGAATTGCACTTTAAAAAAATTCGAACTTTATAAAAAAAATGCACAAAAAAATACTAAATTAAGGGGGTACATGCAAAATTACAAGATTACATACAAAATCAAACACGAAGAACTACACTAAAAAAAATTCAAACTTTATAAAAAAATGCACAAAAAGATATTAAATTAAAAGGGTGCATGTAAATAATAAAGGGGTACATGCAAAGATACAAGGGTACATACAAAATCAAATACGAAGAATTGCACTTTAAAAAAAATCAAACTTTATTAAAAAATGCTCAAAAACCTAAATTTTTGCTTGAAATTAGCGTGAAATCTGTGAAATTAGCATGAATAAACTGGTTCAATAAAGTAGTTTTTTTATAAACCTAAGCGAAACTATTTTTTTTAAAAAAAAAATGGTAACTTGGGTGGTTAGTGTTTTTTACCCCAAAATTAATCACAACCCTTGATCTACATCTAACGGTCATAACTAAAAGTTTTTAGTTTTCAACTTAACATAGCTTTTTAGCAGATCCTGACTCTATATATGTCGATTACTCTCTCAGCAAAGAACAAGCTAGGGTTTCTCAATAACACCATCAAAGAACTATATGTCGATTCCACTGCTGAACATGAAGCTTGGGAGTGCTGCAATCATTTGGTAATTGCCTGGGTACTCTATAATCTTGAACCAAAACATGCTAAGAGTGTGTTATCTTTTCATACTGCAAAGGATATATGGACAAATTTGAGTGAACGTTTTGGTGAATCTTCGATGACTTTAGTTTTTAATCTGGAACAACAATTGAGTGGTCTAGCCCAAGGATCTTTTAGTGTTGCTGAATTTTACACTAATTTCAAAACTATTTGTGACAATTTAGAAGATGCAGAACCATTACCATACTGCACTTGTAATAAGTGTACTTGTAATTTGAGTAAAAGAATTGCAGAACATGAACAATCAAGAAGTGTAGTACGTTTCATGATGAAACTGAATGATCATTTTGAAACAATTAGGGAAAATGTGCTTATGATGAAACCATTCCTAAAGATAGCTAAGGTTTATCGTTTTTTCTCTCAAGAAGAAACTCACAAGGGACTACTCAAACACCGAATGTAGTTGAGCCCATAGTATTCTATGCAGACAAAAGGAGAATAGATCAGAGACCTTACTTTCAACCAAGATAGAACACATGGAATAGGAATCAATACAATTCACCACAGACCTCCTATAGTGTTAGATCTAAAAGACCAGGATCAAACTATTATTGCACTCATTGTAAAATTCCAGGCCATAGCTATGATCATTGCTTCAAGATTCATGGGTTTCCACCTGGTTACGAAGGTCCTCAGAACAATAAGATTGCAGCTGTTTCTATGAACACTGATGAGCAAGGTATTAATCAGGCTAATTCTGCACTAGTATCAGGTTTTACTCCTGAGCAATTGCACTCACTAGTGGAATATATCAACAAAGCTCAGAATATTGATTCCCAAACTGAACGTACTGCTCAGGCCAACTTAGCAGGTATAACTTGCTTCTTTTCTTCTATATCTACAAAATGGATTATAGATAGTGGAGCTTCTAATCATATTTGTCCACATTTAAATATGTTTAGTAGTTTTAAAAGTCTGTATAATAATAATTCAACCATAACTATTCCAGATGGTAGCAAAGTTTCTATTGCACATATTGGAGAAATTTCATTAAGTCCTGATATTACTTTACATGGAGTCTTGCATATTCCTGAATTCCAATTTACTTTGATTTCTGTGAGCAAATTATGCCAAGATTTAAACTGTACTTTATTCTTTGACAATTCTCAGTGTCTTCTTCAAGACCTCACATTGAAAGGGACTCCCATTCCACTTGGTAAAGCCAAAGATGGTCTGTTTTTCTTAGAGCACCATGCTTCTTCTGTTAGCTTTGCTAATTGCTCCAATATTTGTCTTGCTACTGCTACTTCAGATGCTAATTTGTGGCATTTAAGACTAGGACATCTATCTTTTTCACAATTTAAATACTTACCTTTTGAATGTAATAAAAATAAATGTTTTAAACATGATATATGTCAAGTTTGTCCTGTTGCAAAACAAACTAGGCTTAGCTTTCCTTCTAGTACATTAAAAACCTCATCTCCTTTTCAACTCTTGCATATAGATGGTTGGGGTCCATAACAAACTAAAACACAATCTAGTTGTACTTTCTCTTGACTATTGTTGATGATTATTCAAGGTGTACCTGGATTTATTTGCTCAATTATAATTCAGATTCCTTTCTAATATTTGAGAATTTTATTTCTTATGTTAGAAATCAATTCTAAGCTAAAATTATGATTGTTAGGTCAAATAATGCCCTAGACTTTTTTTTTTGGTAAATAGAGAATTTTTATTTCCAAAAAGAAAAATGGTACAGACCCCAAAAACTCCTCAAAACTCCTCAAAACTACACCTATCCCAGATGCTAAAGCCTCACAATAAGACCCTGGCCACCTTCTAGGAAGGGTTCCAAGGCCCCATCAAATCACTGGCAGCATGCTGGGGGACCACAAGACCAACTAAGCTTACACCAGTAAGAGCTTTCTACAAGAGTCATCACAACGACAAGCAGCTAAGAAAATAACCTCCCTAACAATGCTGTCAATAGACCTAAAAGAACCTCTAAATATTACATCATTTCTATATAGCCAGATAACATATACAACCTCAGTGAACACAATAGTCAAAGTCTTGGTCTTACAGCTGCTCCGCTTCATAATGAAGCATAGCCATCGAATTAGCTCTGAGAAAGAAAAAAGTTGGGTTCTTAGCTTCAGTAAATCCAGCAGTCTCTGCCATACCTGCATAGTAAAATTACAATTGAAATAAAGATGTGAGACGGATTCTACAGCTGACCCACATATTACACAACTAGGGCTATCCACATAATTCCAAGCATAAAGTCTCTCCCTAGTCATCAACCTTTCTTGAAGAGCTAACCACAGAATAAAAATACTCTTTGGAGAAGCTCCATTATGACAGACAATATTCCTCCAAGGGACCACCGGGGGGTGGGGGCGAAGAAGCCTATATAGATGTTTAATCTTGAAAGTCCCCTGGTGAAGAACTTGGCTCCATCCCCCAAGTTGGTCTATAATAGACCTGCATTTTTGCACCCTTTTGAGCACCCTATAATAGCCCTAGACTTGATAGAGGGAAGGATGAAATCTTTGTTTAAAAAACATGGCATAATAAATCAAACAAGTTGTAGAGAAATACCCCAACAAAATGGGGTGGTGGAGAGAAAACATAGATATCTTTTAGAAGTTACAAGAGCCTTGTGTATTCAATCAATATTCCTATTCAATCTTGGGGGGAAACTGCTCTTTGTGCAACATATTTAATAAATAGAATGCCACTGTCCATTTTATCTAATAAATCACCTTATGAAAAATTGCATCAGCTACCTCCCTCTTTGACTCATTTAAGATCATTTGGGTGTCTATGTTATGTCTCTACAGTTAAACAGGGTAGAACCAAATTAGATCCAAGAGCCAAACTAGCTGTGTTCATAGGTTATTCAATTACTCAAAAAGGATATAAAGTTTTAGATCTTCTAACTTATAATATCATTGTTTCAAGTGATGTGGTATTTCATGAACTTAATTTCCCTTTTCATTCAAAACCACCAAATTACAAAATTTCCCTTGATCATAACATCTTCTTGCCCTCTATTTCATCCCCTTTGCCTAACACTCATTGGGACAATGCTTTTCCAAATCTTGACACCCTACATCCAAACACACCAATAAATCATTCTAAAACCACTACTGAAAGTATATCCACCTTGGATCCTCTCGTATAAAACACCCAACATCATTCTACTAGCAGCAACAACACTGTAACGTAACTGTCCCTGCCAGACTAGACAGAAACAAATTCCCACCTTCTTACTTGAAAGATTACTACTGCCCCTCTCATATCACAAAACATTGGTGTAATTTGGTTACTTATACTTCAGTTGCCAATCCTTTCAATACCATTTCAAATATCATTGAACCAAAAACTTACTTTGAAGCTTCCACTAAACCAGAATGGGTTCATGCTATGCAAAAAGTGATCAAAGCTTTACAAGATATAGAGACCTGGAGACTTGTTGATTTACCTATAGGAAAGAAACCTATAGGATGTAAATGGGTATATAAAGTGAAACTTAATTCTGATGGTACTTTAGAAAGGTGTAAAGCAAGATTAGTAGCTCAAGGCTATAGTCAACAATATGGCATAGACTTTGAAGAAACCTTTTCCCCAGTTGTAAAGATGACAACAATATGATGTATTATGGCAATAGCTTCTCAAAAATCTTGGCCTCTTTATCAATCGGACATTAATAATGCTTTTTTACATGGGGATTTACATGAAGAAGTCTATATGAAAGTACCACAAGGTATACCTAATTCAGAAAATAAGGTTTGCAAATTAAATAAGTCCCTTTATGGACTAAAACAAGCCTCTAGACAATGGTTTTTAAAACTCCAAATAGAGTTACAAAAATAAAGATTTCAACAATAAAAAAATGATCCCAGTTTGTTCATAAATAAATCAGAAAATAATATTACTATAGCTGCTGTAAATGTTGATGATATCCTCCTAATGACGAGTGAAACATAGCCTAAAATGGAAAACTTAAGCGAGTGAAGCCATGCGTAGAAGCCTAGGATAAGGTATTTTAATTTTCTTTGCGTTTTCCGCGTTAATTTGTGTGTGATTTTACTAACCTGAAGTGTTGTTTCGTAGAATGTCAACTCCAGAACGCAATTCTCGCTTCAGACGCCGAGCTTTGGAGGATGCCGTCCTCACTTTAGCTCAGAAGAGTGTTCAATCTCAGAGTAGTCAATCGTCCTTCGATCAGGTTGCACGACTTCGACCGCCGATCTATGACGGGGCAGCAGACCCGACCGTTCTCGAGAACTGGATTCGAGAAATGCAGAAGCTGTTTGATGCCTTTGCATGTTCCGAGCGGAAAAGAGTTCCGATAGCGTCCTATTATCTGAGGGGCGAAGATGACAACTGGTTGAGTACATTGCGGGCCAATCCCGAAACAGAGCTAGTGCTAAACTGGGAAGACTTCACCGGAAAGATTCAGGACTGGTTCTATCCTGAAGAGCTGAGATGGCAGAAGCAGGAAGAATTCCTCACGCTCAACCAAGGCAACATTTCCGTCCAAGCTTACACGGACAAGTTTACAGAACTTTCTCGGTTTGCCACCGCGGTCATTCCATCTGAAGCTGAGCGAGTCAAGCGGTACATTAAGAGGATGGACCCCTGCGTTCGAGTTCATGTGATCAGTAACGGTGCCACAACTTTTCAGAGGGCGTATGAAGTGGCTCTGGAGATTCATGCGTCAATTGCCGAGGAGGAAGCAGCAAAAAAGAGGGTGTCTTCGGTTTCTACACCAACACCAGCAAAGAAGCCTCGGTTCGAGTCTACTCAGAAGCTGCAACAGAGTGCTCGATCAGCTCCAAGCCAAGGCCTGAGAATCTGTCAAGGCTGCAAGAAAGAGTATCACCCGGGCAAGAGATGTGATGGGTCACCGATAGTATGCTTTGAATGCGTTCAAGAAGGTCACAAGTCGGTGTTCTGTCCTAGGAAACGCCCAGCAGCAACGAGCAGTCCAGCACCAGTTAAGAACAGAAACTTCTGCATGACTCAGGAGGAGGCGGATGCTCAGCCAGATGTGGTCACGGTACCTTCCTCGTCCATGATATTAATGCTTATGTTTTGTTTGTTACGGGTGCTACGGTGTCTTGTGTTGCAAAATCTTTTGTTGTAAAAGCTAACCTAACGGGAGAGTCTCCTGTCAAATCTGTAATAACTCTTCCTTCGGGAGACGATTTTTCTTGCTGTCGGGAATACAAAGATTTTCCCATCGTTATATCTGGAGTGCAGTTTGAAGCAGATCTGAAGGAATTCCCTATGATAGAGTTCGACATGATCTTAGGGATGGATTGGCTAGCAAAGTATCGAGCATATATTCGTTGTCACGATCATGCTATCACTTTGCGAGGACCTAATGCAAAAAGGGTAACCCACGTTGGGAAGCCCATGAGCAAAGGTCTGAAGATAGTGTCAGCAATGAAGATGCGCAGTCTACAACGCAAGGGTGAAGCGGTATACCTGTGTCAAGTCAAGGACATGTCCAAGGAAGAACAGTTGGAGGCCATCCCTGTGGTTCGAGACTATGCAGACGTTTTCCCAAAAGAGTTGCCAAGGATACCACCGGAACGAGAAGTGGAGTTCAACATAGATTTGGTGCCTGGAACTGCTCCAATCTCGAAGGCTCCATATCGTATGGCCCCTGCAGAGTTGAAAGAGTTGAAGACCCAGTTGCATAAGGCCCAGTGTGTCTTCTTGGGGCGCTCCAGTATTGTTCGTTAAGAAGAAAGACGACAGTATGCGGTTATGTATCGATTACCGAGAAATTAACAAAGTGACGATCAAGAACAGATATCCTTTGCCTAGGATTGAAAATTTATTTGATCAGTTGAAGGGAGCCAGTGTGTTCCCCAAAATTGATCTCAGGTCAGGGTATCATCAGATTCCAGTGAAGTCGAAAGATAAACCGAAGACCGCTTTCCGCACCAGATACAGGCACTATGAATTTGAGGTAATGCCGTTCGGTTTAACTAATGCTCCTGTAGTTTTTATGGATCAGATGAACCGAACTTTTCACCATGTCTTGGATGTGTGTGTGGTGGTGTTCATCGACGACATTCTTATATATTCAAAGAGTGAACGAGAGCACACTCAACATTTGCATATGGTGCTAGACGTCTTACGAGCTCAGTAGTGATTCGCAAAGTTTTCTAAGTGCGAGTTTTGGCTCAAAGAAGTAGCCTTTCTAGGGCATGTGATCAATGCGGATGGTGTCAAGGTAGATCCAGCCAAGATAAAGGCGATAGTGGAGTGGCATAGCCCTAAAAATGTGGCCGAGGTCCGAAGTTTTCTTGGCCTAGCAGGTAATTTAAAGCATTTGAGAAGGCTGAGTTAGCTATATATGCATGAATATTTACCTGTGAAATTTCTGTATCAGGTTACTATCGGAGATTTGTGAAAGATTTCTCCAAGATAGCAGCACCTATGACCAAATTGCTACACAAAGATTGCAAGTATGTGTGGACAAATCAGTGTGAAGAAGCATTCCAGACCCTCAAACAGAGTCTTGTATCTGCGCTAGTTCTTGCTCTGCCAAATGAAGGTGTGGGATATGAAGTCTACAGTGACGCGTCCAAGAAGGGTCTAGGATGTGTGCCGATGCAAGAAGGCAAAGTAATTACATATGCTTCGAGGCAACTCAAGGTTCATGAGTAGAACTACCCTACTCATGACTTAGAGTTGGCAGCTATAATGTTCGCTCTGAAGATTTGGCGACATTATCTCTATGGAGCTACTTGCAAGCTATTAACCGACCATAAGAGCCTGAAGTATATCTTCACTCAGAAGGAGCTCAACATGAGGCAGCGACGATGGCTCGAGTTGATCAAGGATTATGACCTCTCAGTTGACTATTATTAAGGGAAGGCCAATCGGGTAGCAGATGCCCTCAGTCGTAAAGATCACCATTCACTCAATAGGATGACGGTTTTTCATAAGGAAATCTGCGCTGATCTTCGCAGGATGGAGATTGAGATGGTAATGTCGGGTAGCATGCGAGTCTACCTTAATGCCATGAGTGTTGAACCCAGATTGTATCAGGAGTTACGGTAAAGTCAGAAAGAGGACCCGCAGCTCGAGAAAATTCGTGAAACCAAACTTCAAGGCAAGGCAGAAGACTTCACGATTGATTCAGACGGCGGTATGAAGTTCCGCAACAGGTAACGGAGCTAAAAGTTATAGTTAAACTGTTTTCACCTAATGGATACTAAATTCTACTCTGCAACAGGTGGTGTGTGCCCCAGAATTCGAGACTGAAAAATCGGATTATGGAAGAGGCTCACAATACTCCCTATTCGGTGCATCCAGGTGGTGGGAAGCTCTATAAGGATCTGAAATAATATTTTTGGTGGCCAAGGATGAAGCAAGAAGTCGCAGACTTCGTTGCGCTGTCTCACCTACCAGAAAGTTAAGATTGAGCATCAAAGATCGGGTAGACTGTTGAAGCCATTGTCGATACCCACGTGGAAGTTTGATTCCATATCCATGGATTTTGTAGTGGGCGTACCAGCGAAATCTACGGGTTTGGATACTGTTTGGGTAATCGTGGATCATTTGACTAAAGTCGCCCGATTCATTCCGATGAAGGTACTTGGTCGATGGAGAAGATGGCGGAAGCTTACTCGAGGGAGATCATACGGTTGCATGGTGTACCTAAGGATATCGTATTCGACCGAGATCCTCGATTTTTGTCACGGTTCTGGAAGTCTTTGCAGGAAGCTTTTGGGACTAAGCTTAATTTGATTACAACATTTCACGCAGCCACAGACGGGCAGACGGAGCGGACCATCCAGACACTAGAAGATATGCTACGGGCTTGTGCGTAGAATTTCCAGCAGACTTGGGTTAAATCATTGAGCTTGGTGGAATTTTCGTACAACAACAGCTATCATGCTAGTATCAAGATGGCTCCTTATGAGGCGTTGTATGGGCGCAAGTGTCGCAGCCCTATTTGTTGAAGCGACATCAGCGATGCTTTGGTGATTGGTCCTAATCATATCAGGGACACGGTGGAGCAGGTCAAGATCATCAGGGCAAGATTACAGGCAGCACAGAGTCGACAGATTCATATGCTGATCGTCGACGGAAGCCGTTGGAATTTCAGGTGAGTGATAAAGTTCTGCTGAAGGTGTCTCCGATGAAAGGTGTAATTCAGTTTGGCCAGAAGGGTAAGCTCAGACCCAAGTATGTCGGGCCATATGAGATTTTAGAACGGGTCGGAGAAGTTGCTTATCGGTTGCCGTTGCCTCCGGATCTATCGAAGGTTCATGATGTGTTTCACGTATCCCAGCTACGGAAATACGTGAATGACCCTTCTCACATTATTCCTGTGGAATCGTCAGAGATCGAGCCGAACTTGACCTTTGAAGAGAAGCCAGTGCAGATTTTGGATCGCTAGGATCGAATGTTGCGGCGTAAAGTGGTGCCTTTGGTTAAGGTACTCTGGCGTAGTCAGAAGTTCGAAGAGGCTACATGGGAGACGGAAGCTTCGATGAGGGATAAGTATCCCGAGCTGTTTGAAGCAGGTATGCAGCTGTGCTGGTTGTTTCGTTTTATTTTATTTATGTCTGTGTCTATTTTCATGAATGTGTTATTTGAGCTTCTTTAAGTAAATTTCGAGGTCGAAATTTATTTAAGGAGGGGTGACTGTAATAACCAGAAATTTTGGGCCAGAAAATTTCGTGGTTAATTATTATTATTTTTAATTTTCTAAGTCCAAAAGGCCCAATTATTTGGAATGTTTAATTTTATTTCTTTTCTTTATCTTGAATTTGGGCCCAATGACCCAAATCCTTCCTCCCTTGGCCGGCCCCCATATCATGGCCAAGGAATATTATCCTTCTTAATTTATTTATTAATTGGATAATTGTATATCTATTAATCTAATTAATAATCCTATTTTAACTAACTTTTACCTAGTCTCCTAGTTTGACTCAACTAACCCTAATATCACTCATTCCCTCCTTCTACTTCTAAAAAATCACGGCTCCCCCTTAGTTTATTTTCTTTAATTTATTTCTTTTTGTTCTTTATAATTAAATAGGGAACAAAGCTCGTAACCTTTTCACCTAACTTCAAAACTCTAAACTCTCAAATGAACCCATAAAAACCCCCTAGCTAGCCGTGTGTTATTTGAACCAAACAACAAGAAATTTTTCTTGATTTTCTTCCTGAATCCAGATAACTAGTCTATCTCTTTTAAATCTGGTACAAGTTTTCCATATAATTAATTAGGATTAAATCAGGAAAATTGATAGAATTAGTATCATGATAGGTTAGAATATTTCAAACCGTATGATGTATTGTTTATGATATTTTGTTGATGTTTTATTAAATCTTTATGCATCTTTATGAATCTTTAATTGTTTTAATTAATTCTATGCATAAAATAATATCTGTAATTGTATGTTTACATTGAATAATTGCATAATAATTGTTGAATCTTGTACTTGGAAATTCGTGTGAATGTCGAGTAGAGTAGGGTGATTTTGATGATGATTTTTATGATATTTTCTTGTATAAAATTAATGATCTTGATTATCTAATTGTTTAATTAAAGTCATAAATTAAAATTATTATTTTTGTTCTTGAGAGTATGGATGTGGAGTGGCCTAGTGTTTTAAAAGTAATTAAAAATCTAATTTTTCTTGATGAATCTTGTAACAATTCTTGACTATTATTCAATCTTGAATTAAATCTTTAATTTAATCATGTTATTATTAATTCTTGAAATAAATCTTGATATTGTTGTTTAGCCAAGAAGGTCGTGTGGTTTGTGTGCATTAAAGGATTAATTTTGATCTTGTTTTGGTCCAAGTTTGACGATTTAATGTTTAAAGCATGATTTTATTGTTTATTATTAGATTTATATGATCAATTTATGCTAATTGTATTTAACTAATTTAAGTGTCAATTTTGATTATTTTTGTTCATGAATGTCGAGTGGCTCAAAGGTGAAAAAGAGGATTTTTATCATGTTTTAAGCAATATTAATTGATGATTGATAGTTTATATGATTAATTGTTTATTTAATTGATTTATTAAATTGTTTATGTGTTTATTTAAGGAATTGATTTAATTATTTTTCTATAGTTGAAAATGTCGACTGGTGCATAAAAGGTTATGATCAATTTTAGTTTAATTTTTGGCTTATAATAATTTAGTTTGTAATTTTAGGTATTAATATAATTAAAGGAATAAAAGGAATTAATAAGATAAGTTGCAATATGTAGGAAAGGAATAATATGATGATAAGGATAAGTTATAAGATGATAAGAAGTATTGGTCTCACGATGGCCATGTTGAAAAGATAAGATAAGAAACGGACGCCTGTTTGGTGATACACGGGTCACCAGATTAGGTTAAGTCGAAGCCACTGCCCTACTGCGGTCTCTGGGTAGTTCTGGATCTTAAGATGTGTAGTCGTCTAAGTAGTAGTACACGGGCTACTATTTAGGAGTTATGGCCATAGCTTAGGCTTAGTTCTTGCAAAGGAGAGCTACGGGTAGAATACACGGGTTCTTCCCGGCGCATTTTAGGAAAGTTGGGAGGTACGCGGGCATCCTTACGAGCTATAATGACCGGTCCATAAGGTTAAGAACACGGCTAAAGGAAGGGTTTGAGTAATAATATGAGAAGATAAGTATTTCACGGGTTGGAGTAGGATTGATATGGTTATGTATGTATTTACGTATTTATATGTTATTTATGTATGTATTTATATGTTATTTACGCATAGTATAAGTATGATATGTTAAGTCTTCCGCTGTGTACGTCTGATAGGTATGTATTTATGTATGTATTTTGTATACGTATTTGTATGTAATTGTGTATGTATTTCAAGTGAATTTTATACGTATTTTGTAAGTATTTTATACGTATTTTCCTATGTATTTTTATACGTATTTTGTATGTATTTTATACGTATTTTACTCGTATTTTTATACGTATTTATATGTATTTTTATACGTATTTTGTATGTATTTTTATACATAATTTGCATGTATTTTTATACGTATTTCGTATGTATTATTGCATGTATTCTGGTATGTATTTTTATACATATTTACATGTATTTTTGTATGGTTTTCGTGGTTAATTCTATGATATTATATGGTTAATGGTCCCTCATTTTAGCGGGACATCCTAGTTACTCGCCACTGACGGTGGACCCCCTCCATTTCAGGTGATGATGCAGATGCATGAGTGGGCTTACGTATGGATCGGGTTGAGTGTTATGTCGAGATTAGTAGAGAGAAGTAGAGAACCCAGAATCTATTTTATTGTTCTTATTTTATTTTTGTTTAGTTTTGCCCAGCCTGTTGAGAAGGGACCGTTTAATTTGTATTTTGGTATTTATTTGAGGACTTTTGGGACTTTTATTTATTTATTAGTTAGTAAATAGATTAATGAACTTTAATATTAATAATGTTATTTAAGTTTTGTTTGGTAATGATCCATTTGTCGATTTCCATCGTAAATCGACAGCCTATAAAATTCGGGTCGTTACAGGGGTGGCCTGGGCGAGATACGTGAATTGCCACTAATGTCTTTGAGGATCAAATCGGATCCCAAATGCATTTAGTGTGGCGCCACATACTTGGCCCAGAACGGGGGACTCTGATCTTTAAAAAGGTTCCTTGTTGTCAGCCACTAGCACTTGCTGAGGCTTAGCAGGTAAGGGTTTGGCAAGTTTTGTGATGTGGGGCTCGGCACCCTTACTAGTTTCAGGGACCAAGAAGTACGGGGTGAGAAGTGACGGTGTTGATGTCACTCCTTCCCTACGTTCCTGTTGAACTCGGTCTTGATGCCTCTACTTCCTGTCGAACTCAGTCTTGAGTTACTTTGTTTGCCCTCCTCCTTTGGTCAGGAGGTCAGTTGGTTGCACTCAACAACTTTTTGTTTGTGGAGCCATGGGGGTAAAATTTGGCACCCATGGTAATTTTTAAAGAGGGAGAGAGGAAAGGAAAGGAGGAAAGGGTTTTTTTTTTTGTAGTAATTGTGTTTTTGGTGGTAATTTTGTTGTGATTTTGCCTTAAGGATTTACTTCCTTTTATAGACATCTTTTTGCTTCTCCGCATTAAATGGCATTAAATGCGGTTTTTCGACCCACTCGGCTCGGCTATATTGTGTTGCCCCCATTCATCCGGGGTTGAGTTTCAAAACTCTGCTCGGGATGAATGATATTACAACTTGCTCTGGTTGAGTTTCACTCGGTTCTTGATACTAAGTTGAGTAGGCGTATCTGGGTGTTTGGCCAAGATAGGTTCTGCCTTTCTGTGCCGAGTGAAGGATGTGGTATCGTACGTAGTTTGGTTATTCAACCAAAGATTGTCTTCTTATACTTTGTTGTGGTTTACTCGACACTCGGCTGGGAGGGTTGAATTATGTTTTGGCCGAGTGGAGGGTGTAATTCATGTAATACTCGGCCAGGATGGTTGTATCCTATGGTAGTCGAGTGGAAGGCATAGTTTACTCAACACTCGGCCAAGATAGTGGCATCCCTTGTTGGCCGAGTGGAAGGCATGACTTAACATTCGGCCAGGAGTGTGGCATCCCTTGTTGGCCGAGTGGATGGCATAGTTGACTCGACACTCGGCCATGATGGTGGCATCCCTTGTCAGCTGAGTAGAGGGCATAGTTCACTCGACACTCAGCCAGGATGGTGGCATCCCTTGTTGGCCGTGTATAGGGCATAGTTCACTCGACACTCGGATAGGATGGTGGCATCCCTTGTTGGCCGAGTGGAGGATCGGGGTTTTGTGACTCGAGTGTGCACTTGTGAAGGAGTGTGAACACTTAGCTTTCCCTTGTTTGTATGGTGTGCTCGACATTTAGCTAGGATGGAATGCATCCCTTTTTGTGCCGATGTGAGAATTTTGTGACCTCGCTTGGCCAACCGTCCGAGGGTGCTCCCTTGGTAGCGTGCGACCCTGGACTTAACCATATTGACATGTTTCACTTGACACTCGGCCAGGATGGTGGACATCCTTTTGTGGCTGAGTGGAGGGACATGCCCTGCTCAACATTGGCTAGGATGGTGGACATACGTTTTGGCCAAGTGGAGGTTTAGATTGTACTCGATACTCGAACAGGATGGTAGACATCCACTTATTGGCCGAGTGGAGGTTTGTTTGACTCGACACTGGCCAGGATGGTGGACATCCCCTTTTTTGGCCGAGTGGAGGTTTTAAGTTACACTCGACACTCGGCCCGGATGTTAGACATCCCATAATGGCCGGGTGGAGGTTTTAAGTTGTACTCGACACTCGGCCCGAATGTTAGACATCCCATATTGGCCGAGTGGAGGGTGTGGATCTTCTGGCCGAAGGTGCTCCATTGTTGAAGCGCTGACTCTGATCCTTGTGAAGTAGTTCCTTCTTGCTGAGGAGTCGTGTCGTTTTGAGAGATGATGATTCGTGGTCCCTTTATTTACTATAAATGGGTAGACTTTGTCTCCACTTGTCATTTTCAATAGTTTATTGTTGGTGGGCCTAATTCTCGAGAAAGTGACAGAGGATCTTCTTTCTTCCGGAAGTCAATATCATCCCATAAGGAGTTTTTCTTCAGGTATTCTTCTTTCCTTTTCTTTTGTTTCCTTTCTTTATGCAATAACGCAATAAGTGAGTCTGCTCAGTATTGTAATAAGTCTGAGTCATGGACATGTATGACTCTTTATCTGAGCAGAGTACTCCCCCTGCCTTTCCTCCCCCTATTCTGGAGAGGAAAATAAGAGTGAGTGGCCTTGCAGTGGTGAAAGCCCATGCATGATTGCCAGAGTGTTCTGATCTGGCTGAGGCCCTTCCTCTATCCTCCTCGGATGGCTTGGAATGTGGAGAAGCCGAGTCTGAGGATGGTTATGAGAAGTTACCTTTTCCTTGGGAGGTTTCCTTAGCCATGCATGGTTCTAAACGTGGTTACTTGGACCGTATGATGGAAACAAGGGCAGTGAGGATGGCTGCTGAGGATGAACAGATCAACACCGAGGTAGAAAGGCCAACTAAAAAAGAGAGATTGAATAATGGAGAAGAGCTTGATGATACCGAACTGCAGAGTACTAGCGGCCGAGAGGGCCATTTATATGGATTTGGTGCTTATTTCATAAGGGCCAAGTTTTGGATATTGTTGGATGTCGAGTTCGGGCATTTTCATGCACTATACGGGCTGAAGGCGCCGTATCAATTTATCAGGCCTTTGGAGGAAAGTACAATCATTAACCAACCAGTTGGTTGTATGGCCGTGTATGAGGCTCATTTGAAAGCTGGGATCAGGTTCCCGTTATCCCCGGCCTGGGTGATGATCCTTCGGGTGTATAACTTGTCTTTATCCCAACTGGTGCTGAACATCGTGTATACCATCTCGTGCTTGATGGTGGTGTGTAGTATGTTGCGTGTTACTTTGACTTTAAACTTGTTTCGAAATGTCTTTAAATTGATAGTTAGTGAACCTAAGTTTCACGCTGAAGGTTGGTGGCACTTTGGAACAAGAGAAGCATACCGAGTCTACTCGAAGTTGCAAAGTAGTCATAATTTTTTCAGACATGACTTTGTGTTTGTCCACCGGGGAGATGCCGAGTGAGACGTTTCTCTCGAACCGATATCCGAGCCGAATGTTAGCCTCAACTTGGGGGTTCCTGAGCTGAATCAGGAGGAAGCTGCAGTTGCCTGTTACTTGCAGGCCTACAAGCAAATTCAGCGGAATTGGACGTATGGCCAACATCCCAACTGTTGGGTTCCAAATGATAAAGTCTTGTCGGATGAGTTTTTTCTTTCGGCTCTAGGTTTGAGTCGATACTACCCGAGGAGTATACTTCTGACATTGAATGCTTCGTAAAATTTTAAGTCCTTTTTCTTATACACTTTGTTATTTGCCTGCAGAGGACGCCCTAAGGAGGTTGAGTGGTGGAGAGATGTCAAAGAGAATGACGACAACAATCCTGGAGGGTGCGAAGCTGCGTAGGGCCTTAAAGGATGGGAGCGTAAAGGCTCCGCCTGTCCCACCGGTATGACTTCTTTGTTTCGTCTTTTCAAGGGGAGGAGATATCTTTGTTGATTAACTTTTCCCTTATTTGTTTAGGATCTCGGTGAGTCCAGGAAGAGGAAGAGACCTACCTCAAGGGCTGTTCCAAAGTCTACTCGAGTCAGTCAGCCTCAAGCCCCTCGTCTTGATGTTATCCCTCAAGATATGGGTGGGCCTCTTGAGATTCAGGATAACAATGATCTCTTCAACTATTCTGAGTTGTTGGGCGAGCATCAGGCTGAGGATTTTGCCAAGGCTGGACAAAGCCAACCCATTGATGCTGAGGCATCTTCTTATGTGGTCCCTGAGTGCCCTGAGCAGGTTGAGGCCGAGGCCATGTCACAGAGCCGGACAAGGGAAAGACGAAGGTGGATTTATCGCCTCCTGCAGGTCATGCCGTTCCCTTCTCCCAGTTGTCTTTGGCTGAGAAGTCAATTCGGATAAACCAAGGTATGAAGTTGATTTGTTCGACTGAGGATGAGAAGGAGCTGAGTCGCCTGGGCTCGGAACAAGTTGACTACCTTCTTGTGAATGGTTAGAGGTATACTTTTCAACTTACTTTCTTCTTTAACTTTCTTGCTAATTTCTTACAGAGTTGTCTTTTGTAGATGTCGGTGCGGCTGCGTGCATTATCCAAGCACTTATGTGTTATTGTTGCCAAGAATGTGGACGGTCTCTCGGCTGAGCTGAGTGCTCTTAAGGCCGAGAAGGTGGCATGGCTTGAGAGGACTCAAGCCTTAGAAGAGACAGAGACCACCTTGAGTGCCAAGTTGTCTTCCGCTCAAGCTTAGGTTGGGGTATGAAGACTGAACTGGCTGCTGTCCGGGCCGAGCTTGAGGCTGCTCGGAAGGAGGCGTTTGATGCCTCAGTTCGTCATCATGATATTGTGAGCAAACTGACTAAGGAAAGGGCTCAATTGGAGAGGGTTTTGACTGAGACACAAGACTTAGTTGCGGAGGAAAAAGAGCGGGCAATTACCCTCCTCTGGACCTTGGATGAGATGACTCATAATTTTTATGATGAGAGGTGGGCTGAGATGCAGTTAGTGCTCTGCCAAGATGCCCTTTTTGAGAGTTGGAAGGGAACCGAGGCAGCCTCTGATTATATTGTTGACTTGAGTCTGGAGGCCGCTGAGATTGAGGGTCAGACGGTCAAGGAGAGGATGCTCAAGGTACTTAGCAGTTTGTGTGCTGAGAAGAAGGATGAGATTGAGGCTGAGTATGAGAGTTTGCGTTAAGAGGATGAGGCTCGGTTCAAAGATCAACTCATGCTGCAGGAACTTGAGAAGGAGTTTTATTCTGTGGATCACCAAGAAGGTCACGATGAGGTTGATGATGCAGCAGTTGACCGTTTGGCTGCAAGGCTTGGTGAGGCAAGTTCTGGTGATATTGATGCTGACGATGACAATGATGATGATGATGTTGTCCGAGAGGTGGGGGGTCCCGAGAGGGAGCGTCGTTCAAAGAGAAGGGCTGATCCTTCCCCCACCAATCCTCATGCCGAGTCTCAGCCTAATCCTCCTATGTTGTAATTTTGTATATTGTTGTTGATGGATATTGTAATTGTCTTTTTGTAATTAAGACTTTGTTGAGGGCTGTATGCCTGCTTTTTGTAATTATGACTCTATTGGCTGATCAATGTAATGCTTGTTGCTAACATTCTGAGTACATGCTTTTATAGGTAACACTTTAACAAAATATGTAATTTTTACACTGACAGCTACTTACATATTCTATGCCCCTAATTACATGTTTTGTTGAAAACTTAAAGTTACTAGAAGGAAATTAGATGTAGAACTTCTTCAGGTTATCTATGTTCCATGGCCGAGTTAGTGACCGACCTTCCTCGTCTTGTAGCCTGTAGGATCCTGGCCTGATAACCTCTTCCACTTGGTATGGTCCTTCCCAATTTGGTGTCAGCTTGCCTTTAGTGGGTCTTCTTCCAGTGGCCTCAAATTTCCTGAGTAACTAATCACCTTTTTCAATTGGTCGAGGGGCCACTCTCTTGTTGAAGTACCGAGTTATCTTTTGTTTGTAGGAGATGGATCTGAGTAGGGCCTCATTCCTTCTTTCTGGAAGAAGGTCGAGGTCTACCTTCCTCTTTTCATTGTTTTCCTTGCACTCGTAGTAGGAGATCCTTGGTGAAGGTATCCCTACTTCCACTGGAAGGACAACTTCGCTGCCATAAACTAAGGAAAATGGAGTATTTCCTGTTGCTTCCTTAGTAGTTGTCCGAGCTGACCAGAGAACCCCTGGGAGTTCTTCGATCCATGAACCTTTGGTGCCTTCGAGCTGGGTCTTGATTCCTTTTAGTATGATCTTGTTGGCAGCCTCGCCTTGGCCATTCGTCAAGGGATGGGCCATTGACGTAAACCTTGCTTGGATGCCGAATTCAGAACAATATTCCCGAGTGGGTCCACTGTCAAATTGTCAACCGTTATCCGAAATAAGCATTCGGGGAATGCCAAACTGAGTGATGATGTTTTTCCATATGAACTGTCTGACCTGCCTATCGGTGATACTTGCAAGCGCTTCAGCCTCGATCCACTTAGTAAAGTAGTTTACGGCAACCAAGAGAAACTTTTCCTGGGCTACCACTGGAGGGAAAGGGCCAAGTATGCCCATACCCCACTTGTCAAAAGGCAGTGTACGTGTAATGGTTGCCAAATCTTGTGAGGGCCTTCTGGGTATATCCCCGTGTAACTGACACTACTTACATTTTTGGACGAGGGACATGACGTCCTTTTTGATGGACGGCCAGTAGTATCCTGTCATGAGTGCCTTGTTTGCAATGGTACGTGATCCCTGATGGCTACCGCATACCCCTCCATGTATCTCTTGTAAGATGTTACTTCCTTCCTCAAGGGTGACACACTTCAGCAGTGGATGGGTGCAGGATAGCTTGTACAATTGTTGATCGTACCAAAGGTAGTTCCGACTGAGAGCCTTGACTCGAGCTTGCTCCCTTTCCTCTGAGGGTAGCTGATGGTCCCTTAGGTAAGAGATGATGCTGGTTCTCCAGTAGGCCTGTTGAGCCACGGTGTTGACGCTGAGTTCATTGATGCTGGGCTCAGGCAATACCTCCCAGTTAATAATTGTTTATGCCAAAAATCGCCAAGGTGACAATCTTTGGTTGGGACAACGATAACTAGACTAAAAGGAAGAAATTAAATGGCATAATTAAAGAACAAAGAAAAGACAGAAGAGACACACGAGGATGGTGACGCGGAAAACCTTTAAATAGGTGACAAACCGCGGGTGGCTATGAGTCCACCAATCCACTATTTGAGTATTGATTTATTTCTTACAATGGAATTGTTAAATGAAAAGTAAAGTTAAACACTCGTAATGAATTACAATGGTGGGAGGAGAGAAATGTATGAGTTTTCTGTATGCTTTTTCTGATGAATATCTTGTATCCCCTAAAAAACCCTAAAACAACTCTTTTATAGGGACGCTCCTCTCCTTGCTCCATCCGTTGTAGCCACCTTGAGAATAAGTCGTCAAGCAACGGGCTGGTGACGTGGCATCTGGCTTGGTCAAGAGAGCTCAAGTCGTTCCTTGCTTTTCTCAACTGCCTTGGACTAAGTCATCACTCAGAATCTTTGAGAAGATAACCGTCTGCTAGGTGTCCCGCCAAGCTTGCCGAATCGGCTAGGCAAAATCTGGCCATAACAATTTGGACTATAATGGACCTCAAACAATAATAATCAGAATTTATTGCTTGAAAGATTATAGATTTCACTCTCAAAAATCACTCAAGACAACAACAATATGGATATTTTAGTGACTAAATAGAATATAAAGCTAAGAGAATCACTCTCAAATCTGAATATTCGGATGGTTAGCTTCAATTAAGAGGGTCAATCTCCTAATCTATTAACTTAGACAATGAAACTAAGAGGGTATATCTCCTAATTCAATTAATCTAATTGGTGAAATCTTGTAGTTAGACAACTATCCAAGAATTTCGAACAAGTTTAGTTCTTAAACACACAGTTTAAAATATTAGAGAGAAAACAAAGTTTTCAATTTCAATTTCATTCAAATCTGATTTTCTTAGTACATACTACAAGCTATTTATAGCAAAATAGAGCTATATATAATTATATGTATAAAATACGTATATTCGTACAATACGCTGAAAATACGTAAAAGCTACTATACTTATCTAATACAATACAAGTATTATACAACCTAAGGATAAACTCAAAGCAATAAACAAAGCTTAAAAACAACCAAAATATCAAGCAAAATCAGCCACCATAGTCCACTTGCACCACTTGCACAAGTTGAATCAAATGAGCACCACTCAAGCTTGTTGTAGCTTCCATGACTCACCTAAGATATGTCAAGCTCCAACCAAGTTGTATGACACAAATCTAGGCTAGTAGATGATGCAGCAAGGCTACTTACTCAACTTGCAAGACCACACACAAAGCCCACAATAATTCTTGCAACAGCTGAAACTCGTATTCAGAACACGGGCTAGGTCGCGACTCGCGACCAAATGTTGCACCTCGCGAGATGCTTCTGGAATGGTTAGCTTTGTTTCAGCCAAAGTACGTAGCCAAGAGCATGAGGCTCGCGACTCGCGACTCACTATTGTCCCAAACCTTCAATTTTGCTCCGTAGTTGCACCTTCTTGCATATTAAGCTATCAACCTAAAAGGGCTTTACTAGCTATTACAAATTACATTCAAAAGTAACTTAAACTACTACTCTAAAGTACTTATTAAGATAATACAAAATAAACGTAATTAGAACCACTAATTGTCAATCTTTGATCATAGTTCACTTTCTCCTTCTACAAAATGAAATTGTGCTCAATTTTAGCACTTAAAACTTTCAAAAGTTAAGACAAATTTCAAGAAGTTAGCATATGAACATTGTTCACAAAGTAAACTTCCTAGGTGGGCGTTTCCTATGTGATTTCTCCCTCTTTCCCAAGCTGATTTTATCCCTAATCACCTTCTCGCAAAGTAAATTCTGATTTTGTTTATGCTTATGATTAGCCTTTTTAGGTGGTGATAAGGGTAACAATGTTTTGATTTTTCCCTCCTTATGCACCGTATACACATTAGTAAGGCCATTATGAACGACTTTCCTATCAAATTGCCAAGGACGCCCTAGTAGAACATGGAAAGCAGTCATGGGAATTACATCACAAAGTATTTCATCAAAATAATTACCAATTGAAAATGAAAGCAATACTTGATGTCGTACCCTTACCTTCCTCTCTTCATTAAGCCATTTCAGAGTGTATGGAATTGGATGACTCATGGTTGGTAATGCTAATTTTTCAACTAGATTACTTGATGCCACATTAACACAACTTCCTCTATCAGTTATCAAAGTACAAAGTTTATTTTGGACTAAACAATTAGATTGAAAAATCAGTCCTCTTTGTTCATCCCCTACAATAATATCCCTATTGATCACGGACCTTCTTAACACCAAAACTTCCCCCTCCATTTCTGGATTACACACTTCCTCCTCCTCTTCTATTTCCACCATGCCTAAATCAAGTTTTTCTTCAAGTTTTACGAGTTCCTCAATCTCTTCTTTACCATGGATAGTTAAAGTTCTACTTGTTGGACATTTTGCTTAATAATGGTCATAACCTTGACATCTAAAACACTTTACTTTAAGCACTCTATCCTCTAATTCTTTTCTTTTATCTTTTTTCATGAACTCAGATTTAGACTCTTTTTCAAGACTACTAACATTAGGATGGAC
This sequence comes from Salicornia ramosissima, assembly GCA_951394345.1. NCBI lineage: Eukaryota > Viridiplantae > Streptophyta > Magnoliopsida > Caryophyllales > Amaranthaceae > Salicornia > Salicornia ramosissima. Next base: position 25,202,376 of record OX596239.1, read on the forward strand.
ATTAGCATCATTAGTAGTAAAAGACTTTGAATAAAACTTATTCACAAATGACTTTTTCTTCTGTTTTTCAATTTTTTGTGCCAATTTGCAAGCTTCATTATAAGTCAAGTATGGAAAGACCTCAACTTTTTCCCTTAACTCAGAATTTAAACCTCCTAATTAAAAAACGACCCAATTTTTGTTCTTCAGATTCTTCAATATCACATACCATGGATAGCTTTTCAAACGCTTTAATGAACTCTTCTATGGACAAACTATCTTGTTTTAATGTAGACCATTTCATATATTGACTCTGTTTGTAATTAGAAGGTACAAAACGTTTTCTTAATTTTTTTAAGCTTACCCCAAGTTTGGATTTTGGACTTGTTTTCCTTAGCCCTTTGCTTCTTCAAGTTTTTGAACCAGATTGATGCATTTTTGGTGAACTTGACAACCGCCATCTTGTATTGCCTATCTTCTGGAGTTCCCTTGTAATCAAAGAACCTCTCCAAAGATCTCTCCCATTCTAGATACAACTCTGGATCAATGGCTCCATCAAATTCTGACACTTCAATCTTCAAACCTCTATCATCACCATTCGTCCCATTTTCATCTTCTGCACTTTTTTTGTTTCTTAAAACTTCAAGGGTCAATTGCTTCATAATCTCATGTAAGGCATCATTTTGTTTGGACAAGGCTTCAATCATTTCGTCCCTCTTGAAATTTGCAGCAGCTTCATCACCCATGTTTGAACTTAAGCTCTGGATACCACTTGGACTATAATGGACCTCAAACAATAATAATCAGAATTTATTGCTTGAAAGATTATAGATTTCACTCTCACAAATCACTCAAGACAACAACAATATGGATATTTTAGTGAATAGATGAAAGAATACACTCAAATCTATGGACTAAATAGAATATAAAGCTAATAGAATCACTCTCAAATCTGAATATTCGGATGGTTAGCTTCAATTTAGAGGGTCAATCTCCTAATCTATTAACCTAGACAATGAAACTAAGAGGGTCAATCTCCTAATTCAATTAATCTAATTGGTGAAATCTTGTAGTTAGACAACTATCCAAGAATTTCGAACAAGTTTACTTCTTAAACACACAGTTTAAAATACTAGAGAGAAAACAAAGTTTATTAATTTCAATTTCATTCAAGTCTGATTTTCTTAGTACATACTACAAGCTATTTATAACAAAATAGAGCTATGTATAATTATACGTATAAAATACATATATTCGTACAATACGCTCAAAATACATAAAAGCTACTATACGTATCTAATACAATACAAGTATTATACAACCTAAGGATAAACTCAAAGCAATAAACAAAGCTTAAAAACAACCAAAATATCAAGCCAAATCCGCCACCATAGTCCACTTGCACCACTTGCACAAGTTGAATCAAATGAGCACCACTCAAGCTTGTTGTAGCTTCCATGACTCACCTAAGTTATGTCAAGCTCCAACCAAGTTGTATGATACAAATCTAGGCTAGTATATGATGCAACAAGGCTACTTACTCAACTTGCAAGACCACACACAAAGCCCACAACAATTCTTACAATAGCTGAAACTCGTATTCAGAACAGGGGCTAGGTCGCAACTCGCGACCAAATGTCGCACCTCGCGAGATGCTTCTGGAGTGGTTAGCTCTGTTTCAGCCAAAGTACGTAGCCAAGAGCATGAGGCTCGTGACTCGCAACTATACCCTCGCGACTCGCGACTCACTACTGTCCCAAACCTTCAATTTTGCTCTGTAGTTGCACCTTCTTGCATATTAAGTTATCAACCTAAAAGGGCCTTACTAGCTATTACAAAATACATTCAAAAGTAACTTAAACTACTAACCTAAAGTACTTATTAAGCTAATACAAAATATACGTAATTAGAAACACTAATTGTCCATCTTTGATCATAGTTCACAATTGCCCCCAGCTTGTAACTCGGGGTGTCAAGCTCAAGATGCAAGTTGAAGCTATCCATGGCGAACAATGCCTTCAGGCGATGTGCCTTGTTGTTTTCTCGGTGAATAATGCCTTTAGGAGATGTCCCTTGTTGTTCATGCCTTTACTTGCCGATTCTTGGCGATCAGGCGAGTAGCTGACGTAATTTTCCTTGTCGGTCTGGCATGCCTCTTTTGACTGGTACTAGGACCCCTAGGTGTTAGGCGTCGTGGCCTTTTTTTTATTGGTACTGTGATCTTCGGTTAACTGGCGTTTTAGCCATTTAGCTAGCTAGCTGGCGTTCGAGCCATTTGGTAAGCTGGCACTTGGGCCACGTGCGAGTTGGCGCTTGGGCCACGTGCGAACTAGCGCTCAGGCAACGTGTGAGCTGGCGCTAGGGCCACGTTGTGACTTGTGAGCAGGCGACTGAGCCACTTTGTAAGTTATGTGAGGACTAATTTCATTTTATAATAACATGATGAGAATACTATTCATATAGAACACAAATCAAGTATGCATATCTTTGTACGGGCAAATACGTTAATTTGTGGGTTTGATTACGTGCACTTTAACATAGCCTTAGGGTGCAATACCTTCGTATGATGTTACCGCAATAAATGATGTCAATCAATGACAGTTAGTGCTACTTACTTGACACAATGGCCACCGTTGAAAATCGTTTTGTGGGACGTTCTTGTAACCTTGAGATACCGTGTGGTATTCTACACACAACAACCATAAGAAATCAGCTTGTTGCATGTCCTACAAAACAAGCATCATTAGAGGTTTCGCGTATTGGTTGTAGTGTAATAAGTATCTACATGTGAATGAAACAATTGTATCAAATGTATTGCAATAACTCTAGATATTACATAGAAATAACAAGAATTAAAAACGAATAACCTCCCTTCGACATTTGAACTTAGTTCTTCTTGCGGCAATTGTTTACATCTTTCGTTAGCAGTTACGACTTACGTTAGCTGATTCAGCTCATGCTAGCAAATTCGGCTTGTGTTACGCGTTGTGGCTAGAAATTCTCATGTATCGCATGTACCTGCCGATTCCACAATGCACGTAGCTCAGCCGATTCGGCTACGACTCAACCCGTTTCTATGTTTTGATGCTATCGAGGGACTTGCGGGAGCTGAAAATTTTATAGACCCAACGACTGGCATAAGATCCATGCGTGCTATCAAGCATAGTTGGTCCTTTAACGTTCGCAACCAAAACCTCCATGATGACTTATGAACTACGACACCTTACAAACCTCTTGGGAATCCTTCATCTATCTATGGAATCACGACATGTTTCTGGAAGGTGTTTAGATGGGAGAGTCTAGTCATTGGCCCCATAGTGGGCGCCAAACTGTTTATGCCAAAAATCGCCAAGGTGACAATCTTTTGTTGGGACAACGATAACTAGACTAAAAGGAAGAAATTAAATGGCGTAATTAAAGAACAAAGAAAAGAGAGAAGAGACACGCGAGGATGGTGACGCGGAAAACCTTTAAATAGGTGACAAACCGCGGGTGGCTATGAGTCCACCAATCCACTATTTGAGTATTGATTTATTGCTTACAATGGAATTGTTAAATGAAAAGTAAAGTTAATCACTTGTAATGAATTACAATGGTGGGAGGAGAGAAATGTATGAGTTTTCTGTATGCTTTTTCTGGTGAATATCTTGTATACCCTAAAAAACCCTAAAACAATTCTTTTATAGGGACGCTCCTCTTCTTGCTCCATCCGTTGTAGCCTCCTTGAGAATAAGTCATCAAGCAACGGACTGCTGACGTGGCATCTAGCTTGGTCAAGAGAGCTCAAGTCGTTCCTTGCTTTTCTCAACTGCCTTGGACCAAGTCATCACTCAGAATCTCTGAGAAGATAACCGTCTTCTAGGTGTCCCGCCAAGCTTGCCGAATCGGCTAGGTAAAATCTGGCCATAACAATAATCCAAGGGTGTATTCCTTCAGCTGAGCTGGCAAGTCTGGCAAAGGCGTCTGCCTGCGTGTTTTCTAACCTGGGATGTGTGATAAGAGGGATTTTCTCACCAAATAAAAACCCCCGTCGTAGTAAGAGTGGGGGTGTCGAACACGGGGAAGGTACGTCGCACTAGTCTAGGCATAAGCGTCGAACGAGCTAGGTCAATGGATGGTCGCGAGAAGTGGAGGGAACTAAGGGGACTAACTAAAACTAAACTATGAAAGCAAGAATAAAAGGGAATAGGGTAAGAGATCCACAACTCATACCACCATGAATTATGAATCAATCGAAACTTAGACTTAGGTCATGGATAAGGGGAGGTCGTTCTAAGATCGTACCACTCTTTCGAGCTAGTACGATGACCGGAAAGACATATACAACTCACTTTTGTGCAGCGACACATCTAACAAGTCCTAAACACAAAATCACGAAGACCGGTAACTTTCCCTTGATCGAAGGCCCAACTTTCGTGGTGCTTCCATCAATCGGGCAAAGGAAGTCATCACCCACGTTCACCTTTTAGTCCTTCGGTGGGGATTCTTCAATGAATCCTATGCTAGCTAAACATATGACTTGATGAGTTATTATATATGGTTTTGATGATTGTAAACAAATGATGATTATCTAACTAACATGTGTTTTAAGATGTGCATATTATATTCCATTGGACAAGTTATATACAGTTGATCCAAGCACGAGAAGTTGTATACAACATGCATGAATAAATGAAGTTCTTATTGAGTGAGAACTTCAAAGAGAAAAAGTCTAAATTATATTAGGCTTGTGAGAAGCTTCGGAGTAGAAGCAAATGGAGAAGATGTTTCATAGTCGGAACAAATATATTGCGGAGAAAAATAAGAATTTATTTTTCTTCAAGTTAATATATTAGATGTTTCATAGTCGGAACACAAATATATTGCGGAGAAAAATAAGAATTTATTTTTCTTCAAGTTAATATATTAGAACAAATAAAGGAATACTTAAATAAAGAGAAAGGACACATAAGTATGGCAACATTGATAAAATTAATATTTGTCTAAATGGAGTTGATGGAAAAATATATTTCATCTTAGAAATATTTATGCAAATAAAAAGATATTTTCTATTTGATAAAATAATATCTTTTTTACTTATGGAGTTGAAAGATTTTTTATTTCATAAAAATAATATCTTTTTACTAAGCTAAGATGAAAAGATTTTATCTTTAAATAACTTGTGGAGAAATGGTTATAGGATTATTCAACCTAATCAAGTTTATTTTATTAAGTATAATCCTAACTCTTTCTACATATTAATTTTATGTGTTGAAATACTGATCTTGTGTTTGCTGCAGGTATTTTGGTTAGTCCACTAATATAAGACTAGAGTACTAATATAGTATATTATACTTAAACTAATATTGGTTTTTATTTAGTTTTGGTATAACATGTAAGTGATTTATTTTTAGTAGTAATTAATTTATTTTATTTTAATCAAAACCGTGTCTTTATTAGAGTCAAATTAGTTTTAGGTGTTTCTAAGTAGGTTTAATTTTTGAAAATTAAAGCTACCTATTATTACTCCTTTTATGCGTGTAGTTATAGAATTAGGAGAATAAGTTGTTAGTAGGATATTTATTTTAATTTAAATATTCTAGTTTTTTATGCGTGTAAGTGTCCTAATTTGTAGGAGCTTGTTGTTAGTAAAGTCTTTTCTTAACTTTATTATAGTCAAATTTCATTTTATAGTAGAAGTGGTTTGAAGATTACTTCTTCCTTAGTGTACGTGTGTTTAGAGGAATTAGGAATTAGTTTTTGAAAATTAAATTTTTAATTTTCCTTTCTTCTTGGTCAATCCCACTAAATAGGTATAGGTAGTGGGTTCTAAATGAGGAATTAGTTTTTGCCATATGATACACGTATACCTTAATAATTTTAGGAATTAGTTTTTAAAAGTTTGTTTTTGTTTATTTTGAGTCAACCCACTATTCTAGGAATTGTTAGTGGGTGGTTAAGTTATGCTTAGTCATTCATAAATTTAGGATCTTGTCAATTAGGTTGTTTACTAGGTTGGTAAGTGGGTATGCAAGTTAGTTTTAAGAAAATAAAATTCTGTTTTTTTTTAAAGCACACGCATACTGCTAGTAGGCTTTAGTTTTTAGATTTAGTTTTAGAATTTAAAATTAAAATTTTAAATCTTTGTTTTAATACCTACGTGAGTCCTAGAATTAGTAGGTTTGATTTAGTCTGTTAATGTATGTAGTCTTATATTAGGGATTATTCCTTTGTTAGTTTTGCAATTGCTTGGTCAAACTATTTTGTAGGTAGTGGATGACATGGCACTACTCCATGCACTACTCCATGCACGTATGTATTTCTTCTTCTCCAAGGCAAAGCAATTCGAGATTTTAAATAAGGGAGCAGCCAGCATTTCGATACCACACACAACAACAACTCTCAGACAATAAGAAAAGGCAGAAGAAAAAGAGAGAGTGTCAATGTAGTCCCTCCAAAAGGAGTATGATTTTTTTAAGAGGCTATGCATCCATTGTTAAATTTACATCCTCTTAAAAATCATATTCTTCTCCTATTCCTTTATGGTTTTCTAGTATTAGCTTCAATGTATTTAGAGTTTCGATTTATCAAGCGTCTGTATTATTTTAATAATGTATTTCTAGTGAAGTAGGCAAGAATTTGAGTGAATTCTTGTATGAGGGAATTGTAAGGGTTTGAGTGAATTCTTGTAATATGGGGAAGGGAAAATTCGAGTGAATTTTCTGTATTAGAACTTAGAGTTAAGTTCTTAGAGAAGAGAGAAGATTTCGAGTGAAATCAAAGAGAGAGAAAAATCGACTTTTAGTGAAGTCGTGTCACGGGTTCAAGGGGAACAAGTGACAGGGAGAACAAGTTACCGGGGAATAAGTTCCTAGTGGAACATAGAGAATAGAGAAGGTCCATTTATAGGTTGTAAAACAGAGTCGTTTTGGCCTATAATTAATAAGAGAAGTCCAAGAGTCAAAATCCCCAGGGGTCGAGGTTTTTCTTCCTATTTGGGCCTAGGAAGTTTTCCTCGTAGGTTAACTTGTTTGTGTATCCTGTTCCTTGTTGCTTTATCTTTTCTCTACTTTATCCTACTTGCTTTATAATCGTTAAATTCTGCAAAAATTCGAAAGCGAGTCCCATACTACAATTCACCCCCCCCCCCCTTGTAGTATACCATCCGAAATAACATGACTCAACATTACCGAATCCTAAGGTACCGAAAAAATCACAACCAAGCCTAAAAACAACTAAACCACAATCATGGAGAAATTGAAAAGTTTCACTCAAACCCTAGAAATTAACTACTCACACATAATTAATAAAAACATAATTAAAACTAAAACTAAATACACAAATTAGCCTAAAACTATGAACAACAAAACTAACAATTAAAACCTAGAAAAATAAGAACAAGAAAGTAGATAAACTAATAACAAAACAACTAAACCAACAACAAACAACTACAACAAACTAGAAGAGGTAACCAATGAAGCGCATAAAACAATAAAAAGCAAGTAAATGAAAGCTATAAAATACCTTGAGATGGAGAACAAGAAGAAGAACAAGCTAACTACTTGTATAAATTGAAGAACAAAATGCAAATTACAAGGAAATTGAAGAAGAAAGCAACAAAATCTAAACTAAAACCCTAAGTGAGCCTCTAACATCATTGCCTAATGAAATGGGAAGAGGGGGTATATATACAACCCCCAAAAATTCGAGCAAAAACAGACCAAAAACACTAAATAAAACGTGCAGTAGCGCGTCAACGGGCGCTGAAATGTAATCAGCGGCCGCTGAGGCCTACTTTCACGTGCCTTCAGCTTGCTAGGGAAAATAGTCAGCGGGCGCTGAGTAAGGTTTAGTGGCCGCTGCAAGCTCTTAGCATGCTACTGCCTCAAAACAGGGAAGAGGGACAGCGGGCGCTGAGTTATGGTCAGCGGCCGCTGTTCTTCACTTTGTGCTTGTGGTGGCCTAGCAGCTTCAAAGTCAGCGGGCGCTGAAGGTCAATCAGCAGCCGCTGCAAGGCCTCAAATGCTACTGCCTCAGTTCAGGGGAGGGGGACAGCGGGCGCTGAGTTGTGCTCAAAAATGCCTTGTAGCTTCATGATCAGCGGTCGCTGGGAATCAATCAGTGACCGCTGCCTTCGCCTAGATGACCTTCTGCCCTTTTTTCCTTAGAAAATGCCTTGTAACAAAATAATCATCTCAGCGGACGCTGAGGAATTCCCAGCGCCCGTTGGGACCTTCTTGGCTCCAACATTGGTAAATGACTGTGGCTTCCTCGAGGTTCCCGATTCGCTTCCTCTGGTTCGGAAATAGACTCGGGACCTGCAAAATGGAAAGAAAACGCAGAAACAAAGCAAAATAGAGGAAATCACATAGAAAAAGGGGAAGGGGACTACAAGAGCAAAACTAAACTAAAAAGCCTAAAAACGCTAACGAAAGTTAAATAAAATAAGAAAATAAACTAATAAAAACTAAGAAAATAACTACCAAAATACCACTTATCAATGTGGTCGAGGGTGAAGTGCTCGAACTGAGCTATGAACGTCTTACACTTTTGCACATACATCTTCATAGCTTCTTCCTTTTGCCTCGTACTCCCCGGATATTTGTCCGACCACTAGTTGAGAATCCGAGACTACTTTTAGTGAAGTAGCTCCAGCAGCTTGGCATAGCCTCATCTCAAAGATGAGTTCTTCATACTCGGATTCATTGTTGGATGCTGTGAACCGGAATCTCACGGCGTACTCAATCCATTCGACCGTGCTTGTTTTGATGAGCAGACCGGCTCCACTGCCTCCTTTAGTGGCTGAGCCATCGATATACAACTCCCATGGCTGACCATTGTCCTGAGTGGACGGTCTATTTGTGCATTCTACAATGAAGTCAGCCAAAGCCTGAGTTTTGATGGCTCGTCGAGGCTCATACTGTAGGCCAAAATCTGAGAGTTGATTGACCAATCTGACATCCTAGTGGAGTTGTTCCTACCTTCGATTACCTTCTGGATAGGTTGTCTGGTTAGGACTTTGATCTGATGAGCCTGAAAGTATGGCTTCAATTTTCTGCTAGCCATGACTAGAGCAAAGACCATTTTCTCGATCTGAGAGTACTTTCATTCTGCACCTTGATATGCATGGCTGATGAAGTAGACCGGGTACTGAACATGTTCCCTTCGACTACTAAAACTGCGCTGAGTGCATAGTCGGAGATAGCCAAATAGATGAATAGTATTTCTGCTGGTAAAGGAGAAACTAGCTTTGGAATCTGAGAGAGATGTTCCTTTATCCTCTGAAAATTTTCTTCAGCCTCAGGGTTCCAGCTGAACGTTATTCTTTTCAATGCTTGAAAGAAAGGTAAGATCTTGTCGGCTGACCGAGATAGGAAGCGGCCGAGCGCTGCGATGCAGCTAGTCAATCTTTGTACTTCGTTGACTATCCTCGATGACTGCATGTCTTAGATGGCCTTGATTTTATCAGGATTGGCCTCCATGCCTCTTTTGTCTACCAAGAATCCGAGGCATTTTCCTCCTTTGACCCCGAAGACACATTTCTTGGGCTTTAGTTTCATGTTGAACTTCCTGCGTATTTCCAAAGTTTCTCTCATGTCCTGGACATAATCTGAGGCGAGCTTACTTTTGATGATCATGTCGTCCACGTATACTTCAACATTTTTTCCAATCTGTTTCTCAAAAACCTTGTTGACCAAACGTTGGTATGTGGCTCCAGCATTCTTTAGACCGAAGGGCGTGACATTGTAGCAGTAAACCCCTTGGTTGGTGATGAGTGATGTGTGTGGTTGGTCTTTTTCTACCAAGGGGATTTGATGATATCCTGCGCTGGCATCCATGAAGCTGAATAGAGCATGCCCCGCCGTTGAATCGACCAACTTGTCGATCTTTGGCAAAGGATAATCGTCCTTGGGGCAAGCTTTGTTGAGATCGGTGAAGTCCACACACATTCGCCAAGTTTTGTTGGGCTTTCTGACCAAAACCACGTTAGCAAGTCAATTGGTGTACTTGCATTCCCGGATGAATTCGGCCTCTAGTAATTTCTTGACCTCGGCAGCTGCGGTCAATGTTCTTTCTTGGCCTTGGTGTCTGAGCTTCTGCTTGACAGGTTTGTGTCCCTCCTTGATGTTTAGCTCATGTTGCATTACCGGGGGACTGATACCGGGCATTTCCTTGACTGAGAAGGCGAATACGTCTCGGTATTCTCTAAGTACTGAGACTATTTCTTCTCTTTGTTTGTGGTTGAGGGTTCTTCCTACCCTGATTATCTCTCCTTCACGCCCGATGATTACTTATTCATTCTCCTCTGTTGGTTGTGGTCGGGAGTAACATTTGGGAGAGTCCGTGACAAACATTTCTTTTTCTGAGATATTGTCATTTGCCCCCGTCATGGTTGGCTCCTTTCGTTTTTCTCCGACCCTTTGGCTCGGTTTCTTGAAGTTGTTGACATAGCATTCCCGAGCTGAGTGTTGATCTCCATATAGTCTTCCGACGGATCCAGTGTCCGTCTCGTATTGCAAAAGCAGCTGATAGGTGGATATGGCCCCTTGACTCGGTTGAGAAGGAGCCTTCCGAGGATGACATTGTATGGTAGAGGCACGTCTACTACTGTCCAATCCGGACTGGGAGCTTGATCGTTCCTTTGGAGTCGGTAGTCTGGCCGCCGAATCCAACTAAGGGATGATGGACTTGTGTCAACTCAGTAGTCGGAATGCCTAATTTGGTCAGCAGCCGAGTGTGATGATGCCGGCTGAGCTACCACAATTAATGAGCACCCTTTTGACTAAAGAGTTCGCAATTTTTACCTCGACCACTAGAGGGTCGTCATGTGGGAACTGAGCTGAAGGAACCGTAGTCTGATCGAAGACCATGGTTGGAAATGATTGTTGCTCCTTGACAGCCATCACAGGGAATCTGAGCTGCCAATTTTTTTTTTGTCGTGTCCGACCAAATTTATTTGTTTTATTTTTTTTAAAGTAATATGGGCCACCTTAAAAATACATTTATACTCTTATAGTTATTATTATTATTATTATTGTTGTTGTTTTATTTTCGTAATGTATTACTCCCTCTATCCCTTTTTAAATGCTACATAGAGAAAATTGTTGAATTTTAAGGTTTTTGTCATTTAGTGGGTATAAGTGTACTTTTATAGGTGAGCTATAATATCAAAAGTAGTAAGTGTGAATTTATATGTGTGCCATAATATGAAAACTAGTAAAAGTTGAATTAATTAATGTTATGTTAAGGTTATAAGTGTAATTTTATAAGTGGATCATAATATCAAATGTATTAAAAAGGAAAATTGAGCATTTATTTTGGGACGGAGGGAGTAACATTTATACCTTTATCGGGTAAAAAGTGTACTCTCATTAGTACTACAAGACAAAATTTTATATTTTCTTAAAATTCACCTCAAATCACTTTGGAGTAAATATTTATGGACACATGGAGTATATTTCGATCTCTATATCTCTATTATATAAGGGAAGGGAGACTACGACGGTGTCCAATTGGATTACTATTTTACCCCTCTCCCTTAACTAAATAACATCAAAACCTATATACCTTGTGCCCCTTTATGAATGCCTATTCACTTAAGTGAAAATATCTTTGGATATGTTTGATAAAAAAATTAAAACAATTACTGTACATTTTAAAAAAGTATACATTCAGCCGAATCAAATGAGATCTCATTTTACTATATTTTTCTTTATATGATAGAGATTATGGAAAGTCAAACTTAGCAAATGAATAGTAATAAAAGTCAATGAGGCTTTCTTTAAAGGACGGAGGGAGTATATTATAAAAAATGAGTAACAAACTAAAATCACGAATATTCAAAATCCTTGCCTAATACGAAGTATAAATTTTTAATCAATGTCCACTATATAAGATAATGGAGAAATAGAAAACAACAATATATTATAGAACGTAAAAGTAAGGATAAGATAAGAGATGTGTGGTGAAATAGATAAGAGTAATTTACCTTTTATAATGGATTGTCTCTGAGTGTATTACACATTATATAACGATAGATTTTTAAAAAGTACACGTGCGAGTGTGTGTATATACTAGTTAGTGCCCTAGCAATGCTCGATTTTTTTTAACTGATATAAACCTATAAACTAAACAATATACTTATCGAAATATTATTACAAATATTATTATCAAATTATCATTGGTAAATGTTAGTTTTTGACAGTTTTATTATTATTAATGCTCGTTATTTAATTATGTTTAAAATTTAAATGTTAATGGCTCATTCACTATTTCCAATCATTAATAAAAAATCAAAAGTAATTCTCCTATAAGGCTATAAGTTTGGGAGAGAAGGAAATGGATCAAGGAGGCAAACATAAAAGGGTGATAATGTAACAAACTAACAATAGGAATTTGAAAGTGTAATTTGAATTTAAAATTCCTACAAGATGTAGGAAATAATTTACCCAAATCAAAATCATAGGAAGTTTGATTTCCCATATCTCAACGAAACACAATGAGTGAATTCTTAGGAATCAGATAAGGGAAGTTTGATTTCCCATATCTCAACCAAACAATACCTCATAAATTAATTCCTATTGCAACCAAATAATACCTCATATTTATAAGAACGAAATCTAAACAACGCAATTAACATAGCCAAACAAATAGGCGACAACCAATCCATCTAGGCAGCTTTGTAGTGTAATATGTAAATTAGTGGTTCATTATTATTTTGTTGTTTGTCACCAAGATAATGGAAGACTTTTTGTTTGATCAACTTCCATCAAAATCGATTAATGGAAAACCAAATACTGACCGACTGACTCTTTAGTTGTATTAAGAGATTTTTTTTTTTTTTAAAAAAAAATCATAATTTTTGGCCCAAAAAAAAAGAAAAATTGTCGAGAATAAGTTAACCTTTGGTCAATCTTCCACAATTAAACCAACCTTTTAAAAATTCAGAATTAAACTAACCTTGCTATCATTTAAGCCAAAAATAGGTTAAATGATTATTTAATCTATTAGTTAACTATTGTTTCAGGTTAGTGTTATTATTTAAAGAAAAAAAATATGTTCAATGATTGTAAAATAGTGATCTAAAACAAAAGAAAATATCAGAATAAATAATCATTTAATCTATTTTTGGCTCAAATGATAACAAGATTAGCTTATTTTTGAATTTTCGAAAGGTTAGCTTAGTTGTGGAAGATCGGGCTTCTTTTTCGCAATTTTTCCAAAAATAAAAAATAAAAAATCCTTGTATTAGATTGTCTACAGAATTACTGCATATTCTACTCGATGAAAAAGAAAATAGCAGAAAAATATCATCATTAAAATGCCTAAAAACAGAAGTAATTTTTTTATAATAACAGAGCCCATTCTAAACCAAAATGAAAATCCCCTCAATTTACTGTAATGTAAATGGTTGTTTGTTCACCAGTTCATGCGCATTACTGTATTTTTTTGCCTGATTAATATCTAAACTGCCAAAATCATATACAACATTCTATTTCTTTCTATACATGTTTTCAAGCCTAAAATACCAAGAAAACATATACATGTATATGGTGATTGAGGTGATATTACCTACTCAATTTCTAAACCCTTGTCTCTTGCTGCTTTGACAATGGAGCTTTTCTTGGCCGGCTCTGTTGACTGGTTAAGAAAGGACTTCCACAAGTTGATGGAAAATGGATAGACTGATAAGGCTCTATGATGGAAACTCTCATGGATTTCGTGCTCATTTGTAAGTTTACCCAAAATATCTGCAGCTTCCACCCACACATGCTCTGGCGGGAATGGGACGGCATGATACATGGTGTTAACAAGTAATGAACTCGCCCAGAACAATACACTGATCGATTTAGAATTGCTGTCTGAATCTCTGCAGACAAACTTACAAACGGAAATCACAAGCTGATAATTGGCAGGTGAAATCTCAAGAATTTTCTCAACAAAGTCCACCATATCCTTTAGCTGATCAAAATTTGAAGGCAAGAGAGAAGAACCAAACCAAATATCAAGCACTGAATTGACCAAAGCAGAATCAGGCAAGGTTGGACTTAGTATATTACGAACAAGCTGCCTTGTTCTAGGTTTTTGGATATCCTGAATGAACTTCCAAGTTAATGGTTCCAAGACAGTGATAGGCCATGCATGGGTGATATAACCTTTCACAGTGTTTACCAATCCCCCAACCGAGATATCCTTATTCAACTGAGATCCATTGTTGATCAAAAATGCTGCATGCTCCGTAATACAATGCCGCAGAACTTCCTCATCAGCAACCTTCAGAGCTTTGTCAATTGCCAAATGAGCTTCAAGTACATCATTCTGGAGTAATTTATACAGAGACAGATTGAGAAGCCCAAACGCCAGGTCCACATTGCTATAATTGGATGTAGGAGTACTCAAATTTGATCCTGACTCTTCAGTCACTCTCATGCCTCTACTGTTATCACCCTCATCATCAACTGCTCTCTTGTGAAACACCAGAGGCACCCTAGCAGAGTGAAACCATTGGCCCATGACCTCTTTAGCCCAATCAGGTTTGCCGTTCTCAACTGCATATTCAGCATATTGATTCCAGATGCACTGGATACCAGAAAAATTATTAGGCCAATTGCTAATGGTTTTCTCAAACCTTTTTGTACTCTCAGCAATAGAATCTTGGGCTCTTGCTGAAAGTAGAACAAGGTCTATGCATGATGAAAAGAGGTTTTTATACTTCTCCAACATGTTAAAACTATCTGCATCATCTATAGCTGCGATCAACTTAATATGGTTCACCACCAGCACATGGACTTGGTTTAAAACACTATTGTCAGGAGATTCAACATCTGCATGCAATCCAACAGAATCCATAGCCATTTCCACCAGCTTGGACACGTTCTGCTTTTCTTCGACTGTTAAGCAGGTAGAAGGCCACTCTATCAATGAAACATCTTTCTTGAATTCAAACTGCTGCACCAGTGAATCAGGCAATTTCCTGTATATCACTAAGTACACACAACAAATCCAGAAGACACATTTGTCAGATATTGTTAAGCATCGAAGAATATCAGAAAGCAAAAGAAAATGAGACTCATTAGAATCTCCATTAGCGTGAACAAGTCTGTGTATCCTCTGAACTGCCTTCGCCACATTCCCAGACATACAACAACAATACAGCATCTGCAAAAACAGATCCAAGATAACAGCACTTCTATGCACCCGCTGCCCATCATCAGCCAATACATAGTGGCACATCCCGGAGAGTGCTGTATCATAAGCAGAAAATCGCTCATTTAGTTGCCCACGACTGTTGATATATAAGAGCCACAACTCATAAGATCCCTTGATGCGCTTGACCTGCAGATCCACATGAGAGGTTAAACAGCATTAAGACTTGAAGTAGCTTATATAATACACTGTATAATCAATAGATCAGAGAAAAAGCTTGAGCCGATGATGACCGCACATAGGCAGCACTGCATAGGCTTGAAGGATACAGAAATGTTGCTGTAAAGATTACCATAATCACCGATGTTGCTGTAAAATGCAGCAGAAAAAGTGGATAACAGAGCTCATAATCTGAGGATCATGTAGTTCTAAAAATTAAAAAACGTAAAGTGCAGAACCCTGCAGGAGCTGAGAAATTGCTGCAATGTTTAGCCTATTAAATTTCCTTGTCTAAATTGCAGTAAAATATACGTCAAGGAACTTCTATATGCTAGTTTTAGTAAGTTAATGGAAAAATCAATGATTTAGTTTGCTACTCGTGTTCCCCTAATTCTTCCAAAATGAGAATATTCACAAGAGATTAATAGTAGATTGTCCTATAAGAATAGTTATTGGAAGAGAACTTAATCACATTTGAATGTTATTCAAAAAAATAAGCAAAGAATTAGGAGCCACTCGAAGGTAAATTTAAGCATTCCCAAATTATAAACATAGGGTGTAAATGAACAGAAGTTTCATTATAATACCCCACATTTCATGTATAGCATTCTAGTAAATTCAAAAAATATATCTATATTTATGGGGTACTATATTAGTTTGAAGAGTCAAAGTTTTATCAAAAGAAAGGTCCATTATTCTCAAAAGAAAAAGGGAAATCCCCAACCCTCTTTTGAGTCACATGAGTCACAGTTGTATGTCAGCAGCAAGAAATAAGCATTTTTTTTTTTAAATGAATAAGCATTTTTTTCCTTGGAACATTAAATTATAATTTTCTTTCAGCTCAATGTGCTAAAAAAAGAAGAGGTAAAGAATCTATCTGACTCCAATAATGCAGCAGAACCAACTAAAACACATTCAACACATGAAAATGTTGGATAATAAAGGTCATGATAAATTCTTAATCAATGCTTCTTTGCAACATGAAGGCCAAAAACCAAAACTTCTGCATTTCAGTTCAATGTCACTTGACGTAGAAGCACCTCAGTTATCGAAAGAAACTTACAGCATGGGAAAAAAAGTCATCCTCCTGAACTGAAACCTTCGTGTTGAGCTCCCCAATTGAATACTTTGTTGAATAATATAGTAGTAGATATATGATCCAGATAGGTAAGGATGAAGGATCAGCTTCTAAAGCTCGAGAAAGCACGGAAAGAGCCTGCATATAGTAATAGAGCAGAGAATGACATCATCAGAAGCAAGAAAACATATAACTAGCTCATTTATATCATCAAAGTGATGGAAGATACCTTTTTTGTACCGTCAATTTTGTTCACCTCTTGACTCAATATTGTAAGAGCCAATTCTAGAGATTGATTACTATCAGCCAAACCATTTTGCAGAGGTTTCTAATAAGAATCAAAGTAGAAAAATGAGGTAAAGACCATCCAACATTTAGTAAGGGTTAAAAACAAAAACGGAATAATTAAATTAATAGGTACCAACTATTGCACTTGTTATTTTATAGGTACCAACTTTTGATTATTCACCAGCAACATGAACTATTACATAAAGTTGCAACGATAAGTATTGGATGACCTATAAGTTGCAACAATATTTAAGTCATATACCTATCATTGCAACTTTATGTAATAGTTCGTGCTGCTGGTGAATAATCAAAAGTTGGTACCTATAAAATAAAAAGTGCAATAGTTGGTACCTATTAATTTAATTATTCCAAAAACAAATAAGTAATACCGACAAATAGAACTGTAAAACCCACAAGTATAAGTTGAATTATACAGTTAGCTCAAAAGACTTATTTTTAAAATTGAAAAATTAGATAACAAGCATCAAGTCACAACCCAAATGAAAATAATAGGATGGAAAAAAAGTTAAGAATATCCGCATTCCAGATAATCATTCACCGATTGATGCACTTTTTTATGTCTCACCAGCTCAATCAATTGTGTGTGCTTGTGTTGTGGGGGGGGGAGCACCATAAAGTAGTGCATAATTTGCTCACTCCCAGAAAACATGTTCCTGACATACAGTGATATTTAGAATATAGTAAAATATTCCTTTGAAGTAGTTAGGTAAACCAAAGTAGTGATCCACATTTTCGTTCTAACTTCCTGTACCAAATGAATTGGGAATTGGGTACATGGAAAAAGGACAATTAAGAAAAAATTTGACACAGAGATATCAGATTAAAATAAAAATATGATACATGTTTCATTTTGAAATAAGAGCATTAAGTTGACCAGTAACCTGAGCCCCACTATGCTTTTCCTCCACCTTTCCAACTACCGCACTCGGCTTTTCTATGTTACTTCAACACCTTTATTTACATTAAAAAAAGTGACTATCCGATAATATACTTGGATACTTCATTTTTAACTAAGAACTTGCAACTTTTTTCAAATTTGCCAAGTCGGACACTTGGACACCTAGATCAGTGTCTAGGTAACATAAATGTTTCCCCTTCATCTTTCCATCTAAACAGTGCGCCCCCCCCCCCCCCCGCCCCTCCTCAGTCCTCCTTCCCCTGAGTATGGCTTGGCTTCATCTACAATTTCATTTGATTTTGTTTCCCTTTCATATATTTCTTCCTATTTCCTTACTCTTACACTACTTTTGCTGCTATTTTTTTAACTTTCCCTTTTAATCTTTACCAGATGTTTACTTTTGTTGACAGCTGACAAGCTCTGACAAAACTTCAATGTCTGTTGGCAATGGTTGTAGGTATCACAACATCAGCAATTAGGGTTCCTGGAAAGATATTTTTTCTTTTTACTTCCTTTTTGGTTATTTTCTGGGCTGGAAACACAAAAGTCTGTCTATAGACTCTATAACACCAAGATGCTCGATTAGGCTTTTATACACGAAATTTTGCCATTTGAAAAGCTCAAAATATTTCAACAGCCAGGTGCCATCTGTAGGCCCATTTCCTTTCCATATTCAGGCATTTGTATTTCCTGATACTTTGAAACATAGTACTTCCCCACCACCTCAAAAAACCAGTGTTTCTCGCTGCCCAAATATTTAGAAATTCTAACAGCAACGGCATAACAAATCCATTTTCTTTCAAAATTTCCAGTAATTCACCAGGATAATTTTCTTAAAATCTTAAATTAGGAAAATTATTTCAAAAACAGAAAATAGAGAGATTTTGTTTCAAATTAATCTTTACTCTAATTGCCTCAGCATTTCATAACTGAATATTCTAAAACTTGTTCTACTGCAAAGAAACACAGTATTGTTATGCTAGATTGCTTTAAATCGGGTACGAGGCGGGTATGGGATACGAAAACAAAAAATTATAGGATACGGGTATGAAAAATGATATATCTACAAAAATTGGTAAAATGTGCAATTATGTACATAATATTATTATCTTATTGATCAAACACAAATAAAAAATAGAAAATATAGACAAATCAACAGTAAAAATACAGAAAGTAAAGCCCAATAAAAATTCATATATCATATCATAAAGGATAACACACACAAAGATCAACAATGAACAATCTGAGTATAGTACGAAAAATTCACTAAATCTAATTATAGAAATAATTCACATAAGTAATCAAATAAAAAAAAAGTTAGAAATAAAAAGGTAAATGTCTAAAACTAATCTAGCAAATTAAAATAATAAATATTTAATTTCTCATTACATGCATTTGACTAGCGAACCTTAAAAATACTAGTTCCCAGTGGGACAAATTGAAAGGTTAATTGAGAAAGAGAAAGTGGAGAGTGAAAATTCTAAAATTTAAGAGTAGTTACATGAGAAAGTGCCTTTAAAGTGAAAATTCTAAAATTATTAGTTAGAATCTTATAAATTAGACCGAAAGGATTTTTTTCACGTAAAAACCATAGGATACATTTAATTGCTCATTAGCATTTGACTAGCGAACCTTAAAAATACTAGTTCCCAGTGGGACAAATTGAAAGGTTAATTGAGAAAGAGAAAGCGCCTTTAGAGTGAAAATTCTAAAATTTAAAAGTAGTTAAATGAGAAAGTGCCTTTAGAGTGAAAATTCTAAAATTTAAGAGTAGTTACATGAGAAAGTGCCTTTAGAGTGAAAATTCTAAAATTATTAGTTAGTCTTATAAATTAGACCGAAAGGATTTTTTTCACGTAAAAACCATAGGATACGGCCCAAACAACATGACATGTCCCTTACCCATACCCAAAATAATTCGAAACAATTCAGGTTTGCTTTTTTGGAATGTCGACATGTATATACTTGTGCCATACCGGTACCCGTACCCAACACACGAAACGATTCAAAAGTAACATATCCATGGATGATGGATCATAGTTGTTATGTACAAATTCACAAGTCACAATTCCTTTATCATAAAGACAATGACCCCAATGTAGATCAATCCTTACTTCTTTCGGACTATTTAACCAAATTTCCAAAACGGAAAAAATGCAAGCTGAGATGAGAATGAAAAAGGAGATACATACATATAGCAAAAATATGTTACTCCATCTACCAAATTTCATGTGATGCATAAGCTAGAAAGATGGATGTGACGTTTGATATGAAGAGACATCAGATTATACGAGAAAAAAATTGAAATGCCACACAAAGATAACGGCGATCTTAAAAAATGAAGAGGAGAAAGTGAACAAACCACAGCGCCATTTCTACTTTGGAAATACAATGAATTCCCACTGCCACCATCAGACTCAACATAACCATCATTGCCATGCAAGCAAGGTTCATTGGAAGAAAGTTGCTTTATGATTGAACTTGAAACAGCCAAAGAACAGCTGAAGGTTCTTTTCCCAAATGATCTAAAATAACGAGCATCAAGAGAGCGACATTTATATAACTCATCCTCCAGACTATCAAAGCAAACAAGATAGCTTGGAGGGGTTAAGGCAGAAATATCTTTTTGACACATCAGATTCTGACGATTTGATGACCAATCAGACTTGCAATCTGCAAAAAAGTTGAATGTCATTCTCACCTCAAAAATATCTTAAACATGTAAATCATTCACTTAAGAACCACAAATAAGAAGCATACCATCATTAACAGAAAAATCTTTTGAATGCTGCCAAGGGCATTCATCATTGTTGCATCTTCCTCGAAGTTCATACATACATAAAGGCCAAAATGGATCAATAACAGACTTGCAGGTATACGAATCAATCTTACCAAAGCCCAAACATTTCACAAGCTGCTCAGCAGAGCTAGTCGTCTCTAAGCTCAGATTATCCTGAGTGAGTCCAAAAGGCATGTTATCCTTAAAGCATGTGTCCGGAGAGCCGTACTGCTGTTCTGTTATCGGCATTCTGTCCAAGGTGACTGGACCAAGAGCCTTCATTGCACTTTTAAACGTAGCAGATAATGATGGCACTGATGTTGATGCATTATCTACAGATAGAAATCTACATTCCTCGGGATTATAACTGATAGTAGGTGATTCACTTAAGCAATGGTCTTCACCTAGATGGCTTTGAGTCTTTAATAGACGCTGAGATATGCTGCCTATAGGTATGAGGCCATCTGAATATGTAACAAATACAACACTATTTTTCAGTACAGCTTGGACAAAATTTTCCACAGTACTACAGGCATCTTTTTTATCATCACAAGAGTATTATTACTTTCATAACTAATATGTGAAACCCCAACTAAATCGATCCTCCAGAACGAGTGCCACAGCACACCTAAAGTACCCACTACTGAACACACCAGCAAGAGGCAACATATAAACCCCAAGAACTCAACAAATGGCACCATAAAGTCCCCGCATGATCCATATCAAATATAGAAGTTAATCACTATTGAATCAGATTCTCACTATGTATGATAACCAGTAGAATCTGGGTCTATGGTTAAGATCATGTTATCACACGAAGAAATATAAGTAGCTTGTTTAGGACTTAAAGTTTGTATGTTCTCCATGTTATTTAGTATTTGCAACATATAGGTGTACTAGATAAAGATTTTCAGGAGTCCAGGTCCATGTGTAGAGAAGAGGGATAGAGAGAGATCCTTACCATGTATGGAGTAAAGTAATGTTGCAACAATTTTGAAACTACCAAATAAGAATTAGGAATATGCTGCAACAATTTAGACATGAAAGAAGAATTATGTCTAACT
Source organism: Salicornia ramosissima (assembly GCA_951394345.1). NCBI lineage: Eukaryota > Viridiplantae > Streptophyta > Magnoliopsida > Caryophyllales > Amaranthaceae > Salicornia > Salicornia ramosissima. Next base: position 25,223,828 of record OX596239.1, read on the forward strand.
AAGAACAAACAGTAAAAGCGACAATGAGGGCAGCCGATATAGTGGCACTAAGGTTCACAACATAACCATGACAAGCATAAAGGCTTTTCTGTCAAAGAAGTATACATAGCCACAGAAATGGAGAACAATGGGTACAAAAGAAAATAATTCAGCAAAAGAAAGTCTGACAACAGCGTGACTGTATTTGTATAAAAAAAAAAATTTAAAAAATCCAGGCAGATTCTGATGAAGAAAGCAGATGGCCTTTACAATGATCAGAAGATAAATGCTTTGGTGAAATGATTTCTTATCCGAATACTGCTTAACCAGTTTTCAGCAGCACATACAGAATTGTTGTTGGTGTTTAAGCAATGTAAATATTGAAATATTTTTGTTATTGTGATGTTCAACTGGAGAGAGGAACACGGAAACAGATATGGAAATGAGAATATCTACACGAGGAATGCATCAGACACTGATTTATACGCTGACTATCAATAGAAATGGCTTTATTAACATAGATAACGATGAAAGTAGATCCAAAGCTTCATACCTCTTCCATAGTCAGCAGCAGAGACATTATGATCAGAAAGTGCAGCACTCTGCGTTATCATTTGACTCTTTTTACCTGCAACACGTTCCTCAGCAGCCCTCTCCACTGATGATTCAACGTTATCACCAATACCACTATGTTTTCCGGAACTCACCCCTAAACGTGAAATCAATTTAGATCGCAAATATTCTTCAAGAAATAAGGGATCCTGGGAACCAGCAATTGAGAAGTCTGTAGCCGAGGAAACATCCATATCCTTCACACTTTCTTTAGTATTGTCCTTGGATATTAGACATCTCAAATTTGCATGGGGAGATCTATGATCCAGAGGAAATGTTTCATAGTCATCATCTGGATATAAATTGGGATCACCACATGGTGAATGAATACCATTAGCAGCAAATCTATTACCACGAACAAGCTCTGAGGTGCTAGCATCAGGTTCACTGCAAGCTTCAGATCCTAAGTTGCGTCCATCCTCATTTGCAGAAGATATATTGTGTCCATCACCATCTGCACTATGGACATTTGAACCATACCCTACTCGGTTACCAGCTTCAAACACCTCTAATTGATTGCTAGCCGGAATTAAATCTAGATTAACTCCAGAAACATTGTTTGCCAAATTCCATTTTTCTTCAGTTTCATTAAGATCCATAGAAGAGTACAATACACTGGGATCCTCCATAAGATACGAACGAAGCTGAGTTGAATATAGCTCCCTTTTGCGATAAAGACAAGCGCATCGAGCATTAGCCTCAACTACTGCTCTCTGAGCTCTACGGTAAGCATTGCGAGCATTTCTTTCTTCAACTTCACACTTCCGCCTGTGCACTTGTGCTTCTTCCAGCTCCTTGTCATGTAATTCTTCAAGTTCAAACAGAGATTGTAGATCCAGATTACCACTTCTGAAATCTCCAGATTTTCCCAAATGCAGAAAGAGACTAGAGTCATCAGGAGACACCTTTCAAAATGAACATCAAAGTGGAGTCAGTGAATAAGTACTAAAAGCCTAGCAAAAAAGAAGAGTCCCAGGCATTTTTTTTTTACTGCTACATACATCAGGACTTCCAAACTTGCTAGTTGACAGTGGCAGATCAAAAGCTTCCAAGCTACTATCAGATGTAGGCTTTAATTTCTTGAGAGCAGACGTAGCATCGCATTGATCGTTAACCTTGTCTATATTGTTTCCATGTATATCTTGGTTTGGGGCAGATCTTGATGGCTGATTCTGACTTAAAACACCTGGATGCTTTGACATCTCAATAAACATTAGAAACACTTGATGAGAGGGAGAGAAAAGAACATGTGACTCACATAAGATTCTATAGCCAAGACAAATTGCAGCATTATGAAGGCTGCTAACCTGAAAATCTAACAACATCAGCAATCCTATAGTTTATAACTACAACTCCCTAGTACACATAATAAAATAGAACATCAAAATCATAATGTAATTGAGATGTATTCGCAACTTGAGAAAACAAAATGGCAACTTTTATTCCAATTTACCTGCTACACTCCAAAATAACTTTGCTACATAACCCTTTTGGTATAAAAAAAAAAGATTATTTCCCCAGGTGCCCCTAGGGTTAGGCCTAATAGTCATGATGCCAAAAAAATTGTGGGCTTCGATCAGATGCCATTGGAGTCACAAAAAATGGTCAGAATGCCATTACTATGCACTAACGATTGTTCAAAATTTCATCATTACCAACAAAATCCCTTGTGAAATAATAACCAAAACTATTGAAGGATTTTGTTATTAATGACCCGATATTGAACCATATTTTACGCATAGTAATGGCATTCTGACCATTTTTAGTGACCCCAATGGCATCTGATCCAAGCCCACAATTTTTATGGCTTTCTAGCTATTAGGCCTAAACTTAGGGGCACCTGGGGAAATAATCCTTAAAAAATTCTTTTAAGTTAGAACTAACATCTTATCACCCATTTCTCTCTAATAACCACTTAGCAGAAAATTGTGCCAAAAGCTTGCCCAACAAGTATTTTGAGATTGTGGGAGTACAAAAATACATTCAAAAAAAATATATATACTGCTCAGCACTCGCATAGAAATCATAAAATAGAAGTTCCTAGTAGGAGACATTCATACTATTGAACCATAATCAACTTACTGATCTTTCTAAAGGACCTGTTGACAATGCAGTTTGCTTTGGCAATGAGATCCAATCTGATAAGCTACAGCTAACATTCACGCCAGGAGCTGCAAAAGTTCATAACCTTGTAAACAAGGAAGCTCTTAGAAAAAGCTAAATAGTGAAGGGGTGAAAGAAAGCTAACTGTCTGTTCTTAAGCGTTTCCTATTAGGCTCCTTAGGTGGAGGTACATCAGCAGGTACTGATTTACATTTCCTTGATAAAAATTTTCTTTGGCCCATGGTATTGGCATCCTTAGAAGCCTCAGTGATATTTTCTTTATTTTGTTGCACTAGTTTAAGCTTCAGTTCATTTTCACGGGCGGCAATCTGCTGGCGTAGGTCCTCAAGTTTGCTACTGCTCGTACCCACATTTTTGCTGCATCCAGGGTCCTGGCTTGTTACACTTCCTCCAATTACATTGGAATTCTTCCACCAAGTTCTTGGCTCGGATAATACAGATGCACCAGTTTTCACACTGGATCCATGGCTTTTAGTCGTTGACGGAACAGACTTGCGGCTTGAAGGCACCTTCTTCGGAATTAACTTCCCTTCTTTTTTGGCATTCCTGCTTACAGTCTGCATTTTTACATGCGGCAAAGTAGGTGGTCTTCTGTTACTGTTCAGTACAAGTGGGGGTCGATCAAATCCAGAAGCTTTTTCACTTTGTTCTTCAGCATCACTACCACTATCATCATCATCTGAGAAACTAATTACTAAATTACCATTTGCACCAGGAGCACGCCAGCCTGGATTACTAGATTTCAGTGGAACTTGCTTCTCACTAAAGCTTTTCTGGTATGGCATTATAAAATTGTTCCAGAGCTCAACTTTCCTAGCAAATTCAATTTTAATAAGATTAATTAGACGGTAGCAAGATACCCATAACTTTAGGAGCTAAAATCAAAGTAACTTCAAATTTCTAGTTTGAACCAAATTGGGTACAATTCATGTGAAAATGAATATGCTAATATGCCAAAGTGCCAAAGTGCCAAAGTGCCATGGCAATTATGCATGATGAAAAGAACAAATTGCACATATTGAAGAATGTATTCACATGCTCCACATTTAATAAATAAAAATAAACAAATAAATAACCCTAACCATCCATAATAAAGCAAAAAGAGAGGAAAAAAAAGGCCTATGCAATATAAAGGCCAAAAAGATCTTTATATATTATATACAATTGTATAACAAACAAAAGATATTTTGCTTTGGTGACATTCAACATTTTATTATCAAGATATTCAGTGCAATAAATAAGCCAGATGCAAAATTAGCATTTATAGAAAGAATAATAAATTAACAAAAGTTCCACTACAATATCATGACCAACTTCTTTAGGTTATGAAGCAGTGGAGCAAATGGTTTTATACCAAAGTTACATAGTTCCCTAATTCCCTGCAAATTGCGATCAGATAAAGTGAATTATGTTGGGTTTTGGGCTATTTTTGGCTCATTTTGGGCAACCTGCGAATTATAAAAACGAACTTAAAGGCGAACTAGGTAACAATGTTTTAAACCAACGATTCAATGGAAACCGCCTTCTTGTTGTTCTAAGAGCCAAAAAACTATTGATGGTAAGAAATCTGCAGGCCACGGGAAAAATCTTCATATAGATAAAAATTTAAGACAAGTTTAGAAACATATTGACAATCTAAGAAAGAAAATTTTAAAGGTTTTTAATTTAGATTTATAAGGATTTTAATTTAGACTTATAATTGAAAAAAATACAACACATGGGTGCTTTTAGTGGAGTTTTAGATGTGCAAAACCACCCAAAAAATGCATTAAAAACCTAGATATATATGAAAAATTAGATAGGTACCAAGTTCAAAGAAAATAAGATAAAGGTATAGCAATCTCCAGAAATTAAAGACAATAGAGCAAGCACTTTAAGGGCGGAGATCAAGATAAACATACAAACTGTCCAAGTAGCTTTTATAAAGTGATTGAGAGCAAACCCTTTTTCAGGAATAGTTTCCCGTTTACTTTTGTCTTCTTCGTAACGTATGGAATATATTCTTCCAGGTGAAAAACATGGTCATTTGGAAGGAAGTATTGCACAAGTTAATCCCTATTCTTTATCTTCCTCATATTCTCCTTCAATCCACCCACCCACCCAGCCCCCCCCACCCCCAACCCCCTCCTCTTTCCATGTGTATCTTTCCTTCTCAGCAGTTGTTCTAAGTGAACAAAGGAAAGTAATATAGACTTGTATTTCCCCTTGAAAAAGTTTGTCATGAAATAGTATCTTCCACTGAAAATAATTTACCACCCAACTTAACATAGCTAAAGAGAAGAATATATCTGCTCATGAAAGCCACCAACTCTACCTTGTCATCTACTTAAGTACTTAACTCAATAGAAATTGAGATACAAAATGAGTCAAAATTGATACTTTGATAGATGATACAAAAGCTAAACATAAAAGATCTGTTATGGTGCATTTTAGCTAACCTGATTACAGGTAGGAAGCCGAGGCTCAGCTTGGTAAGCCGAGAGTTACAGTTTATAAGACAAGGACATGCCGGGAGTAGCAGGAGCATAAGCAGGAACAGATACATAAGCCGATGGTGCTAGGTATCGGGTTCATAAGCTGGAACATAAGCTGGATCAAGTACATAAGGTGAGCGTAAGCTGGAACATAAGTTGGATCAGGTTCATAAGCTGAATGGCGCTAGGTATCGAGTTCAAGCTGAGAAGCAAGTAAAGCCGAGGAGCAGAGATGCAGGTCTACGTTAGAAGATTCTGGAAGGAAGCACGAGTTGTAATATAATTCAGACTAAGTGCCAAAGTCAAATGAGGAGTGGCTTAATAATAGGAGATGTACGCTGACGTGGCAAGAACAAGTCTTCCACCTTGGTCATACATGCCCCACGTAAATAGGGAGTGATTACTAAGTTGTTGCATGGTCTCACACATCCCAAGAAAATAGGAAGTTGTTCCTATTTTGATGGAATGGCTGGCTATCAATTAGAATAAGTTAAATAAGGAAAAATCAGTTGTAAAAGGCCAGATTATTATTATCATTCATCATCACATATACATTACTCTAGAGAAAACAAAAGGAAGCAACCCGCGTAGCAGAAGGCCAGGAGGAATATCAGCAACAAACTCCTACATTTCAGCAAGTAGTTTTACCAAGTCAAACCACTAACAACCACTTACCTATTTTTTAGGAGAGTGGGCAGCATGGGTCAACTACACTATTTGCCTATATAAGTGTTCAAGGAAGGAAAAGAAGGGCAATTCATTCGGTCAGAAAACAAGAGAAAAAACCCTATTGCAAACCCGTATCTACACAGCCCGGAATTACTCTGCTTAGCATATGTAACCAGACAGTTATCGTGTGTAATCGAAAGAAGCAGGGCATGTTGCCCATACCCCTAGGGCGCTACTCAGCTAGTTTTAGCCATTTTCAATGTATATAACTCGAAATATTGTACGTGTACCAAACGGCTTTTATGCCCGAATCATAGTGGATTGGTGGACTCATAGCCATCCGCGGTTTTTTCCCTTGTTCTTGGGTTTTCCGCGTCACCATTTTCTTGTGTCTTCTCTCTTTTATTTTTTGCCATTTATTTTCCGTACCTTAGTCTAGCTATCGCCCGTTCCAACCTTAAATTGTCATCTTGACGATTTTTGGCCAAAACAAGATCATAATATTAACAGTTCAAACAAGATAAACTTCTTAGCATTGGCATTCCAACCAAATTTATATATAGTCACAGGATTTTCAACTCTAGCACATATATCATAGAATATCTACTGAAAACTAAATCTATAGCCACCTGTTGAAGGATGAACATAAACCCACATGCCCACGGTACTAGTATCATAGTAAAGGATCGACATATCATGAGGTCAACAGCACCAAAAAGCAATACCTCTTTCATGAGCTCAATAATTAACTATCCAATTTTTGCCCCAATTAGTTAGAAACATGATTAACACAATACCAATGCTAGTGTTTCTAATGGCAATAAAACTAATGAAGATGAAATTTTGGAGCATAACAGGCAACGCCTACCTGAGTTGACACCCAGCGATTATGCTCTGGTAGGTGAAGGTGCATTTTGAGCAGTGCTGGATGAAATTGTTGCAGCTAGGCCTGTTTCTCAGGCCAGCATCAGCACGAACTATAGCAGCAATGAATGGCAACAACCGAAACAACAACGAACAACAGTTGATTAGGATTTGATTGGGAGTTCGATTGGGAGATTATTAAGTTCGCTGCAAAATTCAAAGAAAAAAAAATTAAAAAATTTTGATAGCAACGAATTTAGAGTTGGACTGGGATTTGATTTGGCACTTAGGGTTTTGGTCACCACAAGGGAGTTCAATTTGGGGATAAATGGGGAAGGTCAAACGAGAATTTTGGGCTTTGGGGAAAAACATCAATGGGAAATTTGAATGGCAAAGTCAACAAAATTTCCACATTATTATCTCTACAATATAATACGAGATATTATTGAGGTATTGACGTGTACCTCATGAAATAATCCACATTAAGTAGCAATTAACTAAAGCTCTGTTTTTTAAGACTGAGCTGGTCTGATATGATCTGAGCTGGTCTGATCTGATCTGATCTGATCTGATCTAATCTGATCTGATCTGATCTGATTTGATTTGAGTTTGTCTGAGCGATCTGTACTGATCTGAACTGATTTGAACTGATCTTAACTGATCTGATTTGAATTATTTTTATTTTTTTATTTATTTTTTTATTTTTATTTTTATTTTTTTATTTTTTTTTATTTTTATTTTTATTTTTATTTTTACTTTTACTTTTATTTTTTATTATTTTTTTTATTTATTTTTATTTTTATTTTTATTTTTATTTTTACTTTTACTTTTTTTTTTTACTTTTATTTTTATTTTTATTTTTGTTTTTATTTTTATTTTTATTTTTATTTTTATTTTTATAATTATAATTATAATACTTATTTTTTTATGAGAAATGTAATACATGATTATATTTACTAAAATAATAATAATTATTACTATTAATAATAATTAAGATAATTATTATTATGATAGCCCATTTCATTTCACCTCTTCATTCAATCTCACTCCAAAACTTCAAAACTTTAAATAATAATATTAATACTAATAATAATACTACTACTAATAATAATAATAGTAGTAGTAGTAGTAATAATCACCGCCGAAAATTTTGACCAAACCGTCACCGAAAAAGTCGACCGAATAATCACCGCCTAAAAAGTCATTCCGAAAACCGTCGCCGAAAAACTCGGCCTGAAAACCGTCGCTAGAAAAGTTGGCCGAATGATCATCGTCGGAAAAATCAGTCCGAAAACCGTCGCCGAAAAACTCGGCCTGAAAATCGTCACCGAAAAAGTCGGTCGAATAATCACTGCCGGAAAATTTAGTCCGAAAACAGTCGTCGGAAAAGTCATCCCGAAAACCGTCGCCGAAAAACTTGGCCTGAAAATCGTCGCCGGAAAAGTCGGCCGAATAATCACCGACGGAAAGGTCATTCCGAAAACCGTTGTCGAAAAAGTCGTCCCGAAAATCGTCGCCCGAAAACTCGGCTTGAAAATCATCGGCGGAAAAAGTCAGCCGAATAATCACCGCCGGAAAAGTCGGCCGAATAATCACCGCCGGAAAAGTCAGTCCGAAAACGGTCGTCGGAAAAGTCGGCCCGAAAACCGTCGCCGGAAAACTCGTTCAAAAACCGTCTTCGGAAAATGTCCAACGGAAAAACGATGCTCGAAAATAATAATAATAATAATAATAATAATAATAATAATAATAATAATAATAATAATAATAATAATAATAATAATAATAATAATAATAATAATAATAGTAGTAATAATAATAATAATAATAATAATAATAATAATAATAATAATAATAATAAAGCAAATCAGTGTGCTCGAAAATGTCCTGGTCGTGCTATGATGGGTGCGGCTTCTTGGGAGCGGAGTAAGTATGCAGATCAGTGTGCTGCTTTGGGGTATGGTTTCCTTCGTTTCTCCTTTTCTACTTTTGGCGAATTCGAGGAGGATGCAGTTGCGCTGCTGAAGCGGATCCAGAGGTTTTCTAGATCGCATGATATTGGTGCACGGGCTGCTACTCACATCTTCTCTCGGGTTGGCTTTGCTATAGCTAGGGGGTGGGGGCCCAGATTGTATCTAGGGTTCCCACTAACTTCTTGTAGACATTTTGTGTTTTCGTGTAGGACAAATTTATAATAATAATAATAATAATAATAATAATAATAATAAAGAGTAATAATGTCTGATCTGATCTGATCTGAGTTTGTCTGATCTGATCTGTTCTAATTTGATCTGATCTGATCTGATTACTGTAGCTTTTAAGTCCAAAAGAACAGGGCCTAACAACTAGTTTTTTTACCCGGCAATGCACGGGCTGTTTATAGGGTAATGTTCCAAATTTTTAGAATGGGATATTTATGTATGTGTTCTAATACTAATTAGAATGAAGTATATTATTGTCACTAATTATTATCAATTCAAAATAGGCCAATTGTATTAGAAGTTTAGAACACTGTGAACTTTAAGAAGTTTTTCCAATAAAGCAAAAGATTGAATCAAAATAGACAAACTACACCGGTGTTTAGCCACTATGAATACAAAAGTTCTATATAGTCTTGAGTTATTATTATGGTAATTTAAAAGTCAATCTCTTAATAACAACCACTCTACTTTCCCCCATTTAGTTGTGTCTGATAAGTCCATTTTTGTCACACTTTTCTACTTGGTTTTTGCTCGTTCTCTATGCAGTTTTATTATATTTTCATTATTTTTCTCTCATTTTTATTATTTCTTTAGTTTTATGTTATTTTGTCAGTTTGAGCTATTTTAGTTCTATTTTTGTGAATAAATAAATTTAGTACAACTAATAGCTATTTCGTATTATTTTTATTGTTCGTTCTAGGTAGTAATAGCTATTTTTAGGTTATTGGTTAAGTTAAATAAATGTGGTTGAGGTAATTGTTTAAACTTATATTTGAGCTTAAGTTGATAAATCATTGCATGAGTTTAAACGATTTTGGTTTGTGTTTGTGGTAGGAACATTATAATATGAAGATGCTTCCGCGAGGGCTCGATCCCTTGACCTTGTGGCATAGCAACAACAACATCAACATGTCAACAATTAAAACTTGAGAAATGCTGCTCCCAAGGATCGATCTCCCTTGCATCTCCTGCCGAAGCAACAACCCCTTCATCTCCCACTCACCATCCACCACGGCACAACCACCAGCAGCAGCAGCACGCTGCTGCAGAACCACAAACCTCCAGCCTGCCATTCTCCACCACCAACTGCAGCTCTAATCCACCGCTGAGCCACCACAATCGAGCACCAAAACAAGCCCCAATCGAGTAACAAGTTTGAGAATTCGGAGCGTCCGCTCCCGAATTTGGAGCGCCCGCTCAAGTCCAATTGCAATTCCATGTCCAATTGCCGTGAGTTTGGAGCGCCCGCTCCGTAATTTGGAGCGTCCGCTCCCTCTGTTTTGTGATCGAATGGCTGCGATTGGAGACGATCGAACGGTGATGGTGTGATTATGAAGATCTTGCGATTGTTGTTGATGATATGTTGCTGATGATGATGCGATGATGATAAATGATGATGAATGGCTGATGTTGGAACTTGGATGAAGCTTTGATGAATGATGATGATGCGATGATGATGGAAGCAGGGGACCGGGGTGAAGGTTCATGGGTTTGCTGGGGTAGTTTTTAGGATTTGTTTTTATTTATTTTTGTTTTTTCTTTTACTTTATATTTTATTTTTCTTTTACTCACTTTTGTTTATTACTTAATTACCCTAACCCTCACTTATCTCTCTCCCATATAAAAAACCCAACTTAGGGTTATTAGGGACCAAGCCTCATTTGGGAGTCATCCTCCCCATTTGAGAGCCTCCTCCATTCTTACCCCATCTCCATTATTATTCTCTCTCTTCAAATTTTCTGATTTTTAGTTTAGTATTAGTTTAGGGTTTATTATTTTCTCTCTTCATTTTGCTCAAGCAAACTCTTTAATTAATTTAAGCATTCATTATTTGGTAATTTCTCCTTTCTTTCTTCATTTTATTAATTTCCTTGCTTCTATTAATTTCTTGAATTTATGCCTTGTTAGTGTAGTTTTATTTCATGTTTAATCACTTAGTTTGATGCTTTTAGTAGTTGTTAGATTAAAAAGTTTGTTCTTTCATAATTTTTAGATGTAGTTTTAGAGATTTAATGTTTTTATCATGCTATTGGTAATTTAGTGTTTAGATTTTAGTTTCTTTGTTAATGTTTATTAGTTGTAGTCCTTTTTATTATTGTTTCTTTCAATTTCTTGTTTCTCTATTAATTCTTTCATGATTTTCTCATTCTTAGGTTAGATTAGTAGCTAGGGAATGAGGATAATTTGGTTTTGTGATTGAAATTGGATGATTGTTGGATTTTCATTGTAGTTGGGTTATGAATGTTGATTAGTCTAGGTTTTGATGAGTAAGGTTTGAAGAGTAGCTAACTTCATGCTTGAATATTGAGCTATTCATGAGTTGTGCGAGAGCAAGCTTGTGTGTAGCGGATAACTAGACTAGGATTGACCACGATCACCGCGGCGGGGTTGGGTAGTCGGATTATAGGAGTGCACGAGAGTGACTTCTTGATGTTTGACGATTTGGATGAATTTAGGGAGTGCACGAGAGTGACTTCCCAATGTAGTGCAAATCACCCCTTTCATGAGCTAACACTTTGATTTCCATGATCATTTGATAGAAATTGCATTAATCCAAATTTCCCCCTCTCCCTAGCGATCGTTTTAATGCTTTATTATAGTTTTTAGCGACTTTACATTCCTTTAACCAAGTTAGTTTTATTTTATTAATTTATTAGTTGAATTTCTTAATTTTTCAATCTTCAAAAAAATCCCAAAAAAAATTTAGACCCTCATTAGGTGAATATAATTTTAAAGACAATTCTCACTCACCTACCTCCCTGTGGATTCGACCCCTTACTCCATTATACTACCCTTTTAGGTTAGTTAGGAATTTGGGTTTTTATTCTTGATTCTGGCTCCTTAGGAATTAACGACGCCTAAGGGACCGATCAGTGTCCAAAGGGTGCTTATGTTAACATAGCATTTCTAGATTAATTCACTTGTGCTATGTTAATAGTACTTCCAATAAAGTACAATGTTTGTCTGGAGACATGTTACTATATGGGCTCTACTAAGTTCATCGTGATAGTAAAATATATGAACATAATTCATGTCCTCAATTTCGAGCTTGTAAAAGTGGAAATAAATGAGACGAATTTAAAATAACATTGGATAGAACGTATTTGGAGAAAACACTACAGTTACTTGCAATTACTTGACTTATAACGATAGATATGAGTTGAAACATAAAACCTATTTTTTATTGTAAAAATATTATATCGTCATATACGTACATATATACTTTTATTTTAATTTCTACATTACAAATTTATCAAATATCACATTATATAAGAATGAATAATTTATCATGTCATCAATGATTATACAAATATAACTATGAAGTTTTTGACAAATATATGAGAAATAATATTTCCTTTTCTTGTTGCAATTATTTTTCAAGTGACATGGAAATTAAACTATTTTTCCATTGCATAATTTTTCCCTTGTGGATGTGATGTATTAGCTGTGATCATGTGATCTTTGGTAAAGTAAATTAAACAAAGTTATGTTATGGCCTAGCCCTTCAACATATAAATAAAAAAAGCAATGAAATGATTCATACTTCAGATTAAAGGATGTAATTAACAATTCCAGCTTGGTTGCTCCAAGGACCTGAAAAAATTGAACTACTTAACCTGTTGATATGGCCTTATAAATTTTTGTGAACCTGTCATCAACCTGTCATTAACCTTCAAAGCATCCTCTTAATGGACTATAATATGCACTCTCATCAACCTGTCATCTAAAGCCTATTTGCTTCCTCTCAGTCTGAAAAGTAGAGTCATGAGAAACCACACAAAAAAGAAAAGAAAAGAATACATAAACAACATGATTAGTCATGGTGGTCACACACACACACACACAAAAAAAAACATAGGTTTTTTGAATTCTTGAAAGCATAGTAATTAAGGTCAAACCTTTTCCAATCATTACATATATGAAACGATGATTTGTTAGAGAAACATGATAATTATACAAAATATATATTCTAAGAATTTTCTCCTCAATCTAGATTACACTAGTATTTGAAAAGAAGGGATGAAAGCATATGATGAAGTTGTTCCGTAAGATAATACTCAATAACACGTACATTATTGTTGTTGAAACCTGCTATGATAAATTATATCATGAATATAACTTATAATTAAGTAGACAGATCTTACATTTTTTATCAAGAAAGCTCACAGCCTATATAAGTCAAACTATATATAATAACAACATGTTTTATTGAAATAGCATGGGTTTCATATGAAAATTCAAGTATTTTACAATTATATTGAGCAACACTCTTTGTTGAAGATAAGAATATATGTATATCATTACCATTACCAATACCATTACCAAAAATTCTGTATATTTTGTTTGACAGAAAATTAGAGAATTATAAGTTAATTGTAAAAAGAAGATAAAAATAGGCTTTACCTTAAGTTTTATGAGCTATAATTGAGTGCAATAAAGTCAAAGGTTTATAGAACCAAATTTCGTGACTCCTGAAATTTAAAAATTACTCCCTCCGTAACGAATTAATAGAAACATTTGTACTAGCACAAATTCCTAGGTGAAATAAGGTAATAGTGGTATTAGGTGGTATAATGATAAAAGTAAGAGAGAGAAAAATAAGAGAAGGAAAATTAAATAGGGTATTATGTGGTAATATGATAAAAGTAAGAGAGAGAAAAGTAAGAAAGAGAAAAGTAAGTGGGGTATTGTGTTGTTTTTTTTAACAAAAAAGGAATAAAATGAAATTGGAAAAAATTGTTGCAAGTATTTTGTTACACCTAAAAATAGAAATTGTTGCTAGTAATTCGTTACGGAGGGAGTACATTAATAAAAGTAAAATTTGTATTAGATTCTGTTACTGTCAATTTAATTGACCCAAATCCAAGGACAAAGAGCCCAAGATTTCAGCCCAAGAAGGAGCCCAGGCAGAATACCACCGGTCCACATGGCAACACCTTAGTGGTCCACGTGACACTTTCCTACGAAGACACGTGGCAGATTGGATCTCAGACATGAGTATAGGCAAAACTTCCTTTATTGAACTATGTACATATGTAAAGTTGTCCCACATTGATAGTTTACTAGGGAAATGAGAAGATTTCTATATATAAGGATTTATGTAATGATTAAAGACAGATTCCAAGAATTGGCTGATTTGACAACACATATTTGTAATTGTCGATTAACCCTAATCAATCCTGATTAGCAGCTAATTAAGTTATTATTATCTTTTGCTCATTTAATTATTTACTTTGCATTTTACTCATTTTAATTACTTTCACTTTTGTGGTTCTGGATCAAGTTTGTGGCATAAAATTGGTTAGCTCTCCTTAAAACTAAAAACCCCCGAAACATTTGGCGCCGTCTGTGGGGAGAGCACGATTTTATGGCAAACTTAGGAGATAAAACTCCCGAGATACCCAAAACCTCTTTGGTGGCGGTAGAAGACGACCCTGATTATGAGGAGAGAGAGATAGTCCAAGACCGACACCCTCGAAGGGAGAAGACTGCACAACGTGCAGATCAGGCCTCGGCCCAGTCTTCCGAGGGGGATCAACTAATCTGAAACAGGAACGAGCGTGGAAGATTCGATTAATAATATACTGTTTTCTATGGTTCTATTGTAGTTCCTTTGTATTGATTTATGTTTAATCTTATTCCATGTTATATTTATTAAGAAGCCTTGTTGCTTCATGTAATGTAATAAGTAGTAAGTATATTATACTCCTAAGTCACACCCAACTTGCACCTAGCTCACACTCGCGAAACATGGGCGTCATTTGGTGAAGAAGGTCATCGCGACCTCTTCGCGACCTTGTCGCGGTCGCGACCTATACGCTGCCCGCTGTAGTGTAACAAGCATAACATCTTCGTTTCTTAACCAAATCAAGCATACAACCTATCGTTGGAAAGCTCTTGGAAATATCTATTATCTCCAACTTGAATCAGATCAATATCATGTGTAGTTTGGGAGATATGATCAGTACAAGTTGACTCATTGTATCAACACTTGAGTTTCTACGTTTTTCTATCATTTGGGTACTAGTCTTTGAGCTGCTTGTTTGAGCACTTTGATGAGATATTTTGGCTGCTATTATTGACTTTGTGACATGCTTGGTTGATGAGGTCATTGCTTACATCAAGCAAGTAGGTGAAACATATAGGTGACTCACAACAATCATCATTGCTTTGATGATTCATGATCAAACTTTAGGAGATATTTTGCTTATTTTATAATTTATATTTTGATGGGTAAAATACCAGCAATGTTGTACGTAGCTTTGATTTTGTTATAAATAGATTGTAATAGTTTAGTTTTACATATGTTGAATTTTTGGAAAATTGAAAACTGGAGTTTTCTCTTAGAGTGTTCTTAAACCGTCGTGTTTAAGGGAATTCTAATTTTATGTAGTGAGAGTGAAGCTACATGAAAGATCCTTAGATCAGGTGAGTAAAGCCTAATTTAAGTGGGTTTGGTCGAATGGGTGAGTGAAGCCAGTTTGATCATTCTCAAACCCCCTAAATCGCCTCTTTAGTGAGTAAAGCCATTGTGGGCATTTAGAACCCTTAGATTTCTAGCTAATGGCTGCTGGAAATTTAGGTACGGATGGTCGATCTCTGAGAGTGATTCTCCTAGGTTGATTATCTATTAGCCTTTAGGATAAAGTGTGATTCTTACTCCTAAGGACTAAATATCCGGGCATGAGTTGTGCGGATTCGATCTTCTCAGCTCATGTTCATTTGAATGAGTGCATTAGTTTGCCTGTGAGTTATCGAGGGTTCTTTGTTTGATCCTGTTTATTGAGAGTTCAGAGAAAAGAGGGATTCTTACTTCTAGATTCTACAATACCGAGTTGTTAAGAGGGATTCTTCTCAATTTGGCTCACCCATCAAACGGGTCCGCTACGATGGCTTCAAGCTACTGCCTTCAACTTCCCACCG
This sequence comes from Salicornia ramosissima, assembly GCA_951394345.1. Taxonomy (NCBI): domain Eukaryota; kingdom Viridiplantae; phylum Streptophyta; class Magnoliopsida; order Caryophyllales; family Amaranthaceae; genus Salicornia; species Salicornia ramosissima. The sequence continues at coordinate 25,239,675 of OX596239.1, forward strand.
CTGCAAACTATCATGACCACATATGGTCCATATATAATCTCTCTCTCTCAATTGAAACACGTAATGGTCGACTTGAGAAACTCACTTGTCATGCAGGTGAAGGACATGATAGGGCAAGCCAACAAGGCCGAACCGGGGCCTTCTAAGCCGACTGCAGGGGAAGCCGGGCCTTCGAGGCCGACCAAGGGTCCGGCTGACCCCAAGGGGGACTCAGGGAAGAAAAACTTCTAAATCACCGAAGGTTGATTGGAAGAATATCACTCAACGGGTGAAGACAGCCAAAGCTCCTCCGCCCCCTAGGAGGGAGCCCCTGATAAACGAGTCTAATCAGGCCTTTAGAGATGCCAGAGAGTATCTAAAGGCAAAACGGCAGCAATCCCAGCAGCATTCCCACATTGACGTTTCCGACACTGCGTCGTCAACTCCCACTTTGAAGGATACCACCTACCGAGACTCTATGCGGACCATGTCTCGTACAACAAATGTGTAAACAACGACTCCAGTTCTGAAGGGCTCGTTCAAAGCCGAGTCACACAAATAAGATGTGCCTCTAGCTTCTCAGTTTCAACAACCACCTCTGTCACATCCCCATGGTGGGATAACATGGAATTCTCCCTTCTCCGTCACTATCTTGACAGCCCCAAGGGCCTCTAAAGTCAAAGCACTTCATATTGAACCATATGATGGCACGACGGATCCAGATGACCACCTGGCCACATACAAACATTTGATGTATGCCTAGTCAGTTGATGATGCGACCTGGTGCATGTACTTCCCCGCTACTTTGAAAGGAGTAGCCCAAAAATGGTTCAGTAGCCTGCCGAATCACTGCATCCAAAACTTCACTGAGCTTAGCATGGTCTTTGCACATCACTTCATGGTAAACAAGCAGGAAAGAAAGACCAGCATGCATCTTGGCAAAATCATACAGGGGCCGAACGAGTCCCTGAGATCATATGTAAAGCGGTTTAATATGGAGATGTTGCAAATACCTGGCCTTCCGGAAGGTGTAGCTTTTGACAACTTTGTCAAAGGGCTTCACCAGTCAAGGTTCAAGTTCGAAATGGTGAGAAAAAAGGTGCAATCTCTGCCAGAAATCCTTATGGAGGCTGAGTCTTATATCCATGCTACTGAGATTTGCTCAGCTACCAAGCCGGAAACCAAGAATGCACAGAAGCAAGGGGAGACGAGCCAGAAGAGAGAAGTGACCCACAAAAGAGAAGTTTGGACGGTCGAGGGCACTCATAAGGAGCAAAAGGCTCCCAAGAAAAGCCGTACTTATGAGGCGGCATATGAGTATAAAAAGCCCCATGCCATCTTAATGGAGATTAAAGATAAGTTCAACTTCGATGCGCCTCAGCCGCTGCGAGGCCCGTCCAAATATAGAAATGCTAGCAAGTATTGTCAGTACCACAAGGATGTGGGCCATGATACGGATGAATGCTTCAACTTGAAGCGGTTGCTAGACAAGTTAGCTGCTAAGGGTATGTTGGAACCCTACATTGTGAAGTCCAAATATAAGTTTCAGCGAAGGACCCCCTAGAAGACCGGGGAAGAAGAGGAAACTGATACCGAGGTTGTAGCTATGATCTCGGGAGGCCTCGCCTCAAAAGGCCCCACCATCAGGGGTGCGAAGGATCACCTTCGTAGCCTTTCTCAGGTTATGACTACAGAAGAAACAAAAGAAAAATTGCCAGAAATAATGATTGGTGAGAAAGATCGGCCAACCATCCAGACTCCTCACGACGACCCCTTGGTCGTCGAATTCAAGGTAGCCAATCTGAAGGTCAGGAGGATCTTAATAGATACAGGTAGCTCGACAGATATTATAAGCTTTGCTTGCTTGGAAAAGCTAAGGTTCCCAGACAATGCTCTCCAACCCATTAACCATCCTATCATTGGGTTTGGAGGAGGTGTCATCCACCCCGTAGTCATTGTTACCTTGCCCATCCGAATGGGAACAAAAGAGATGCCACGTCATATGTTTGTGAAGTTCTTAGTGGTCAAAGAGCTGACAGTCTACAACATTATTATTGGCCGGCCAACATTGAATGTGTCAAAAGCCATTGTTGTGCCACACCTCATGTTGATGAAATTTGTATGTAATGATGGAAGTGTGGGGGCGTTATATGGTGATGACTGCACGAGAATGCTATCTCACCACTATAAAGTCCTCTCCCACACTAGACCAGCAAAACAAGGTCCAACCATCGTCCAAAAAGAGAAAGACAGAGGTTGAAGGGCCGCGCCAAGAAGTTTGTATGATTGGGTCACCCAACCCAGATGAGTTGCGACCTCAGCCTATGGGTGAATTTCGTGAAGTTATACTAGATGCTGATCGCCCTGACCGTGTTGTGCAAATAGGCTCCACTCTGGAAGAAGATCAGAGCCAGAGGTTGGAAGCACTCCTAAAGGAGTATCAGGATGTCTTCGCCTTCACTGTTTAGGAAATGCCGGGTATTGACCCGAGCATTGTATGTCATGAGCTGAAAGTACTGCATGCCGGGCACGAAACCAGTCAGACAGAAGAAGAGAAATCATGGAGAACTTCGGGACAAAGCCGCTGCAGAGGAGGTGAAAAAACTTTTGGAGGCTCGGTTTATTCGTCCTTGTTACTACCCCGAGTGGGTGGCCATTGTAGTCTTGGTCCCCAAACCTAACAAGGGATGGAGAATGTGTGTCGACTACACCGGCTTGAATCGAGCCTACCCCAAGGATGGATTTCCCTTACCCAAGATCGACCAATTGGTCGACTCCACAGCAGGGCATGCCCTTATGAGCTTTATGGATGCCAACTCAGGCTTCCATCAAATCCCTATGCACCCGAATGACCAAGAGAAAACGGCCTTCATCACTTCGCAAGGTCTATATTGCTATACTGTGATGCCTTTCGGTTTAAAAAATGCCCCTGCCACCTTTCAAAGGTTGGTAAACATGGTGTTCCAACATCAGTTAGGGCGAAACCTGGAAGCTTACATAGATGACATAATTGTCAAGAGCAAAGAGCCGCTTGATCACCTAGCCGATCTAAAGGAAACATTTGATTCCCTTAGAAAATATAACATGAAGTTGAACCCCAAGAAGTGCGTCTTCGGGGTGGCATCAGGGAAGTTCCTAGGTTTCATGATTGATCAGCGGGGCATTGAGGCTAATCCCGACAAAGTGAAGGCAGTAAGTGACATGACTTCCCCTAGAACGATCAAGGATACACAAAGGTTGACCGGATGTTTGGCTGCTCTTGGCCGATTCTTGTCCCGGTCAGGGGATAAATGTCACTTCTTTTTTGATGCTATAAAGAAGAACTCTAAATTTGAATGGATTGAAGAAGCCGAACTGGCTCTTACCAAACTAAAAGAGCATATGCACACCTTACCTAGGCTGATAAGCCCAATCCCAGGTGAAGTTTTGTATATGTACCTTGCTGTTTCGGAATTCTATTTAAGTGCGGTGCTGGTAGCTGTCCGAGAAGGAGTCCAACACCCGGTGTACTTTTTAAGCCACATCTTAAGGAACGCCGAGCTACGATATTCTCTTATAGAGAAGTGTGGGCTCGCATTGTATATGGCCTCCAAAAAACTGCGGCCTTACTTCAAGGCGCATCCTCTTGTGGTTTACACTGACCAGCCACTGAAACAACCTTTCACTAAGCTTGAGTCCTCCGGCTGTATGTTGAAATGGGCGGTAGAACTCAATGCTTTTGATATTTCTTTTGAACCAAGAAAGGCAATCAAGGGCCAAGCCCTAGCAGACTTTGTTGTAGAAATGACCAGGCCGGATGGCCAGACAGAAAAGGGTCCCCAAGGTTGGAAATTGTTTGTCGACGGATCCTCAACCCAAAATGGGTGCGGCGCAGGCATCTTATGTATCTCGCCGGAAGGGGATGTGTATGAATATGCTCTCCGTTTCAAGTTTCAGGCCTCCAATAACGAGTCAGAGTACCAAGCTCTCCTTACCGGTCTAAGAATGAGTATTGCTGCAGGGGCAGAAGAAATAGAGGCCTCGTCTGATTCACAACTAGTTGAGTCAGGTTAATGGAGACTACGAAGCCCGAGAGCCGGCCATGAAAAAATACTTGCAGATGATTAAGGAAGTTAGTGCCCCCCTTAAGGCACTCGTTGTTCAGCATGTGCCTAGGTCGGATAACAGTCAAGCCGATGCCTTGTCTAAGCTGGCCTCCTCGGCAATTAATGAAACCCCAAGGACTGTGTTTTGGGAGGTAAAAGAAAGAAGAAGCATAGATGAACAAGAAGTCCTGACATTGGATCAGAGCAGTACATGGATGGACTCCATCCTTGATTATAAGATGAATAGTGCCTTGCCAACTGACAAGAAAGAGGCAAAGGCCATCGAGCGAAGGGCCGCTTGGTTCGAAGTCTTCAATGGAAAGTTATATAAGAAGTCATATTCTAAGCCATTCCTAAAGTGCATCACGCCCGAACAAGGGCAAGACGTTTTGGATGACCTGCATCAATGATTATGCAGTTCCCACATTGGGGGACGAGCATTGGCAGAGAAGGCAATTCGAACTGGTTATTATTGGCCCACGCTGAAAGAAGATGCTATGTGGAGGGTAAGAAAATGTGATAAGTGCCAAAGATTCGCCAAGCTTATACATCGCCCTTCCAATGAATTGGTCCCCATTACCAGTCCTCTCCCCTTTGCCAAATGGGGAATGGATATACTCGGCCCATATACTCAAGTAACGGGTCAACGTCGCTATGTGTTTGTAGCTGTTGATTACTTTTCTAAGTGGGTTGAAGCCAAAGCTGTCAAAGGTATCAAGACAAATGATGTCAAGTGCTTCATCCGGAAAAACATAATCACAAGGTTTGGTGTGCCATAGGCTATGGTGTTTGATAACGGCCCACAGTTCGAGACTCCACAGCTCAAGAGTTGGTTGCGAGATTAAGGAATCGCACACTACTTTGCCTCAGTAGGACGCCCTCAAACAAATGGTCAAGTTGAGTCTTTCAACAAAATAATCTCAGATGGAATCAAGAAGAAGCTTGAAAAAGCTAAGGGTCTGTGGGCCGATGAACTTCCCAATGCGCTTTGGTCAATTCGGACTACGAGCAAGTCTTCAACAGGTGAAACTCCCTTCATGATGGTGTATGGGGCAGAGGCAGTTCTTCTTATTGAGATGTACGAGCCCACACTTCGGGTCATGCTCTACGATGAGAATGCAAACTGGGAAGCAATGAAGTTGAATTTGGAGTTTCTACCAGAAACAAGGGGTAATGATTTACTCAGACAAGAGGTTTACAAGCTGAGGATGGCTCGGGAATACAACAAAAAAGTCAAGAATCGCCCCTTGAGAATTGGAGACTATGTGTTGAGAAAGATGGAGGCACAAGGCCGAGCTAATGAAGAAGGTAAACTTAATCCAAGTTGGGAAGGTCCGTACAAAGTCACGGAGGCAGTTCACGATGGAACTTACCGACTCGAGACGATGCAAGGAAAAGCTGTACCACGGTCATGGAATATGGAACACCTAAGGAACTATTACTTCTAGATTGTAAAAACAATGTACGACTTAAGAGTCGAAGCAATGTAATCAAATCACCAATGGAGGCTGCTCGAAATTTCCAGATCTACTCTGCAAGTTTACTAATCTCCCTTTAATCCTTCATCCTAGGTTTGGAAGTACAGAGAAAAGGGGCAAGGGGGATGCTGAACACTTGTGAGATTGATTGTTGGTTTTTGGGTGGTTGTATATTGCGTGGTGGGGGCTGGGAAGTCGAGGGGTGGATTGAGGTAGTGGCTGAGGGGCTGCTGATGCAGTATGACCTGTCCTCTCAGCAACGCCCTGCTCATCCATAGGTTGTAGTGGGGGTGGGTCGTGTTCAACTCGTGCAAGGGGCTGGCTTCCCTACCCTCCTACAGTGGTGGCTATTGGTCTGGGAGGCAGGGGCTGCTGGTCCTGTACTCTCAAGCTAGGGTGGGCTGCTGTGATGGGGAGTATGCTAGGGGCTGGTGTTGGGAGGTTGTCTTACTGATGCAGGGGGTGCTGCCCATGAACTAAGGGGTGGCCTATTAGCTGGGCTGCTGCCATTATGGACGTTTTTAGCGCGCGGGGGTGTAGCCTCAGGCTAAAGGCAAGATTGGGTCAATGTATTCGCTGCCAAGCCATACGAGTCAGGATAGAGGCTGTGGTTGATGCCAATTGAATTGGTGTCCCTATGTCGAAGTCGTTGGCGTGCTATGGGATGGGTTTAGTGAATCCTTCCCCACTCATCTCTCAATCAGGTTGCAAATAGCCCATGATTAGCTAAAGGGTTGGAAATGATGTAAGATGACTTTTCTTCCAAGTTCAGAACAGGAGTTGAGGGCTACCTATGCTTTAATGTCAGGTGAGGACTGGGTCGTTTATGGTCATTTGTTGATGTTTTAGGTCATCATTGGGGTTTTTATTGCTTCTATAATGATAAGTTGACATGTTGGCTAGCTGCTGATGGTAGACTCTTTAGAGCTCTTTCAAACACGATTCTTTCATTGGAGATGGTTTGCCTCGATGCTTAATGTCCGTAGGGTTGCTAGAGTTCCAAGAAAATGCCTTATAGTGGCCCATTACACTTATTGTTTGGTTGATGATGAATGGATGGATTAAAGATGGTTATGGTTGATATCAAAGCTTTGCTTGGACGTCCCATGGATCATCTTTTTTTGAGTTTAGTATAATCTAGCTTGTTTTGTAATGCTTTATTCAGGACTAAGTCCTTTGGCTAGCCTAGATGGTTATTCTAGATGGTGTTTATCTACTTTATGTGCTTGTTTTACTGTTTATTATGAACTTTGCTCCTTTGATTAAGCATGTATGTAGTTATGTAGCTGAGCAAACAACAATTGATTCATTTTCTAGCTTAGGTTGTTTCACTATAGCTTAGGCTTTATCTTTGTTTCACTTGTAGTTTGGATGTAACCATTAGGGGGAGTCCCCCTCAATGGATCAGTACATTAGCCTAGTGTTATGTTTGTTATCTTTTTGTGACTATGTGTGCTTAGGTCTTTTTTAGTCGGTTTGGATGGTTGGTTGGAATTTAGAGGCCTGTCCTTAATTTCTCCCAATGCATTCAGGTGGTGGCTTTGTGTCACGCTCCTAGGGTAGGATGTAAAATCTTTTCCTTTGGTATATAATACATTACTTACCAAAAAAAAAAAAAATTCCATATTAATGAAAAAAAAAGGGCAGGACTTGGTCCCAAAGGCCCCATCACTTTTTCAAGTGAAAACTTTTAAGGCTAGTGTCCATAAATTTGTTTATAAGACATAAGACCGAATGCCCTTAGTGCTACTCTAAGCACTAAGCTCCTACCCCCTATATTGCCCTCAAAACACGAGGCCAATAGTGATAAGTTTCACCAGGATGAAGGGTGCCCACCCATGCCCCCTAATTCATTTCCAATTAAGACGAGTTACTCGATAAACTAAAGTGATTCACTAGAGGGTGCCTCGACCACATTCAGGACGAGTCACCTGATAGATTAAGATGAATCACAAAAGGGTGCCTCGACCACATTCAGGACGAGTCACCCGATAGATTAAGATGAATCACAAAAGGGTGCCTCGACCACGTTCAGGATGAGTCACCCGATAGATTAAGATGAATCACAAAAGGGTGTCTCGACCACATTCAAGACGAGTCACCCAATAGATTAAGATGAATCACAAAAGGGTGTCTCGACCACATTTAGGACGAGCACCCGATCAATCTATAAGCTTCGCCTAGGGAACCCTCGGCTTTAGTGAGCCGAGCCCTTGGAAAATCTAATTTTGCTTGCTAAAGGAGTATCTCGGCTATAAAAAGCGCGAGTCATGGCACAAATCATAAAATAGACAACTTAAATAAAAAAGGACATTTTATATATAATAAATCCGATTACAAAAGGGGGCAAGGCTAAATACTTGCCTTGATACAATAAATAAACGATAAAAAACACTGACAAACGCTAATACCCTAATCACTCTCATCAGGGTCGGGTATCATGGGAGTAGAAGGGCGAGGTCGGCCGGTTTCCTCACACAAGTGCTTGAGGTCAACCCAGTCGAGCCAGTCACTGAGGTACCCGAAGTCTCTGTATGGGTACGCCCTATACCAGGCTTCCTCAACACATGCCCGATACTCCTCCTCGGTCAATCCCTGTTTTGGGAGCTTACCCTTATGGGCCGACCCCTCACTACTCTCGGAACGCACTGCGATCTCGTCCCAACACCCAGAGGTCTCGTCCCATACCACCTTCCATGTATATTTATGGAAGTCTTCCTCCTTTGTTGCAACCGAACCTTTCTCCTTTTTCATTGGAAGTTTGCTGCCACTACCCTTGTTCGTGGTCCACGGCAGCTTACCGCTGCCGTCTTCCTTTTTGGGTAACCACTGCCCAGACATTTTTTCTTCTTCTCTTTCTCTCTCAAGGAATTGAGGTTGAGTTGTGAAAATATGAGGGAAGCTGGCGGTATTTATAGAAGTTTTACCCTACACCTAGTCAGATGCATTTAATGTTACCTGCAAAAGGTTGGGGGCCCAAAACCAGTTTTTTTTTAAATAAATCTTGAACCAACTTTGCCTAATTATTTTAAGCCCATTACAATGGCCCATTTTGGAATTAAAAATCCACGTGGCATACCTGTTTGAGGGTTGTCTCAGGCCCAACTTAATGTAACCTTTCCAAAACCCAACTACAAGTTAGCCTAATAATAAGCAAATTGGCCACAATTCAAACAAACCATAAAATAAAGCTTTTATTAAATAAGGGCAAGGCATACAAACTGGGCAAGGATCAGCACTTGCCATGACTAAAAAAAAAAAAAAAACATAACAAACAAACAACAATCCACTCCTAGGTGCCGCTGCGCCTAATCACTGTCCTCTGGATCGGGTGCCGCAGGAGTCGAAGGACGGGGCCGACCAGTTTGCTCACACCAGCTCTTCTCGTCGGCCCAATCCAGAAATTCACGAAAGTACCCAAAATCCTTGGATGGGTACGCCTTATTCCAAGCATCCTCCACTCTTCGCCTGTACTCCGCCTCATTGGAGACCGGCCGAGTCACCACTCGTCGGCTATCCTTCTCCCGCGGTCGTCTCTCCCCTTTCTTGGGGCACCTATTCCCCTGACTCGAGCCCTCTCCTTTTGGAGGACACCTCTCTTTCATCTCCTCCCATTTTTTCAGCCGCTCCTCATACATCATATTCAGGAAGTGCTCCTCGCCCATAAAACCTTCACGTCCATCCACCGGCAGCTTGCCCGTGTCAGAAGATCTCCCGCCCTCCTGTTTCTCTCTTGGAAGATTGTTGTTGTCAGACATTCTCTCACAAAGATAGGGAAGACTTATAAACTTCTCTCACTTCTTTCTCTCTCAAAGAATATGTTGTGGTTTGTGAGAAATGAAGGAAAAGCAAGTGGTATTTATAAGCGTTTTGCATTTTTCACTATTCCAATTATACCCCTGCAGCATTTATTACTCCTAAAACCAAGTTGGGGGCCCAATATAGGTAGTGTTGTTATAACAAATCCTGAAAATTAGCCCTATTATTTTAGGCCCAAAGCAACGATTCTTTTTTTTTTTTTTTGGAATTAAATTCCACGTGGCAATTTAATTACTCTATACTTGCTCCCCAAATCAAAAACCTAACTCAATCAAGGTGGGACGAGCCCTGACACGTGTAACGGTCACGTTGAGCAATACACTCGGTTTAAGGGCAATCAGGTATCTGATTGGTTGCCCTCCAACTTATTCGGCAAAGCATAATTGCCAAGATAAATTGCAGAGCAATCACTCAGACTTACTAAACCGACTGCATTGCTCAGGGGCATAATACACTACGAGAAATAAATAAAGTTATGGAAATAAACTCAGAAGTCGAGAGATGATGAAAACAAAACTTCGTTTATTAAATTTTGTAACTATTACAAACTATGGCGGACCAGCCACCTACAAGAAACTAAAAACTAACAATTAAAATTAAAAACTAAAATTATTTCTTCAAGTCTCGACCCCATCGTCGTCATCATCTTGGCGCTCGTTCTCTCCTTCTTCCTCGTCTCCTCCTTCATCTTCAGTATCAGATGGGTAAGGAGGAGGGGAGCGTCCAGCAGCCTCGGCCATGCCTTTCATATCTACCCAGTCTATAGCAGGACTGAGATGACCAAAGGACGCCCCCTATAGGCCACTTCCCAGGCCTCGGCCACCTTGTTCTTGTAAGCCTGTTCGGCCTCCAAGATTTTCTGCACCACGCCCTTTTTGGAGGAGGAAACTTCCTCCTCCAATTCTTTCTTCTCTGTCTGGAGCTGGGTGACCTTGGCCTCGGCCTCATTAAGGGCCGCCTTGACAGAAGAACTCGCCTTCTTGGCCTCCTTCTCCACCTTCTCCTTCTCCTGCTTCAGGTTATCATGCTCGACGATGAGAGCATTGATCTTGGTCAGATGGGAGGCACACTCGGCCTTGAGATTGACGATGGTTTCAGCCTGTGATTCCACAATAGCACCAGTTAGTTGGTCTTGTCGAAGGGTAGTGAACATAGCAGCATCTTTCGTTTCACTAACCTCGACCCTAGACTTTTTCACCTCATTTACCATCGCAGTGCGCCACTGTCTGGCGCCGTCCAGCCTCAGCATCGCCTGAAATAAGAATGTTAATATCAAACAAGAATTAGCAGTCTTAAAAAGTTAAAGCAAATACTTAAAGCATACCTCGGCCAAATTGTATAAGATGGGCATGATGTGCCCATCATGAAAGCCCTTCATGTTATGGGCCACCTCCTTGGGAGCTCCCTTGAGCATCCCTCGAACTATGTCAAATTTTTCCTTCCCGGAATACCCGGGAAGGTAAGAGCCGCCAGGCATGCTCTCGGCCTCCTCCTTAGTAGGCCCTCCTGAAGGGTCAGAAATGGGAAGTACTATTGAGTCTGGATGACAAGGTGAAGACGAGACAATTTTACCTGACACAGACCGTAGAGTTCTAACACGGTGTGAATAGTATTTCTCTCCCATTTTATTCGCCAAGTCCCTGATGGATGGCGGGATATTTTTCGAAACCGACTGAGGAATGCTGGCTAAGGCGTCTGGAGGAGCCATGACGCCTGGGGTATCATTGACCCCTGGTTCGTAGACCGACAATGCAGCAGTCGGTCCTTTCCCCAGAATGGGGGTAAACTTTTTCTCCAGATCTTTGACCTCTTCAGAGGTCACCTGCCGCTTCCCCTTATCGGCAGAAATCAAAGGAGCCCTGGCCTTCTTTTGAGCACCAGAGGAGCTGACTCCTTTTCTCTTGCTCCCCTTTGACGGGGCGTCACTCCCCTGCGAAAATCATATTCGTTAGTACAAGTCACTTATATACGTAGACGCCGAGGACATACAAACAATATACCATTTATGCCTCACTCGGCCCCCAAAGTGGCCGAATGGGGCAACTTATCAAAGTTGTCTACAACACCCCCTCTCGGCCTCAAAAAGAGCCGAGGAGGGCTGTTGCAAACAATATTCCATTTATGCCCCTCTCGGCCCCCAAAGTGGCCGAATGGGGCAACTTATCAAAGTTGTCTACAACACCCCCTCTCGGCCTCAAAAGGAGCCGAGGAGGGTTGTTGCAAACAATATACCATTTATGCCTCACTCGGCTCCCAAAGTGGCCGAATGGGGCAACTTATCAAAGTTGTCTACAACACCCCCTCTCGGCTTCAAAAAGAGCCGAGGAGGGCTGTTGCAAACAATATACCATTTATGCCTCCCTCAGCCCCCAAAGTGGCCGAATGGGGCAACTTATCAAAGTTGTCTACAACACCCCCTCTCGGCTTCAAAAAGAGCCGAGGAGGGCTGTTGCAAACAATATACCATTTATGCCTCCCTCGGCCCCCAAAGTGGCCGAATGGGGCAACTTATCAAAGTTGTCTACAACACCCCCTCTCGGCTTCAAAAAGAGCCGAGGAGGGCTGTTGTAAACAATATACCATTTATGCCTCCCTCGGCCCCCAAAGTGGCCGAATGGGGCAACTTATCAAAGTTGTCTACAACACCCCCTCTCGGCCTCAAAAAGAGCCGAGGAGCGCTGTTGCAAACAATATACCATTTATGCCCCCCTCGGCCCCCAAAGTGGCCGTATGGGGCAACTTATCAAAATTATCTACAACACCCCCCCATTGGCCTCAAAAAGAGTCGAGGAGGGCTGTTGCAAACAAATTACCAAAATCAACCCCCTCGGCCTACATAATGGACGAGTAAGGGTGTTGCAAACAACCTCCTAAGAACGATCCCCTCGAACTATATAATGACCAAGTGGAGTCAGTATGGGTCGAAGTGAGGTCGCTATGAACAATTGCAATAAACGGCCTACTCAACCTAAGGATAGCTGAGTAGGATAATGCCACTACAAGAATGTAATAAGGGCATACCTTTGTTTCCCCCTTTCTCTCTGTCCAAGCCTTCATCTTGGCTTGGTACATCTCGTCAAGGTAGGCATCGCCTGTGACCTCCCCTGACTTTTCCTTAGTGAGCTTCGACATCGCTTTCTCTGTAAAAAAAAAAAAAAGAAGATGGGAAGTTAGATAAAAGGGGTCAGAACAGAGAAAAATAAAGCACTGCAAGCTACCTCTATCAATGGCTTGACTCAAGCCCGCAGCTGATAAGAAATTGTTGTCCTTAAAAAACGTCCAATCCGGCACCCAAAGTACCGGGACCTGGCATTTCTTCCCAGTCGAATAGACGACTCTTGTCTTGAAGTGGTCTCCTTTGAGTACCACGTCATCTTCATAATGAGTTGGGGGCAAGTCTACGTCCCGACCACAAAGATAGGGATTGGTATTCATGCGACTCAACCTCTCAGCAAGCTCTTCGTCATCAGCCTTAACATAAAGGAACCTATTCCTCCAGTTCCTCCACTTGTTGTTCTTTGTAACGGTCATTTGGTAAGAAGGTCGGGTGCTAAGAATATACCAGGCATCACAGCTGTTCTCAGCCTTGTTTAAGTGATGCATATGAGAGAAAATGCCAAAGGACATTCTATAACCTCTCAATCTACAGGTAGCCATGTACCCAAAAATGTTTGCCCACGAATTGGGAGTGAGCTGCCATATGCCGAGCTCATACCCCTCTAACACCTCCAGTATAAATGGGTGAAGTGGGAAACGGAGACCGAGCTCAAAAACAGCCTCATACACTGGGAAGGCATTCTTAGGCAATGCCATCACAGTGGCCTCGGGCTTGGGCACGATGAGCTCAAATCCCTCACAGTGAATGAACGCGTTACGCGTCCGAAGCAAATCAGAGTCATATAAGTCGTAACAGACCTTAAGCATTCCACGCATGCTCGGGTCATAAAACTTATCTGCTCTCTTCCTAGAAGACCCGGGAATGTCTGTTTCCTCCTCCACGTCTACTTTGGATTCGGTCATCTCGACCTCTGGCCGCTCAGAACCTAACTGTTCTAGGCTGGTCGTCTCTTCCTCATGTTCTTCCTGGTTAGGTGTCCCAACCGAATCCTCTGGAGGAGGGTTGTATCGCATTGTCTGTTTTAACCTCGCCATAGTACCCTACAAAGGTACAAAGGGAGGAATATTCAGAGAATGGGTCTCATAGCTCGACTAAGAGAAGACGGGTCCGGATACCCTAGATTCCTTACTACTCGAGAATTCAACCATACTATCGGGATTAGAGGGCCGAATATAAAGGAAAAAGCACAAAGGAAAGGAAGAGATGAATACTTGATTAGAAGATTGATTACTCGACTTGAGGGGATTAGGACAAACAGCTGCAAACAACCACTTTGGATCAAATCAATGTTCTTCAAAGAATCAACCAAGTTCTTGCCACAATTCTGAGGCCCAATCCAAAATCCACAGAAAAGTTCAAAGTTTCGAAGTTTTTGCTCAGGAAATCTCGCTCTACTCTCTCTCTAGAAATCTTAGGTTTTGGAAAGTGGTTATGAAAATGATTAGGGGGTATTTATAGACCCCCAATAATTTCAAAATTCGAAATTTCCTTATTTTCCCACCAAAGTCAGTTAGGGATCTTAATTAAAAAGAAATTGTTCAAAAGGGGAAAAATTAGAGTAATTTTCCTCCTTTTGAGGGGCAAATGTTACTGTCAATTTAATTGAACCAAATCCAAGGACAAAGAGCCCAAGATTTCAGCCCAAGAAGGAGCCCAGGCAGAATACCACCGGTCCACATGGCAACACCTTAGTGGTCCACGTGGCACTTTCCTACGAAGACACGTGGCAGATTGGATGTCAGACATAAGTATAGGCAAAACTTCCTTTATTGAACTATGTACATATGTAAAGTTGTCCCACATTGATAGTTTACTAGGGAAATGAGAAGATTCCTATATATAAGGATTTATGTAATGATTAAAGACAGATTCCAAGAATTGGCTGATTTGACAACACATATTTGTAATTGTCGATTAACCCTAATCAATCCTGATTAGCAGCTAATTAAGTTATTATTATCTTTTGCTCATTTAATTATTTACTTTGCATTTTTCTCATTTTAATTACTTTCACTTTTGTGGTTCTGGGTCAAGTTTGTGGCATAAAATTGGTTAGCTCTCCTTAAAACTAAAAAACCCCCGAAACAGATTCCAAGAATTTTGCATATATCAAATCGTATTTCATAACTTAATGTCAACCAACCAACCATAAATCTTTTGAAATCAACCAACTTAATTTCAAATTGAAAACTTATTACATACATGGAATGAAATACACACATAAAAAAATTAAAATATTGAGTCGTGCTTCCATAATTATGGTAAGATGAAATACAACTCAACAATTAAAGTGTTGCAATATGACAATGTTCTGAATTGCAATCAAAATTTTTCTCTTCCATAGAAAATAACATGCAATATAAAACATAAATTTAGAAAAGGACTAACCTTTCATTGTTTTCAACTCAATCATGTGATATGAAAGCTGAAGTATCATCTAAAGAACAAAATTAACAAAAAAAATGTTGTGCAAGAACTAAAAACAACAATACGACATTGATTTTATAGTAAATGATCAACTAATAATTCTTGGTAAAATAAAAATATAGGAGAAGAGATTTACACACGTTCGCGTCGTGGTGCAAGACTGGAAGAAATGGAGAACATTAAGGAGAACTTAAGACTGGAAGGAAATGTATTAATGTAATTAACATACATGATAGTGTTTATGAGCTTGTGAATATTGACTGAAGGAACATGAAGAGTATAATTAGAGAGTTGAATATGAAGAAACAACAATTAAAAAGTAGACAAAAGGCCACTCAGTTAGCATGGAAATTTTGAAGGCCATGGTACTAAAAAGTCCTGACACATGTACAAATAGAAGATATGTGTTAGAGCTAGTATAAAATAAGGAGAACATAACACGTGGCGGATAGGTGTTTGTTTTGAAAAATTCAAGATTGAAAGAGGAGGTGACACCTAGGTTGAATATGGGTGTGTTTTTATATAATAGGTATAGATTATCAACTAATTAGAAATAGGATACATATTTTTATCATAGACACCATCATTAATAAGAAAACCATAAAATAGGTATCATAAACCTACATTATTATATAATATAAACAACATAAGGTCAGATAATGAGATTTTTGGTGACCAATGTCACATAACGTAACATATATAGTTTCACACTTATCAAATAATATATTCTATAAAAGTCGTAGTCATAAATAAACTTATCCATATAATATCCTAACAATATTCGTATAAAATCTTACATTTATAAATTGAAAATTGAGTACATGAATGCGGAATAACCTAATAAACGACATCCCGAAAAAGTGAGCTGAGGTGCGGTACATATGTTAGCTTACTTAATTACTAGGCCTTTCCTTAGCTAAAGGCTAGTTGGCCGCTAGAGTGTCGTGGCCGTAGCCACCTACCAAATATATGAGTTAAGTGCACTATAGGGTACTGAACTTTCACAAAAGTTTCAGTTTGGGTACTTTAGTTACAAAAGTTGCATTTTGGGTACTCAAACTTATCTTATGTTATATAATTATTGAATTAACCATTAACTTGGATTTTTATTATCATTTTTTTTTTGCATGAAACATTTTATCTTTAACTAGGTTCATTACCTTCAATTAGAGGTGATTATCGAACTACATAAAACATGTAAAATACCTCTAACTTTTTTTAATTATATGGCTAAAAAAATATAATCAATATCTTTTACCATTAACTTCAATTTATTCTTATAAATATTATTTTATATCTTCGTATACAAGTGACGTTCTCTAATTCACTTCTCTAATATAATTTTTGGCACAATTGTTAGCTTAGGAAAGTTATTATTGTGTTTAATTTATACATTTAGGGATTTTTTTTACGAATGTAAAGCTTATATGATGATTTTTATAGCAATCACAACAATAAGAATAGTAGAATACATGTCCATTAAAGAAATATATTACATACATGATTATACTGGTGAAACATTGAATTGATGTGTTATTAATTCTTATATTATAAATATATTATTAAAAATATCTTTTATTCTTTTAAATTATTATTAATATATTATTAAACGTTGAATTGATGATTAGCTTAGGAAAATTATTATTGTGCTTATATATACTGACAGATAAGATATAAAGTTATTATATATTGTGCTTATACATTTAGGGGTATTTTTACTAATGTAAAGCTTATATAATATTGTTATAGAAATCACAAAAATAAGAATAGCATAATACATGTCCATTAAAGAAGTATATTACATACATGATTACATTGGTTAAACATTGAACTATGTTATTTAATTTATTGTTATAAATATATTATAAAAAATATCTTTTATTCTTTTAAATTATTAATATCCGTACCTATATATTTTAATTTAGTTATATGGTCAATAATCAATATCTATTAGTTGTATGACTATTTTAGGAGTAATAATAATTTTTGGCACAATGGTTAGCTTAGCAAATTGTTATTGTGCTTATATATATTGTCGGGTAAGGTATAACGTTATTATTGTACTTATAGATTTAGAGAATGAGATGATGTGTAAAACAAGTTATTCGTATTAGATTAAATAAATAACATTATAACGACGAGATTATTAAACAACTTATTATTGTGTTTATATATATTTGTAGGCAAGATATAAAGTTATTATTGTGCTTATGCATTTGGGGATTTTTTTTACTAATGTAAAGCTTATATAATATTTTTTTTATAGCAATCATAGCAATAAGAATAGTAATACATGTCCATTAAAGAAGTATATTACATACATAATTACATTGGTTAACCGTTGAATTGTGTTACTTATTCTTATAAATATATTATAAAAAGGATTTTTTGCTTTGAATAATACAACCTTTCAACGATTTGCAAAGAATGATACAACCTATCGTTTTTTCATGAATAATACAACCTTGTCCTCAATTTTACAACCAATGATACATATGACCTTTAACCTGCTATTCAGGTTAAAACTATTATTATTATTTTTTTAAATCAGAAAAATTAAAAAAAATTAAAATCAAAATCAAAATATTTTTTTCAAAAAATTTTAAAAAATAATTTACCCCCCCCCCCCCCTCACCCCCCACTATCAAAATCAAATTTTTTTATTTTTATTTTTAAGTCAGAAAAATAAAATTAAAATCAAAATCAAAATCAAAATTGTAAAAAAAATATTAAAAAATATTTTTTTAATTTTCTAATATTTTTAGTAATTTTTTTGATTTCATTTTGCAATTTTTCTATTTTTTTTTTAAATTACAAGGACAAATCATAACATGACAAATGTCCCTTTAACCTGTTTTATAAGCAAAAAACCGGTTTTGTATCATTCGTTGCAAAAATGAAGACAAGGTTGTATTATTCACGAATAAACAGAAGGTTGTATTATTCTTTGCAAATCGTTGAAAGGTTGTATTGTTCAAAGCAAAAAATCCTTATAAAAAATATCTTTTATTCTTTAAAATTATTAATATCCGTACATTTATAAATCGTGCATCGCACGGGCACTATGTTAGTAACCTAATAAACGACATCCCGAAAAAGTGAGCTGAGGTGCGGTACATATGTTAGCTTACTTAATTACTAGGCCTTTCCTTAGCTAAAGGCTAGTTGGCCGCTAGGGTGTCATGGCCGTAGCCACTTACCAAATATATGAGTTAAGTGCACTATAGGGTACTGAACTTTCACAAAAGTTCCAGTTTGGGTACTCTAGTTGCAAAAGTTGCATTTTGGGTACTCAAACTTATCTTATGTTATATAATTATTGAATTAACCATTAACTTGGATTTTTATTATCATTTTTTTTTTGCATGAAACATTTTATCTTTAACTAGGTTCATCACCTTCAATTAGGGGTGATTATCGAACGAGCCGAGCTCGAACTCTGCTTAGCTCGGCTCGTGTTCATTTAAATTTAGTCGAACTCGAGCCGAGCTCGAACTTTGACGAGTCGAGCCATAATCGAGCCGAGGTTTGACCAATCGTTGATCGAGCTCTTATCGAACTGTTCACGAACAGTTTCACCCAATATTATTCTTAGTTTATACGTCGTTCTCTATTTTAATTTTTTTGAAGATGTTTGTTTTTTTTGTTAATATTTAACAATAAGACTATTAATTTATTCATATATATAATATAACTAGAATAAATAAATTTATTTATATAACATTATAACATAATATATTATTTACATATATAAAAAATTAATCGAGCCTGTTCACGAGCTTTTCGAGCCAGCTTGGCACAACTCAAGCTCGGCTCGTTAATGTCTCGAACCGAGCTAAAACGAACCGAGCCTTGACCGAGTCGAGCCAGAACTGTTCGTGAATAGGCCGAGCTCATTATCACCACTACCTTCAACCTATCATCAATTCATCATCTTCAACCAGAGCAAAAGAATTTTTAAAAAAAAAAAACCAAAAATAAATTAATGAATAGATCAACAAGAATAGATTAACAATTTCTTCCGATCAAATAAAAAACACGATTCCTTGAATTATGATGCTCATTTTTTATCAAGTATTTAATTTTTCTTCCATCTTTTCACCTCCATACTTTTCATCTTGAATTATCATGCTTATTATGCTCTAAAAATATGACTTTTGATACTCTACTTGAATTATCATGTTTCTTATTTGATTTTTTTAGTTGGATCTATTCTTGTTGATTTATTCATTTTTTTTTGTTTCTAGTTGATGATGATGAATAGATCATAGGTTAAGATAAACTGGGTTGAAAAAAATTGAGAGCAAATTCCCTATGCAAGAAAAATATCTTGGTAAAGAAATACAAGTTAACGGTTAATTCAACAATTATTTAACAAAAGTTAAGTTTGAGTACCCAAACTGCAACTTTTGGGAATACCCAAACTGCAACTTTTGCAACTAGGGTACCCAAATTGTAACTTTTGTAAAAGTTGAATACTCTATAGTGCACTTAACTCCAAATAAATAACCAATCAATCATATATATACTAAAAGAGAAGCAACTCGAACAACACCTCGCCACGTGTCGCTTTCTCATTAAACTTTTTCCCGCCTATTTTACTTGAGCCTAAAAAAGCAGTTAAATCTTTTCTAATTTCATAATATATTGATATGCTATAATAAATCTTTTGAAGTATCATTTTACTTACTTCCTTCCTATAAATAATAACTTAATTACTTATATTTCAAAAGATTTAATTTCCACCATACATTCATTTTCTATATATTCTCATAATTTTATTTTCCATGATATATACATCCATTTCCTACAAATATATTTCTGCAATAAAAATTCTCCTATTTTTAGATTAACTAAAGAATACATATGTACACCAAGTATAAAATATTATTAACATCATAAGATTACTTTTCTCTTTGCTTATTGAGATAAATGGATGAGATTATACTCCTATACATCTCGGTATTTGTTTAAAGACGTATTTTAATTTTGATTCTCGTAATAAGATTACAAAATTAAAACATGGAAATATATTTTTATTAACATGTTTGAGTACTTATAAATTACGAATATTTTACCATCCCCTAACTTTTATAAATTAAGATTGGACTATTGAAAAATTTGGAGATGCATAAAAAGGATATGCAATTGAAAATAAGTTGTAAATTATGTTGAAAGATTAGAGATAAGTATTAACTATTCGTAAAATTCTTACTCATCCCCATAATCATAAACTAACCTTTTCTCTTTCATCCCCCAACAATGAACCAAAGAAAAAAAATCTATTCACTATAATTTATTGGCTATCAAATTTTTATTATAATCAAAAGGCAAAAATTTTATGTGGCAAACTTTATCAGCATGAATGTCTATTCATAAATAATAAGGAATTAAAAAAATTGAATTTAGATGATTTTATTTTATTTATAAAAATATATATTATGTTTTAATTTTTTTTAATAACTTTGATTAATAATTATGAATAACATTTGTTGAATTTTTAAAAATGGTTGGGGTTAACAAAGACTTTTTAGGGAGATACCATATATAGCTCCCATGTTGGCTTATATAATAAATAAAAATATCATTACATTAACGTGCATTACAATTTTTTATATAATTCGAATGGTCTATATACCATCATCTAACCTGTCATAACTCGGTCCATGTTTTTAAAATTTTGGTTGATGTTTTGAATAAAGTTTAGTTAGAGTCTAAAGATTATATTACTTATTTGCATAGGGGTTACTCGGTATTTTTAGAGGTTATTTAGTTATATAGGGGTTACTCAGTAATATTTACAAGGGTTAATATATTATATAAGAGTCATTAATTACTTGTATATTGATTACTCAATATTTTCTATAAGAATTATTACTCTTTGTTTTGTTTGTGTATGGATTATGCACCATTTTATAAAGGGTTTATCTAACATTCATCGTTTTATATAGGGTTACTCGATATTTTGAATAAAACAATACACATTGTTTTACGCATGTTATCCAATATTTGAGTTATGTTAAAATTATATCACAAAACTATAGATATATAGGCCTCTCTATTTTTAAAGAAATTTAAAATATGAAGCTTGCTGTTTTATTTTATTTTTCAGAATTGTACTTTTAAAAATGTACACTCGAAAAAAATAAAAAAAAAATATTTTCTTTTTCTCTCACCTGTTGTGTGTGTTAGAAAAGGATGACGTTGGAAATCATGTAGCTTAAAAAAAATATATGCTTAGTAAATTATGTAAATAGATATCACTGCAAAATTAATATTGAGATTTCCAAAACGGGTGCTATGCTATTCTCTATTATATAAGCCAAGGGGAGCCATGGTGCCCCCCTGGGAAAGTCTGTATTACCCCCTAAAACTTTCCAAAAATTTAATTAACATCACTCATAATTATTATAGAAAGTTATTACAATTTTTGAACTTTTTAAAATGAAAATATTACAAAATATAAAATTCATAAAAATAAAATAAAAATACCAAATTTTATATTTTTGAATTCTCTATAAATAGGTACCCATATTGATATAATTTTTCACATAAAAATTTTGCTTTTCGATTATCATGGAAATTTGATAGCTGATAGAATATAGTAAGTAAACAAATTCTTTTGTTTATTGTTGTGGGATACCCTGATGAAGAAGGAAAAGTTTATTATGATTATGTGGATGAGTTTGAATTTGAAAAACGACTTTTTTTATGTTTAGACAATTAAAAGATATATTTAAAATATTATTGCACGCAAAGCGTGCACACAAGGCTAGTATGTAATATTAGTGGGGTAGGGGCCAATCCACAAGGAAATGTGTTTGTTTCGCTAATTAAAAAACGATTTAATATGAGATCTTTTTTTGTCTAGGTAGTAAGTATAAAATGCAACGAAAAAATTAATTAAGAAAATGTCTAGGGACTTTGATTCCTTAAATAAAATTAATTTGCAGGGTTTACGATCGTTAACAATTTATCAACATAAGTACTAAGTGCACTAAAGAAAAAACTAAATGCACAAATACATAAAACTCATTAATCAGGGAAAATACACATTTACCCTTCTTGTATTAAAAAAAAGGAAAAAAGAAAATGAAACCTCAATTCACTTCATCTACATCGACATTCACTCCCATTTGAAGCCCTCACCACTTTCATCATTCGTCAAATAAAACTTTAACCAAATCTCTACAATTTATAGTCCTGTAATATGTTAATTGTATTATAAAAAGAATTTTGTATAATTATAAGTTTTTCGGGTAGTATATCAAGACTACCGGAAAAACTTTCCAGTAGTATGTGTCAACTACCGGAACAATGTTTCGGTAGTCTATACGCACTACCGGAAATTACTACCGATATTATTACAATGCTACATGTACTATTACAATACTACAAAAACATTATTCCAGTAGTATTGAACTACTACCGAAAAAAAATTCTGGTAGTACGCATAGACTACCGAATTTTTTTCCGGTACTATTGCCGTACCACAGGAACAGTGTTTCGGTAGTCTTCACACACTACCGGAAAATTGTTCCGGTAGTATTGCAATAGTTACGGAAGTATTCGACAAACGACTATTGATGCCTAAATTCAAAACAAATTATATGAAAAAAATGAACACTTTAAAGATAAAGAAATACTGTAAAATAATCATCTTGATAATACTCATCACGATCCATGTTCACATACAAATTGATGCGATTACAAGATTGTGTAGAGTTATTGCAATATTTTGCAAGTTCTAATTGTTAGGGTTAAATACTATTTTTTATTTTTTTGTTTAGGAAAGAGATTATATAGTATTTTATATTGTTTTAAGAAAGGGGTTATATATTTTTTTTTCAACGGCAAAGTAGGAATTAAAATTTTAATTAAATTAGAACCTTTGTGCATTTAGTCAAAACTTTTGTGCACTTAGCACCCTCCTATATCAAATACAAAATATCTAATTCCCGGCTAGCAAAAAAAAAATTCTAATTTCCATGTAAATGCATTAGATTTATTAATGATCGTTATCATATTTCCTCTTTAGCTTAGGAATTAGGAAATAAAATCCTAAAATATATATGTAACACTAGTATATATCTTTCGATTAATTAGTATCAACTAATTTTAAGATCAAGCATATTTAGGGATGTAAAAACAGGTCAAACGGTCGGAAACAGGTCGGTCAAAAAGGGTCGGTAAAAAAAGGTCGTATGAGGCCTTCGGTATCGGTCGGTAACGGTTGGTCTTATTCGGTATCCGGTCAAATTCGGTATTTTCTAAAACAGGTGTCGGTCGGTTTCGGTCTGGTACTTATCGGTCCGGTCGTTTTTCGGTAACAAGTCACATTCTGTCAGTCAAAACCGGTTTTTTTTACAGGTCGTAACCAGTACACGTGTCATAATCGATCGATCAAAATTGATATGCAAGTCATAATCGGTCGGTCAAAATCAGTATGAAGGTTATAATCTGTTGGTCGCGGTCAAATGTATGTCGTAATCTACCAGTCTTAAACGATTATACAATCAGTCAATTCAAAACTTCGGATTGGATTTTAATATTTCAGGTTAGTTGGCCTAGATTTTAGGATCGAATAATTATATTTAATTTTAATTTATATTAAGTTTTAATTATAAGTTTATTTATATTAAGTTTTATTTATTTATATTAAGTTTAATTTTAATTTATTTATATTAATTTATTTATATCAGTTTTTGTCAACTTAGAGAAATCATGTAAATAAGTTCGGTAAAAACGGGTTCGGTTGTAAACAGGCAAACGACTTCGGTGATCAGGCCGATCCAAAACAGGTTTGGAAAAGTACAATTTTGGTCAAAATCGGTCGGTTAAAAATCGATTTTTGGCAGGTTGAAAACAAGTTCGGTAACGGTCGGTCTCGGTATAATAAAAACGGGCTCGGTTTTGAATGTGGTCGGTTTCAGTATGCATAAAAGCGATCGGAAAACGGTTTCGGTATAATTCGGGTTCGGTAGTGGTCGATATTCGGTCACTAAAAATTCGGTCAAAAACAGGTTCGATATCGGTCAGTAACGATCGGTCGAACATATTTCTGACCCACGTTTACACCCCTAAGCATATTAATGAAACTTTAATTAATCTATAATTAAATAATTGACTTATTTATTGAAAGTAGGGCTGCTCATTCAGATCGATCCGATCCGAAATGTCGGATATCCGAAAATTTCGGATCGGCCAAATCATGATCCGAATCCGATCAGAAACAAATCGGATATCCGATCCGAAATATCCGAAATTATCGGATCGGATATCGGATCAATCCGATGATCCGAAATATCTTTTTCAACCTTTTTTCTGCTTTTTTTATTATTTAATTATTATATATTCAAATGTAAATTAAAATTAAAAAAATACATATAAACATATAAATCGAAATGCAAAAAAATATACATAAACATATAAATCAGATTCAAAATAAAAAACACATATAAACATCTAAATCAAAATTTTAAAAAATAAATATAAACATATAAATCCAAACCGAAAAAACATACATATATAATTATATATAAAATATGGACAAAATTAAAGAAAAAAAAACCAGTTCTCCTAAAAAAAAAAAACAACTAAAGCATCATAGTAATCGACTAATGAAACATTGAAACCTTAATCTTAGGAGAATTTTATAAAAGTACTGGGCAACTTGATTAAGGTCACCAATTCACCATCACCATTATCTTCTTCAACTATCATAAAACTACTGCCTCACCTCCATAAGCATCAACATCCTCCTTCCCTCCTTCACATCTGAAAAGCAACTTCTCAATCTCCCATTATATATTTCTTTCGTGAGATGAGAGATTGAGAGGAAGGAAGCGGTGCAGGGTGGTCGGAGCCCAGAGGCGACTCAGGCGAGCGGTGCAGTGAGCTAGTGGGAGACTCGAGTGTAGAGAGTCCAGAGGCAACTCAGGCGAGTGCAGGTGTCGCTGAAGTGAGAACGGAGAAAGGGAGTGTTATGTGAGAATTGAGAAGTAAGATTTAGGGTTTTTAATTTTTAGAGGAAGGAGTAGTGGAGTACAGTAGGAAACTAGGAAAGTACTCCGTAGCCGCCTAACTCCTAATTGCACAAACTATTATAAAGCCCAAATTTAAAACTGGCCCATTTTTTCGGATCGGATCGGATATCCGAAAATCCAAATTTCGCAATCCGTATCCGATCCGAAATTTTTCGGATATCCGATCCAAACTATTCGATTTTTTTTTTTTGAAAAAATATCCGATTTTTTCGGATCGGATTGCCCGGATCACGGATCGGATCATTTTAAACAGCCCTATTTGAAAGTTAGCAGTTAAATTATTCTTTTTGAAAATGAATTATCCAAAATAAAATAATAAAATTAGAAAACAGGAAAAGATCATGATGGACTAAAACCCATCTGCGGACCGAATAGAGCAAAACCATAAAAAGATGGCTAACAGGCTGGGGGAGGTGCAGGGGAGTTTGCTTATGGAAACGCGGACCTCGTGCTGTGCGAGTACTCACATGGGCCTAGGGACGTATTTTGTACATGGTGTTGGATATAATATTTTGATGATGACTTACACTTGGGCAAACTCATGATACTCTAATATGTGTGTTTAAGTGTTTTACTTCTAGATTATTTCATGTGTATAGCTTGGAAGCAAGATGATGATCCAGAGGAGTGTAGCACTTTCAAGTTGTATTTGAAGATCATCAATAGAAGACCAATAAGAAGGAACTTCAGAGTCAATCACTAGAGAGAAACTTAAACTTCTGAGTAGAAGTTTTAAGGAAGATAAGGTGTCTTGTACATACCTTTGTATTTTTAGACATCTTTTTGTTGTTTTGGCAAATGTTTAAAGTGAAGTTAATCAATGGAATAAAATATGGAATACCGTTTTTATGAAAAATATGTTCTTTATTATATATTAACTAGTTTTGAAAAGAATCTTATGAAATAAATTTTAGCAAGTGTAAATATTTGTACTTATAAAGTAAAATCTTTTTATATAAAATTCAATAAAGTATGTTTTATTAAAACGGTTTTGAAAGGTAGTAAAAAATCAATTTTTAGGCTTAGTAAAAGTCGAGTAACTAAATCGGTTTTTGGTCAAGAGTTTGTTAAGTAATTATAGGAAATGAAAAACTAATTTTGTTTACTTGATAAAAGCCGGTTTACATAATTAACTCAGTAAAAGTTGGTTGAGCAATTATAGCAACCGACTTAATGCTTTGGTCTTTTACGATTTTGTTGCTTGTTAGACAAGTTCCACAAGTCCAATGTCTTCCTTATTTTTAGGAAGCTAAAACACGGGATAATGGGCTTGCTCACCAAGCAATGATTGCTCTTTAAATACTAGTTTTGCTTCATTCCAACATACGACATTCTTGAGCAATGAATGTTGATGGGGGCGAATGCTTATTGTTTGGGCCCTGAGCCCAATAAAAGTCATAATGACCAAAATACCCTCGGAATTCCCATTATCTCCTAAAACACCATTCGGACAGGTTTCGCCATCTGGACATCCGAAGACACGTGTCACAAATCCCCCCATATCAGCTGATTGACAGCCCCCAAATATCTGTCAATTAGCCCCCAAATATCTCACCTATAAATACCCACATTGATATATGGCAGGTAAGAGAAGAACTTCTTCAAGAATTTTTCCATAGCTTTTCACACAAACAAGCATTTTGGGCAAACACAATTCCCTATACAACTACCTTTTCCTAAAAAGGGAAGCTCTTTCTCTCTCTATATTTCCACAAAAAATACTTTGCTGACTTAAGCATTGTAGGGGAAATCCTGGGTCCACCCCCCGGGTCAGTCACTCTTGTTCATTCTGCAGGACTCACTCAGCCAGGCCTAGAGATGGAGACGGACCAGATCTGGACCGGATCCTAAAGGATCCACATCCAGATCCGTTTTTTTCTGCCTAGATCCAGATCCGCTCCGGATCCGATGGATCCATAGAATGAGGATCCAGATCCATATCATGCGGATCCGGATCCAAAACGGATCTAAAACGGATCCTCTTATATTATACTTATTAATTGAGATAATTAAAACTTTTAATGCACTAAAATCGTCATTTCATCACATACACAATTAATATGCAAATTAAAATCCACTACTAGCTTAATACTAACTAACTAACATCCTAAAATCCTAAAATCCATACATGATCAGCTTGGGTAGTGGACTATTACATTACATAATCAACATCCTAAAATCCATACATTACATAATTAGCTTGGGTAGTGGACTATTTAGGCTTTGAAGTATGGGACATTTAGGCCGTGTAAATTATAAGACTATCATTAATTTAGTATATGTTTTTATTAAAAAACAGATCCGCGAATCTTGCGGATCATAATGCGGATCTATAAACAAGATCCATATCCAGATCCGCATTTTTCCAAAGGATCCGTATTCGATCCGGATCCGTGTGGATCCAAAATATGAAGATCCAGATCCTTAAAAACGGATCTGGATCCTCGGATCCGGGGCGGATTCGAGATCCGTTGCCATCTCTAGCCAGGCCCGAGCCCGTTCGAGGGAGTCCAGTTAGCACCAAAGATCAGTTCATCTACAACCAAGTCACCATCCAGAGATCTAGTCAGCATACATTGAGGCACTCCACAACTCATCCTATTCCACCTCTTTGTATCTTAGTTTCCTGAGAACGAAAACAGATTGGCGCCGTCTGTGGGGACGTAGAACATCGGTCAGTCGACAAACAATGGCTAACACTATATCTCACGCTGCCCGTCGCTTGGGCACTTCCCCTGGTCACCCTCAAGCAAATGACTAGGAGCCCATGGGGGCAGCAGGGACGACTCACGTCCAACAAAACCCACGCGGCAAAGAAGCTGATCCCGAGAGAGAAGCTGAGCCAGAACAAAGGGTGCCAGCTCAGAATGTTCCTGAACAACAATTAGTTACAAGAAGGGACCTTGACCAGGCCATCACTCAGCTGTCAAGAGAACTTTAGGCAAATCTCCATGCCATATTCCCATACCCACTAAGTGATGAGACCTTGCACTCAGCACCATCCAAGAGCAAGGCTCCTTCCAAAGGAAAAGCTCCTCAGGAAGAACCGAGAGTCATGCTGAGGGGCGGGCCTTCTCGTCCCCCTCCAGAAGGAAATCACCAAAGCTACTCAGCTCGGACAGCCCAAAGTCACACTCCCGTCATAAGGAGTGCTGAGCCGCAGCCTATAATCGACTTAGAAGAACCACGGGATATCCGTGTGAAGAAGGCCGAAAAATCTCGACCCCCTGAGTTCTGGCCATCCTGTTGGGAGAAGTTAGCCGAGCTAAAGAATGATCGTATCATTTTTCCCCCTCGGTCAGAAATTGAAGGGGCAACAGTTGCAAGGATTCTCTTCAACAACAGAAGATTTCATAACGGATCCATGGACGCTCGGTAGAACATATCGAAAGGAGGAACAAGTTCCCAGATCGATTATGCCTACGAATTTATCTACGAACAAGCTAAAAAACACGCAATTTTGTAGCTCACTTTGTGGAGAAACTCGTATAGTCTAAACTAAATGAAAAGAATCACTCTTAACACTCAATTTAGTCTAAAACTACTATGAATACAAGAAAGCTCCAAAAATCCATTCAGAACAATCTTATATCTCTAAATTAAGACTTAAAAGAAACACTCTTAGCTCTTAATTTAGGGGTAACAAAATCAATAGCCGGTAATTAGGCTACACTAAAATTAAACTAAAACGAAAAGCAAGAAAAGGGATATTTTAGAGATTAGGATCACTAATCTCCAAATGGGATATTTTAGTTAATATATGGAAGAATCGCTCTTGAATCTACTGCTAAATAAACTATCGAGTTAAGAGAATCGCTCTCAAAACTCAACAATCAAATCTGACTGTGTAAGACCCTCAGTCGGAACTTCCTTTGGTACGACCCTCAAGTAATACCTGCCATTATTAATCTGACTGTCAACAATCAAATCGTAACAAAAGAATGGGAGCAAGCTTGGGTTAAGACCCTCAGTAGGAACTTCCTTTGGTACGACCAACAGTTGTACAAGCTATCCTACACCCATCCACTGCTGAAGTGCGTCACCCAGAAGAAGGAAGAAGCATCTTACAAGAAATACATGAAGGGGTATGCGGAAGCCACCAAGGAGCACGTACCATTGCGAGCAAAGCTGTGACGATTCGACTCGCTTAAACCGGCGCGGAAGAAACCGACGAGTCGAATAGTCAGTACTAACAAACAAATAAACTTCAAAATTTAAAACAAAACCATAAATTGATTATTTCTAAGTCCCAAAAGTACAACACCCACAAGATAGTACCAACTACTCCCAAATGTCAATTACTACTACTAATAAACGTAACTCCAAAACCATATCAGAGTTATAGCAAAAGTATACAATAATCAATACTAAAGTCTAATACTAACTGAAATCATAGAACAATAACAAAAGTTCAACTAAATAACTAAATCGGCGCTCGTCCAACCCAATGCTAAGCAAGAACCTCATCATCAGAATTACATGAAAAGTAAACAACAGTCCACCGTCAGTGGCGAGTAACATAACTGTCCCACCCTAACGGGGATACACATGATCATAGCATAAATCAAACAACCAAAAGAAACACACAATCATACATTCACGTAAAACAACGTATCATACCAAATAATATCGAACCATAATCGTAACATTACTCGACTAACCCAAATACTTGACTTAGACCCAAATAATAACTCTTAATCTTCGTCTTATTCTTACTTAATCTTTGGCGCAATCATTTACATATCAGACCGGACTACGCACGTACGAACGCCTCTTACGCGAACGAACTTTCCAACTATGCCAGGATTGAGAATCTTACTCCCAACCCCATGAAACCAATCTTACTGGAAATCCATATCCGGAGACGACATAGTGCTAATCACTATCCCAATACCGCGGTTCGGATAGGGGCAACGTCTTAACCCAAGCCTTAGAATCTTACTCTAAGGTTAGGCGTCCAATAGTAAAATCAAGCTAATCTTTTAAATCTTTAACTTATAATCTTTTCTTTACATTCTTAGTTAATTCTTAAGTTGCATCTTACGCCTTGACTTAAGAAATAACATGTAAACCACCGAAGTTATCCTCAAGATTGCCTTTTCGCCTTTATCTTGAGTCTAACCATCAACAATACCATTCTTTAATCAATCTTTAATCATTTCTTTAACTTTCTTTAACTTTCTTTGAACCTCATCTAACTTTCTTCAATCATATCTTAACTTTCTTAAACTTATTTTAACTTTCTTTAACCAAGACTATATAATCTACACTTAAGACTACATAATCATGATCAAAGAATCCTAGACTCATCATAAACACAATTAAGATACTTAAAGAACTCAACCATATTCATAAAGAACTCATAAAGAAACCATAAAGAACTCATAAATAACTTATCAAGATATCCAAAGAACTCAACCATATTCAATAAGAACTCATAAAGAAACCATAAAGAACTCAACAAGAAATCATAAAGAACTCAACAAGATTCAAGATCTTCATCCCATCTTATTAAAACATACGTATGAATCAATATGTTCAACAATAAAATTCATCAACTTCCAAAACTCCAAAATTCATCAAACTTGAACATGAATATCATCCAACAAAATAATAACATATCTAATCATAAAACATACATTTTCAACTAAGAATCATCATCAAACTATCCAAAAATTCAGATTATCATGCATACATAAACATGATTACAAACACCCAAAATAGTCTAATCTAATCATTTAATTTATACTATGAAACATAGTATACCAAATTAGGTTGGAAAAGAATGTTACCTTAATAAGATTAAACACTAAAACATACATACAAGAACTTTCTGCCCGGAACGTCTTCCCATAGCCCCGAACACACGGCTAACCACGGCTCAACACGACACCAACCACGAACCACCACAGACTCACCATGGAACCACCGTGCAGCAGCCCGAACTGTCGTGCACCACTCGACACCACGCAACACCATCCACGAGGCACCACCCTCGAACCCTCGAACCCACGAACAACCCACTCGAATAATCCCACACGAACCAAGCCCGAAAACCAACCCGAACTAGTGATCTTGAATGGAAATAATGGGGTTTAAAGTGTGTTTTGATACTTAAAGATTAATAGAGGTTGAATCTTTAAGTTTTGGGTTTGGATGGATGATGAACAATTGATTGAGTTGAAGAGCCAAAAATGGCGTGAGGATGATGGCAAAATGGAGGGAGTTTTGTGTTTAAACTTTAGATGGCAAATGGATGGGCAAATGAGCAAACGAATCATTAAGCCTTACAAACTCTTCTATTTATAGAAGGGGTTAAGGTGTGAATGCAAGGCAAGTGGCAAAACCAAGCCACTTAACATAAGGGAGGGGCCGGCTATGGGCTTGCTCAAATGGGCTTCTAAGCTCATTTGGGCTAATTGCACTTAAGCATGACTAATCATGTTCAAATTGCACTTGGCCCAAAATTAATTAATTAATTAGAAAATTAAGAAATAAGATTCTAATTAATTAAAATAAAATAAAATAAAATAAAAGAAATAATAAATCATACAATAAAAATAGTTACATTCAAGCAATAAAAATAGTCCAAATAAATTTAGACTATGCACAAAAACACAATAATTACAAACAAGAAAATAGCCCAAAATCTGGGGCGTTACAATCTCCCCTCCTTAAATAAATTTCGTCCCGAAATTTTAAGCAAAGGAGACTGTCCACCATAAAAACTCCGGGCTCGGTACACATAGAAGACAGACGAAATCTGACGGAACTTAGGCTTCCACTGACGCTCAATCGATCCTTGCGACTCGGTGCGTCAGCTACTCAGCTCGTCTTGTCTGCTTAATCAAAAAGCGTTTGGTCGAAGTCCTAAATACGCTCAAGCCATTGTCGCTGCCTTAACGTGATCCTTCTGAGCGAAGACATACTTGAGACTCTTGTGATTCGCGAATAGCTTCCATGAACCACCGTAGGGATAGTGCCTCCAGACCATTAGCGCGAACCATGCAACTGCCAGCTCCAAGTCACGCGTGGAGTAGTTACGCTCGTGCACCTTCAGCCGCCTCGATGCATAAGCGATGACCTTCCCTCTTTGCCTCAACACGCCTCTTAGGCCATTCTTAAACGCATCACTGAAGACCTCGAAATCCTCCTCGCCATTCGGAAAGGTAAGAACAAGAGCAGAAACTAACTCTGTTTCCGCTGCTGAAATTCCTGCTCGTAAGTCTCCGTTAACGAATCGGTTCTTCTTCTGCAGGAGACTAGTCAATGGCATAGCGATCTTGGAGAAGTCCCGGACGAATCATCGATAGTATCCGGCCAATCCCAGAAACTACGAACCTCCGCCACATTTTCGGGCTGCTCCTATTCCACTACAGCCTTAACTTTTGCCCGGTCTACTTTAAGGCCTTTCTTGCTATTAACGTGACCCATAATTGCTATTTCGTGAAGATAGAACTCATACTTAGAGAGCTTCGCGAACCACTTATGCTTTCTTAATATCTTTAGCACTATCCGAAGATGCTTTGCATGCTCAGACTCGTCTCTCGAATAGACTTAAGATATCATCGGGGATGAATACAACGCACTTATTGAATAGCTGATGAAAAGTCCCGTTCATCTGATCCATGAACATGGCTGTTAGCGAGATCGAAGGGCATCACTTCAAACTCATAGTAGTCATATCCCGTACGTAAAGCAGTTTTCGGAATGTCTTCTTTCTTGACTGGTATCCGACGATATCCAGACCGAAGATCTATCTTCGAAAACATTCCCGCTCCCCGTAATTGATCGAACAGGTCCTCAGTCCTAGGCAACGGGTACTTATTCTTGATAGATACCCGATTAATTTCTCAGCAGTCTATGCACAAGTGCATTCTACCGTCTTTCTTCTTCATAAAGAGCACGGGTGCTCCCTATGGAGAAACACTTGGCCTAATGAAGCCCTTGTCAATCAACTCTTGCAATTCCGATGGTGCCATCCGGTAAGGTGCCTTTGAAATCGGCGCAGTCCCGAGTGCCAAATCAATATGGAACTCAACTTCGCGCTCGGGTGGAACTCCTGGTAGCTTGTTAGGAAATATGTCTTTGAAATCCCTCTCTACAAGTATATCGTCCAACCGAATCTGCTCAGTTAAGTCCCTTGCTTGACACAAGAACACCATATCGCCCTTCTGGCGAAGTTTCCTCATTTTTAAGGCTGAGATTACCTTAACTCCCTTCTTAAGGACGAACCCGGAGTAGGTAACTCGATTGCCCTGTGATCCTCGGAATGTCGCTGACCGATCTCGGCAACGAATGATCGCTCGATACCTTGATAGCCAGTCCATGCCAAGAATGACATCTAACTCCATTAGCGGGAACTCCTTCGGATCAGCCGTCGCCGGGTTTCCTGCTATAACGAAAGGCACTTCACGAACTCGTGCTGAAAAACAAAATCCTCTCCAGAAAGGGGAGTTATAATCGAACTAATGGAAAAAATGAGACTACATCGAACTGGACCCCTGCTTCTGCCTCAATGGTATAATGGACTCGATTCTTCATTGGAGACTTAGCCGATGCCGAAAGCTGCTTGAACTTGGTGCCTGGCTTCTTCTTGGGCAAACTGACGCCTTATGTCCTCCTTTCCTGCCAATGGAACATGCTATAGGCGTGCCGTCACATCGCTTCCCTGGGTGGAAGTCCTTGACGCAACCTCTATAATTCGAACCGTCGAAACCCTAATGCGAACTAGCGGTCGGAGGGGGGTACTGCTAGGAGCAGTAAATCGGGCTTCCCAAAAGATAGCAACGTCATCGGGGTCGGGGTCTTCTTCTAGCTAGCATCCTCCTCGATAACAGACGCCTGAAGGTCGAGTGCTACCTCGTAAGCTTGCCGTAACGACTTCGCTCCACTGCTGGTCATATGAACGCGAATCCTCGTATCCAGCTTCTTGACGTAACGCTTGACCCGCTCCTCCTCAGATGGAACGGCCGACGTAGCGAACCTCGATAACTCGGCGAACTTATCGGGGTACGCCCGAACTATCATCTTACCCTGGATAAGAGTAAGAGACTCCTCTGGTTTCCGCCACCGCAACTCGTCGGGGTAGAACCTCTTCTGGACCTTAACTACGAACTCGTACCACGATATCGAATGCAGGGTATACTCGCGTTCCTAACTATGCTCCACCAGTTATCGGCCTCTCCTTGCAAGTAGTAGGCGACGATCTGGACCTTCTCATGCTCGGCAAAACGTAGCGTCGAAGAGCTTCCCTATCTCGCGGATCCAACTCTCCAACGTCGTAGGGTCGGCAACCCCATCGTAAGTCGGTGGTCGATGACGAGCGATACGATCGAACGTCGACTGCGATCCCAATGGCTGACGACTATGGTGCGCTAACGTAAGAATCGCTTCCTCGAGCGCTCGTAACCTCTGTCGTCCCGAACTCAACCGGCGAGGTGTGGACAAGTCGAAACGTAATACGATAAGGACAAAAAGAACAAAAATGTGAATCAATAATCCACACTCAAGTCAAGTATACACACCAAAGAAAGTGGGAAAAACAGTCTTATCCCGGATTCGTCTACCCGACACTCTTCTCCCTTAACTTATTCTTAATTGGGTTTATCACTCAGGAATAGTAAAGCTCTCAACTCCCGGGTGTAACTCAAATCCTAAAACTTCACTTAAAACCTATTCGGCTCTGATACCAATTGTGACGACCCGACTCGCTTAAACCGACGCGGAAGAAACCGACGAGTCGAATAGTCAATACTAACAAACAAATAAACTTCAAAATTTAAAACAAAACCACAAATTGATTATTTCTAAGTCCCAAAAGTACAACACCCACAAGATTGTACCAACTACTCCCAAATGTCAATTACTACTACTAATAAACGTAACTCCAAAACCATATTAGAGTTATAGCAAAAGTATACAAGAATCACTATTAAAGTCTAATACTTACTGAAATCATAGAACAATAACAAAAGTTCAACTAAATAACTAAATCGGCGCTCGCCCAACCCAATGCTAAGCAAGAACCTCATCATTAGAATTACCTGAAAAGTAAACAACAGTCCACCGTTAGTGGCGAGTAACATAACTTTCCCACCCTAACGGGGATACACATGATCATAGCATAAATCAAACAACCAAAAGAAACACACAATCATACATTCACGTAAAACAACGTATCATACCAAATAATATCGAACCATAATCGTAACATTACTCGACTAACCCAAATACTTGACTTAGACCCAAATAAATAACTCTTAATCTTCGTCTTATTCTTACTTAATCTTTGGCGCAATCATTTACATATCAGACCGGACTACGCACGTACGAACGCCTATTATGCGAACGAACTTTCCAACTATGCCAGGATTGAGAATCTTACTCCCAACCCCATGAAACCAATCTTACTGGAAATCCATATCCGGAGACGACATAGTGCTAATCACTATCCCAATACCGCGGTTCGGATAGGGGCAACGTCTTAACCCAAGCCTTAGAATCTTACTCTAAGGTTAGGCGTCCAATAGTAAAATCAAGCTAATCTTTTAAATCTTTAACTTATAATCTTTTCTTTACATTCTTAGTTAATTCTTAAGTTGCATCTTACGCCTTGACTTAAGAAATAACATGTAAACCACCGAAGTTATCCTCAAGATTGCCTTTTCGCCTTTATCTTGAGTCTAACCATCAACAATACCATTCCTTAATCAATCTTTAATCATTTCTTTAACTTTCTTTAACTTTCTTTGAACCTCATCTAACTTTCTTCAATCTTATCTTAACTTTCTTAAACTAATTTTAACTTTCTTTAACCAAGACTATATAATCTACACTTAAGACTACATAATCATGATCAAAGAATCCTAGACTCATCATAAACACAATCAAGATACTTAAAGAACTCATAAAGAAACCATAAAGAACTCATCAAGATATACAAAGAACTCAACCATATTCAATAAGAACTCATAAAGAAACCATAAAGAACTCAACAAGATATCATAAAGATCTCAACAAGATTCAAGATCTTCATCCCATCTTATTAAAACACACGTATGAATCAATATGTTCAACAATAAAATTCATCAACTTCCAAAACTCCAAAATTCATCAAACTTGAACATGAATATCATCCAACAAAATACTAACATATCTAATCATAAAACGTACATTTTCAAGTACGAATCATCATCAAACTATCCAAAAATTCAGATTATCATGCATACATAAACATGATTACAAACACCCAAAATAGTCTAATCTAATCATTTAATTTATACTATGAAACATAGTATACCAAATTAGGTTGGAAACGCATGTTACCTTAATAATATTAAACACTAAAACATACAAGAACTTTCTGCCCGGAACGTCTTCCCACAGCCCCGAACACACGGCCAACCACGCCTCAACACGGCACCAACCACGAACCACCACGGACTCACCATGGAACCACCGTGTATCAGCCCGAACTGTCGTGCACCACTCGACACCACGCAGCACCATCCATGAGGCACCACCCTCAAACCCACGAACAACCCACTCGAATAATCCCACACCAACCAAGCCCGAAAATTAACCCGAACTAGTGATCTTGAATGGAAATAATGGGGTTTAAAGTGTGTTTTGATACTTAAAGATCAATAGTGGTTGAATCTTTAAGTTTTGGGTTTGGATGGATGATGAACAAATGATTGAGTTGAAGAGCCAAAAATGGCGTGTGGATGATGGCAAAATGGAGGGAGTTTTGTGTTTAAACTTTAGATGGCAAATGGATGGGCAAATGAGCAAACGAATCATTAAGCCTTACAACCTCTTCTATTTATAGAAGGGGTTAAGGTGTGAATGCAAGGCAAGTGGCAAAACCAAGCCACTTAACATAAGGGAGGGGTCGGCTATGGGCTTGCTCAAATGGGCTTCTAAGCTCATTTGGGCTAATTGCACTTAAGCATGACTAAT
Source organism: Salicornia ramosissima (assembly GCA_951394345.1). Taxonomy (NCBI): domain Eukaryota; kingdom Viridiplantae; phylum Streptophyta; class Magnoliopsida; order Caryophyllales; family Amaranthaceae; genus Salicornia; species Salicornia ramosissima. The sequence continues at coordinate 25,276,591 of OX596239.1, forward strand.
CATGTTCAAATTGCACTTGGCCCAAAATTAATTAATTAATTAGAAAATTAATAAATAAGATTCTAATTAATTAAAATTAAATAAAATAAAAGAAATAATAAATCATACAATAAAAATAGTTACATTCAAGCAATAAAAATAGTCCAAATAAATTTAGACTATGCACAAAAACACAATAATTACAAACAAGAAAATAGCCCAAAATCTGGGGGGTTACAAAGGCACTCAGAATAGGGTACTAATGGCCCTCCATCAGGAAGGATGCAATAGCCCTCGTTAAAAAATGCAAGCAATGTCAGATGCATGGAGACATACCGAGGAGGCCTTCGCAAGACTTAGCAACCATCACACCCATGTTGCCTTTTGACAAATGGGGGATGGACATACTCGGCCCCTTCCCTCGAGCGGTAGCCCTGAAAAAGTTTATCTTGGTTGTAGTAGACTACTTCACTAAGTGGATCGAGGCCTAAGCACTAGAAAGCGTCACTGATAGGCAGGTGAGGTAGTTCATATGGAAGAATATCATCACTCGGTTTGGCATCCCCTGAATGCTTATCTCATATAACGATCGACAATTTGATAGTGGACCGACTCGGAAATATTGTTCTGAATTCGGCATTCAGACAAAGTTGACATCTGTGGCCAGGCCTCAGACGAATGGCCAAGCCGAAGCCACCAACAAGATCATACTGAAAGGAATCAAGACCCAGCTAGAAGGAGCCAAAGGTTCATGGTTTGATGAGCTTCCAGGAGTCCTGTGGTCAGCTCAGACAACTACCAAGGAAGCAATGGGACATTACTTCATTCTCCCTAGTGTATGGCAGCGAAGCCGTCCTTCCTGTGGAAGTAGGGATACCTTTACCAAGGATCTCATACTACAAGTACAAGGAAAATGAAGGAAAAAGGAAGATAGATCTCGACCTTCTTCCCGAAGCAAGGAATGATGCTCTCCTCTGATCAATCACCTACAAACAAAAGATAACCCGATACTTCAACAGGAGAGTTGCCCTCGGCCAACTGAGAAAGGTGATTGGGTACTCAGGAAGTTTGAGGCCACTGGAAGAAGACCCACTGAAGGTAAGCTAACCCCAAATTGGGAGGGGCCATATCAAGTGGAAGAGGTTATCAGGACAGCGTCCTACAGACTACAAGACGAAGAAGGTCGGTCGATACCTCGGCCATAAAACACAGATAACCTGAAAAAATTCTACATCTAATTTCCTTCTGAGTAGTAACTTCAAGTTTTCAACAAAACATGTAATTAGGGGCATAGAATATGTAAGTGAACTATGAAGACATGGTACAAAGAATGATATGTATGGTGAATCAAACTTTTCTTGTATCAGTTTTAAGAACACTAATTTTCTTAACTAACATCCGATGGATTTGGCTCATATCTTGGCCACTCTATGTTCATTTTGACACTTGATCTACTATGATCAAGTTTGATAAGTAATAGTTCTAATTAGTGCTTGTTTTGTATTAGCTAAGTAGTTTCAAGTATGTTTGTTTTTGTAGTAGCCTAATTAGCACTTTAGATGAGTAGTTTAAGTTAGTTTTCAATGTAGTTTGTAATAGTTAGTAAAGGTCTTTTGGTTTAATAGCTCAATATGCAAGTAGGTGAACTACGGAGCAAAAGTGCACATTCGAACCAGAAGCAAGTCACGAGGTGCGAGCCTAGGTCGCGAGCCACGAACCCAAGGCACCCTTAAGGTCGCGAGTCGCGACCCATATCTCGCGAGTCGCGAGGTGCCATTGCCCTGTTCTACGTGTTTGCCTTGTTGCAAGTTGGCTTGTGGGCTTGGAGTGTGGTCTTGCAAGTTGAGTAAGTAGCCTTGCTGCATCATCTACTAGCCTAGTTTGGTGTCATACAACTTGGTTAGAGCTTGACATAGCTTAGGTGAGTCATGGAAGCTACAACAAGCTTGAATGGTGCTCATTTGATTCAACTTGTGCAAGTGGTGCAAGTGGACTATAGTTTCTGATTTTGCTTGATATTTTGGTTGTTTTAAGCTTTATTTATTGCTTTGAGTTTATCCTTAGGTTGTATAATACTTGTATTGTATTAGATACGTATAGTAGCTTGTACGTATTTTGAGCATATTGTATGAATATACGTATAATTATACATAGCTCTAGTTTGCTTTATTTTGCTATAAATAGCTTGTATTATGTACTTAAAAATCAGACTTGAATGAAATTGAATTGAAAACTTTGTTTTCTCTCTAGTATTTTAAACTGTGTGTTTAAGAACTAACCTTGTTCGAAATTCTTGGATAGTTGTCTAACTACAAGATTTCACCAATTAGATTAATTGAATTAGGAGATTGACCCTCTTAGTTTCATTGTCTAGGTTAATAGATTAGGAGATTGACCCTCTTAATTGAAGCTAACCAACCGAATATTCAGATTTGAGAGTGATTCTCTTAGCTTTATATTCAATTTAGTCCATAGATTTGAGTGTATTCTTTCATCTATTCACTAAAATATCCACATTATTGTTTTTTTGAGTGAGATTTGAGAGTGAAATCTATAAACTTTCAAGCAATTAATTCTGATTATTATTGTTTGAGGTCCATTATAGTCCAGTAAGCAACTAGCAATGTAAAGAATTACATCTTTTGTTAAAATGCAACCTCTAAAATTGTACTCAGAAAAAGGCATAAAGCAACAAGCCATTGTATTGATCAATTAGGTCATAATTACAAAATGCGGCTTACAACTCAGGCATACAACTCTCAGCTTCTCTTAATTACAAAAAGATAGCTACAATATTCATCAACAACAATGTACAAGATTACAATACTACATAGGAGGATCAGGATGGGACTCGACATGAGGATTGGTGGGGGAAGGATCACCCTTTCTCTTCAATCGACGCTCTCTCTCAGGATCCCCCACCTCCCGGTCAACATCATCATTATCATTATCATCATCCTCATCATCACCCGAGCTATCCTCACCAAGCTTCGCAGCCAAACGATCAACCGCTGCGGCATCAACCTCACCATGACCCTCCCGGTGATCTACAACATCAAATTCCATATCAAGTTCTTACATCATTAGTTGATCCTTGAACCGAGCCTCATCCTCTTGACGCAGCCGCTCATACTCAGCCTCAATCTCTTCCATCTTCTCTGCACATAAAGTGCCGAGCACCTTGAGCATCCTCTCCTTTACTGTCTAACCCTCCACTTCAGCAGCCTCTAGGCTCAGGTAAGCAATATATTCTGAAGCTGCCTCGGTCTCCTTCCAACTCTCAATGAGGGCATCTCGGCAGAGCACCAACTGCATCTCGGCCCATCGCTCGTCATAAAAGTTATGGCTAATCTCATCCAAGGTCTTGAGGACATTTGGATATCGATGGCGTTGGGCCTCGATTTATTTATTTGTTTGATGCTTGGTTGCTTGATTGAGAGTCATTCATGCTTGATTTTATTTTCCTTCCTTTTGTTTAGTTTTTATTTCTATTTTCCCTTTTTCCTCTTCTTTTTCTTTTATTTTCTTTTCAAGGCAAACTGTGTTTTTGTTTTGTTTGTAGTTTGGAATTGGTTCTTAATTTCGTGGACTTTGAATGCATTCCTTCCTAAGTGTTAGTGGTCCACATGGTTTTAGATGTTGGGGTTGATTTTCAAATACTACATGTTAGGTTTCAGAACTTTGGAGTTCATGAAACCTAATGTCTTGGCTTGTGGTATGATTGGCAAAGCTTTGCTAGCTAGTTGAAGCCCTTGAACTAGCCAAGGAATACATGATTATAGTAATGAGTTGAGTGCACTTGAGGAATATGTTCTTAATCAAGCATCACCTCATGCCACTACCTTTGATTTTTCTCATCATTTTTCACATGAATTGAGTTCGCTTAATCATGTTCTTGATGACTATTTACAAGGTCTTGGCATGAACATAGTTGATTCACCTCATATTCCCCTAGGTGAGCCCTTCGATGATGACCTTAGTCATGAATTCGATCCCTCACCCCTCATAGTCGAGCACACCATCCCGACTCGCATAGACGATGACATTTATTGGCAATGTTGTGATGAGAATCATGACACTTTCATATCGTCATGTGATGTTGTAGAGGATGAGGCCCTCATAACAGAGTCGAGTGAAACCGACGAGGTAGTTAATGTGGAGGATGTGGTTATACCACATTCTCTTATTCCCTTTGTAGGAGGATTTAACCTCGTCTATTCACATCCCACTCCACTTCCATCCGTGCTCATATCACCTCCATCCGAGGGCATCATCTCTTGTCTTGACTCCCATGTTTCTCTTCCAGAAACCAAGGCAAGTGACGTGTATGGAGGTGTTCCCCCTACTTTAATTGATTTTTCTTTTTGTAGTTTTTATTTTAATTTACCTCCATGTGGGCACTCACTCCCACATAAGCATAGGATGCCGGTTTTCAAACCGTCCCCTTTGCTTTATTTGATCATTGCTTATGTGGTATTTAGTGAGTTGAGTGCCATTATGTTTGACGAGCTCTTGCGAGCTTTGCGGGGCTATTTATTGAGCCCTGGGTGGTTGTTCCCGCTGGATGACTTTGACATAGTTTTTCTTTTATGTCTTAGTCCTTGTGTCCAGCTCCTTTGTCAAGCTTAAGACGTTAAACAAGCGTTTCTCGGGAGCAACCTGAGCCCTTTTTTTTTTTTTTTTTTTCTTTTTTTCCCTTTTATTTGTAATTATTTTGTTTTTTGGAGTTTGGTTTCTTTTCTTTCTTTTTTGCAGGTTAAATGAATAAGCAACTCTCATGGACATGTATGGTAGTAAAGCGCAAAACGGTGATTGTATGCTTACTTTATAGCCTGTTTTGGTGAGATCATTCAAAACTCCCTTTCTTTTATTTTTCTTGTGTGCTTAGTTGTAGGGTTAGTTTTAAGAGGAGATGATTGTTCGAGGATGTTTGGCTTTCAATTTTTGGCTTTTAAGCCCTTGAGGACATTTGGATATCGATGGCGTTGGGCCTCGATTTATTTATTTGTTTGATGCTTGGTTGCTTGATTGAGAGTCATTCATGCTTGATTTTATTTTCCTTCCTTTTGTTTAGTTTTTATTTCTATTTTCCCTTTTTCCTCTTCTTTTTCTTTTATTTTCTTTTCAAGGCAAAGTGTGTTTTTGTTTTGTTTGTAGTTTGGACTTGGTTCTTAATTTCTTGGACTTTGAATGCATTCCTTCCTCAGTGTTAGTGGTCTATATGGTTTTAGATGTTGGGGTTGATTTTCAAATACTACATGCTAGGTTTCAGAACTTTGGAGTTCATGAAACCTAATGTCTTGGCTTGTGGTACGATTGGCAAAGCTTTGCTAGCTAGTTGAAGCCCTTGAGGTAGTATTTGCAATTCACTACCCTTCATATGTGAGAAAATTGTCAAATCTTTGTAGCCTTCAACATTTTGTTTGAGTGGCAATAGGATCCTTATCATAGTATAACTTGATCAAGAACTTGATTCCTGACTTTCCGAGACTGTGACCGAGCTAATCTAGGGGAGGACGGAGGCATTCTTTTCTTAGTTATTTTCCTTTTTTTTCTTTTTTATTATAGTGTCTTGTTTCTTTTCACTTTTGTAGGTGTTTGCTTTACGTTTATCTTTTGAAACCCTTTGAGCTTGGCCCTTCTTTTCTTCTAGCCACCTTACAAGCCTTGATTCCCTTTGTTTTGTTTTATACCTTTTAGGTGTAGTGAAGCAACTGGAGCTTCTTGGTTTGTATTTGTTTTGTAATGAAAATTTGTGAAGTAAGGAGTTCGCCTAAGCAAAAGTGTGTTATTTTGTATAATTTAGAGCAAAAGCTGACCTAAGTTTTAAAAGAGGCAAGCTCATGTAAAAAAAAAGTTTAGTTTAAAAATTTTAAAACGCAATTGTTCCTTTCCTGTTCACAATGAGGGCATTGTGTCATTTAAGCTTGGGGGGAGGAATAGTTCGAAAAAAAATTTATTTGATGTATAATTTTTATTTTTTTTTCATTTTTCATATAGTTTTTTGAATAAGCTTGGGGGTTTTTGGTGTATGTGTGCGAATTTGAGGAGTTCGTTTTCTATTTGATGCTCATTTATACTTATTGCTTCACTATTTAGGTTTGAGCACCACAAGCCAAATTGATTCCTACCCTATCCCTAGCCTTACATTACAATCCTAAAGCCTTCTTGATCCTAGATAGTTGAGTCCTTTTCGGTTGAGGAAGTCATGTTTCAAGCATATTGAGTGGTTTGCTATGATGAGATGTCGGGTAGCCTAAATTGTTTCTCCTTTTTGTTTTTCCGACTCCTTCGTGGAGTTATGAGAAGCTACCTTTAAGGGTGGAGACGACACTAGCTTAGCATGTGGATGCTTGGTTGTTGAGCAAAAGGGGAATGTTCCTCTCTAGTTCTCTAATCTAGCATGTCTTATTTGACTATCCACCCTTAACATCTTTGAGCATGTTTTCCGTTAGTGCTTAGAAAGGTTCGCATTCATTGATCCTCGGTCCTTTAACAAGTCCAACTAGTTGTTTTTGATTTGTTTGGTTTTCTTTTTATTTTCCTTTATTTTTGTTTTTCTTTTCTTTTATTTCTTGTGAACCTTTGCTTTGGTTTTTTTTTGAGAGAGTTATGGGTTAAACTCTTTGGAAACCCTTACGAGACCACACTCGTCCTCCTTGGCGACTTTGAGGTTTAAATGGCTTGTTGTTTTTGCTAAAAACAACCGTGATTCCTACGAAAATGAGTTAGTGTGAATTAGTAGTGTTTTGTTTTCTTTTCTAGTTTTACCTCCTATCAAGCTCTTCCATCACTTCTAGCTTAAGTTTTGCTCGGGACGAGCAAAAGCTAAGCTTGGGGGAGTTTGATAAGTGGTATTTTGGTAGTTATTTTCTTAGTTTTATTAGTTTATTTTCTTATTTTATTTAACTTTCGTTAGCGTTTTTAGGCTTTTTAGCTTAGTTTTGCTTTTGTAGTCCCCTTCCCCTTTTTCTATGTGATTTCTTCTATTTTTCCATGTTTCTGCGTTTTCTTCCCCTTTTGCAGGTCCCGAGTCGATTTCGGAACCCGAGGAAGCGAGCCGGGAACCTCGAGGAAACCACAGGTCCTTTATGCCATGGCATGTGAAAAGAAGGCCTCAGCGAGCGCTGGGAATTCCTCAGCGTCCGCTGAGATATATTTGGGCATGAGCATTTTTAGGGATGAAGTCAGGAGCATTTTAAAGGCCTTGCAGCGGCCGCTGATCCTGAAGCTGCTAGACCACTCACAAGCACCAAGTGAAGACAGCGGCCTCAGCAGGCGCTAGGAATTCCTCAGCGTTCGCTGAGATGGGTTTTTGTGTTTCAAGTTTTTTGCAAGGAAAAAGGCAGAAGGTCTTCTATGCCATGGCAGCGGCCGCTGATGGATTCCCAGCGGCCACTGATTTTGCAGTCACCAGGGCATTATGAGCATACATAGAAGAACAGCGGCCGCTGACCCCAACTCAGCGCCCACTGTCCCTTCCCCTGTATTGAGGCAGTGGCATCACAAAGGCTAGCAGCGGCCGCTGACCCCAACTCAGTGCCCGCTGCCATTTTCCTTCCCAGCCTGCAGGCCTATGATTATAGGTGTCAGCGGGCGCTGTCATCGCCTCAGCGCTCGCTGAAATTATTTTCTGCGTTTTTTTTAATTACTTTTCTTTTGTTTTGGCTCGATTTTTTGGGGGTTGTTTATATACCCCCTCCTCCCATTTCATTAGATAGCTAAGGTTAGAAGCTCAATTTAGGGTTTAGATTTAGTTTTCTTAGTTCTCTCTTCAATTCCTCTTGTAATTTACATTTTGTTCTTCAATTTATGCTAGTATAGTTCTTCTTCTTCTTCTCCTTCTTATTCTCATCTTCAAGGTACTTTTATAGCTTTCTTTTATTGCTTTGATTTCTTACCTTTTTGTTGTTTAATTGTTGGTTTGAGTTGTTTATGTTTGTTATTTGTTTGTTGTTTTAGTTATTTATGTTTGTTTCTTGTTGGTTTTAGTTGGTAGTTTATTTAGGTTTTATTGTTGGTTTAGTTTTATGTTTAATTGTTAGTTTGTTAGGTTAGTTGTGCTTAGTTTTATGTTTTAGTTTGTTAATTTAGTTTTATTTATGTTTTTAGTTTTAGTTTTAATTATGGTTTTATTAATTAATTTTGAGTAGTTAATTTCTAGGGTTTGAGTGAAATTTCTCAATTCGTCCATGATTGTGGTTTAGTTGTTTTTAGGATTGGTTGTGATTTTGTCGGTACCTTAGGATTCGGTAATGTTGAGTCATATTTTTAGCTAACATAGGATTCATTGAAGAATCCCCACCGAAGGACCGAAAGGTGAACGTGGGTGTTGACTTCCTTTACCCGATTGATGGAAGCACCACGAAAGTTGGGCCTTCGATCAAGGGAAAGTTATCGGTCTTCGTGATTTTGTGTTTAGGACTTGTTAGATGTATCGCTGCACGAAAGTGAGTTGTATATGTCTTTCCAATCATCGTACTAGCTCGAAAGAGTGGTACGATCTTATCCATGACCTAAGTCTAAGTTTCGATTGATTCATAATTCATGGTGGTATGAGTTGTGGATCTCTTACCCTAATCCCTTTTATTCTTGCTTTCATAGTTTAGTTTTAGTTAGTCACCTTAGTTCCGTCCACTTCTCGCGACCATCCATTGTCCTAGCTCGTTCGACGCTCATGCTTAGATTAGTGCGACGTACCTTCCCCGTGTTCGACACTCCCACTCATACTACGACGGGTTTTTTTTTATTTGGTAAGAAAACCCCTCTATCAAATTGGCGCCGTTGCCGGGGAAGTCAATGCCATTAGCTTAGGTTGAGTAGAATGGTTCTAGGTCTTTCTTTTTCTTTATTTTTGTGAATATTTGGGCCTTATGGCCACTACTTTGATCGATCCCCAATATGAGCATGAATTGTTTTGGGTGTATTATGACAGGATCGGAAGCTCTCTTCCGCCTAATCATAATCTTGGTAAGCGGGACATATGCAATATGTTGTATGAGGGTTTGAACTATGAGACGAGAAATTGGATAGAATACCTATCTCATGGCGATTTCTTAGCTCTCGACTTGGATAGAGCTTGGCTCTTATTCGAGTGTCTCGCTAAGGACACCTATGAGTGGGATATAACTAGCCAAGGAATACATGATTATAGTCATGAGTTGAGTGCACTTGAGGAATATGGTTTTAATCAACCATCACCTCATGCCACTACCTTTCATTTTTCTCATCATTTTTCACATGAATCGAGTTTGCTTAATCATGTTCTTGATGAGTATTTACAAGGTCTTGGCATGAACATAGTTGATTCACCTCATATTCCCCTAGGTGAGCCCTTCGATGATAACCTTAGTCATGAATTCGATCCCTCACCCCTCATAGTCGAGCACACCATCCCGACTCGCAAAGACGATGACATTTATTGGCAATGTTGTGATGAGAATCATGACACTTTCATATCGTCATGTGATGTTGTAGAGGATGAGGCCCTCATAGCAGAGTCGAGTGAAACCGACGAGGTAGTTAATGTGGAGGATGTGGTTATACCACATTCTCTTATTCCCTTTGTAGGAGGATTTAACCTCGTCTATTCACATCCCACTCCACTTCCATCCGTGCTCATATCACCTCCATCCGAGGGCATCATCTCTTGTCTTGACTCCCATGTTTCTCTTCCAGAAACCAAGGCAAGTGAGGTGTATGGAGGTGTACTTTAATTGATTTTTCTTTTTGTAGTTTTTATTTTAATTTACCTCTCTGTGGGCACTCACTCCCACATAAGCATAGGATGCCGGTTTTCAAACCGGCCCCTTTGCTTTATTTGATCATTGCTTATGTGGTATTTAGTGAGTTGAGTGCCAGTATGTTTGACAAGCTCTTGCGAGCTTTGCGGGGCTATTTATTGAGCCCTGGGTGGTTGTTCCCGCTGGATGACTTTGACATAGTTTTTCTTTTATGTCTTAGTCCCTGTGTCCAGCTCCTTTGTCAAGCTTAAGACGTTAAACAAGCGCTTCTCGGGAGGCAACCCGAGCCCTTTTTTTTTCTTTTTCCCTTTTTTTTATTTGTAATTATTTTGTTTTTTGGAGTTTAGTTTCTTTTCTTTCTTTTTTGTAGGTTAAATGAATAAGAAACTCTCATGGACATGTATGGTACTAAAGCGCAAAACGGAGGTTGTATGCTTACTTTATAGCCTGTTTTGGTGAGATCATTCAAAACTCCCTTTCTTTTATTTTTCTTGTGTGCTTAGTTGTAGGGTTAGTTTTAGGAGGAGATGATGGTTCGAAGATGTTTGGCTTTCAATTTTTGGCTTTTAAGCCCTTGAGGACATTTGGATATCGATGGCGTTGGGCCTTGATTTATTTATTTGTTTGATGCTTGGTTGCTTGATTGAGAGTCATTCATGCTTGATTTTATTTTCCTTCCTTTTGTTTAGTTTTTATTTCTATTTTCCCTTTTTCCTCTTCTTTTTCTTTTATTTTCTTTTCAAGGCAAAGTGTGTTTTTGTTTTGTTTGTATTTGGACTTGGTTCTTAATTTCTTGGACTTTGAATGCATTCCTTCCTAAGTGTTAGTGGTCCACATGGTTTTAGATGTTGGGGTTGATTTTCAAATACTACATGCTAGGTTTCAGAACTTTGGAGTTCATGAAACCTAATGTCTTGGCTTGTGGTACGATTGGCAAAGCTTTGCTAGCTAGTTGAAGCCCTTGAGGTAGTATTTGCAATTCACTATCCTTCATATGTGAGAAAATTGTCAAATATTTCTAGCCTTCATCATTTTGTTTGAGTGGCAATAGGATCCTTGTCATAGTATAACTTGATCAAGAACTTGATTCATGACTTTCTGAGACTGTGACCGAGCTAATCTAGGGGAGGACGGAGGCATTCTTTTCTTAGTTATTTTCCTTTTTTTTCTTTTTTATTATAGTGTCTTGTTTCTTTTCACTTTTCTAGGTGTTTGCTTTACGTTTATCTTTTGAAACCCTTTGAGCTTGGCCCTTCTTTTCTTCTAGCCACCTTACAAGCCTTGATTCCCTTTGTTTTGTTTTATGCCTTTTAGGTGTAGTGAAGCAACTGGAGCTTATTGGTTTGTATTTGTTTTGTAATGAAAATTTGTGAAGTAAGGAGTTTGCCTAAGCAAAAGTGTGTTATTTTGTATAATTTAGAGCAAAAGCCGATCTAAGTTGTAAAAGAGGCAAGGTCAAGTAAAAAAAATGTAAAAAATGTAAAAAAAAAAGTTTAGTTTAAAAATTTTAAAATGCAATTATTCCTTTCCTTTTCACAATGAGGGCATTGTGTCATTCAAGCTTGGAGGGAGGAATTGTTCGAAAAAATTTTATTTGATGTATAATTTTTTTTTTTTTCATTTTTCATATAGTTTTTTGTATAAGCTTGGGGGTTTTTGGTGTATGTGTGCGAATTTGAGGAGTTCGTTTGCTATTTGATGCTCATTTGTACTTATTGCTTCACTATTTGGGTTTGAGCACCACAAGCCAAATTGATTCCTACCCTATCCCTAGCCTTACATTACAACCCTAAAGCCCTCTTGATCCTAGATAGTTGAGTCCTTTTCATTTGAGGAAGTCATGTTTCAAGCATATTGAGTGGTTTGCTATGATGAGATGTCGGGTAGCCTAAATTGTTTCTCCTTTTTTTTTTTCCGACTCCTTCGTGGAGTTATGAGAAGCTACCTTTATGGGTGGAGACGGCACTAGCTTAGCATGTGGATGCTTGGTTGTTAAGCAAAAGGGGAATGTTCCTCACTAGTTCTCCAATCTAGCATGTCTTATTTGACTATCCACCGTTAACATCTTTGAGCATGTTTTCCGTTAGTACTTAGAAAGGTTCGCATTCATTGATCCTCGGTCCTTTAACAAGTCCAACTAGTTGTTTTTGATTTGATTGGTTTTCTTTTTATTTTCCTTTATTTTTGTTTTTCTTTTCTTTTATTTCTTGTGAACCTTTGCCTTGGTTTGTTTGTGAGAGAGTTATGGGTTAAACTCTTTGGAAACCCTTACGAGAGCGCACTCGTCCTCCTTGGCGACTTTGAGGTTTAATTGGCTTGTTGTTTTTGCTAAAAACAACCGTGATTCCTATGAAAATGAGTTAGTGTGAATTATTAGTGTTTTGTTTTCTTTTCTAGTTTTACCTCCTATCAAGCTCTTCCATCACTTCTAGCTTAAGTTTTGCTCGGGACGAGCAAAAGCTAAGCTTGGGGGAGTTTGATAAGTGGTATTTTGGTAGTTATTTTCTTAGTTTTAATTAGTTTATTTTCTTATTTTATTTAACTTTCGTTAGCGTTTTTAGGCTTTTTAGCTTAGTTTTGCTTTTGTAGTCCCCTTCCCCTTTTTCTATGTGATTTCTTCTATTTTTCCATGTTTCTGCGTTTTCTTCCCCTTTTGCAGATCCCGAGTCGATTTCGGAACCCGAGGAAGCGACCCGGGAACCTCGAGGAAACCACAGGTCCTTTATGCCATGGCATGTGAAAAGAAGGCCTTAGCGAGGGCTGGGAATTCCTCAGCGTCCGCTGAGATATATTTGGGCATGAGCATTTTTAGGGCTGAGTCAGGAGCATTTTAAAGGCCTTGTAGCGGCCGCTGATGGATTCCCAGCGGCCGTTGATCCTGAAGCTGCCAGACCACTCACAAGCACCAAGTGAAGGCAGCGGCCTCAGCGTCCGCTGAGATGGGTTTTTGTGTTTCAAGTTTTTTGCAAGGAAAAAGGCAGAAGGTCTTCTATGCCATGGAAGCGGCCGCTAATGGATTCCCAGCGGCCGCTAATTTTGCATTCTCTAGGGCATTATGAGCATACATAGAAGAACAGCGGCCGCTGACCCCAACTCAGCGCCCGCTGTCCCCTCCCCTGTATTGAGGCAGTGGCATCACAAAGTCTAGCAGCGGCCGCTGACCCCAACTCAGCGCCCGCTGCCATTTTCCTTCCCAGCCTGCAGGCCTATGATTATAGGTGTCAGCGGGCGCTGTCATCGCCTCAGCGCCCGCTGAAATGCTTTTCTGCGTTTTTGTTATTACTTTTCTTTTCTTTTGGCTGGATTTTTTGGGGGTTTTTTATATATCCCCTCCTCCCATTTTAATAGATAGTTGAGGTTAGAATCTCAATTTAAGGTTTAGGTTTAGTTTTCTTAGTTCTCTCTTCAATTCCTATTGTAATTTACATTTTGTTCTTCAATTTATGCTAGTATAGTTTTTCTTCTTCTTCTCCTTCTTATTCTCATCTTCAAGGTACTTTTATAGCTTTCTTTTATTGCTTTGATTTCTTACCTTTTTGTTGTTTAATTGTTGGTTTTAGTTGTTTATGTTTGTTATTTGTTTGTTGTTTTAGTTATTTATGTTTGTTTCTTGTTGGTTTTAGTTGGTAGTTTATTTAGGTTTTGTTGGTGGTTTAGTTTTATGTTTAATTGTTAGTTTGTTAGGTTAGTTGTTCTTAGTTTTAAGTTTTAGTTTGTTAATTTAGTTGTTCCTAATTTAGTTTTTATTTATATTTTTAGTTTTAGTTTTAATTATGTTTTTATTAATTAATTTTGAGTAGTTAATTTCTAGGGTTTGAGTGAAACTTCTCAATTCCTCCATGATTGTGGTTTAGTTGTTTTTAGGCTTGGTTGTGATTTTGTCGGTACCTTAGGATTCGGTAATGTTGAGTCATATGTTTAGCTAGCATATGATTCATTGAAGAATCCCCACCGAAGGACCGAAAGGTGAAAGTGGATGATGACTTCCTTTGCCCGATTGATGGAAGCACCACGAAAGTTGGGCCTTCGACCAAGGGAAAGTTACCAGTCTTCGTGATTTTGTGTTTAGGACTTGTTAGATGTGTCGCTGCACGAAAGTGAGTTATATATGTCTTTCCGGTCATCGTACTAGCTCGAAGGAGTGGTACGATCTTAGAACGACCTCCCCTTATCCATGACCTAAGTCTAAGTTTCGATTGATTCATAATTCATGGTGGTATGAGTTGTGGATCTCTTACACTAGTCCCTTTTATTCTTGCTTTCATAGTTTAGTTTTAGTTAGTCCCCTTAGTTCCCTCCACTTCTCGCAACCATCCATTGACCTAGCTCGTTCGACGCTCATGCTTAGATTAATGCGACGTACCTTCCCCGTGTTCGACACCCCCACTCATACTACGATGGGTTTTTTTTTATTTGATAAGAAAATCCCTCTATCAGTTGATTGGCCCGAGTAGACTTCTGAACGGCCCTCGATGCAGGTTTTTTCCTCTTCCGGGACTGACCAGGGTCCTGATCAACAAGAAGAAAGTCAGTAATACCGGTGGGGTAGGCGGAGCCTTTGTGCTCCCATCCTTTAGGGTCCTCCGCAGCCTCGCACCATCCAGAGCGACCTCCGTTATCCTTTTCGACATCTCTCCGCCGCGTAACCTCCTGAGGGCGTCCTCTGCAAGCAACAAAGAAGTAAATCAATTTTATTTAAAGTAGTTTGGCACACACCGGTTAAATAGATGGATATATTTTTTAAAATCAGTTTTTTTTTTTTTTTAAATAAAAAGAAAAACCAACCCATCCTTAAATGGCCATTCCATGAATAATTCAAGGAAGGAAAAAGATTTTCTTTACAATTAAATTCTTCATTGAACTCGCTTAACAACAACTATGAATATTGAATAATTGATTATTGTTATAATTTCATATTTCCACCAATTGATTTCTTGGGGTTACAGATCTCAATGGTCACACTTACTCCTATTTATACACATGGCATTCACACCCCATCTTCACCCACTTTCCTCACAATCTCAGTAGACAGGTAAGAAAAATCCCTCTTCTTCCTTCTCAATTAAACTGAAATTCAAAGAAAAATAAATAAATAAAATCCACCATTGTTGAATTGATGTTGTTCAAAAGTCTTCAATTGATGATTCATCTTCATTTTCTGCTACCCGTTCTTCCCGAGATCATTCTAGAAATTATGTGTATTTGATATATTTTTCCAAACATTTGTGTTTTGAAACAAAAAAAAAAGGAAAAAAAAAAGAAAAAGAAAAAGGAAGAAGACGAAGGAGGTGAACTTTACCTTGAACTTGGTCAGACAAAAACTTCATTGGTTTTATTCTTATACTCCACCTTGTTTTGATTCACGTGATCTTCTGCCATTTCTTTTCCTTATTTTTATTTTTTTCATATATATTACATTTGTTATTGCCAATTTATTGGCCCAAATAATTAGTGGAGCCCAAAGGAGAGCCTAAATGTTGATTCAGCCCACCAAGAATCCTCCAAAAGGCCTACTAGAAGCCAGCAAAATCCTCAAGTGAAGAGCCATGTGGCAAGACATTATAAGTCCACGTAGCAAGCATCTTACTGGTCCACGTGGCTAAATATTACAGGGCCACGTGGCACTACCCTACGAAGACACATGGCAAAGTGAATATTCAGCAAAACTTAGGTTCAAACACCAAATAGTAAAATGTATGAATCCCACATTAATAGTTTACAATAGGAAGTGGGGAGATTCTTGTATAAAAGGATTAATGTAATGATTAATGCACAGATTCCCATATTTGCTGATTTGACAAGACATAACTTGTAACTGTCAATTAACCTTAATCAAACTTGATTAACAACAATTTGAGTTATTATTATCTTTTCCACCTTTATTTGGTTTTATATTTATCTCTACATTTATTATTGCATTTATTATTATTTGGAACAAGTTTGTAGCATAGAATTGGTTAGCTCTCTCCTTATTTACAAAAAGCCCTAAAACATTTGGCGCCGTCTGTGGGGAGGGCACGATTCTATGGAAAACATAGGAGAAAAAACTCTCGAGATTCCAAAAACCATATTAGTAACAGTAGAAAACGACCACGAGTGGGATGAGAGAGAAATGGATCATGACCGACCCCCTCGAAGGGAGAGGACCGCACAATGTGCGAGTCAGGTCGACGCCCAATCTGAGGAGGATCAACCCTCTCTCTCCCAACTAAAGCACATAATGGTCGACTTGAGGAACTCACTTGTCACACAAGTGAAAGATATGATAGGCCAAGCCAACAAGGCCGACCCAGGGCCATCTAAGCCAACCCAGGAGGAAGACGGGCCCTCAAGGATGACCAAGGATCTACCGACCCCAAGGTTGACCAAGGAAAGAAAAAGGTATCGAGCAACCCAAAGAAGAAGAAAAAACCTTCCAAGTCAACGAAATTTGACTAGAAGAACATCACCCAACGGGTGAAGACAACCAATGCTCCCACTCTACCAAGAAGAGAGCCCCTGATCAGTGAAACCAATCAAGCCTTTAGAGATGCTCGAGAGTATCCGAAGGCAAAGAGACAATAGTCACAGCAACATTCTCAGGTCGACATTTCTGACACGGCATCAACTCCAACTTTGAAGGATACCACCTACCGAGGCTCTCTGCGGACCATGTCTCGTTCAACACAAGTACATACTCCTATCCCAATGCAAAAAGACTCGTTCAAGGTCGAGCCTTTCAGAGAAGAAGAGCATCTGAACACTCAGTTTCAGCAACAACCTCAATCATCCAACTGGTCGACTCCATTAGCTGGGCACGCCCTCATGAGTTTCATGGACGCCAATTCTGGTTTTCATCAAATTCCCATGCACCCTCATGATCAAGAGAAGACAACCTTCATCACTTCTGAAGGCCTATATTGGTATACAATGATGCCCTTAGGTTTGAAAAATGCCCCCGCCACCTTCCAAAGGTTGGTAAACATGGTGTTTCAACATCATTCAGGGCGAAACCTTGAGGCATATATCGATGACATAATTGTGAAAAGAAAGGAGCCGGTCATTCATTTAGCTGACTTAAGGGAAACATTTGATTCCCTTAGAAAATATAACATGAAGTTGAACCCCAAAAAGTGTGTTTTTGGGGTCGGCTCGGGCAAGTTCATAGGCTTTATGATTGATCAGCGGGGCATAGAGGCAAACCCTGATAAAGTAAAGGCAGTAAGTGACATGGCCTCCCCTAGGTCAATAAAGGAAACCCAAAGGCTGACCAGATGTTTGGCTGCACTAGGCCGATTCTTGTCCCGGTCAGGGGATAAATGTCACTACTTATTTGATGCTGTGAAGAAGAAGGTGAAGTTTGAATGGACAAAAGAGGCCGAATTGGCCCTTACTATATTAAAGGAACATATGCACACCTTACCAAGGCTAGTAAGCCCTATTCCAGGCAAAGTATTTTATATGTACCTAGCCGTTTCTGAATTTTCACTAAGTGCTGTGCTGGTGGCAGTGCGAGAGGGTATTCAGTACCCGGTCTATTTTGTAAGCCATATTTTGAGAAATGCTGAGCTGAGGTATCCTCTCATTGAGAAGTTTGGGCTCGCTCTGTACATGGCCTCAAAAATGCTTCTTCCTTATTTCAAAACACACCCTCTTGTGGTGTATACAGATCAGCCTCTAAAACAGCCATTCATCAAGCTTGAGTCCTTTGGCCGAATGGTAAAGTGGGCTATAGAACTTAATGCTTTTGACATTTCTTTCAAGCCCAGAAAGCAATCAAGGGACAAGCCCTCACTGATTTTGTAGCAGAAATGATAAGGCCTTAAGTTGAAACCAAGACAGGTTCTACTGGTTGGAAGTTGTTTGTTTATGGCTCATCAACCCAGAATGGATGTGGTGCTGGCATTCTTTGTGTCTTGCCTGAAGGCGATGTGTTTGAATATGCACTTCATTTCAAGTTCCAGGCCTCCACCAATGAGTAGGAGTATGAAGCTCTTCTTACGGGTCTGAGAATGTGCATTGCTGCGGGAGCAGATGAAATTGAGGCTTCGTCCGACTCACAACTTGTTGTAAGCCAAGTCAATGGAGACTATGAAGCTAGAGAGCCTGCCATGAAGAAATACCTACAATTGGTTAAGGAGGTAAGCTACTCGTCAGGGTAGAAACGCTCCTGGATCTTATCGACGAACTCGATCCACGACATCGAATGCAACGGCAAGTACGCGTCCTTAGCTAACGTCTACCAGTTATCGGCCTCTCCACGTAAGTAATATGCGGCGATCTGCACCCTCTCGTGCTCGGGACAAAACGTCGCGTCGAAGAGCTTCCCCATCTCGCGGATCCAGCTCTCCAGAGTAGTGGGGTCGGCAACCCCGTCGTAAGTCGGAGGTCGATGACGTGCGATATGATCGAACGTCGACTGCGTACTCGGCGTATGACGACTATGGTGCGCCAACGTAAGGATCGCCTCCTCGAGTGCCCGCAACCTCTGTCGTCCAGTACTCAACCGGCGAGGTGTAGACATGCTGCAACGCATCACAACAAAAAGACATACCAAGAATACAATGTCAGTCATATACCCCACAACAATCAAGTACACAAAAAAAAAAATAAAGAGAGAAAAAGAAAATAGAAAAGATCTTATCCCGGTCTTTCTACCCAACTCTTCTCCCTTTACTTAACCTAAAATTTGGTTTAATCACTCGGGAATGGCAAAGCTCTCAACTCCCGGGTTTAACTCAAATCCTAAAACTTCGCTTAAAACCTATTCGGCTCTGATACCAACTGTGACGACCCGACTTGCTTAAATCGGCGCGGAAGAAACCGACAAGTTGAATAGTCAGAACTAACAACTAAAATACTTAAAAAATTAAAGCAATACCTCAAAGTATTATATTACTAATCCAAAAAGTACAAATACCCACAAGTTTGTACATAACTAAACCAAAAGTGAAACTACCAATACTAATAAACGTAACTCCAACCACTTGTCAGAGTTTAAAACAAATGTATACAAATATCACTACTATAGTCCAATACTATCCAAAACTAATAAACAACGAAAAAGAAACAACTAAATCATAGTAGCGGTGCTCGCCCAACCCAAAGCTAAGAAAGAACCTCGTCATCAGAATTACCTGAAAAATAAACAACAGTCCACCGTCAGTGGAGAGTAACATAACTGACTCACCCTAATGGGAATACACAAGAACATAGCATAAATCAAATATCCAAACCAAACATCAAATCATGCAAAAATCATCCAAATCTACAGACTCGACTCAACTAACTTATCCAAACTTATCTTTGGCGCAATCATTCATAAACTAGACCGGACTACGCTCGTACTAACGCCTCTTACGCGATCGAACTTTCCAACTATGCCAGGATTGAGAATCTTACTCCCAACCCCATGAAACAATCTTACTGGAAATCTATGTCAAGGACGAAATAGTGGTAATCACTATCCCAATACCGCGGTCAGGATAGGGGCAACGTCTTAACCCAAAAACATAGAATCTTACTCTAAGTTTCAGGCATCTAGCTACGAAATCAAGCTAATCTTTCATTCTTTAACTTTAATCCGAAGTTTACTCACTTAGTTACTTCTTAAGTTGCATCTTACGCCTTGAATTAAGAAAATAACGCGTAAACCAAATCATCTTACAACATCTTATCGTTTTCTTTAACTCTTTCTTTAACTTTCTTTAACTTAAAAGACTTAATCAAGAACTTATCAAGACTTATCAAGAACTCATCAAGAACTCAAAGAACTCAACCAAGATTCATAAAGAACTCATCCAAGATTCAAGAACTTCAACCAAGAACTCATTCAAGAATCAAGAAACTCATCCAACATACACAAACCACACGCATACTTCAAACTTTATACATGAAATTAACAACTTACTAGTATCCCAAAATTCATCAAACTTTAACATGATAAACATAAACTTACTACTATCATAATCAAACATAAAATCAACATATTCAATCATCAAATCACCATTAAACCACATAAAAATCAGATTTACATCCATACATAAAAACATGATCAAAACTTCAACATAAACCAATCTTATGCATTTTAATCTATACTATGAATCATAGTACACCAATTAAGTTGAGAAAGCATGTTACCTTATTGAAGATTAACACACAAAATCAACACAAACTTGCTGCCCGGAACGAGACACACACGGCCCTAGCAACACGGACCACCACGCACGGCACGGCCTTGGCACGAACACCACCACGAACCATACGAGCACCATGGCTGCCCAGCACAGCTGCCTATCACGAACCACATGAGCACCACCGTCCCTTGCATGGTCCACACGACCGTTGCACGGCACCACACGATCCCCACTCGAACACCCACACGAACACGACCCATAACCAAACCCGAACTATAGATCTTGAATGCAAATTAGGTGGTTTAGATTGTGTTTTGATAGTTAAAGATCAATGGAAGTTGAATCTTTAAGTTTGGAGTTTGAATGGATGATGAACAAATGTTCAACTTGGAAGAGCCAAAAATGGTGTGTGGATTGGGAGAAAATGAGAGGGAGTTTTGTGTTTGAACTTTTGATGGCAAGTGCATAAAATGGCAAGGATGGCAAAATGAGCAAAAGCCTTACTAACTCCTCTATATATAGAGTTAGTTAAGGTGTGAACATGAGGCAAGTGGCAAAACCTTGCCATGCACACATAAGGGGGCCGATTTTCATAGCTCCAAATGGGCCAAATTGGGCTCTCGTGATTAATTGGGCTAATTTACAAAAAGTGCATGATTAATCATGCTTAAATCGATTTAGCCCAAAATATTAAATAATTAATTAGAAAATTAAATAATAAAAATTCTAATTAATTAAATAATAATTAAAATAAATAATAATAACTGCAAATAAAATAATTCGAATAAAATCGAAATTATTCACATAAAATAAAATAAATAGTTCAAAAATAAATTTGAACTATACATAGCAACACATAATACACATAATCATATGGCAGAAATACCAATAAAATCAGGGTCGTTACACCAAGGATAGTGTTTTGGGAAGTGAAGGAGAAGAGAAGTATAGATGAACAAGAAGTCCTAACTTTGGATCGAAGCAGCACATGGATGGATGCCATCCTGGGTTACAAGCTGAATGACATTTTGCCGACTGATAAGAAAGAAGCAAAGGCAACCAAGCGAAGGGTTGCTTGGTTTGAAATCGTCAATGGGAAATTGTATAAGAAAGCTTATTCCAAGCCATTTCTAAAACGTGTCACACCAGAGCAAGGACAAGAGGTCCTAGATGATTTACATCAGGGATTGTGTAGCTCCCATTTTGGACCAGCTATTATTGGCCGACTCTGAAAGAGGATGCTATGTGGAAGGTAAGGAAGTGTGAAAAATGCCAGAGATTTTCCAAGATGATACATCAACCTTCTAATACCCTTGTCCCCATCACCAGTCCACTTCTTTTTGCCAAGTGGGGAATGGACATCCTAGGCCCATATACCATAACAACTGGCCAACGACGCTACATTTTTGTAGCAGTCGACTATTTCTCAAAGTGGGTTGAGGCCGAGGCAGTGAAGGGCATCAAGACAAGTGATGTCAAGTGGTTCATCTGGAAAGAACATCATCACAAGATTTGGTGTGCCTCAAGCTATGGTGTTTGAAAATGGTCCATAATTTGGGACCCCTCAGCTCAAGACTTGGCTGTGAGACCAAGGCAATGCACACTACTTTGCTTCGGTTGGCCGGCCTCAAACAAATGGCCAAGTTGAATATTTTAACAAAATCATATCTGAAGGGATTAAGAAAAAGCTAGAAAAGGCCAACGGGTTGTGGGCAGACGAACTTCCAAATGTGTTGTGGTCTATTCGGACCACCAACAAGACATCGACTGGAGAGTCCCCCTTCATGATGGTTTATAGGGTAAAGGCAGTACTCCCCATTGAAATGTACGAGCCTACTCTACGGGTCATGCTTTACGATGAAAATGCCAACTGGGAAGCAATGAAGATGAATCTGGATTTTTTGCCAGAGACTAGGGGCAATGCACTGCTAAGACAAGAGGTCTATAAGCTCCGGATGGATCGAGAATACAACAAAAGGGTCAAGAATCGTCCAATCAGAATTGGAGATTATGTGCTAAGGAAGATGGAGGCACAAGGACGTGCCAATGAAGAGGGTAAGCTCACTCCAAGCTGGGAAGGACCCTACAAGGTTGTCGAAGCAGTACATGATGGTACATATCGACTGGAAACAATGGAAGGTGTAGCTGTGCCCCGATCTTAGAATATGGATGATCTAAGGAAATATTACTTCTAGTTTGTAATTTTTGAAGTTTAAATGTAAGACCTTGATTCGAGGCAATGTAATCAAATTTCATATTAATGAAAAGGGAAGGAATTGATCCCTAAAGGCCCCATCACTTTCAAAGTGAGAATTATAAGGCTAGTGTACAATTTTTTGTTTATAAACATAAGACCAAATGCCCTTGGTGCTAATCTAAGCCTCAGGTTCGTTTTCCCCATTAGTTGACCCCAAAAAAGGGCCAATAGTGACGTGTTTCATGAGGATGAAGGCTGGCCACCTATGCCCCCTAATACATTTCCAAGTGATTCATTAAAAGAGGGTCTTCGACTGTAATTGGTTGAGACATTCAAAAATCTAAAATGATTCACTAAGGGGTGCCTCGGCTATAGGTGGTCGAGACATTCGAAAATCTAAAATGAATCACTAAGGGGTGTCTCGTCTATGATTGGTCGAGCCACTCAAAAATTAAAAATGATTCACAAAGGGGTACCTCAGCTATAATCGGCCGAATCACTCAAAGGTACAAACATAATTCATTAAGACGAGTCGAGTATAAGAGACCGAGCCATTAGACAACTGATTAAATTTCAAATAAAAGCACTCGCATAAATCATAAAGATATTTTATATATTAAGGAATAACGTGAAATACAAAATAGGCAAGGCTTGACACTTGCCATAAATAAAAGGCTTACAAAATGTAAAAAGCACTCCTAAGTACAATCAGCCTAATCACTATCCTCATCTGGATCAAGTATCGCAGGCGGAGGAGGGTTGGGTCGACCAGTTTGCTCACACAAGCTCTTCATGTCAATCCAGTCAAGAAATTCACTAAAGTAACCAAAGTCTTTGTTTGGATATGCCTTATTCAAGACCTCTTCGACCTTACACCTGTATGCCCCCTCGGTCTCTATCTCTCGTAGTGGGATCTCTTTCTTCTACCTGGGAAACTTGTCTCTATTCTTAGAATCAGAGGGCTCGCCTCTCTTCCCCTTGCCTGTAGAGGCCGAGCACTCATCATCACGAGGGCACCTCTCCCTCTCTTCCCATTGCTTCACCCTCAATTCATATTTCCTGTTTAAGAAGTCGACTTCGTCTAGAATGCTGCCTACCTTTTCCCTAGGAAGTTGGTTTGTGGGTGGCATCTCCTTCTCTTTGGGGAGGCGAGACATATTCACTACAGCCCAAGAAGAATGAGGCTCACTATAATAACACTGGCCAAAATTAAAACAAAATAACAATACAAAGAAGGAAGAAACTTACCTTTGATTGAGGTTTGATGACTCTTCAGAGTTTCTCTCTCTTCTTTCTCTCTCAAGAATTGTAAAATGAATTGTGAAGAATGGAAAGGAAGCAAGTGGTATTTATAGATTTTTCAACTTCAATGATTGTTCCAATTTTACCCCTAATAGGTCGTTGGAAGAATTAATTATTCCCTAAAAACTAGTTCGAGGCCCAAGTTGCATATTTTTGCCATAAAAGTCCATAAAATTTGCCTAATTATTATTTTAGGCGCAAATAAAGGCCCATTTTTGGAATAAAATTTCACGTGGCAGAGCTTAATAAGGCCTGCTTCAGGCCCAATAAGTGCCAATTTTTATGATTGTTGCCCAAGTCCAAAGGTGGCTCGTTTAAATATGGACGAGCCTTAGGAACATTCTAGCTTTCAAAAGGTGACTCGTCCACATAGGGACGAGCCCTAGGAATAAAGCATAACTTTGAGCAATCCACTCAGTTTAAGGGCAATCAGGTATCTGATTGATGTCCCCTCGAAATTTTTGGCAAAGGAAAATTGCCAAGATATTTGAGTGAGCAATCACCCAGACTACGTAAACCGACTGCATTGCTCAGGGGCATAACAATAATATATAATAAAAAGCTAAGTACAAAAATAAAGTCGAAAATCGAGAGTTATTGAAAATAAAAGTCTCGTCATATTCATTAAAATTTAAACTATTAAAAGTTATGGCGGACCAGCCGCCTACACAAAAAAAAACACTAACTAAAAATTAATACAAGGAGCTAAAACGAGAGTGGCCTAACTCTCAGCATCATCTTCATCATCCTGTTCTTTTTCTTCTTCTTCATCATCATCATCGGATATTTCAGGAAGAGGGGGAGGGTCGCGCCCTGTTTTGTCACAAACGGACTTAATGTCCACCCAATCAAGGAAACGACTCAGACGCCCAAAATCAGCGCCTGAGTAGGCCAACTCCCAGGCCTCGGTCACCTTTCTCTTATAAGCCATCTCGGCTTCCATAACTTTTCGGAGTGAGTCTTTCTCCGGAGAGGTGACCTTGCCCTCCAACTCCTCTTTTTCCTTCTGGAGCTGGGTCACTTGATTTACATTCGAGTCCTTGGTTGTAATAGCCTCGTCCCTGGCTTTGACGGCCTCGTCCCTAGCCTGGACGACCTCCTTCTTCCCCTAGGTATCCTCCTCCAACTTCCCTTTTTTAGTGAGAAGTTCATTTATCCTGGTAAGATGTTTGCGAGATCAGTCTTGAGGTTGATGATGGTGTCAGCTTGCGATTCCATGGTAGTACAGGTTAGTTGATCTTGGCGAAGGGTAGTGAACATTGCAATGTATTTTGTTTCACTAACTTCTACCCTAGATTGTTTGACAACATTTACCTGAGCGGATCGCCATCTCCTGGCCCCTTCTAGCCTTAACATAGCCTGAAAAATGGTTAACGTTAGTAAAGTTTGAAAACTCAAAAATAATTCAAAAACCACAAAAGAAGTCCACTTACATCAGCTAAGGCATATTGGATGGGTGCAATGTGCCCATCATTAAAACCTTTAAGGTTGTGGGCAACGTCTTTGCCCGCCCCTTTGATCATCCCTCGGACGATCGCCACATTTTCTTTGCCCGAATAGTCGGGAAAATGGGGGCCTGGACCGTGCTCTCGGCCTCTTCCTCAGTGGGGCCTCATGAGGGGTTTGAAATGGGAAAAACAAACGAGTGTGGATGAGAGGGAGATAACGAAATAGTACGACCTGAAATAGATCGCACTGTTCTTACTTGGATGGAATAGTATTTACCTCCTATTTCCCTCGCCATCTTTTTGATAGTTGAGGGGATATTTTGAGCAACCGGCGTCTGCATGGTAGCAAAAATGTCATTAGAAGGCTGAACAACGGGGGCGCCTTCTGTTTCTGGTTTACGGACAACCAGAGCTCTTTCCTCACCCTTTATAAGGGTGGGTCCAGTCTTCTTCGCGGTGCCCTGCTCTTCAGGGGCCGCGATTTCCTTCCCTTTACTCGTTTTGCCCCCGTCACCAGGGGTGTTCTTCTGAGTGTCTCTTGATCCGACACCTTTCTTTCGTTTCACACCCCTCGAAGTGGGCAACACTCGCCTGAAAAAAGAAAGAAGTTAGTAAATATTCACCAATATCCCCCTCGGCGTTATAAAAGGACGAGAGGGGTGAAAATTCTAAGTTGACTACTAACACCCCCCGGTCTTATTAATAGACGAGGGGGTGAAAAATATAAGCTGATCAAAAATACCCCACTCGGCCCAGATGATGGCCGAGTTAGGCGTGTTTTATATGTTGCTTACAACACACCCCCTCGGCCCACATAAAGGCCGAGGCAGGGGGTTGCAAGCAACCTCCCATTATGCACTCACTCCGCCAAGATGGTGGCCGAGTGAGAAATTTTTTGAATGTTGCTTGTAACAAATCCCCTCTACCCACATAAAGGCCTAGGCAGGGGTTGTCAGCAACCTCCCATTATGCACTCACTCGGCCAAGACGATGGCCGAGTAAGACATTTCTTGAATGTTGCTTGCAACACACCCCCTCGGCCCACATAAAGGCCGAGGTAGGGGGTTGCAAGCAACCTCCCATTATGCACTCACTCGGCCAAGATGGTGGCGGAGTGAGACATTTTTTGAATGTTGCTTGCAACACACCCCCTCGGCCCACATAAAGGCCAAGGCAGGGGGTTGTAAGCAACCTGCCATTATGCACTCACTCGGCCAAGATGATGGCCGAGTGAGACATTTTTTGAATATTGCTTGCAACACACCCCCTCGGCCCGTATAAAGGCCGAGGCAAGGGGCTGCAAACAACCTCCCATTATACACCCCCTCATCCTATAGAACAGCCGAGGTAGGGTGTTGAAAACAATCTTCTAAAATGCACTCACTCGGCCCAAATGATGGACGAGTGAGATAAATACTTGTATAAAAGGGGACTTACAATAGTCTCGTCTTGCCTTTCCTTCCAAGACTGCATCTTCAACTCGTACAAGGTGTCGAGGTAAGCGTCGCCTCTCAACTCGCCCTTCTTGTAGGGTGGAAGGTCAGCCATGGCAAGCTCTAAAAAAAAAGAGAAATTAGCAACAAACAAGATATTATCTTACACATAAAATTGAAGGTTTTCAAATTATCTGGTTCGATGGCGAGGCCTAGTCCAACTGCAGACAAAAACCTAGGGTCCCGGAAGAACATCCAATCAGGGACCCAAACCTTTAGAAAATAACTTTTCTTATTCCTAGCAAATTTGACTGAGGTTTTGAAAGCATCACCCCTTAGAACCTCATCGTCCCGTTGATGAATAGGAGGCAAATCAACATCTCGGCCACATAAGTAGGGGGTCGTGTTGATACGATTGAGTTTATTGGCAAACTCCTGGTCTTTAGTATAGACGTACAGAAAACGCTTCCGCCAGTTTTTCCACTTGTTATTTTTAGAGAATGTCATCTGATATGTAGATCTGGTGTCAAGAAAGTACCACGAGTCGCAGCTATTCTCGACTTTATTCAAATAATGCATGTTAGAAAAACAAGGGAAAGATAGGTGGTATCCCATGATTCTGCAAGTGGCTATGTATCCAAAAATGTTGGCCCAAGAATTGGGGGTAAGCTTCCATAAGCCCAGACCATACCCCCCTATCACTTCTAAAATGAATGGGTGAAGAGGGAATCTGAGGCCTTGGTCTATCATGGCCTCATAAATAGGAATTGCCTTCCTATGAAGGACGCGTACATTCGCCCCAAGTTTGGAGACACCTAGAGTATACCCCTCGCCAAAAGCACATTCTTTCATCATTGTTTCCAAATTGGATGCATAAAGGTTATAGCAAGTCTCGTCCTGCTCACACATCATTGGATCATAGTAATGCTCGGCCCTCTTGGCAGGAACCCTAGAAGACAAATCGGCCTCGAGCTGCTGATCTCTCTCCCGGCTCGGCTCACGCTCCCCTTCAGCCTATAGCCTCTCAGAACCTGAAGATCCTGGGCCGGTCTCTTGGTTCTCATACACCTCAGTCTGACCCGGCTCGCTAGCCGTGTTCTCGGGTGTAGGGCTGCGGCTTCTTAATCGCGTAGTTTGTTTCACTCTTTCCATTGTACCCTGAAAAGGTACGAAGGTAAGAGTTCTTAGAGGGGAGTAAGAAAAGTCCAAGCGTAACCAAGGAGATCTACTGGGTCCAAAAACTCTAGACTTTTTTCTACTGGTGGACTCTGTAATTTTATTAATATAAAATAAAAGAAAACGACCAACCCCTGATAACTAAAGCAAAAATGAGTAAAGGAAGAGAGCAATACCTGAATGAAAAGATGGAAGGCTCGGAAAAATAACCTTGGAGAAAAAACTTCACGGTCCAGCTGAATCAACACCAAATTCTTCACAAGTTCCTCAGAAAATAAATCAAGAATCACACTTCAATCCAAAATCAAGAGAAAGTTCGAATTCTTCAAGTTTTTACCTCAGAGCTTATCTCACCACTTTATCTCTCTAATCCTCAAGAAAATGTGAAAATGTCAAAAATGATTAAGTGAAATGATTAGGGGTATTTATAGATGCCCAATCATTTCAAAATTCGAAAATTTCCTCATTTTCCCACCAAAAGTTGGTTAGGGGCATTAACTAGAGAGGAATTGTTCAAAAGAGGAAAAATTAGCCTAATTTACCTCATTTTGAGGGGCAAATGTTTTTTCCAATTTATTGGCCCAAATAATTAGTGAAGCCCAAAGGAGAGCCCAACTGTTGATTCAGCCCACCAAGAATCCTCCAAAAGGCCTACTAGAAGCCCAGCTGAATCCTCAAGTGAAAAGCCATGTGGCAAGACATTATAAGTCCACGTAGCAAACATCGTACTGGTCCACGTGGCTGAATATTACAGGGCTACGTGGCACTACCCTACGAAGACACATGGCAAAGTGAATATTCAACAAAACTTAGGTTGAAACATCAAATTGTAAAATGTATTAATCCCACATTGATAGTTTACAATATAATAGGAAGTGGAGAGATTCTTGTAAGGATTAATGTACAAATTCTCATATTTGCTGATTTGACAATACATAACTTGTAACTGTCAATTAAACTTAATCAATCTTGATTAACAACAATTTGAGTTATTATCATCTTTTGCACCTTTATTTGCTTTTATATTTATCTCTACATTTATTATTGCATTTATTATTATTTGGACCAAGTTTGTAGCATAGAATTGGTTAGCTCTCCCCTTATTTACAAAAAACCCTAAAACATTATTTATTATTATTTTATCCCCTTTTACATATGCTTTACACTCCGGTAATGATTCAATGAGTTTTGGAAAATGTAATAGGAATTCCCCTAATTTTAGAATTGTTTTATTTGTAGACCGACGTTGAGTAAGGAGCTATTCGGTAAAATTGTTAGATTGTTTATTGAAGCGTTTACGAGACCGACGTTGAGTAGGAAGCTATTCGAAAAAAATTGTTAGATCGTTTATTGACGCGTTCACAAGGTAATTTTCGATGTCCATCAACTTTAGAATCCCATTAGGATGTAGGTTATGTGACTTTTATGTGTATATGAAATGTCTACTTTATATGTTTTATGAACCGTAAAAATATTTTTTGTCGGATGATAGTATTTGTGATGATATTTCACTATATAGTAGTTATGTATATACACGATTATTGTCAGATGATTATAATGTTGATTGTGTTACGTTAAAATTGCTATGATGGTTATAGATGTAGACTTTGGGATCATGTATGAGTTATACCTTCTATAAAATGTTTGGGTGACTAAATTATTTTGACATATTCATTTTTTTTTATAAAATTAGACATATTTTTGTATATTGTTTTGAGAGGAGAAAGAAACTCAAAAGGGTGATGAACAGGTTGCCATGCTAGATGTTGTTCTATTGGTGCACATTTGTGGATATCCAATAGGCTTCTAGTAGGTTATATCTAATTTGCTTTCAGTCTTCCTCATAAGTCTTTTGGTGCACGGTTAATTGCGGATACCCATTAGATTAGTGAGGGGTGTGCACACTAGGGACATTCTGTCTATATATCTTATGGCAAAAAAATAAATAAATTATAGGGTGATGTGCAACCCTTTAAAAGTAGGTGGCCACTTGGGCCACTAGCGTTTTCTTTCTCCCTCTTGTTGGTTACTTTATTTTATAGTGTTATCTTTTGTGATTTGTGTAACCTAAAGCATTGGATTTATATTTGGGACGACATAAAAATTTATTTATCTCGTTAGACAAACTAAAATGTTTTGCATTATATTTGATACTAAATTCTTCCTTACTTAATTTATCAATTACTTAAGTATTAATTTATTTATTTTTTATGGGATGGAGTCATAATTACTCAGTTTTTCTGATTTTCGTTCTTTTCTTTTTTGTTTTTTTTTTCCTCAGACTGGTGCAAGTGGGTTTGGTAGTCATCGTTGAGTGAGGATGTACTAGACCTTGGCTTGTGGACCCATTACTATAAATAATGTCTAGAATTTTATATTGTTTAAAACAAATTTTCCCGGGTGTCTTCAGATAGATTATTTTTGGTTTGTATTGTAATTTTGAATTTCCGCTGTGTACTTCATATGTAGTATTTTTAGTATTTTATTTATGGTTTAAAATATATTTTTTTTACCTTGAAATTTTCCAATAAAACCTATTTCCCTAGTGAACTTGTTCTTTTTAAGTAACGCTCCCATAGTTCGTGACCCGAGGTCGATTGGATTGCCTTTAATAATTCTTTTTTAAGGGTCTCTGAAATATTGGGGTGTTAAACCCTCTCTTGGTGAGAACTGTAAGGTCAATGTATACTCAAGAGAGGGGGGGGGGGTTGAATTGATTATACGTGTTTTTCAATCGTTTTTCAAGTTTGCTTATCTAGTTTGGAGAACAACGACAGAACAATAAATAAGGAATAGGGACACAAGGATTTAACGAGGTTCGGCTTCTTAACAAGTCTACGTCCTCCACTCTCTCACCAATATTATTAATCAACTCTGAATAATAACAATGTTACACACTCAATGAAATGCTACAACTCTGTAACACTCAATTCCCCAACTGTTAGCTCTAACAGTTCACTCAGAGTTCACAGAACACTCCCCAACCACTTCCCTCTAAGTGGTTCAAAATACAATATCAAAATCTCCGTACGTTTTCTCTTAAAGATGGATATGGAGATGATTTTTAATCTATTGATAAACTCCAGAAAATATGGCTTGATTTTCTATGGAGAGCAAGAGGGTTTTTGGGTTTTTCAAAAGATAGACAATTTTGTGAATGAGAACAGTGAACCCAAAACATGCAAGGAAACTTACCTAGATAATTCAAGCAAGTTCAACTGACACAAGTACAATAGTACTTGTTTCAAACTTTATCTCCTTCTACTACATGTAGTGGGAAAGTACACTGAAGTCCAAACTAAGTACATGTCATAAGCTGATTTGGTGTATCATTTTGGCAGCTTTTTCCAAATCCTAAGTGATCAGAATTTTTCAATTAAATTTAAAAACATTTTGAACTTAAGTGCACGTGCGTAATACTGAGGTCTGTTTCCACAGTGGTCTCAGTACTACAAAGTTTACATCTAGTAAAGAGAACTGTTCTTTGCTTGTTCTTAGCTTGTTCTCTTGACTGGACATAAACTTGAACCCTTTTTGGTCTTTTACTTATAAATATAAGTCTTATTTTCCTAAGTTTATTTTACAAGAAGATCCTAGAAATATAAAAAAATAAATAGCTCCAAGCTCTTGGCTTCTGTTCTTCAAGTATCTCAAGGCCTTCAAAGTTGCCTTGATGAGTCCTCACTTGATTCAACCTGTTCATACAAAAACATGCATAGTAATCAAGTATAGAGAACTAGTATGTCATCATTCAAATCAAACATGGTTCAACAATTTTCCCCTATTTGATGATGACAAACCATGATGTCCCCCCTGAGAACAGTAACTAATTGTTTCAATTAAAACAACTGTTTAGAGGAACTGGTCTATCACTATTCCTGCAGTCAGATTCATAATCTCAGAGAGTTAAAAATACACAACAAACTAAAGCACAATTGGTCTGATTACAAGGCCAGTCAACTCATCACATTACTCATTAATTATTGAGTTTCAGCATTAGATATGTAACCTGCAAGACTTATCAATATCAAGTGTAGCAAAAGAATTCTAATTTCACTTGGAAGATTTACTTCCAGTTGGGATGGATAGGAGCATTTGATCAGAATTCAAAATACTCCTAGGAATAAAGCTGGGCCATCTTTAACAAGGCCTTAACCTTGTTAATGTTGCTACACATGAAACTAGGAACTTTATCTGTCTTATTCCCCCTTTTGGCATCATCAAATCACAAAACAATCATAGCATAAAAATTAGTAGAAGGCAACAGATTAAGTCAAGCACAAGAATAAATTAACACAACATTCTTGAGATATACAGACCAGGACCACTCTGCATTGAAAATGTTTGGCAGAAGTGGTAAAAAACTAAAGGATAGTTAAATTGTTCATGGAAGCCAGAAATAAGAAAGTTTGAGAAAATGATTAGCAGGGTATGGGTGTAAGTTAAGAAGAGTTGGAGTTAGCATCATCATCAGAATCCTCTGTGGAATCCTCTTTTTCCCTTTCTGCACTCTCCTATTGCTTCTTCTTCTTGGGCTTGATGACTGTCCAACCTTGCTGATATGTTCTTGAGTGATCCATCCAAAGAGGTACACAGAGCATTAACACTTGCCATCATCTGTTGAAGAAGCTCTCCATGTGTTTGGACTTGTTTGGACAGTGCCCCAGTAGCTTCCTCAGACCTTGAGCTGTTTGTCCTCCTGACCCCATCCAAAGTGGTCTTACCTTTTTTCTTGGCCGAGACCTTCTCAGGTACAGTGTCAGCCTTCCTCTTCTTCTCTGCAGGCTTTTTTGTTGCAGGTTTTGGGCTCTAAGAATTCTTGCCCTTCTTAGCCATGCTTTTCATCATTTTCTTCTTCTCCTCCTTCTTTCCCTAAGGAGCCTCCTAAGCAGATTCCTTCTTGATTTCATCCTTACACACTCTGGATCTTAAAGGCCTTGTTCTCTTGCTTGTCCCCTTGTCCCCCTGTTTCACTCCTGTTATCTCGATATCCTTGTCATCTAAAGGAATAGTGATATGTGAATCAGCACCTTCAACCTTCTCTTCTGGTTCACCCATCACTTCATCCTTCTCTTCAGTGCTTGGCACTAGTTTATCTGTGGTTTGTGAGGGGTGTGATGGAGTCTTTTATGGTTGTGGAGAAAGAGATGGTGATTTTTCTTTTGGTGGTGGAAAGGGTAATGGAGTCTTAGTTTTTGGTGGTAATGTTGGAGGTAGAGTCTCAACTTTTGTGGGTGATGGTGTTTTCTGTGAAGGAGATGAAGTTGTAAGTTGTGGAGAGGGTTGTTTAGGTGAAGGAGAGGGTGATTTCTTTGATGTGGAGGGTGATGGTTTAGATGGAGATGGAGTTTTCTGAGTTTGAGGTGGTGGAGATTTTGGTGATGATGGTGCTGGTGATTCTGGAGATGGTGGTGGAGTTTTTTCTTTGGGTTTGCATGCATCCTCAGATTCCACAACAGTTTCTTCAGTAATATGGTCCTTAACCTTTTCCAACTGCTCTTCTGCTTCGTGGTGTTCAGCAACCACTGTAGCACTTGATTTCTTTTCGACCTTTGAAGATGTGAATTTTGGTGATTGACTCAGACCCTTGCTTTTCTTCTTTAATCCCTTGTTCTTCTTCCATCCCATTGTTTTTTGTTGCAGTAAATTGAAGGAGAGAGAGGGAGAATGTGATGAGAATTCTGTAGAGAGATTCTATGACGATTCTTAGGGTTTGAGAGGAGGGAGCAGTTAGAGAGAGAGAGACGGTTAGAGAGAGATAATGAAAATGTGCAGGAGTTGAAATAAAATGGGAATGAGT
This sequence comes from Salicornia ramosissima, assembly GCA_951394345.1. Classification (NCBI taxonomy): domain Eukaryota; kingdom Viridiplantae; phylum Streptophyta; class Magnoliopsida; order Caryophyllales; family Amaranthaceae; genus Salicornia; species Salicornia ramosissima. The sequence continues at coordinate 25,309,784 of OX596239.1, forward strand.
TAGAAGTTATTAAAGAGACAGGGAGGAGTTACATTACACTGCTCATTAGTGCCACAACGGTCACCTGTCAGAACAATTAACTTTTTAGTTTCAAAATTGAAAATTCAGTAATGAGCTAAGATAACCGTTGTAAGGAACTGGTCTGACGATGGTCTGACGCTGATCTGTATTCATTAAAAACTTGAGACACCTATTAGTTAGGCCACTTAGAGGTACCACACATTGGAACATCATCAACATAAGAACATTGTTTTCAAATCTTGGACATGATCATTAAAAATGTTTATGGCACTAGTGTTATCACACAATATGGGAACACTTCCGGAATAGACCCCAAAATCCTTTAGTTGTGTCTTTGTCCAAAGTAATCGAGCACAGCACAAAGCAGCAGCTATGTAATCTGACTCAGTTGTGGATAAAGCCACTGAATTTTGTTTCTTAGATCCCCATGATATGAGACAAGAACCTAAGAAGTGAGCCATTCCTAAAGTGCTCTTCTAGTTAACATTAAAACCAGCATAGTTAGCATCAGTGTATCCTAGAAGATCAAAATTTCTCCCATTTGGATACCACAAGCACATCTCCTCTGTACCACTCAATGAAAATTCTCTTAACAGCTTTTAGATGAGACTCTTTTGGGTTGCTTTAAAATCTAGCACACAACCCAACTTAAAACACTTTGTCTGGTCTACTAGCTGTTAAGTAGAGAAGTGAGCCAATCATACCTCTTTATAACTTATCCTCAACATCCTTTCCTTTCTCATATAGGCTCAATTTAGAAGAGGTAGGAATAGGTGTGTCATATGACTTACTATCTTCAGACCATATCTCTTGAGCAGCTCCTTGAGATACTTTTGTTGGTGGATCATGATTCCATCATCCACTTGCTTGATTTGGAGCCCTAGGAAGAAGCCATGTTTTGCCATCATACTCATCTGAAATTCACTTTTCATTAGGTCTGCAAACTCATCACACAAAACAGAATTAGTAGCCCCAAATAGAATATCATCAACATATACCTGGACCACTAACAGATCTGTTCCCCTTTTCTTTAAGAATAAAGTCTTGTCCACTGAACCTCTCTCATAATGATTTTTAAGTAGAAAGCTCGAGAGTCTCTCATACCAAGCACAAGGGGCTTGTTTGAGGCCATAAAAAGCATTGTCTAACTTGTAGACATGATCTGGACAAACTCTATCCTGAAAGCTAGGGGGCTGTTCCACATACACATCTTCTTTCAAATAACCATTTAGAAAAGCAATTTTAACATCCATTTGAAAGAGTTTAAAGTTCATGTGGGAAGCAAAGGCAATTAAGATTCTTATTGCCTCAAGCCTGGCTACTGGAGCAAAGGTTTCATCATAGCCTATTCCCTCTTGTTTGTTAAACCTTTGAACCACTAGCCTGGCCTTGTTTCTGACTACAGTACCTGAGTCATCCATTTTGGTTCTGAAGACCCATTTGGTTCCAATAACTGACATCTCATTGGTTCCTGGTTCAAGATGTCAAACCTGATTTCTTTCTAACTGAATCAATGTACTCATCTTGCATGGCCAAGATCCAATCAAGATCAGTTAGTGCAATCTTAGAGTCAGTTGGTTCTATGTGAAATAAGAAGGAGAAGTAAGCACAGAAATTCTTCCAAACAGAATTTCTAGTTTGGGCTCCTTTTGATAGATCACTAATGATTTCATCAGAAGGATGAGAGCTTCTTTGCTTAAACATACTCTTTCTTACAGCATTTGAGTCACCTAAGTTAGAACCAATATTTGTACTGGTTCCCCCTATTTTATTTTCATTTTGAGAGTGTTAGTTCAATATATATATACTCAAGAAGGGGGGGTTAAATTGAGTATGTGTGTTTTTTCAATTGTTTTCAAGGTTTGTTTATCTTTTTGTGAGAACAACGAAAGAACAGTAAGTAAAGAGTAGAGACACAAAAATTTAGCGAGGTCCGGCATCTAAACAAGCCTACGTCCTCCACTCTCTCACCAATATTATTAATCAACTCAGAATAATAACAAGGTTACACACTCAATTAAATGTTACAACTATGTAACACTTAATTCCCCAACTGTTAACTCTAACAGTTCACTCAGTGCTCACAGAAGACTCCCCAACCACTTCCCTCTAAGTGGTTCAAATATTACAAACTTAAATCTCCTTAAGTTTTTCTCTTAAAGATGGATGTGGAGATAGTTTTGCAATAAGGATAGAATCTCAGAAAATATGACTTGGTTTTCTTTCGAGAGCAAAAGTCTTCTAGGGTTTTTTGCAAAGATTGTTTATATAGGCAAGGAAAAAACCGTCCTCTAGAAGTGTGCTTGGAGACTTGCCTAAATTGTGCAAACAAGCTTCAGCTAACACAAGTGCAGTGTTCTTGCTTCAGACTTTGTCTCTTTCCACTATGGGAAGTGAGACGTACACTAAAGTCCAAACAAAGTACATTGCATTTAATGAGCAGATTTAGTGTATCAGTTTGGCAGATTTCCAAAACACAAGTGATCCATATTTTTCAAATAAATTTTCAAAGATAATTTTGAACACTAAAATTTGTACGGATCACGTGCGTAATACTGAGGTCTGTTTCCACAGTGCTCTCAGTACTACTAAGTGTACATCTGGTAAAGGGAACTATTCCAAGCTTGTTCTGTGCCTGTTTTAGCTTATTCTTGGCCTGTTCTCTTTACTGGATTTAAACTTAAAGTCTTTTTGCTCTTTACTTAAAAACACTAAAAATATTTTCCTAAGCCTATTTTACAAAAAGATCCTAGAAATACAAAAATAAATAGCTCCAAGCTCTTGGCTTCTGATCTTCAAGTATCTCAAGGCCTTCATGGTTGCCTTGATGAGTCCTCACTTGATTCAACCTGTTCATATACAAATATACATAGACATCAAGTATAGAGAACTGGTTTGTCATCATTCAAATCAAACATGGTTCAACAATTTCCCCCTATTTGATGATGACAAACCATGAAGTTCCCCCTGAGAACAGTAACCAATTGTTTCAAAATAAAACAACTATTCAGAGGAACTGGTCTTGCACTGTGCCTGTAGTCAGATTCATAATCTCAGAGAATAAAAAATACACAGCAGACTAAAGCACAATTATACTGATTACAATGGTCAGTCACTCATCACATTACTCAATTTATTTTTGAGTTCCAGCATTAAACCTGTAACCTGCAAGACTTATCAATTATCAAATATAGCAAGAGAAATTTTCAATTTCACTTGGAAGATTTTCTTCCAGTTGGGATGGATAGGAGCACTTGATCTGAATTCAAGACACTCCTAGGCATAAAGCTGGGCCATCTCTTAACAAGGTCTGAACCTTGTTCAAGTTGCTACACTTGACACTAGGAACTTCACCTGTCCTATTCCCCCTTTTGGCATCATCAAATGACAAAATCAATCACAGCACAAAAATAAAGATAAGGCAACAAGTAAAGTCAAATACAGGCATAATATAAACACAACATTCTAGAGATGTTGTCCCAAATGTGAGTACCTGCAGCTCACAATTCCAAATGTTCAAGTGCACACAAAAGTTAAAAAATTATACAAACCATGACCATTCTGCAGAAAAATTGTTTAGCGGAAATGGTCAAAAACTAAAGATAGAAATTGCTCAAAGAAACCAGAGAAAGTAGAGTTTGAAAGCAATGTTAGTAGGGAAAGGGGGTAGGCTAAGAAGAAGTGGAGTTATCATCATCATCAGAATCCTCAGTAGAATCCTCATCATCCTTTTCTGCACTCTGCTCCTGCTGCTTCTTCTTGACTTGGGCAATGATGGGAACTGGTCTCGTAGTGGTCTTGGGCTTGAAGCTGGAAGAGGAGGCAAGCTTTTCTTCATGGGAGTCCAATCGTGCTGATATGTTCTTTATTGATCCATCCAGAGAAGTGCACAGAGCATTGACACTAGCCATCATCTATTGCAGTTGTTCCCCATGTGTTTGCACCTGTTTGGACAGTGACCCAATAGCTTCTTCAGAACTTGAACTTCCTATTCTTCTGGCCCCTGTGGTCCTCTCTTCATCCCTCATTTTCAGCATGCCACCCTCAAAGGTCATCCCCTTCTGACCTAGGATCTGGTTGGTGAGGACATACATTTTCTTGACCTCACCACTCAGATGAACCTTCCTACTTTGGAAAACCAAAATAAGCCAGGCACCATAGGGTAGAGAGTGGTTGGACCTTTCCAGAATGCTAACCATGTAAGATAGCATGAAACTAGGGAGAGTCAACTTAATTTTCTCATAGAGATAGTAAATGATCACAGCATCCATCTTCCTCACATCCATTCTGCCCTGAGCCCTAGGGAGTACTATCTTAGAGGCAACTGTATGGAACAGCCTCATTACTGGTTCCCTTAGTTGGCCAATAACATAGCCAACACCATCATTTGGAGAACCAGTAAAGAGAGTGGTCTGTATGTGTTCTGTACTAACCTCAGGAATAGTTGGCCAGTTGTCTTTGGAATAATCACAGAACCCACCTCTTGGTACACCGAGTACCTCCCCTACACTCTTCTTTGAAAGAGTGATGTCGACCCCCTCGACCTCACTCCATACCTTCCCTTTGTCTAACTTTCCCAGCTTTGAGTAGAATTCCTCAACACATGTTTCAAAAACATCTAACCTCTTATCTAGCAGCCCTTCCCAACCCTGGAACTCTATGGCCTCCTTAAACTCTTCTAAAAATGATTGCCTCATCCAAGACTTAGGACATGCAAAACCAAATAAGACACCCCTACCACTTAAACTCAAATAGTGGTTCAGAAGTGGTCTTACCTTTCTTCTTAGCAGGAGTCTTTTCAGAGGCAGAGGTAGCTTTCCTCTTCTTTTCTGTTGGGAGTTTGGTTGCAGGCTTGGGGGTCTCAGAGGCTTTGCCCTTTTTGGCAACACTCTTCACCCTTTTCTTCTTTTCATCCTTCTTTCCCTCTAGAACCACCTCAGCAGCTTCCTTTTTGATTTCTTCCTTGCAGAACCTTGTCCTCAAGGGCCTCGTTCTTTTTCCAGTTTCCTTTTCCCCTTGTATTACCCCTGTGATCTCGACATCCATGTCCTGAGCATGTGTGTCATCATCCTGCTTTTCTGTTTCTTCCTTTTCAACTTCTCTTTCTTCAGTGCTTGGCACTGTTTTCTGTGTGGTCTGAGGTGATGGTGTAGGTGTTTTCTGTGGTTGTAGAGAAGGCGATGGGGTTGTTTCCTTTTATGGTGAAGAGGGTGGTGGAGTTTTGGATTTTGGTAGTGATGGTGGAGGAGTTTCGGCTTTTGAGGGTGATGGTGATTTTTGTGGAGGGGAAAAGATAGCAGTTTGTGGAGAGGGTTGTTTAGGTGATAGAGGGAGGGAAGGCTTAGATGGTGATGGAATTTTCTGAGGTTGAGGTCGTGGAGATTTTGGTGAAGATGGTGGTGATGATTTAGGGCTTGGTGGTTGAGTAGATTTTTCTTTAGGCTTGCATGCAGCCTTCGGTTCAACAACTGTTTCTGTTGTGCTTGGTCCTTGACCTCTTCTTGCTTCTCTTCTGTTTGGTGATGTTCAACAACCACTGTAGTGCTCGATTCCTTATCAGCCTTAGAGGGTGTGAAACCAGGAGATTGACTTAGTCCTCGGCTTTTCTTCCTTGCAGCTTTGTTCTTCTTTCTTCCCATTTTGATTGAATCAGTTGTAAGTTTGATGAGAGAGAGAGAGAGAAACTGATTTCGAATTCTTGAAGGATATTCTGATGAGGATGCTTAGGGTTTGAGAGAGAAGATAAATTTGAGAGAGAGAGAGACAGTTAGAGAGAGAAATCAATGTGAAAGAGTGAATTAAAATGAAGAGAACCGGCAGTTATTAGAACAGTTAAGATAGAAGTTACTTTACACTGTTCACAACGGTCATGTGTCAGAACAATTAAATCCTCAATTTCAAAATTGAGGGTTCAGCAATAAATTGATATAACCATTGTAAGGGACTGGTCTGTAGATGGTCTGACGCTGATCTGTATATATTAAAAACTTAAGGCATCTTTTAGTTAGGAAACTTAGAGATACCACACATTGGTACAACATCAAGATAAGAATTTTGAGACCACTTGCATAAATGACATTTAAGAGTTAACCAGCCCTGCTTATTTACACTAATGATCAAAAAGTCAAACATAGCCAAAAAGGGAAAGATAAGTCCTAAGGAACTAGGATCTAATCCTTACCATACCAAGTAATGTGCAGAGTTTGGCAAACACTTCCCCGCTTAGGGGTTTAGTGAAACTATCAGCCAATTGTTCTTCAGATTTGCAAAATTCAAGATTCACATTTCCTTTTTCCACATTGTCTCTGAGAAAATGATTTTTGATTTCAATATGTTTGGTTTTAGAGTGCTGGACAGGATTTTTAGAAATGTTTATAGCACTGGTGTTATCACACAATATGGGAACACTTCCGGAACAGACCCCAAAATCCTTAAGTTGTGTCTTTATCCAAAGAAATTGAGCACAACACTAAGCAACAACTATGTACTCTGATTCAGCTGTGGATAAGGCCACTGAATTTTGTTTCTTAGATCCCCATGATATGAGACAAGAACCTAAGAAGTGAGCCATTCCTGAAGTGCTCTTCCTGTCCACACTAAACCAGCATAGTCAGCATCAGTGTATTCTAAAAGATCAAAATTACTTCCCTTTGGATACCATAAGCACATGCCCTCTGTACCACTCCAGTACATAAAAATTCTCTTAACAGCTTTTAGATGAGACTCTTTTGGGTTGCTTTCAAATCTTGCTCACAACCCAACTGAGAACACTATGTCTGGTCTACTAGCTGTTAAGTAGAGAAGTGAGCCAATCATACCTCTTTATAGCTTATCCTCAACATCCTTTCCTTTCTCATCTAGGCTCAGTTTAGAAGAGGTAGGAATAGGTGTGTCATAGGACTTGCTATCTTGCAGACCATATCTCTTGAGCAGCTCCTTGAGAAATTTTTGTTGGTGGATCATGATTCCATCATCTACTTGCTTGATTTGAAGCCCTAGGAAGAACCAAGTTCTCCCATCATACTCATCTCAAATTCACTCTTCATTAGGTCTGCAAACTCATTACACAAAACAGAAATAGTAGCCCCAAACAAAATATCATCAACATACACCTGGACCACTAACAGATTTGTTCCCCTTTTCTTTAAGAATAGAGTTTTGTCCACTGAACCTCTCTCATAATGATTTTCAATAAGAAAGCTAAAGAGTCTTTCATACCAAGCACGAGGAGCTTGTTTGAGGCTATAAAGAGCTTTTTCTAACTTGTAGACATGATCTGGACAAACTCTATCCTCAAAGCCAGGGGGCTGTTCCACATACACATCTTCTTTCAAATAACCATTTAGAAAAGCAGTTTTAACATCCATTTGAAAGAGTTTAAAGTTCATGTGGGCAGCAAAGGCAATTAAGATTCTTATTGCCTCAAGCCTGGATACTGGAGCAAAGGTTTCATCATAGTCTATTCCCTCTTGTTGGTCAAACCCTTGAACCACTAGCATGGCCTTGTTTCTGACTATAGTGTCAGAGTCATCCATTTTGTTTCTGAAGACCCATTTGGTTCCAATAACTGACATCTCATTGGTTCTTGGTTCAAGATGTCAAACCTGATTTCTTTCAAACTGGATCAACTCATCATGCATGGCCAAGATCCAATCAGGATCAATTAGTGCAATCTTATAGTTAGTTGGTTCTATGTGAGATAAGAAGGAGAAGTAAGCACATAAGTTCTTCCAAACAGAATTTCTAGTTTGGACTCCTTTTGATAAATCACTAATGATTTGATCAGATGGATGATAACTTCTTTGCTTAAACATACTCTTTCTTACAGCATTTGAGTCACCTAAGTTAGAACCAATGTCTGTACTGGTTCCCCCTATTTCACTTTCATTTTGAGAGGGTGGACCAGTTTCTTCAGTGTACTCTCCCACTTCATCTTCAGTTGGATGGGCAGGAGAGTCACTGAGTTCAACAATCTGTTTAGCATTTGCCTCTGCTGCACCAGACTCATTGTTGTTTTCAGGAGGAGTTGGAGGGTCTGGTTCAGCAGTGTTCTCTGGTTCAGCTCCAGTGAAATTTGTCATCCCAATAGCAAAGCCTTCATCATCATCTACCTGCACATACTTGTTGAACATGTTAGTCTCATTAAATAATACATGTATACTCTCTACAACACACAAGGTTCTTTTGTTGAAAACTTTATATGCCTTGCTATGAAGAGGATACACACAAGCTTCATCACTCCTGGGGTCGAACTTGTCCAAACTGGTCTTACCATTGTTGTGTACAAAACACTTACAACCAAAAATCCTTAAATGATCAATGTTTGGTTTTCGACCCCTCAGAAGTTCATAAGGTGTTTTTCTTAGTATTGGTCTTAGCATAACCCTATTGAGTATGTAGCATGATGTACTCACAGCATCAGCCCAAAATTTCTTAGACAGACCACTCTCTAGAAGCATGGTTCTAGCCATTTCTTCTAGAGTGCGATTCTTTCTTTCAACTACTCCATTTTGTTGTGGAGTTCTGGGGCCTAAGAAGTTGTGAGAAACACCATGCTCCATACAATAATTTATGAAGCTAGCATTATCAAACTCTGATCCATGATCAGATCTGATAGATGCTAACTGATGATTGATCTTGTTCTGGACCTGTTTCACTAGAATTTCAAATTCATCAAAAGTTTCATCTTTGTATTTCAAGAATATGGTCCAAGTGAAACGAGAGTATTCATCAACTTAGACAAATACATAACTAAAGCCATTTCTACTTTGCACACACATAGGTCCACATAAATCCATGTGTACAAGTTCAAATGGTCTAGAGGAACTAACCACTTTCTTTGGTTTAAAAGATGATCTCACATGCTTGCACTTTGCACATTCTTGACAGAGCTGGTCTGCCACATATTTGATGTTAGGTAAACCTATCACCAAATCTTGTGTTCTCAACTTGTTGAGCAAAGTGAAGCTAACATGTCCTAATCTTTTATGCCAAAGCCATTGGTCATCCTCTACAACACTAAGGCAGAGGGCATTGTTCTGTGGAATTTAACTTAAGTATGTAATATACACATTGTTATGCCTTGTTCCTTCACAGACCAGTTCCCCTGTCTTAGGGTTCACTATGTGACAAATATTTGATTCAAAATTCACTTTATTTCCCTTGTCACATAGTTGAGATACGCTCAAAAGGTTATGTTTCAAACCTTCTACATAGTAAACATTGCCAATTGCTTGGGAGAGTGACTTACCAACCTTACCTACTCCTTTGATAAGTCCTTTGCTATTATCACCAAATGTCACGTGCCCTCCCTCGAATGCAGTGAGTGAAAGGAATTGTTCTTTATCCCCGGACATGTGTCTTGAGCAACCACTATCCAAATACCAATATGGCTTTCCTTTCACTCGTACCTGCACAAGCAAACTAAAGGTTAGTTTTAGGAACCCAGACCAGCTTGGGTTCCTTGTTCTTTAAAACATTTTCAGTCTTGACCTTCCAAACCCACACTTGTTGGGTGTAGATTTTATTTTTCTTATCATGCTTCTTTTTGGAGAAACATTTGTTAGCAACATGACCACTCTTACCACAATAGGTATAAACATGCATATCCTTGGCAAATATATACTTGCCTTTCTTGAATTCATCCAACCATGTGTTGTCCCTGCCAAGAACAGTTGTAGAACTAGATCCAGAATACCCTAAACCAAACCTTTGAGAATTTCCAGGTTGGGATGTGAGGATGTTTAGGGTTTTCTGAGCATCTCACATTTTGTTCAATTGGTTCATAAATCTTTTCCTTTTTCTCAAGCCTCTTAAGTTGAACTTCATTTTGTTTCTCAAAAGATTTTAAGTCAAGTCTAGTCTTTTGAAGTTCATCCTGTAGTCTTGAGACTAGGGAGGGATCTGGTTCGTCACTGGTCTTCTTGATGTTTTCTTGTTTTAGCAGGATGAGTTCAGCCTGATGATCACATATCTTAGCTATGCACTCATCATGTAAAACATCCAAAACCTCATCAAAGGCAGTGGGAGAACCAGTCTCTTCAGAACCCTTAAGCTCACTATGTTCCTTGTTTAAATCTTCAAGTTTTTTAATTAAATGGTCATATGCAAGTATGACATCAGATTTACTCAAGGTACATGTGTCTTTTAGCAGTTCAAAGTTTGAATTATGTGTGATGCATTTCTTGAGCTCATCAAACCCCTTTTCAATTTTTTCAAAAAGTTCATCCTCTTTAGGGACTGGTTTGGAGTTTAATGTCTCAAGCTCCATTTTATGCGGATCTTTTGTTACTTCAAGTTCAGAAATTTTTTCTTTAAGTTCTTCACAGATAAGCTCAAGTTCAGCAGATCTAGCACCACTTATTTCATACTCTCGAACTGTTTCTTTTAATTTCTTTTTGTTGTTCTGATAAGCAGACCCAACACTAATGCATTGATCAATGGTGAATTCATGATAGTAAGGTAGTTCATCTCTATCTAGATTATGCGTGTTTGCCTTTAAAACATTAAAACATACCTGGTTGTCATCTGAAGTGCTTCCACCAGCCATGAGACAGAGAACTTCTTCTTCTTGCAAACAGACCTCAGACTGGTCTGTGCATGTGAAAGCAGTTAGACAGAGATTTGCTTCTTCTTCATCTTCCTCATTTTCTGATTCTGAATCTCCCCAAACTACAGCCAGCATAGCTCTTTTAAAAACCTTCTTCTCAGCCTGGACTCCAGGATTTCCCTTGGGATTTTTCCATGTTGGACACTCCTTGATTCTGTGCCCCATTTCATCACATTTAAAGCAACCAGCATTGGAACTGGTTTTCCTGAATTGTCCAGAACTGTTCCTTCCTCTTACAAACTTATCCTTGGACTTTGTCCTAAGGTATTTTTCAAATCTTCTGGCCATAAGACTTATATCATCTTCATCTTCCTCGTATTCCTCAGCTTTGAGGACCATTTCCTTATTTTTTAAGCTAGATTCAGCCTTTGAATCTACCAACATCTCATGAGTCATCAAGGAACCAATAAGTTGTTCTAGAGATAGTGAGGTCAGGTCCTTTGCTTCTTGTATGGTTGTAACCTTGGGCATCCACTTCCCTGATAGGCTTCTCAACATTTTCCTCACCAACTCTTCACTTGAGAAGGTCTTTCCTAATGACTTTAGTTCATTTATATTGGTCATGAACCTTGTAAACATGTCCTTTATGTTTCCATCTCTAGTCATTTCAAAGACCTCATACTTTGACATAAGCATGTTAATTTTTGACCTTCTCAGCTCAGAGTTGCCTTCATATGCAAGCTCTAGTGTATCCCATATTTCCTTTGCAGAAGAACAAGCTAGAATTCGATTTACCTCACATTCTGCAATTTCTTTGCATTTTTCTCCAGCTTCTTGTAGTCTTCACTTGTGTACTCTTCTTCTGTCTTTGGAACTATGAGCCCTTCCTGATTCTTCTTGTGGATGAACGTGGGTCCATTTTTGACAATTATCCAGCATTCATAATCTATCCCAATGATAAGATTTTTCATGCAATTCTTCCAACAAGAGTAGTTAGTGCCATTGAACTTGGGGAGTCTTGAACTACATGTAGTGGAAAGTACACTAGAGTCTAAACAAGTACATTTCAAAGCTTTTTTTGTAGATCAATTTGGCAGATTTCCAAAACACGAGTGATCCAAATTTTTCAATTAAATTTTCAAAAATAATTTTGAACACTAAAATTTGCACGGATCACGTGCGTAATACCGAGGTTTGTTCCCACAGTGGTCTCAGTACTACTAAGTCTACATCTGATAAAGGGAACTGTTCCAAGCTTGTTCTTTGCCTGTTCAGCTTGTTCTTGGCCTGTTCTCTTTACTGGATGTAAACTTAAAGTCTTTTTGCTCTTTACTTAAAAACACTAAGAATATTTTCCTAAGCTTATTTTACAAGAAGATCCTAGAAATATAAAAAATAAATAACTCCAAGCTCTTGGCTTCTGATCTTCAAGTATCTCAAGGCCTTCATAGTTGTCTTGATGAGTCCTCACTTGATTCAACCTGTTCATACACAAATATTCATAGACATCAAGTATAGAGAACCGGTTTGTCATCATTCAAATCAAACATGGTTCAACAGTAAGCCATGGGTAGAAGCCTGGGATAAGATATTTTATCGTTTTTCGCGTTTCTTGACGTTAGTATGCGCATGTGTTCTTAATAACATGAATCGTTGTTTCGTAGCATGTCGACTCCAGAACGCAATTCTCGCTTCAGACGCCGAGCTTTGGAGGATGATATCCTCACCTTAGCTCAGAAGAGTGTCCAACCTCAGAGCAGTCAGTCGTCTTTTGATCGGGTTGCACGTCTCCGACCGCCAGTCTATGATGGGGCAGCAGACCCGACCGTTCTCGAGAACTGGATTCGAGAAATGCGGAAGCTGTTTGATGCCCTTGCCTGTTCTGAGTGGGAAAGAGTCCCAATAGCGTCCTATTATCTGAGGGGCGAAGCTGACAACTGGTGGAGTACATTACGGGCCAATCCCGAAACAGAACTAGTACTGAACTGGGAAGACTTAACCGAGAAGATGCAGGAACGGTTTTACCCAGATGAGCTGAGATGAAGCAGGAAGAATTCATCACGCTCACCCAAGGCAGCATGTCCGTTCAAGCTTACACGGACAAGTTTACATAGCTTTCTCGGGTTAATGTGATCAGTAGCAGAGTGACGACCTTCCAGAAGGCGTACGAGGTAGCTCTAGAAATTCAAGCGTTGGTCTCCGATGAAGAAACAACTAAGAAAAGGTACCTTCGGTTCCTATTCCAGTGCCAACAAAGAAGTCTCGGTTCGAGTCTACTCCGAAACCCCAGCAGAGTGCTCGACCAGCTCCAAGTCAAGGCCCGAGGATCTGTCAAGGCTGCAAGAAAGAGTACCACTCGGGCAAGAGATGTGATGGGTCGCCGATCGTGTGCTTTGATTGTAGTCAAGAAGGTCACAAGTCGGTGTTCTGTCCTAAGAAACGTCCAGCAACAATAACTAGCCTAGCTCCGGTGAAGAACAGGATCTTCTGCATGACTCAGGAGGAGGCAGATGCTCAGCCAGACGTGGTCACGGGTACCTTCCTTGTCCATGATATTGATGCTTATGTTCTGTTTGATACGGGTGCTACCGTGTCTTTTGTTGATAGGTGTTTTGTTGTGAAAGCTAACCTGACCGGAGAGTCTCCGGTCAAATCTGTAATAACTCTTCCTTCGAGAGAGGATTTTGCTTGTCATCGGGAATACAAAAATGTTCCTATTGTAATCTCGGGAGTACAATTCGAAGCTGATTTGAAGGAATTTCCGATGATCGAGTTTGATGTGATCTTAGGGATGGATTGGTTGGCCAAGTATCAAGCAACCTTTCGATGCCAAGATCAAGCTGTCACTTTGCGTGGTCCCAACGCAAAAAGGGTAACCCATGTTGGGCAACCCATGAGTAAAGGTGTGAAGATAGTATCCGCAATGAAGATGCGCAGTCTGCAGCGCAAAAGTGAGGCGGTGTACTTGTTTCAAGTCAAAGACATGACCAAAGGAGAGCAGTTGGAAGCCATTCCAGTGCGTGGTTCGTGATTATGCAGACGTTTTTCCAGAAGAGTTGCCTGGGATACCACTGGAACGGTAAGTGGAATTCAACATTTATTTGGTGCCCGGAACTGCTCCAATTTCGAATGCTCCATATCGTATGGCCCCTGCAGAGCTGAAGGAGTTAAAGACCCAATTGCAGGATCTAATTGAAAAGGGTTTCATAAGGCCCAATGTGTCTCCTTGGGGTGCTCCGGTATTGTTCGTCAAGAAGAAAGACGGCAGCATGGGGTTGTGTATCGATTACCGAGAAATCAACAAGGTGACGATCAAAAACATATTTGATCAATTGAAGGGAGCCAGTGTGTTCTCCAAAATTGATCAAAAACACGACACATGACACCTAAGTAGCCAAAAGCTGCCATTATAGAGGATACAAAAAAATTACAAAATGAGGTGCTGTCTCATGGCAGTAGAGCTTCTACAAGCTACTCTAAAAATGATTGACCTAAACTCTTGACTTGGATTCAGACAACTTTTGTTAAAAACTTGAGAGTTCCTTTGGATCCAACTGGTGTATATTGCTTCGCTGAAACACATGGTCACCAGCTTTGCTCTGATCTTTGTTAGCCTACTTTGTTTCATCATCCATTCTACTTCTTGTTGCCATGGTAGGATCTGCCTGTCATATTTCAATAGTGCCATTAGCCATTCCCAGATTTGCTTTGTGTAGGCACAATCAAAGAAGAGGTGTTGAATTGTTTCAGGGTGAGTGTTGCAAAGGACACAAATAGGATCACAATTCACTTGCCACTTCATGATTCTGTCTTTGGTGTATAGTCTGTTCTGTAGTGTGAGCCAGGTGATAAAAATACTTTTGGGGCTGCTTTTGTTGTTGATAAGCACCCTACACCAAGGGACATCAGGACCTGTCCTCCTGAGGTGGTTATACATGACACTAATTTGAAATTTTCCGTTTTTGATGAACGTTTCCCAACCTCCAGCTTGATCAATTGTATCCCTATATTTCAGAATTTTCTTCAGATTCCAAGAACATTTGTTTGGTATTTTGGCCTCCCATAGTTTTTTCTTGTTGAAATAGTATGTGTGGATCCATTTTACCCACATAGAGTCATTTTTTGATGCAATATTCCATACAAGTTTTATAGTAGCAGATTTGTTCCATACACCCACATCAACTATATTCAATCCCCCTGCCTTTTTGGGTAGGTATACTGTATCCCATGCCACCAGTGCCTTCTTTGAGGAAGCAGTTTGCCCACTCCAAAGGAAAATCCGGCAATAGGTCTCAATTTCCTTAAGAATTTTCTTAGGGAGTATAAATATTTGAGACCAGTATGTTTGTAATCCAAATAGCACCCCAGTAATCAATTGTACCCTCCCAGCATATGAAAGGAACCTATTTGACCATTTCTTGACTTTGTTAATGACCTTTTCAACAAGGGGCCTACAATCATTAATTGATAGCTTCTTGGATGAAAGAGGGACACCAAGATATGTGAAAGGCATTTGGCCTAGAGGAATTTTAAGTATATGCTGGAGGTCTTTCTTGGAATCATCATCAATGCCCCCAAAATAAACTGTTCTTTTATCAAGATTAGCTTCTAAACCTGATGCTTTGGAGAACTTTTGGAAAGCTTGATGGATGAGCTGAATAGAGCTTTTATCAGCCCTAGAAAGTAAAAGGAGATCATCAGCAAACATCATGTAGGTGATGTTCATCCTTTCACATCTAGAATGATAGTTGAAGTCAGGTTGGTCTTTCAAGTCAGCTAGGCACCTTGAGAGGTACTCCATTCCAATTGCAAATAAGAAAGGTGACATTGGGTCGCCCTATCTTAGGCCTTTTTGTGCAGGCATGGGGTAGGTAGGCTTACCGTTCACAAGGATTGAGTAAGAGACAGTTTGAATACATTGCATGACCCATTTCACAAAATTTTGAGGAAATCCAAGTTCTTCTAGCATAGTTTGCATAAAACTCCATTCAATAGAGTCATAAGCTTTCATGAGGTCAAATTTGATTAGGCATCTTGGAGATATGTATTTGTGGTTGTACCCTTTCATAAGTTCTGTGGCAAGTAGGATGTTATCTGCAATGAACTTGCCTGGTATAAACCCAGCTTGTGCATTATCAACCACCTGCCCAATTACCTGAGCAAGCCTATCAGTTAAGATTTTGGCAATGATTTTGTAGATGACATTGCAGCAAGCAATGGGCCTGAAATCTTTCACATGTTGTTGACTCTCTACTTTGGGAACAAGGGTAACTGAAGTACAGTTCCATTGTTTTAAGAGAGGTTTTCCATCAAAGAAATCAAATATTGCTTTGTAGATTTGTTCTTTGATAATAGGCCATGTTTTCTTGAAGAAAAAAGCATTGAATCCATCATTTCCAGGTGCTTTAGAATCTTTGATAGATGAAAGAGCTTTGTTGATGTGATCCGTTGTAACTGGGGCTATGAGGAGGTCCTGAGCTACAACATTTAACTGTGGGCCCCTCCTGACAGTCTGAAGGTCTACTCCTTGCAGAGAAGCAGCCCTTGTGCCCAGCAGATTCTTATAAAACTGACCAATTTCCTTTGAGATTTGTTCTGGTTCCGTGAGCATTTCCCCTCTAGCATTGTAGAGTACAGTAATCCTGTTTCTGTTAGCCCTGTGTTTCATAGCTGCATAAAAGAACTGAGTATTTGCATCTCTAAGCTTCAACCATTCTATTCTAGACTTTTGTTGTAGAATGCTTTCTTGAATGTGAGTCCAGTGCCTGAATTCTTGCATAGCTTCCTTTTCCTGGTTTTGTAATGAAAGATCAGTGGATTGGTCAGCTAGTTGCATTTGAATGTTGCTGAGGTCTTGAGTAGCCTTTTCAATTCTGCCTTGGATATCCCCAAATTCTGTTTGGTGCAGCTTCTTAATCCCTTGCTTAACTGCTTTAAGTTTTTGCCACACCTTGTACATATGGCAGCCAACAATGTTCCACCCCTCTTGAATTGTTCTGAGGAAGTGGGGGTGGTGAGCAATTCAATTTAGGAATTTAAAGGGCCTACCCTTACCTGAGATCGAGGAAAAGCAGTCATAATAGATGGGGGAATGGTCAGAAATGCTTGGAGCCAGAACTAAGCCTTCTTTGATCTGATAGCAATCTCCCTAGGCATGATTGATCAACCCTCTATCAATTCTGCTGGAAACCCTCTTGTCACCTTCCCCTTTGTTTGACCAGGTGTAAAATGGGCCTTTAGTTTCAATTTCAATGAGTTGAAGATCACCAATGAATTCATTGAAATCCCTCATTTCATAAGTTGTAACCTTCCTACCATTCTTCTTGACATTAGAATTAAGTACAGCATTGAAATCCCCTGCAATGATCCATGGTTTGGTGTCGTTATACCCCCTTTTAAGTGTAGCCCACAGGTCTCTCCGTTCTTCAACTGTGTTGAGGCCATAAACCATTGTCACTTGCACTTCATGCTTCATATCCACAGTTTGCACTTGGCATTGGATGAATTGGGTGTGAGACTTGAGGAGTTGCAGATTCAGTTCCTCATGCTTCCACCCAATCCAAATTCTTCCTTTTGCTGCACAGTCATAATTTGCTAGCCACTTCCATGCTGAGCCAAATTTGTTTTGGATTTTTAGGGCATTCTTTTCCTGTACTTTGGTTTCCAATAAGCCAAAAATATTCACAGAGTGGTGCTTCAATAAATTTTTAATTATTGGCACCTTTGTGGGGTCATTAAGACCCCTAATGTTCCATGTTAGCAGAATCATGGGGTTGGCACAGGGTTATCTGCCTCCCCCTCCTCTTTATCTTGTCCCTCTGAATTGTCCTGAAGTAGAGTAAATTTTGAGTGAAGTTGATCAGTAGAGACTTGCATTCGAATGCTAACCCACCTCTTCTTTGGTACTTCTTTCCACCCCTCTTCTTCATTGTGTTGGAAAGTAGGATGTGCCACAAAAATTGGGATCCTGTCCTGTGTCGAGTGGTGGTTGTGTTTGTGTTGCTTAGTAGGAGCATCCACATAGTCCCCCCCAGGAACCTTTGGTTTTGGGTCCTGTCCAGCTTGTTCATGATCATTGGTCTTTGTAACCCATATTTTATTTTCAGTAGCTTTTTTTGCTGCAGCAGGGGCAGCCTTTTTCTTTGCAAGACAATCATGCCCTACCTTATTGCAAGTCTTGCAATAAGGGGGGGTCCATTCATACAGAACCCTTTGCTCTACCTGTTTCCCATCAGGTCCTTCCATAAACACTGAGGTAGGCATTGGTTTGGTAACATCCATTTCCACTAGGACCCTAGCAAAGGATATTCTAAGCTGCCTTGTGGTGCATTCATCAGCACACATAGGGACACCTAGGGTGCTTGTAATTCTGCTAAGGGAGTCCATGGTCCAACAATTTAGTGGTAAATTTTGAAGCATAACCCATAGAGGCACAGTTCTAAGGACTTCATCATGCATGCTAAAACTAGGTGACCAAGCTTTAACAATAGCAGGTTTCCCAAAAAACATATGTGGTCCTGAGTATAGAATGTCATGCAAATCCTTTCCAGTTGCAAAACTTATAATAAAGTAGCCATCATCATGCATACATAATTGAGGTTTAGCTACTTGGTTCCAATTATAAGAGATGAACCTATACACAGAAGCTAGTGTGGGTTTTGTGCCTATTACATAGAAAATCATTGAATTTAACCATTTTTTTATACCTGAATTAATTTCACTAGCTTTAAGTTTGGCAATAGTTTTACCTTCAGTGATTTGTGGAGTTACAAACCCTAGTTTCATCCCTTTTGCTGTGAGGGAGCCCATGAAAAGCCCAGCCCAAGCATCTTCTTCATCCTCTCCTAATTCTGCAGTTGGAACCTTCATAGGGCCACCATCCTTTTCTTTGACTTGATCCTTTTTAACTTCTAATGGTGTCTCCTCTGTTCCAGGTACTGTTCCTTTGTTTGGAGTCAGACCCTTGTCAGTTGTGACCTTTCTAGGGTCTGATGTTGCTATATCTGCCTCCTCTGAGCTCACTCCTTCAATTACCCCCTTTTTATCAGCCATCGGAGTCAAAGGTGCAGGGGCGTCAGAACTGTTCATCAATGGTAATAACCTACGTCCACTACATTCACCATCAGCAGGTAGAATTTGTAGTGGTATTGGTGATATTTCAACAGAATCTAAGGTTACCTTGAATTTTCTTGAGTTTTTTTGTGGGTGAGGAGTAGAAGGTTTCTTATGTTTTCCCATGGTGAAACCAGAGATGATACCAATCTCCAGAGAATCGCCAAAGGAGCTTATCTCACTAACTTTCCCTCTCTAACCCATCAGCCAAGTGAGTGCCGAGATCCGAAGTTTTCTTGGCCTAGCAGGTAATTTAAAGCATTTGAGAAAGCTGAATTAGCTATACATGCATGGATATTTACCTGTGGAATTTTTGTATCAGGTTACTATCGAAGATTTGTGAAAGACTTCTCCAAGGTAGCGGCACCTATGACCAAATCGCTACACAAGGATTGCAAGTTTGTGTGGACTGATCAATGTGAAGAAGCATTCCAGACCCTCAAACAGAGTTTGGTATCTGCACTAGTTCTTGCTCTGCCAAATGAAGGTGTAGGATATGAAGTCTACAGCGATGCGTCCAAGAAGGGTCTAGGTTGTGTGTTGATGCAAGAAGGCAAGGTGATTGCATATGCTTCGAGACAACTCAAGGTTCATGAGCAGAACTACCCTACCCACGACTTAGAGTTGGCAGCTGTAGTATTCGCTCTGAAGATTTGGTGACATTATCTCTATGGGGCTACTTGCAAGCTGTTCACCGATCATAAGAGCTTGAGGTACATCTTCACTCAGAAGGATCTCAACATGAGGCAGCGACGGTGGCTCGAGTTGATCAAGGATTATGACTTCTCAGTTGACTATTTTGAAGGGAAGGCCAACAGGGTGGCAGATGCCCTTTGTCGTAAGGATCACCATTCACTTAATAGGATGGCGGTTTTACCTAAGGAAATTTGTGCTGATCTTCGCAGGATGAAGATTAAGATGGTAATGCCGGGTAGTACACGAGTTTATCTGAATACCATGAGTGTTGAACCCAGCTTGTACCAAGTGTTACCGGAAAATCAGAAAAGAAGACCCGCAGCTCGAGAAGATTCGTAAAGCCAAACTTCAAGGCAAGGCAGAAGACTTCACAATTGATTTAGAAGGCGGTATGAAGTTCCGCAACAGGTGGTGTGTGCCCCAGAATTCGAGACTAAGGAATCAGATCATGGAAGAGGCACACAATACTCCCTATTCGGTGCATCCAGGTGGTGGGAGGCTCTATAAGGACCTGAAGGAATATTTTTGGTGGCCGAGGATGAAGCAGGAAGTCGCAGACTTCGTTGCGCGGTGTCTCACTTGCCAGAAAGTTAAGATTGAGCGCCAAATACCAGGTGGACTGTTGAAGCCATTGTCGATACCCACATGGAAGTTTGATTCCATATCCATGGATTTTGTAGTGGGCCTACCCGCGACATCTACGGGTTTGGATACTGTTTGGGTAATCGTGGATCGTTTGACTAAAGTCGCCCGATTCATTCCAATGAAGGTGACTTGGGTGATGGAGAAGATGTCGGACGCTTGCTCGAGGGAGATCATACGGTTGCATGGTGTGCCTAAGGATATCGTGTCCGACCGAGATCCCCGATTTTTGTCATGGTTCCAGAAGTCTTTGCAAGAGGCTTTTGGGACTAAGCTTAATTTGAGTACAGACGGAACGGACCATTCAGACGCTTGAAGATGGCTTTTGGGACTAAGCCATAGATGGGCAGACGGAACGGACCATTCAGACGCTTGAAGATATGCTACCGGCTTGTGCGTTAGATTTCCAGCAGTCTTGGGTTAAATCTTTGAGCTTGGTGGAGTTTTCGTACAACAATAGCTATCATGCTAGTATCAAGATGGCTCCTTATGAAGCGTTGTATGGGCGCAAGTGTCCCAGCCCTACCTGTTGGAGCGACATCAGCGATGCTTTGGTGATTGGTTCTGATCATATCAGGGACACGGTGGAACAGGTCAAGATGATCATATGCTGATCGTCGTCGGAAGCCATTGGAATTTCAGGTTGGTGATAAAGTTCTGCTGAAGGTGTCTCCGATGAAGGGTGTGATTGGGTTTGGCCAGAAGGGTAAGCTCAGACCCAAGTATGTCGGGCCATATGAGATTCTAGATCGAGTCGGAGAAGTTGCTTATCGGTTGGCATTGCCTCCGGATCTATCGAAGGTTCATGATGTGTTTCACGTATCCCAGCTACGAAAATACGTGAATGATCCTTCCCACATTATTCCGGTGGAATCGTCAGAGATCGAGCCGAACTTGACCATTGAAGAGAAGCCAGTGCAAATTTTTTGCGGTGTAAGGTGGTATCTTTGGTTAAGGTACTCTGGCGTAGTCAGAAGTTCGAAGAGGCTACGTGGGAGACGGAAGCTTCGATGAGGGATAAGTATCCCGAGCTTTTCGAAGCAGGTATGCAGCTTTGTGTTTTGTTTTATTTATGTCTGTGTTTATTTTCTTATGTGTGCTATTTGAGCTTCTTTAAGTAAATTTCGAGGTCGAAATTTATTTAAGAAGGGGTGACTGTAATAACCCGAAATTTAGGACCAGAAAATTTCGCGGTTAATTAAGATTGTTTTATTATCTTAAGTCCAAAGGGCCCGTTATTTGGACTGTTTAATTTTATTTTCTCATTCTTATCTTGAAACTGGGCCCGAGGACCCATTTTCCCTGATAGCATGGCCGGCCCTCCCCTAGTTTTGGGCCAAGCTCATTTGTACTTCCACTAATTAATTATTAGATGTAAAGCTTATTATGTCTAATTAATTAATTAATATTATTCTAAATTAAAAACCCTAATTCTAACTACCTTGTACCAAGTCCCCCCAATTAGCTCAACAACCCCTAATTCCCCTCTAATCTCACGGCCTCCTTCTTAATTTTCTTTAATTTGTTTTTCTTTTGGTTGTTTATAATTAAATAGGTAACAAAGCTCTTAACCTAATTACCTATTTTTCATACAACACTAAACTCACAAAAGAATCCTAAAAACTCCTCTAGTTAGCCGCGTGTAGTTCGAACCCTAAGCAAAGGATTTTCGTGTTTTTCTTCCTAGTTCCAGGTAAGTAGACTATCTCATTTAAATTTGGTACAATTTAACTATATAATTAATTAGGATTGAATCAGGAAAATTGATAGAATTAGTATCATGATAGGGCTAGGATGTTCGAACCATATGATGTAATTTACTATGTTATTTTCTTGATATCTTTATGTAATCTTGATGAATCTGTAATTGTTGTAATTAATTCTATGCATAAAATAATTTATTAAATTATATATTTATATTGAATAATTGCATGATAACTTGTTGAATCTTGTTCTTGAATTTTCGTGTAAATGTCGAGTGCCATATTATAATTTTATGATGATTCTTATGATATTTCTTGAGTTAAAATTAATGATCTTGATTATTTAATTGTTTGATTAAAGTCTTAAATTAAAATTGTTATTTTTGTTCTTGTTATATATAAATGTCGAATGGCCCTATGATCAAAAGGAATAAAAATCTAATTTTTCTTGATGAATCTTGTTAAGTCTTGAAATATTATTAGTAACCTTGAAATAAACCCTTAATTTAGCATGATATTATTAATTCTTAAAATTAATCTTGATATTGTTATTGACCCATGAAAGCTGTGTAATGTATGTGCTAAAAGGGATTGATTTTGATCTTGTATAGTTCATGTTTGATGATTTAATGTTTAAAGTATGATTTATTTGTTTATTATTAAGTTTATATGATTAATTATTGATAATTGTATTTAATTAATTTAAAGTGTCAATTTTGGTTATTCTAGGGAAGAATGTCGAGTGGCTCAGAATATGAAAAAGAATATTTTTATCTTGTTTTATGTAATATTAATTGATGATTGATAGTTTATATGATTAATTGTTTATTTAATTGATTTATTAAAATTGTTTATATAATTATTTAAGGAATTGATTTGATTATTGTCGTATAGTTGAAAATATCGAGTGATATGATAAAGGTTCTGATTAATTTTAGTTTAATTTTTGGCTTATAATAATTTAGTTAGTAATTTTTAGGAATTAATATAATTAAAGGAATAAAAGAATTAATAAAGATAAGTTACAGTATGAAGGAAAGGAATAATATGATGATAAGGATAAGTTATAATAAGATAAGAAGTATTAGTCTCACGATGGCCATGTCGATAAGATAAGATAAGAAACGGACGCCTGTTTGGTGATACACGGGTCACCAGATTAGGTTAAGTCGAAGCCACTGCCCTACTGCGGTCTCTGGGCAGTTCTGGATATTAAGATGTGTAGTCGTCTCAGTAGTAGTACACGGGCTACTATTTAGGAGTTATGGCCATAGCTTAGGCTTAGTTCTTGCAAATGAGAGCTACGGGTAGAATACACGGGTTCTTCCCGGCGCATTTTAGAAAAGTTGGGATGTACACGGGCATCCTTACGAGCTATAATGACCGGTCCATAAGTTAAGAGGATGGTTAAAATAAGGGTTTTGGGTAATAATATGATAAGATAAGTATTATACCGGTTGGATATGATTATGTATGTACTAACGTATATATATGTATGTTATCTATATATTGTATAAGTATAATATGTTAAGTCTTCCGCTACGTACGTCTGAGAAGTATGTACTTAAGTATGTATTTAAGCATGTATTTAAGAATGTATTTATGTATGTATATATATATATATATATGTATGTATGTATCCCTATACGTATTTCACAGATATTTCTATACGTATTTATACGTATTTTATAAGTACTCGTATGTATTTCTATACGTATTTCGCAGATACTTTATACGTATTTTTATACATATTCCTTACGTATTTTATAAGTATTTTTTAACGTATTCCGTATGTATTTTTTATACGTATTCCGTATGTATTTTTATACGTATGTCGTATGTATTTTTATACGTATGTCGTATGTATTTTTATACGTATTTTCATGTATTTTTGTATGATTTTCTCGGTTAATTCTATGATATTATATGATTTTCAGGTGATGATGCAGACGCATAAGTGGGCTTACGTTTGGTTCGGGTTGTGTGCATTGTTGAGATTTATAGAGAGAACCCAGAGCCTATCTTATGCTATTTTATTTCTTTATTATTTAGTTCCGCCCAGCCTGTTGGGAAAGACAGTTTGAGTTGTATTTTGGATTTATTTAAGGACTTTTGAGACTTTTTATTTAATTATTAGTTAATAAATGGAATAATGAACTTTAATAATAATATTGTTCTTTAAGTTTTGTTTGGTAATAATCCATTTGTCGATTTCCCTTCGTAAATCGACAGCCTATAAAAGTCGGGTCGTTACAGTGCCCCAGTAGCTTCCTAAGACCTTGAGCTAGTGGTCCTCCTGACCCCACTGATCCACTCTTCATCCCTCATTTTAAGAATCCAACCCTCAAAGGTCATTCCCTTCCAACCTAAGATCTGGTTGGTGAGGACAAACATTTTCTTGACCTCAACACAAGATTCAAACACATCTAGCTTCTTACCAAACAGCCCTTCCCAACCCTGAAATACTAAGGCCTCCTTAAACTCCTCTAGGAAGGGTTGACTCAGCCAGGACTGTGGACAACTAAAACCAAAAAGTAAACCCCGACCACTTAATTCAATCAATGGTTCATAAGTGGTCTTACCTTCTTTCTTGGCTGAGGCCTTCTTAGGTACAGTGTCAGCCTTCCTCTTCTTCTCTGCAGGCAGTTTTGTTGCAGGGTTCGGGGTCTCAGAATTCTTGCCCTTCTTAGCCATGATTTTCTTCTTCTCCTCCTTCTTTCCCTCAGGAGCCTCCTCAGCAGATTCCTTCTTGATTTCATCATTACACACTCTGGACCTTAGGGGCCTTGTTCTCTTGTTTTTCCCCTTATCCGCCTGTTTCACTCCTGTTATCTCGATATCCTTGTCATCCAAAGGAATAGTGATATGTGAATCAGCACCTTCAAAATTCTCTTCTGGTTCACCCATCACTTTATCCTTTTCTTCAATGCCTGGCACTGGTTTATTGCTGGTCTGTGAGGGTTTTGATGGAGTCTTTTGTGGTTGTGGAGAAGGAGATGGGGAATTTTCTTTTGGTGGTGGAAAGGGTAATGGAGTCTTAGTTTTTGATGGTGATGTTGGAGGTGGAGTCTCAGCTTTTATGGGTGATGGTGTTTTTTGTGGAGGAGATGAAGTTGTAAGCTGTGGAGAGGGTGATGTGGAGGGTGATGGTTTAGATGGAGATGGAGTTTTATGAGTTTGAGGTGGTGCAGATTTTGGTGGTGGAGTTTTTTCTTTGGGTTTGCATGCATCCTCAGATTCCACAACAGTTTCTTTAGTAACATGGTCCTTAGCCTTTTCCAACTGCTCTTCTGCTTCGTGGTGTTCAGCAACCACTGTAGCACTTGATTTCTTTTCGACCTTTGAAGATGTGAATTTTGGTGATTGACTCAGACCCTTGTTTTTCTTCTTTGATCCCTTGTTCTTCTTCCTTCCCATTGTTGTTTGTTGCAGTAAATTGAAGGAGAGAGAGGGAGAGTGTGATGAGAATTCTGTAGAGAGATTCTTTAACGATGCTTACGGTTTGAGAGGAGGGAACAATTAGAGAGAGAGAGAGACGGTTAGTTGAAATAAAATGGAAATGAGTTAGCAGTTATTAAAGAGACAGGGAGGAGGTTATATTACACTGCTCATTAGTGCCACAACGGTCACCTGTGAGAACAATTAATTTCTCAATTTCAAAATTGAAAATTCAGTAATGAACTAAGATAACCATTGTAAGGAACTGAACTGACGATGGTCTGACGCTGATCTGTGTATTCATTAAAAACTTGAGACACCTATCAGTTAGGCAACTTAGAGGTACCACACATTGGAATAGCATCAACATAAGAACTTTGTGAGCACTTGTATATATGACACTGAAAAGTTAACCAACCCTGCTTATGTACATTAATGATCAAAAATGCCAAAACTGATCAAAAAGGGAAAGATAAATCCTAATGAACTAGGATCTAATCCTTACCATACCCAAGTAATGTACGGAGTTTGACAAACACTTCCCTACTCAGGGGCTTAGTGAAAATATCAACCTTCAGATCTGCAAAACTCAAGATTTACATTTCCTTTTTCCACATTGTCTCTGAGAAAATGATGTCTGATTTCAATGTGCATGGTTTTAGAATGTTGGACAGGATTTTTAGAAATGTTTATGGCACTGGTGTTATCACACAATATGTGAACACTTCCGGAACAGACCCCAAAATCCTTTAGTTGTGTCATTATCCAAAGCAATTGAGCACAACACAAAGCAACAACTATGTACTCTGATTCATCTGTGGATAAAGACATTGAATTTTGTTTCTTAGATCCCATGATATGAAACGAGAACCTAAGAAGTGAGCCATTCCTGAAGTGCTCTTCCTGTCAACATTAAAAGCAGCATAGTCAGCATCAGCGTATACTAAAAGATCAAAATTGCTCCCATTTGGATACCACAATCACATGTCCTCTGTACCACTCAGTTACCTGAAAATCCTCTTAACAATTTTTAGATCAGACTCTTTTGGGTTGCATTGAAATCTAGCACACAACCTAACTAAGAACATTATGTCTGGTCTACTAACTGTTAAGTAGAGAAGTGAGCCAATCATA
Source organism: Salicornia ramosissima (assembly GCA_951394345.1). Lineage (NCBI taxonomy): Eukaryota > Viridiplantae > Streptophyta > Magnoliopsida > Caryophyllales > Amaranthaceae > Salicornia > Salicornia ramosissima. The sequence continues at coordinate 25,336,079 of OX596239.1, forward strand.
CCTCTGTATAGCTTATCCTTAACATCCTTTCCTGTCTAATCTAGGCTCAATTTAGAAAAGGTAGGAATAGGTGTGTCATAGGACATACTACTTGCAGACCATATCTCTTGAGCAGCTCCTTGAGATACTTTGGTTGCTGGATCATGATTCCATCATCCACTTGCTTGATTTGGAGCCCTAGGAAAAGGCCAAGTTCTCCCACCATACTGATCTCAAATTCACTTTTCATTAGGTCTGCAAACTCATCACACAAAGCAGACTTAGTAGCCCCAAATAGACTATCATCAACATATACCTGGACCACTAACAGATCTGTTTCCCTTTTCCTTAAGAATAAAGTATTTTCCACTGAACATCTCTCATAATGATTTTCAATTAGAAAGCTAGAGAGTCTCTCATACCAAGCACGAGGGGCTTGTTTAAGGCCATAAAGAGCTTTGTCTAACTTTTAGACATGATCTGGACAATCTCTATCCTCAAAGCCAGGGGGCTGCTCCACATACACATCTTCTTTCAAATATCCATTTAGAAAACCAGTTTTAACATCCATTTGAAAGAGTTTGATGTTCATGAAGCAGCAAAGGCAATTAAAATTCTTATTATCTCAAGCCTGGCTATTGGAGCAAAGGTTTCATCATAGTCTATTCTCTCTTGTTGGTTAAACCCTTGAACCACCAGCCTGGCTTTGTTTCTGATTATAGTGCCTGAGTCATCCAATTTTTTTCTAAAGACCCATTTGGTTCAAATAACTGACATCTCATTGGTGCTTGGTTCATGATGCCAAACCTGATCTTTCTCAAACTGGTTCAACTTATCTTGCATGGCCAAGACCCAATCAGGATCAGTTAGTGCAATCTTATAGTCAGTTGGTTCTATGTGAGATAAGAATGAGAAGTAAGCACATAAATTCTTCCAAACAGAATTTCTAGTTTAGACTCCTTTTCCTAAATCACTAATGATTTGATCAGAAGGGTGAGAGTTTCTTTGCTTAAACATACCTTTTCTTACAACATTTGAGTCACCTAAGTTAGAACTAATATCTGTACTGGTTCCCCCTATCTCATTCTGAATTTGAGAGGTGGACACATTCTTCAGTGTTCTCTCCCACTTCATCTTCAGATAGATAAGTAGGAGAGTCACTGAGTTCAACAACCTGTTCAGCATTTACCTCTGCTGCACCAGACCCATTGTTGTGTTCAGGAGAAGTTGGAGGGCCTGGTTCAGCAGTGTTCACTGTAACAGCTCCAGTGAAGTTTATCATCCCAATCTCAAAACCTTCATCATCATCTACTTGCACAGGCTTGTTGAACATGTTAGTTTCATCAAACAACACATGGATACTCTCTTCAACACACAAGGTTCTTTTGTTGAAGACTTTATATGCCTTGTTATGAGGAGAGTACCCAATAAAAACAGCTTCATCACTCCTGGGGTGGAAAATGTCTAAATTGGTCTTACCATTGTTGTGTACAAAACACTTACAACCAAATATTCTTAAATGTTCAATGTTTGGTTTTCGACCCGTTAGAAGCTCATAAGGTGTTTTTCTCAGTATTAGTCTTAGCATAACCCTATTTAGTATGTAGCCTGATGTACTCACAGCATCAGCCCAGAATTTCCTTGACAGACCACTCTCCAGAAGCATGGTTCCAGCCATTTCTTCTAGAGTGCGATTCTTTCTTTCAACTACTCCATTTTGCTGTGGAGTTCTGGGGGCTCAAAAGTTGTGAGAAACACCATGCTCCATACAATAAGTTATGAATATGAAATTATCATATTCTTATCCATGATCAGATCTGATGGATGCCAACTGATGATTAATCTTGTTCTGGACCTGTTTTACTAGAATTTCAAATTTATCAAAAGTTTCATCTTTGTATTTCAAGAATATGGTCCAACTGAAACGAGAGTAATTATCATCTAAGGCAAACACATAATTAAAACCATTTCTACTTTGTACATGCATAGGTCCACATAAATCCATGAGTTATGATCTGAGATGTTTGTATTTTGCACATTCTTGGCAGAGTTGGTCTGCCACATATTTTATGTTAGGTAAACCTGTCACCAAATCTTGTGATCTTAACTTGTTGAGAAAAGTGAAGCTAACATGTCCTAATCTTTTATGTCAAAGCCATTGATCATCCTCTACAACACTAAGACAGGGAGCACTGTTCTTTGGAATTAGACTTAAGTATATGATATACAAATTATTATGCCTAGTTCCTTCACAAACCAGTTCCCCTGTCTTAGGGTTCACTATGTGACAAGTGTTTGATTCAAAATTCACTTTATTTCCCTTGTCACATAGTTGAGAGATGCTCAAAAGGTTATGTTTCAAACATTCTACATAGTAAACATTGTCAATTGCTTGGGAGAGTGACTTACCAACCTTACCTACTCCTTTGATAAGTCCTTTGCTATTATCACCAAATGTCACGTGCCCTCCCTCGAATGCAGTGAGTGAAAGGAATTACTCTTTATCCCCGGACATGTGTCTTGAGCAACCACTGTCCAAATACCAATATGGCTTTCCTTTCACACGTACTTGCACAAGCAAATTAAAGGTTAGTTTTAGGAAACCAGGCCAGACCAGGTTGGGTTCCTTGTTCTTTGAAACATTCTCAACCTTGACCTTCCTAAACCACAACCTTTTGGTGTAGGTTTTATTCTTCTTGTCATGTTTCTTTTTAGCAAAGCAATTGTTAGTTACATGACCACTTTTATCACAGTAGATGCAAACATGCATGTCTTTGGCAAATGTATACTTGCCTTTCTTGAATTCATTCAACCATGTGTTGTCTCTGCCTTTTCAATTTTTTCAAAAAATTCATTCTCTTTAGAAACTGGTTTGGAGTTTAATGTCTCAAGTTCTATTCTTTACTGATCTGCTTTCATTTCAAGTTCAATTTTTTTTTCTTTAAGTTCATCACAAATGAGTTCAAGTTCAGCAGATCTAGTACCACATATTTCATAATCTCGAACTGATTCTTTTAGTTTCTTTTTGTTGTTTTGGTAGGCAGATCTAACAATAATGCATTGATCAATGGTAAATTTAAGATAATCAAGTAATTCATCTCTATCTAGATTATGCATGCTTGCCTTTATTTCATTAAAACATACCTGGTTGTCATCTGAAATGCTTCCACCAGCCATGAGACATAGAACTTCTTCTTCAGAAAAGATCTCAGACTATTATGTGAATGTGAAAGCATTAAGGCAGAGATTTGCTTCTTCTATATCTTCTTCATCCTCTGATTCTGAATCTCCCCAAACTGCAGCAAGCATAGATCTCTTGATAACCTTTTTCTCAGCTTGGACTCCAGGATTTCCCTTAGGATTCTTCCATGTTGGACACTCCTTAATTCTGTGCCCCACTTCACCACATTTGAAGCAACCAGCATTGGAACTGGTTTTCCTGAACTGTCCAGAAATTTTTCTCCCTTTTGGGAACTTACTCTTGGATTTTGTCCTAAGGTAATTTTCAAATCGTCTAGCTATAAGACTGATATCATCTTCATCCTCCTCTGATTCCTCTTCTTTGAGAACCATCTCTTTGTTTTGTGAACTAGTTTCAGCCTTTGAATCTACAAACATCTCATAAGTCATCAAGGAACCAATGAGTTGTTCCAGAGATAATGTGGTTAGATCTTTTGCTTCTTGTATGGCTGTAACCTTGGGCATCCACTTGCCTGACAGGCTTCTTAACATTTTCGTCACCAACTCTTCACTTGAGAAGGTCTTCCCTAATGACTTTAGTTCATTTACAACGGTCATGAACCTTGTAAACATAACTTTGATGTTTTCTTCTCTAGTCATCTCAAAGACCTCATACTTTGACATGAGCATGTCAATCTTAGACCTTCTCACTTCAGAGTTGCCCTCATAAGCAAGCTCCAAAGTATCCCAAATTTCCTTTGCAGAAGAGCAAGCTAGGATTCGATTTACCTCACATTGTGCAATTCCTTGTTGAACAAGTGACATTATGACCTTTTCATTCTTTTCCAGCTTCTTGTAATCCTCACTTGTATATTCTTCTTCTGACTTTGGAACAATGAGCCCTTACTGATTCTTCTTGTGAATGGACGTGGGTCCATTTTTTACAATCATCCAACATTCATAGTCTATTCCAATGATATGATTTTTCATGCAGTTTTCCACCATGAGTAGTTTGACCCATTGACCTTGGGATGTCTGGAACTGCTTAATTCTTGAGTATTCATCTTCTTGCTCCTCTAGGTAATTAACCATTTGAGAAGTTAGGCTCTGATACCAATTGTAAGTTCAATGTATACTAAAGAAGGGGGTTGAATTGAGTATACGTGTTTTTCTATCGTTTTTCAAGTTTATTTATCTATTTTGGAGAACAACAACAGAACAGTAAATAAGGAGTAGGGACACAAGGATTTAACGAGGTTCGGTTTCTAAATAAGCCTACGTCCTCCACTCTCTCGCCAATATTATTAATCAACTCAGAATAATAACAATGTGACACACTCAATGAAACGCTATAACTCTGTAAGACTTAATTCCCCAACTGTTAGCTCTAACAGTTCACTCGGTGTTCAAAGAATATTCCCCAACCACTTTCCTCTAAGTTTTCTCTTAAAGATGGATATGGAGATGATTTTTTCTCTATTGATAAACGCTAGAAAATATGGCTTGATTTTCTATGGGGGAGCAAGAGGGTTTTTGGGTTTTTCAAAAGATAGACAATTTTGTGAATGAAAACCATGAACCCAAAACATGCAAGGAAACTTACCTAAATAATCCAAACAATTAAGTTCTGCTGACACAAGTACAATAGTACTTGCTTCAGACTTTGGGTGCGTTCTCTTCACCTTAAAAAAATAAGTTTCAGGTTTAATAAGTTCAGATAAGTTCCAATAAGTTATATCAGGTCTAATAAGTTCAATAAGGTCTAATAAGTTGCAATAAGGTCTAATAAGTTGCAATAAGGTCCAATAAGTTCTAATAAGTTCCAATAAGGTATAATAAGTTCCAATAAGGTTTAATAAGTTCCAATCAGGTCTAATAAGTTCAAATCAGGTCTAGATTATTATTTTCAATTATTGATGAAATAAAATTAATTAAATTAATAATTAACTTAAAGCACTCTTACACAGCATAAACCAATTTTATTTTTTATCATACTTGTTTTATAATTTTTTTAGAGAAACCAATCAGAGTTTGATTGAATTAAACTATTTTTTTATATTATAAAATAAAACTTATTTTTTATTTTGGGTTTGGTTTAATTTTGGTACAAATTAAACTTTACCCATCCTCCATATTATTATTACTAATTTTGGTCCAAATTAAACTTTACCCATCCTCGATATTATTATTATTCAATCCGTTCTAGTTTGTTAATTTTACTACAAGTGAATTAAGAAAAATTAAATATGTAGATAAGTTATTATTGGAATTGATAATATCAATTAATAATGGGTTTGAAAAAAGATATACTAATTATTATTACCTTCTTGAACGTAATTCAACAATAAAAAAACATAGGTTCAAATGTATAGAATATTATTATTATTATTATCATTATCATTATTATTATTATTATTATTATTATTATTATTATTATTTATTATTATTATTATTATTATTATTATTATTATTATTATTATTATTATTATTATTATTATTATTATTATTATTATTATTATTATTATTATTTTATTCACTCATATAAAATACGTTCCAATAAGTTTCAATCAGGTTTAATAAGTTCTAATAAGGTCTAATAAGTTCCAATAAGGTCTAATAAGTTCCAATAAGGTCTAATAAGTTCCAATAAGGTCTAATAAGTTCTAATAAGGTCCAATAAGGTCTAATAAGGTCCAATAAGGTCTAATAAGGTCCAATAAGGCCTAATAAGTTCCAATAAGGTCTAATAAGTTAAATCAGGTCTGATAAGTTCAGATAAGTTCAGATAAGATAAGTTCAGATAAGTTCAGGTCTAATAAGTTGAAGAGAACGCACCCTTTGTCTCCTTCAACTACATGTAGTAGGAAAGTACACTAAATTCCAAACTAGGTGCCTTGCATAAACTAATTTTTTGATATATTAGTTTGGATTGATTTGGTGTATCAATTAAGTTTAAAAAATTAGCTTATGCAATTGCATAAACAAAAAAATTAAACTTAATTCAAACTAGGTGCATTGCATAAGTTGATTTGGTGTATCATTTTTGTACAATCTGAGATTTTCCACTACAATTAAGTTTAATTTTTTTTTATTATTGAATATGGTATTGCCATTAAAGAGATGAAAAATATGAATTACAATAATTAAGTTGATTAATATCATTTGAAATGACTATAAAAACATTCTAATAAGCTAATTAGCTAGTTAGAGAGTGAGGGATAGCTCAAGTGGTTTCCTTCCCGGTTCCTGGAGATTATGAAATCGATACCCATCCCTGCCTTTATGGCTCTCTTATTAACACCAAAAATAAAAAATAAAAAAAATAAAAATAAGCTAATTAGTTAAAAACACTTGCATAAATCATTTTAAAACTAAATATAGCTAAATTGTTACTTAGCCCATAATATTATTACTAGATAAAATAATTATAAAAATTTTCCTCCCAACTATACATTACAGAAACAATTTATTTAATAAAATTTTTCACATAAAAATAGAATTATTACATTATATCCTATTGCATTCGTTATATAATAATAGAAAGTCTTATATACATCCGGTTTATATATGGCACATCCAATGATAATTTTGATCATTTTATAATTTATTTGCTCATTTTAAAATTTAAAATGAGCAATTTTTATAAAATGAGCAATAAAACACTTAGGATGCACATAACTGTACATACATCCGAATTTATAGTATAGTAGACCCTTTGATATAATAGCAAATTAATCTTTTTGTTGGGATGATCTTTCAGATAAATGTGACCTGCAATAAATTCCGATTCAACACCTATTACACCGACATTATCCAAAAAAAATAAAAAGTCATAATTAAGTTCAGAAATGTTCCCCACGTTAACGGGAATTTTAGAAGAAATTCCCTCAGATTATAGAAAAAATAAAAAGTGCAATAGTTTAATTTTATGGTCAAGGCAAACAGAGTAAGCAAATACCGATATTTTTATGATATTAAAAAAAAAAATCATCAATTATTTTGCTCCAAACAAATAGTAGGTTTGTTCTCTTAGCTTGAATTTATTTGTATTTATCCGAACTTATCCGATTGGGTTGGGTTCCGGTGAGAAATTTCTTATCATGAAAAGATGAGAAAAAAATAGATATATTACTTATGATCTATAGGTACATTGACTACGAATTAAAGGTACATTGACTACCAATTAAAAGTATATTTAACATAGATTACAAATACTTTGAGTAAAAATACATTGAGTTTATACTATAGATACATTGACTCCAAACTATAAGACGATTAAGAAGGGAAAATAAAATTTAATCTTAGCCATTCATTTGTTGATCAAAGGGTTGTTGTTGTTTCTCACCCTTCGCACCAAAACTGCATTTCTCGCCTGAGCCTACTTCTTTAACCGATAATGAAAATAAGTTGGAGAGATTAATAGACCCTCATTATTGTACTACATCAAAGAAATTTCGTATAAATTGCGATGATAAAAGCTTAGCAATATATGGCTACTTCATTGAACTAAAAGACGGAACAATTGGAACATCCTATTAATTAGGAAAAATTAGTAATAACCCCCAAACCTTTTCACGTTTTTTGCAATTACCCCCTTTAAATTATTTTTTTAATATACCCTCAAACTTTTTTCTCTCTGTTATCCAAATCACCCCAAATCACAAAAATCTGTTATAATCTAACGGTGGGACCCTTTTTTTACTAATTAAACCCTCTCCTTTCTCCCTAGGCATTCTTTCATCATTATCTTCTTCATTTCTTCATCCCAAACCACTACCACCACTATTTCTTTCTCCTTTGATCACAACAACCACCACCACTTCATCACCATCCTCTTCTAATTCAAATTCTTTCTCGCTCCTCTAACCCTCCCAAAACTTACTAAATTTGATTGAAAACTTACTAAATTTGATTGAAGGAAGTTGGAACGAACAAGGGTAAAGCTGATGGAAGTGATGGTGTTGGTGGTGACAAGGGGTGGTCAAAGGAGAGAGAAAGAAAATGGAGGTGGAGGTGGTGATGGCAAGGGGGTGGTCATAGGAGAGAGAAAGAAAATGAAGGTCATGGTTTTGGTGGTGGCAAGGGGTGATCAAAGGAGAGATAAAGAAAATGAAGGTGGTGGTGGTGGTCGCAAGGGGTAGCAAGAGGAGAGAGAAAAAAGATGGAGATTGTGTTAATTATGTTCGTTTATTAATAAACCATGTTAGTGTATTAATAAACCATAATATTGTGTTAATTATGTTTTGGAGTTAACAAATCAAAGGTAATATTCCGTCAAATTTAACGGAATATTCTACTTTGGGGGTGATTTGGATAACGGAGGGGAAAGTTTGGGGATTAAATTTAAAAAAAATTAGAGGGCCGGGGGTAATTACTAAAAACGTGAAAAGGTTTGGGGTTATTTCGAATTTTTCCTATTAATTATGATCCATGTGATGGTGTGAACAACACACTAATAAATTTGTAAAAATCAACCAATCATAGTTTTACGAAATGGATCACATTGCCTTTTCTTAGTTCTATGTCATTCCAAATTATGTACTTATTTTGTACAACCAACTCTTCTTTGCATTTCAATAGCCTTCCAAAAAAATAAATCCCTCTTTTAGTATTAATTCATTTCTTTCAACACGAAAACAGGAAAAAAAAAAAAAACAAGAGTGATAAATGGCTGAAGCCATAGCATCTGAAGTAGTGAAACTTATTGTAGAGAAGCCAATTTCCCAAACATACCAAGCAATATTGCTAGCAAAAGATGTTGAGTCAGAAACAAAAAGACCCCAAAGTTCTAAGGCCTTGTTTGAAGCAATGCTTATGGATTTCAAGTCCTCAAAGTTGTGCAGTCCTCAAAGCTCATGAATGGCTAGTCGTCAAAGATCAACTACGTTTGAATTCACTACTCTTGGAAGAGCTGGACATATATAGTGATGAACACGCTTAAGTTTAGCTATAATCAACTGAATGATAAGTTACAACTTTGTATTGTTTACTGCTCTTTGTTTCCAAAGGGGGACACAATTGATCCATATCAACTGGTCTCTCTTTGGATTTCTTTGGGATATGTTGTTGAACATAAAAGTTTGAGCTTAGAAGATGTTGGAAAATCTTATGTTAAAGTGTTGGTAGACCATGGCTTCTTCCAAATCACAGAGGAAGATGGAAAGGATGGGTTGATCATGCATGACATCATGCATGATATCATCCTTTTCATTACTCAATCCCAATCTAGCTATCAGATGGTTGATTCTGAAACAAATAAACTCAGCTCAATGAAGAAGTTCTTCATGTCTCCTTTGATGCTGCATCAAGCTGGGATGATAATGATCCATGTTCGCTATTCAATAATCTCAAGCAGCAGCATCAACTACAACAAATGTTGATAGCAAACCCATTGTTTATCGAGCTCTGCGATGGTTTTAGCTCGAGATTTCAGTTAGGATACAAGAGTTCAATATCAGGAAATCCAAATTTGAAGATATTAGACCTACATCGGGAACAGATTGATAAGGTACCAAAATGTGTAGCTAAATTGATCCAACTAAGGTATTTGGGTATGTCAAAAAATGAATTGATGTACAAGGTTTCAGACTTGATTTTGGGGCTGGTAAATTTAATGTTCCTTGACATGTCAGGATGTAGTAGTTTCTAAGAGTTACCCAAGGACATGAGGAAGCTAGTGAAGCTAAGACAACTAAAGTTAAACGATTGTTATAGTCTCCAAGAGTTGCCCAAAGGATTGTGGAATTTAGTTTCGCTTGATCTCCAGGGCTGTTGGAAGCTTACAGAGTTGCCAAGAGACCTTAGCAAGCTAGCCAAGTTGAGGCATATTCTCATGGGAGGTTGTAAAAAACTGAGTCACAAGGGGATTGGGAATCTTACAGAGCTTCAAACACTCGATATGTTTATTTTGCGTCCAGGGGAGGATAAGGGCAAGCTGGTAGAGCTAAGAGATCTCAATAGTGTAAGGGGGTGTTTAACTATATATGTTGATGAGGAGTCCAAGTATTTAGTGTCTGAAGCTATGGTAGGACATATGGAGAGGAAAGATAAGCTTAAGCAGTTGATTATAGAGTTTAAAAAGAGCACAATAGAGGACGAAAAGGTGGTAGAAGCTCTGTTGTCGTGTGGGGTACCTAGCATAGAAGTACTAGGGATACAAGGTTTTGGAGGGAAGTTACCAAGTTGGATGATGAATGATGAACTTCACTATCGATTTCCTAAACTCAACAATTTTTGTGTAACTTGTTATATAGAGCCAGAGAATAATGAAGTTTTAAGATTTTCTTTCAAGGCCAAAGCTGCCTTTCGAAATCTTGATAAAAATATCAAGATTAAGATTATTTTTATGATTGATGATAACAAGGATAATAATGAATTGGGATGGGTGCCTAAATTCTCCATTTTCAAGGTGGCGAATATAGACATCTCGGAAATCAAGTCAAATGATGATCGTGCTATAATTCGTCAACACGTTTTGCACTACTTTCTCGGGAACAACTATTCCTGGTTTAGAAACCTTCAAAGATTGGATATTTCTTTGTTTGTGGAGTTGGAATTTCACCCAGATGAGCTTCGGCATCTATCCTCACTTGAATACTTGTATATTAATTTTTGTCCAAAGCTAAAAGCACTACCTGATTGGATTAATACATTTACCTCCCTTCACACAATTTTTATTGCATTGTGCTTTGAACTAGAGCCCTTGCCACGTCAAATAGGAAACCTTAGCAAGCTGCATAGACTGGATATTTTCTTCCCCAAGGATCGTCTGAAGCAAAAGTGTCAGGGGCCAAGCGGTGAATATTATTTGTACATTCAACATATCCCTAATTTCACCATTCTTTGACCATTAAGGAAATCTTATTTTATTGGATATGATTTTTAGTACAGTACTCCCTTTGTCCGATGTTACACCTTATTGTTTGTTTAGTCCCTCTTATCCAAAATAAATGTTTTTTTTTTTTTTTGCTCAAATTTTAGGTGGTGTATTTTATCTTGTCCTATCGTAGTAATGTAAGGCTTCTTTTTACACAACAAGAAAATAAGGCTCGGTCGACTGACTTTTACCGACCGTTAACGGTCGGTAAACTTATTTGCGGACCGCTTCAGTCGGTAAAAGGAGGTCGGTGGAAAATTAGTCGGTAAAATTTTATTACCGACTAACTGTCAGTCGGAAAAAATTTACCGACCGATTACCGACCAATTACCGACAAAATTAAATTAAAAAAAAGGCTTGGAAAACCTTTTTTCGACCGGCTAACGGTCGGTATTACCGACCGCCCTGACTTCGGTCGGTATTAACGACCGTTAGACGGTCGGAAAAAGGCTCTCCAAGCTTTTTTTGGCGCTTATAAATAGGTATTTACGGACCGCTTGTCGGTCGGTATTTTAATTTTCGCGGATTTTTTATTTGAATAATTTCCATTTTCGCGGTTATTTTTTGAATACTGACCGTTTGTCGGTCGTTAAATTGCTGTGTCTATTTTTTTTCTTTCTTTAAATATTAAAAAGGCTTTAAAAAAGAAATTAAATTATATATTAATGGAAAACAAATTAAAATTACGAAATAATATATTATATTATTTATATAAAAAATTCGTAATACAAAAGAGTAACACATATTACAGTTTCAAAAAATGTAAACAATAATAAACCGAAATCTAACAAACAACTACACTACGAAGGCTCCACAACCGCCAAAACCGTCTGTGCGAAAGCATCCATCTGCGCCGTCATCTGCTCGAGGCACTCCGCTTGCTTCTTTTGATCCTCCTCCAGACGGCGCTGATGCTCCTCCCGGCGGCGGTCTCGCTCCTCCAGACGGCGCTGATGCTCCTCCCGACGGCGGTCTCGCTCCACTAACTCCCTCCTAGCGCGCTCGGACTCCTCCAAACGCTCGGACATCTTTGCCAGTTGAGCGGAAACTGATGGAGAGTAGGCAGATCCAATGTGCCGCCACGAGGTTCTCTCATAATAGAGAGAAGCTCTTTCTTTGCCAAACCCTAGAACCTCGCCCTTCCGGAAGCCACCAACCGTCTCAAAGAAGACCTGGTTGGGATCCGTCTCCGAGCCACTAGCCTGAGACTCCGAAAGGTTATGGGTATATTGTTCTTGCAAATTATGGAGTTAGTTCAAATAATTCCAAATAAAAGAAAAATAAAGTTGACATGCAAATTTTGTTGCATATTAGGGGCGTTTTAGTGTGTTTTCGCGCCCAACTTATACAAATGCTACCTATTACACGGTTTTAAAGCTCGATCATGTCATATGCTATTCATTTAAGCTTTTTAGGTCTTAATGTAACGCCCCAGATTTTGGGCTAGTTTCGTGTTGGTTTGCTAGTAATTATTGTTGTTGCGGTGCATGGTCTAAATTTATTTTAGACTATTTTTAATGCTTGAGTGTAACCATTTTATTTAATGGTTTATTATTTCTTAATTTTTATTCTAATTAATTAGAATTTTATTATTTAATTTTCTAATTAATTAATTAGTTTTGGGCCAAGTGCGAAAATAATCATGATTAGTCATGAATTAGTGCAAATGGCCCAAGTGAACATTGAGCCCATTTGAGCAAGCCCATAGCCGGTTCTCTCTCTCTCTTTAGTGGCTTGATTTGCCACTTGCCATGCATTCACACCTAACTAACTTCTATAAATAGAAGTAGTAGTAAGGCATGAGGATCCATTTGCCATTTGCTCATCTCTCGCCATCACTTTTGAAAGCTAAAACACTCCCTCCTTTGCCATCTTTCCACACGCCTATTTGGGCTATTAAACACCAAAAACAATTATTCATCATCTTTTCTAAACCAAAACTTAAAGATTCTACATCCTTTGATCTTTAAGTAGCAAAACTCAAATTAAACCTCCATAATTCCAAGCAAGATTGTGTGTTCGGGTTGGTTTCGGGACGTGTTCGTGTGGGTCAAGTGGGGAATGAATCGTGGCTGGTTCGTGGCTGAATCGTGGCTGGTTCGTGGCGGAATCATGGCTGGTTCGTGGCTGGATCATGGTGGACGTGTGGTGCTTGTGTGCAAGGCCGAGGTGGTGCTCGTGTGAGGCGTGACTTTGGGGTTCGTATGGGGCGAATCCGGGCAGCTTCTTGCGTTGTTTTTGTGTGTATATCTTCAATAAGGTAACATACTTTCTCAATCTAATTGGTATACTATGATTCATAGTATAGATTAAATGTTTGAAATTGGTTTTCTTGAAGTTTAAACATGATTTTAAGTATGTTTTATATTCTGGTTGGGAAGTGATTCTATGATGAATTTAACGTTTTTAAATGATGATTTCATGATTTAAAGTTATTATTAAGTTTTATGAAAATCGTGTTCAATTTTTGGTGAAAGTTGGATGATTGAAAGTTGATAAAATTGTTGTTTAAAAGTGTTGTGCTATGCGTGATTTGATGATGATTATTATGGGTTTAATTCTTGATTGAAGATCTTGAATCTTGATTGAGTTCTTGATTGAAGATCTTGAATCTTGATGAGTTCTTTATGGGTTCTTGATTAGTTCTTTATGAGTTTTGATGGGTTCTTGATGAGTTCTTGGTCGAGTCTTGAAGGTTAAAGAAAGTAATTGATGAGTTAAAGAAAGTGATTAAATTGATAAAGAAAGTTAAAGATAGAGTTAAAGAAAGATAAAGAATGGTTTAAAGAAAGTAGAATATGGTTGGTTAGACGCAAGATAAAGGCGTAAAGGCAATCTTGAGAATAACTTCGTGTTTTAACTAATTATTTTCGAGAATCAAGGCGCAAAGGCAATTCTTGAAATTAATTTAGTTATGATATGGAATGTTTGGTTTGCATGTTATTTTCTTAAGTCAAGGCGTAAGATGCAACTTAAGAGGTAACTCAGAATGTAAACTTCGGATTTAAGATTTAAAGATTCGCTTGATTTCACTATTAGACGCCTATTTCATAGAGTAAGATTCTATGTTTTGGGTTAAGACATTGCCCCTATTCCATCCGCGGTATTGGGATGGTTGGAGTCTTACTATGTCGTCTTTAGATGTAGATTTCCAGTAAGATTGGTTTCACAGGACATGAATTTCCAGTAAGATTGGTTTCATGGGGTTGGGAGTAAGATTCTCAATCCTGGCATAGTAGAAAGTTCGATCGCGTAAAAGGCGTTCGTACGAGCGTAGTCCGGTCTAATATGTGAATGATTGCACCAAAGATAATGGAATAATGGTTATTGGTCAAGTTAGTCGTGTCGGTATACGTTTGGTAATTAACTATTGATTTATTTGATTTATTCTATGATCTTGTGTATCCCCGTTAGGGTGGGACAGTTATGTTACTCGCCACTGACGGTGGACTGTTGTTTACTTTTCAGGTAATTCTGATGATGAGGTTCTTGCTTAGCTTTGGGTTGGGCGAGCGCCAGTTTTTATGATTTAGTTGTATTTTCATTATTTTGTGATTTTGGATAGTCTTTGGACTTGTATACGTTTGTTTTAGACTCTGACATGTGTTTGGAGTTTTTCGTATATTAGATTGTATAGTTTGACTTTTGGTTTAGTATTGTACAAACTTGTGGGTATTTGTACTTTTGGAGTTATAATAATAATATTTGAGGTATTAGTTTTATTTCTTAAGTATCTAAGTTGTTAGTTATGACTATTTGACTCGTCGGTTTCTTCCGCGCCGATTTAAGCGAGTCGGGTCGTCACACTTGATCCCAGACGTTTATACATGACAAGGTCAGATTGGGCCGTGAAAGGGCCATTTTAAGCCATTTTTGGGAGTTTTTTTTGGCATTTTCGCTCCTAACTTGCAACTTGTCTATCGATTCCTAGATTTCAAACCTTAAGCCTGAGACTCCGAAAGTTTATGGGTATATTGTTCTTGCAAATTATGGATTTAGTTCAAATAATTCCAAATAAAAGAAAAATAAAGTTGACATGCAAATTTTGTTGCATTTTTAGGGGCGTTTTAGTGTGTTTTCGTGTCCAACTTATACAAATGCTACCTATTACACGATTTTAAAGCTCGATCATGTCATATGCTATTCATTTAAGCTTTTTAGGTCTTGATCCCACACGTTTATACATGACAAGGTCAGATTGGGCCGTGAAAGGGCCATTTTAAGCCATTTTTGGGATTTTTTTTTTGCATTTTCACTCCTAAATTGCAACTTGTCTATCGATTGCTAGATTTCAAACCTTCCACACGTCCTATAATAAACTATTATGCTTACTAGGGGCTGATTGTGTTATAACGACACAACACCATTTTAGGCAAACACTTGTCATTTTAGGCTATTTTGGCAGTTTTTTTTTGGCAGCTCCTAACTTGTCACATGTCTATCGATTTCTAGATTTCAAAACTTACACACGTCCTATAACACACTATTATGCTTACTAGGGGTTGATCACGTAGGTTATAATGACACAACACCATTTTAGGCAAACACTTGTATTTTAGGCCATTTTTGGGGGGTTTTTTGGCATTTTCGCTCCTAACTTGTCACTTGTCAATTGTTTGCTAGATTTTATAACATACACACGTCCTATAACACACTATTATGCTTATTAGGGGCTGATCGCATTGGTTATAATGATATAACGCCATTTTAGGCAAACACTTGTCATTTTAGGCCATTTTTGGGGGCTTTTTTGGCATTTTCGCTCCTAACTTGTCACATGTCTATCGATTGCTAGATTTCAAACCTTACACACGTCCTATAACACACTATTATGCTTACTTAGGGCTGATCGTGTTGGTTATAACGACACAACACCATTTTCGGCAAACAGTTGTCATTTTAGGCCATTTTAGGTGAATTTTTGGCATTTTCGCTCCTAACTTATCACTTGTCTATCGATTGCTAGATTTCAAAACTTACACACGTCCTATAACACACTATTATGCTTACTAGGGGTTGATTGTGTTTGTTATAATGACACAACACCATTTTAGGCAAACACTTGTCATTTTAGGCCATTTTTGGTGAATTTTTGGCATTTTCTATACTAACTTGTCACTTGTCTATCGATTGCTAGATTTCAAACCTTACACACGTCCTATAATAAACTATTATGCTTACTAGGGGCTGATCGCATTGGTTATAACTACACAACACCATTTTAGGCAAACACTTGTCATTTTAGGCCATTTTTGGGGGTATTTTTGGCATTTTCGCTCCTAACTTGTCACATGTCTATAGATTTCTAGATTTTAAAACTTACACACGTTCTATAACACACTATTATGCTTACTAGGGGCTGATCGCGTTGGTTATAACGACACAACACCATTTTAGGCGAACATTTGTCATTTTAGGCCATTTTTGGGTTTTTTTTGGCATTTCGCTCCTAACTTGAAACTTGCCTATCGATTTCAAGATTTCAATCCTTACTCACGTCCTATAACACACTATTATGCTTACTAGGGGCTGATCGCATTGGTTATAATGACACAACAGCATTTTAGGCAAACACTTATCATTTTAGGCCATTTTTGGGGTTTTTTTTAGCATTTTCGATCGTAGCTTGTCACATGTATATCGATTGCTAAATGTTACACACGTCCTATAACATACTATTATGCTTACTAGGGGCTGATCACGTTGGTTATAACGACACGACACCATTTTAGGCAAACACTTGTCATTTTAAGCCGTTTTAGGTGAATTTTTGGCATTTTCGCTCCTAACTTGTCACTTGTCTATCGATTGCTAGATTTCAAACCTTACACACGTCCTATAACACACTATTATGCTTACTAGTGGGTGATCGCATTGGTTATAACGACACAACACCATTTTAGGCAAACACTTGTCATTTTAGGCCATTTTAGGTGAATTTTTGGCATTTTCGCTCCTAACTTGTCACTTGTCTATCGATTGCTAGATTTCAAACCTTACACACGTCCTATAACACACTATTATTCTTACTAGGGGTTGATCGCGTTGGTTATAACGACACAACATCATTTTAAGCAAACACTTGTCATTTTAGCCCATTTTTGGGTGTTTTTTTTTTGCATTTTCGCTCCTAACTTGTCATTTGTCTATCGATTGCTAGATTTAAAACCTTACACACGTCCTATAACACACTATTATGCTTACTAGGGGCTGATCGCATTGGTTATAATGACACAACACCTTTTTAGGCAAAACACTTGTCATTTTAGGCCATTTTCGGTGTTTTTTTTGGCATTTTCGCTCTTAACTTGTCACATGTCTATCGATTGCTAGATTTCAAACCTTATAAACGTCCTATAACACACTATTATACTCTAAACAACATATCCTAAGTCATAAAAAAGCAATCCTATTCGTACTCATCGACTTATAACCCGGAAATCCGCTCTAAACATCAAATGCAAATCATAAAAAATCAATCCTATTCGTACTCTTCACCTTTGAAGCCGGAATTCCACTCTAAAAATCAAATGCATAGTAAAGAAGAAAGCATTACCATCACTTCCTTGGCCTTCTGGCTAATCGGAACCGGATCCTTCCCTGGTTGCTTCTTGAATTGAGTATCAAGGAAGAGACCGTAGCATCAGGCAACTTCCCTCCTTTCGCCTTAGTCAACACAAACAAATGTGCGTACGGGGAGGTGATATAAAAAAATGTTAACGAACGAGCATTTACAATACTTGAATGAAATAGTAAACTAACCAATTGCTTAGCTCGCAAAATGGTGGAGACATATCCCGCGAAGTGAGAGGCCGGGGCGCGGCCACTAGCGTTGCCGGCTCTCCTGTTTGCCTTCGCCCGAGCCGATCTCTCCTTGAATTTGTAGTCATTGAGCCTGCCCTTCATTGCCTAGTACATCTCATCACCAAGCCAATTTGGTCGGTCTTTCCACTTGTGAACTGTGTCGTTGAATATGTCATTCAGCCCCGTAATCCAGCCTTGGTCTCATATGCATCCCGCACTGTGCCTTCATGCTCAGGCCTCCAATTGTACTATTTCTGCATTAGACAAAAGATAATGAAATATGTTAATGTAAGAGATTATATTTTTTAAAAAAAATATTTGTATGAAATTACAGAGTTCGTCTTTCTCACCTTCCACATGTCCCACCAATGTACCTTGGTCGCCTAAACTACCTCAGTGTAGTTCTTCCAAGGCTGATGGAAGTAGGACTTAATGACGTGTGTTATTGATCGAACTACATTGCCCTTATCAAACCTTGCACATGAAACATAGTAAGATTAAAAAACATATGAATACAACTTAATTTCAATAGTCAAAACATTAAAAAATTACACCAAAACTCACCATAGGCCATCGGGTTCCAATAATTCTCGAACCCCAGCTGTGGATGTAGAAGGTTCGCCCTGATCAATGTCGCCACCCTCAACCTCACCAGTATGTCGCTCGGGTGATCGCGTCGGAGTAGTCTCAGGCGGCGGAGTAGAGTTAGACAAAGGAGTGAGCTGAGGCAGAGATCGAGTAGTCTCATACCCCGGAGTGATCTGAGACGGAAGAGTAGGATCAAACGGAGACGACGTAGGCTGAGACATAGCAGCCTGAGACACAGATGCCTGAGGACGAAGAGGACGATGTTGAGGCCGAAGCGGTGGTTGTGGCGGTAATGTAAACTGAGGTGCCTGGAACCGTGGAGCCTCGAACGATGGAGCGTTAAACTGGAGCTGACGAGCTGCCCCGTGATCCAGGAGACGAGGCTAAGAAGAAAAGGAAGGTGAAATCACTGACCGTCTCCTAGACGACTCAACACGACGATGAAGGTCACCAGGACGCAATATCGGCGTATACCAAGTAGGACGAAAAGTCCCAGTAGGTTGAACTGAAGACTGAGCGGGAGAATGCTGGCGAGGCGGGAAGTCTTGGCTCTGAGCCTTCGACTTAGCCAGGGACCGAGATGTGTCTTTCGGACCACCACGCCGTTTTGAGGACATGTTCCTGCATAAAGTAATGAGTTAATTATTCGGACGGTTAATAGTTATTGACAGAAATCACAATCACAAGTAAAATGATGGTATGAAAACGTACCCCAATTAACTAACAATGAATATTGCCCTGAGCATGCACAAGCATTAACAAACGCGAATAATAAAAGTCATACATCCAAAACTAAACAATCAGTGTTAATATATTTAAGAAGATCGAGGGGAAACTTAATAAACTTAAATTTCCTTGAATTATTACATTAATTTTGTTTTTCTTTTCAAATTACAATGAATTGCTACAATTAAATTTAATTTAAATTACATCCTAATGAAACAAACTGATGTCATCAACGTCCTCATCATCATCATCAACCATGTCATCAATCTCATCACTACTAAGCTCCTGTCCACTGTCATCGTCATGTTCATCAAGACTCGGAATTACCTCATCTTCGTCATCATCACCCTGAATGACCTAGTAGTCTGGGATCTCGTTCGGAGAACATAGACCTACGAGAACAAGGGATGTTTCCTCTTGTAGAACATCCAGGTCCACCGATACATCAACCTCTGACCTAACTTTTGTCTCAAACACAGCCCACCACTGCACTTTGTCTCTCTTCAGGATAGGATAAGACGCATAAT
This sequence comes from Salicornia ramosissima, assembly GCA_951394345.1. NCBI lineage: Eukaryota > Viridiplantae > Streptophyta > Magnoliopsida > Caryophyllales > Amaranthaceae > Salicornia > Salicornia ramosissima. The sequence goes on from OX596239.1 coordinate 25,355,759, forward strand.
AAATCTAACTGGATTGGCAAGACACAATGAAGGGGTCGTACCATGGGAGTGTCCTAGTGTGATTGACCTCTACAAGTCTATATTTCTTATGAATGTTCATGCCCATATCACAATCAAACCAACTGCAGTTGAACAATATCGTTTTGTACTCTGCGTCACTCCCTTGGTAAGACAATTGTAACACCTCTTCCAAAGTGTCTAAGTAGTCACCCCTTCCTTCACTCTCAACATACACCCCATAATTCATGTTTGACTTGTTCCTACCATAGCTTTGTGTGTAGAAATTGTACCCATTGACGTAGAATTGATTCCAAGTTGTCACTTCTTTCGAGGGACCCATCGCGAGAGCTCGTGTGACGTCATCAACAGACTGTGTCCGAAGCACCTAGATTTGTTGAGTGAGTCAGTAAATAAAATGATGGTATGTAATTAAAAAATTGGAGAATTAAGGGATTAGGATTCCTCACTTGTGTCCTTAACCATGTTGGGTATTGGAATTCGCATTTGATCTAGAAGTCCTCCCTCTTTATTTGGGGATTTGACTGCACTATGTGATCCTCAAAATTCCTATTATAGCGCGCAAGTTCGATGTTAGTCAGCTAAGGCGGCATGCAATATGGTTTTGTAATCTAAGACAGTTGAACTAAGAAAATTACCTTTCATAGTCACTTAGTATCCCACAATTTGCGAGGATGTACAGATGGGCTCGGACGTACTTCTTGTCTGTCAACCAACGTTTACTACCACTCGTTGTTGGTCTACCACAATCCTCCCTAAACAATTCAGGGACATTGACACCATGTTGGCTTTCCACAACAGGATATGCATTTCTACCCAAGTCCCTCGACTTGGTATCAAACTCCGACTGAAAATACTGTGAGCAGAAATTGGATATCTCCTCAGCCAGGTATGCATTGCATATAGAGCCTTCAACCCTTGCCTTGTTCCCCACTTTACGCTTCAAGTGGTTAAGGTACCTGTGGGTAAAGGAAACATGAGCAATGTAAATGTCACTTCATAAGAAATGAGTAATGGGGTATAAACGATTACAATAACTCACCGTTCGAATGGGTACATCCATTTGTATTGAGCGAGACCCCCAATATATGCTTCATGTGGAAAGTGTACCAGCAAGTGCTCCATAGAGTTAAAGAATGTCGGGGGAAACAATTTCCAACTTACATAAGATCTCAGCAATGTTCTTATGTAGGCGGTCCATCTCACTCAACGTGATAGTAGGAGCACACAAGTCACGGAAGAATTGGCTGATTTCAGTTATTGCCTTCCAAATATGAAGGGGGGCAACTCTCTTAGGCAAACAAGCAACAACCGCTCCATAAATACATGACAATCGTGACTCTTTATTCCATGGAGCCTATTTTTTTTAATCAACACATCGGCTCAAGTTCGAAGCTTACCCGTCAGGAAACCACAAGTCTCGGATCCATTCACATAATACCTTCTTCTGCTCCTTGTCAAGTGCGTAAGGTGCCTTGGGCATCAGCTCATTATGTAACGACTCGGATTTTTGGGCCGTAAAATTTCGTGTAAAATTAAGCCTTTAAATCCGAATCATCCGATTTGGGCCCTAAGACTTAATTTTTATTTAATTGATCAGGCCCAAAACCCATGTTTGACTCCTCCTAAAACCGGCCCCTTACTATATTTTCCTTTTACTTAATCAATTTAATTTATTTTCCATAATTAGCAATCAAAATCTATTTTGTTTAAAACCTAAAAATCCTATTTTTATTTTCCTAACCACCCCACTAAATTTTAGGAAACAAACTCCTATTATTTCTCCCTATCCGGCCCCTTATTATTTCCCTTTTTATTTTCACTTCCTAATCTAACTCCTAAAATCTAGTAACTAACTCGTAAAATCCCTCGTATTATTTAGTAGTCCATCTACTAAAATCTAGTAATGTAATCCTATAAAATAATCCATCCTTTATACCTTAATCATTATATGATCAAACCTCAAAACAAAAACTTTTCTTTTCTCCTCTTTCTTTTCCCACAGGTCTTAGGCGTGCTTTTGTGTGACTTGCTTCGATAGGTAACTAGATCTCTTCTACTTAGGAATAGGGCTAGATTGCATAGGATGATAGGTTTAGAATATTATTTGATTGTTGTTCATACTATGCGTATAATTGTAATTATATATAAATGCATGATCTTGTTTACTTGTAAATCTATCATCATTGTTTGATGAAACTTGATATGGATATGCTTGGTTGACTTTTAATCATGAGACTAGTTAAATTTTGTCACGTTAATTGCATTCTTGGGCATTTTCTTGGTCTTCTTGAATTGTGCGCATAGTGGTATTAAAGGGCATGATTCTTCTTGAATGTATATTATGCGTGAAGTTTGTAGAGTTGCAAGCAAGAGTTTTTATTTGTTTTTATGCATGATTCGTTGACTTAATCACTCATGGGCACCGTTTAATTAATTTGTAATGGTTTAATTTGAATCATGATGTTAGCGCATAGTGTAGAGCATGATGATGTTGTTTAAACTTGAAGCTTTGACTATTAGTATATTGCTAGTATTATGCGTGTACTTGTAAAGTAAAAAGCATAGATTTTTATGTCGTGTTTTGTTGGATAGCTGTTATGATTACGAGATGCTACGTGATCTTGGATTTGTGTGTTGTTTTGTTTGGAGTCTTTCAAGTCTTGTAGTGTTGTGTCGTATCGAGCGCTTGAAAATCGTGCGTCTATCGGTTTATCAATGATAAATTGAGCGGGTCTATCGGTTCATCGGTGATGAACTGAGCGGGGCAAGTCTTGTTTGATTGTTTGAGAGTCAGAGTCGTGTCATGTCTATCGGTTGAAGATTGAGCGGGTCGTATCTATCGGTTGAAGACCGAGCGGGTCATGTCTATCGGTTTATCTATGATAAACTGAGCGGGTCTATCGGTTCATCGGTGATGAACTGAGCGGGGCAAGTCTGTTTATTTGTTGGTCATGTTATCGGTTGTAGACCGAGCGGAGTCTTGTTATTGTGAATTGATCTTGAGATGTCGTGTTTATTGAGTTATGTTATGGTTGATGAATGATTATGATTATGTTATTTTCTGCTGCGTAACATTGATGTTGTTTTTATATGTGTTTTGTACGTTATCGTTTAGTATTGTTCCTGTGTCTTCTAACCTATTATTTTATGTAATGTGGTCCTACTTCTAAGTAGAACAGTCTAGTTACTCGCCACTGATGGTGGACCCCTAATTCTATTTTGTAGGTAAACAAAATAGAGGCTAGAGTCGGGATGAGTTTGTTGAGCTTCTAGGCCCCTTTTACCTTTTTTGCTTTTGCAATTAGTTTTATTTCTAGTTTTTAGGACTAGATTTCTGGTTTCGTTATCTTTTTGTCATTGGGATTCCATTATTATTAATAATAAGTATTAATTCCACAAGTTTTAGTTATATTTTTATATTATAAATCAATTGGTAACTGCTTGTTTACGACGTTATCACTTATAACGTCGTTGCTAAAATGCGGGGTATTACAGTTGGTATCAGAGCTCTAGGTTAATCCTGAGTTTACTTCTTCATAAGTAAACTGCGAGATGTGTGCTTTATGTAATCCAGAGCATAATTTAGATCACAAAACCCTGAAACTGTAGTGTGAGCGGCTTTGGGTAGTAACCTGGGTTAGGATGTGTTTATTGTTTTTATGCCGTGTTTATTGCTTGTGTGTTATATGTGCTTCCTTATGAAATTTCGAGGACGAAATTTTCTTAAGGAGGAGAGATTGTAACGACCCGGATTTTTGGGCCGTAAAATTTCGTGTAAAATTAAGCCTTTAAATCCGAATCATCCGATTTGGGCCCTAAGACTTAATTTTTATTTAATTGATCAGGCCCAAAACCCATGTTTGACTCCTCCTAAAACCTGCCCCTTGCTATATTTTCCTTTTACTTAATCAATTTAATTTATTTTCCATAATTAGCAATCAATATCTATTTTGTTTAAAACCTAAAAATCCTATTTTTATTTCCCTAACCACCCCACTAAATTTTAGGAAACAAACTCCTATTATTTCTCCCTAGCCGGCCCCTTATTATTTCCCTTTTTATTTTCACTTCCTAATCTAACTCCTAAAATCTGGTAACTAACTCCTAAAATCCCTCCTATTATTTAGTAATTCATCTACTAAAATCTAGTAATATAATCCTATAAAATAATCCATCATTTATCCCTTAATCATTATATGATTAAACCTCAAAACAAAAACTTTTCTTTTCTCCTCTTTCTTTTCCCATGGGTCTTAGGCGTGCTTTTGTGTGACTTGCTTCGATAGGTAACTAGATCTCTTCTACTTATGAATAGGGCTAGATTGCATAGGATGATAGGTTTAGAATATTATTTGATTGTTGTTCATACTATGCGTATAATTGTAATTATATCTAAAAGCATGATCTTGTTTACTTGTAAATCTATCATCATTGTTTGATGAAACTTGATATGGATATGCTTGGTTGACTTTTAATCATGAGACTAGTTAAATTTTGTCACGTTAATTGCATTTAGGCATTTTCTTGGTCTTCTTGAATTGTGCGCATAGTGGTATTCAGGGGCATGATTCTTCTTGTATGTATATTATGCGTGAAGTTTGTAGAGTTGCAAGCAAGAGTTTTTATTTGATTTTATGCATGATTTGTTGACTTAATCACTCATGGGCACCGTTTAATTAATTTGTAATGGTTTAATTTGAATCATGATGTTAGCGCATAGTGTAGAGCATGATGATGTTATTTAAACTTGAAGCTTTGACTATTAGTATATTGCTAGTATTATGCGTGTACATGTAAAGTAAAAAGCATAGATTTTTATGTCATGTTTTGTTGGATAGCTGTTATGATTACGAGATGCTACGTGATCTTGGATTTGTGTGTTGTTTTGTTTGGAGTCTTTCGAGTCTTGTAGTTTCGTGTCGTGTCGAGCGGTTGAAGATCGTGCGTCTATCGGTTTATCGGTGATAAACTGAGCGGGTCTATCGGTTCATCGGTGATGAACTGAGCGGGGCAAGTCTTGTGTGATTGTTTGAGAATCAGAGTCGTGTCATGTCTATCGGTTGAAGATCGAGCGGGTCGTGTCTATCGATTGAAGACCAAGCGGGTCGTGTCTATCGATTGAAGACCGAGCGGGTCATGTTTATCGGTTTATCTGTGATAAACTGAGCGGGTCTATCGGTTCATCGGTGATGAACTGAGCGGGGCAAGTCTGTTTATTTGTTGGTCATGTTATCGGTTGTAGACCGAGCGGAGTCTTGTTATTGTGAATTGATCTTGAGATGTCGTGTTTATTGAGTTATTTTATGGTTGATGATTGATTATGATTATGTTATTTTCTGCTGCGTAACATTGATGTTGTTTTTATATGTGTTTTGTACGTTATCATTTAGTATTGTTCCTGTGTCTTGTAACCTATTATTTTATGTAATGTGGTCCTACTTCTAAGTAGAACAGTCTAGTTACTCGCCATTGATGGTGGACCTCCAATTCTATTTTGCAGGTAAGCAAAATAGAGGCTAGAGTCGGGATGAGTTTGTTGAGCTTCTAGGCCCCTGTTTACCTTTTTTGCTTTTGCAATTAGTTTTATTTCTAGTTTTTAGGACTAGATTTCTGGTTTCGTTATCTTTTTGTAATTGAGATTCCATTATTATTAATAATAAGTATTAATTCCACAAGTTTTAGTTATATTTTTATATTATAAATCGATTGGTAACTGCCTGTTTACGACGTTATCACTAATAACGTCGTTGCTAAAATGCGGGGTGTTACACATTACCCTTACCATCATCAATTAGCTCCAACTCTCGGTGCCTACAGACACTCTTCATGTCTTTCCTCGCACTTACAGTGTCAGACGTTTCGTCTTTCACGTCCATGACGGTGTGGATGAACTGCTCGAAGAAGTTCTTCTCAATATGCATGACATCTAAGTTGTGCCGAAGCAGCAAATGCTTCCAATACGACAGGTCCCACAAACATGATTGCTTATCCCATCCCATTTTTTTCTTCTTCAATTGCTTCAAGCATCAGGACCATCAATTGCTCTCGGTAAGCCCTTCACACACTGCCACAGTTCCTCACCTGACATGATATGAGGAGCCGAGTCATTTTCAACTCTGTTCTTACAAAAAGCTATCTTATTCTTTTGGAAGGGGTGGTCGGAATCTAAAAACTAACGATGGCAATCAAACCATGATACTTTGCCACCATGTTTTAGCCAAAAGGCCTTGCTTTTCTCCATGCAATATGGACACGCCTTTTTACCGAACGTGTTCCAACCTGACAACATACTATATGCTGGAATGTCACCGATAGTCCACAACAAGGCTGCATGAAGATTGAAATTTTGCTTCATTGAGATGTCATAAGTCAAGGACCCAATCGACCATAGATGCTTCAACTCATCAATCAAAGGTTGCATGTAGACATCTAAATTGTTCTTCGGATTTTTTGGCCCAGGGATAACCAAGGAAAGGAAAGTGAAAGGTTTCTTCATGCACATCGACGGTGACATGTTGTAAGGTGTAGTTATAATAGGCCAACGAGAATATTGCTTTCCAAACTTCCCAAAAACGGAAAAACCATCAGTGCACAACCCAAGTCTAACATTTCGAGGCTCGGACGTAAAGTCCTTAAAGGTCCTGTCGAAGTGCTTCCAAGCTTCACTGACACTTGGGTGAGCCATGTTCCCTTGCCCTCGACGGTTGTCAAAATTCCATGTTGATAGTCTGTATTTAGTTACTATTTTTCTTAGCTTTTATTTATTTGTTTTCTATTTTTTATTTAGTTTTGTTAGCATTTTTGGGCTTTTAGTTTAGTTTTTTTTCGGTAGTCCCTTTTCCCTTTTTCTATCTGATTTCCTCTATTTTGCTTTGTTTCTGCGTTTTCTTCCCCTTTTTGCAGGTCGGAACCAGAGGAGGTAAGTCGGGAACCTCGAGGAAGCAACAGAGTCATTTGCCAATGTTGGAGCGAAGAAGGCCTCAGCGGGCACTGGGAATTCCTCTGCGTCTGCTGAGATGGTTTATGTGTTTCAAGCATTTTGTAAGGAAATAAGACAATAGGTTTTCTAGGCCATGGCAGCGACCGCTGATGGATTCCCAGCGACCGCTGATTTTGAAGCTAACAGGGCATATTGAGCACACATAGAAGAACAGCGGCCGCTGACCCCAACTCAACGCCCGTTGTCCCCTTCCCCTGTTTTGAGGCAGTACAATATGAAGGATTGGAAGCGGCCGCTGACCCCAACTCAGCGCCCACTGCCATAAGTCTTCCCAAACTGCAAGCCTAGTATTATAGGTGTCAGTGGGCGCTGTCATCGCCTCGGCGCCCGCTGAAATGCTTTTGTTCGTATTTTTAGCTTATTTGTTTTAATTTTTGGGAGAGGTATAGATACCTTTATACTCCCTTTTTGTAAGAACATCACATTTATTACATTTTTCAGAATAGTAAACCTAGTTTATTTAGTTTTTCTCCCTTCTCTCTCCTAAATTTCCATAGATTTTCATCTTCAATCTTTAGATTAATTGTAGAAGTTCAAGCTTTTGGTTTGTAAATTACATTGATCATCCCATTGTTCTACTTAATGATATTGAAGCTTCACTTGTAACATTTCTCTACTCTTTCCTTTATTTTTACATTTAGTTAATTATTGTTTTGATGTTTGGTGATTGAATATTGCTTAAATTCATAGTTTGTTCTTATTTTCATGTTTGGTGTTGTTTTTAGTATGTTCATATTATTTTCCTTTATTATTCTAGCCATGTGTGAGTAGTCTCATTGCTAGGGTTTGGGGTGACACCTCTCAAAATCCTCCATGTTTATGTTTTAGTCAATTCTTGGCGTTGGTTGTGTTAATGTCGGTACCAAAGGTTCGTTGATGTTGAGTCTCATGTTTAGCTAGCATTAGATTCATAGGAGAATCCCCACCTAAGGACCGAAAGGTGAACGTGGATGATGACTCCCTTCGCCCGATTGATGGAAGCACCACGAAAGTTGGGCCTTCGATCAAGGGAAAGTTACCGGTCTTCGTGATTTGTGCATATGACTTGTTAGGTGTGTCTTTTACGAAAGTAAGTAGTATACGTCTTCCCGGTCGTCACACTAGCTCGAAAGAGTAGTGTGATCATAGAATGACCTCCTCTTTAACCACGACCTAAGTCTAAGTTTTGACCGATCCATAATTCATGGTGGTATCGAGTCGTTAATCCTCTAACCTTAGTATTTTATTCCTTGTTTTAGACCCCTATTTTACTGTATTGTAGTTAATTGACTTCCAATCTTTGAATCTGATTTCGACTTAGCTTGTCTATACTCATTGTCTTTGGTTAGCAAACGTTATTCTCTAGGGTTCGACCCTTACTTGCCCTTACTAGCATTAGTAAGTTCGAGTTAGGAAATTTACTTTTGGTAGGCTCGACGACGGCCTATCACATGTCATAGCCTCAGCAATGTTCCTAGTGGCAAACATCCTTTGCAATCGTGGTGCATGTTATTGGGAAGTACACCAGAAAGCCTACGGGAACCAAACTGTCATTCGAAGTCTTCTTGAACCAATTCGAACCGCAATGACGACATTTGTCAAGCTCAGCATCGTCCTTCCAAAATAGCATACATCCATTCGGGCATGCGTGTATCTTCTCATGAGGAAGCTCTAATCCCTTGAGTACCTTCATTGTGTCGTAATAGGTGCTACACTTAGTTTTTTGGGTGGTGGGGAGCGCATCGCTCAACAATGACCCAATAACATCTACGTACCTGAGTGGCAAGTTGAACTCAGACTTTAAATTGATCATTCTAGAAGCCATCTCCAACACAGAGATGTTGCACCCATCATACAACGGCTGCTCGGCATCCTTGAGCAACTCGAAGAACATCTTCACTTCCGCATTTGGTTCTTCTTCAGCCGAAGTTGCCTCCTCAAGGAATGGTGGGTCCGCGTTGTTCCCAAAAGCATCGACAACCATTTCCCGGTAAGGATTCGGATGAGTAGGAGATGAGGTGGAACCTATACTCGCCCTTTCACCGTGACATAACCATTCATAGTAGTTCGGAATGAACCCCTTCTTATACAAATGTACCTTTACGTTGGGCACATCCAAGTAATTCAAGTTTTTACACCGAACACACGGACATCTTATCTTGTCGCTATCATTGAGCTCAGGGCGCTGCTGAGAGAAGGTAACAAAATCATCCAACCCTTTGATGAACTCATCCCGAAGTTTGTGGTCCTTATCGTGTCTCTTGTACATCCAATCACGTTCCTTCCTTTTCATTTCGATTAAGCCTATTCTAAGTCATTAACAAATACCAGTTCAAAGCATTCAAACATCCTTTAATGTCTTCACTCCTATCTTATTTTAGTCTTTCTTAATTCTTCTTAAAGATTTCTTATGTAATGCACATGTATATATATTTAAGTCATATTTCCTTCTACTTTAATTGTATTCATTCACAACAATTACAAAGATTCATAATAAACTAAATACAGAGGCAATTTTGTATTTGAAAATAAATACAACTCAACTTTCAACCAACAATCATATTTCTTGATTTATCACCACATTGAAGTTTATTATCATTATCCTAAGCTATTGGGAACGAGTTTGTCAAGTTTTAGGGGTCCTACGGTTGTGTTGGGAACGAAAATGGCAGAAATTGGTCATTTTCGCCCTTAATAAGTTTTACTTGCCCAAACATTCAAGTTTGTTTTCATTATTCAAAGCTATGAGGAACGAATTTGTTGAGTTTTAAAGGTATGTAGCATTTAATTAAATACGACTCAAAATAATTCGACGAGTACATAACTAATTATCAAAGCTCACTCAAGAAGTCGACTCGTTATACATGAAAAATTAACTCAATTCCTATCAATTAGGTGATTCCTATTCACACATACATATACATACACATATTCACACATACATATACATACACACATACATATTAAAAAAAAAAAACCCAATAATACGTACACATACATACATTGCATATACATACATACATAACATATTCATACCAAAAATTCAAAAAATTCAAAGCTTCAAAAAAAAAATACATATACATACATACACTTTAATTTTTGAAAAAAATACATACATACACATTCTACATTCAAAAATACATACACTTTATTTTTTTAAAAAAAAAAAAACAAAAAGAACACATAATACGTACACATACATACATAACATATTCATACCAAAAATTCAAAAAATTCAAAGCTTCAAAAAATAAAAAAAATACATATACATACATACACTTTAATTTCTGAAAGAAAATACATACATACACATTCTACATTCAAACCTCCAAACACTTTAATTTAAAAAAAAAAAAAACAGAAAAAAAAAAATAAACACATAAATTAAAAAAAGAAAAAAAAAACACCCTTACCACGCGGAGAGGGCAGAAGCGGTGGGTCGGCGGCGGAGGGTGGCACTGCAATTAAAAAAAAAATTAAATTAAAACAAACCCTAAAAAAACAGGAAAAAAAAATGCAAAACCCTTATCACCACTACGAAATCGGTGGGAAGGGGAATGAGTGGAGTCCTCAAATGGCGGCAGGCGGCAGGCAGAGGAGGGCGGCAGGTGGAGGAGGGAGAAAGAAGCAGAACGGCAGCACGGGCGGAGGAGGGAGAAAGAGAAATAGAAATAGAAATAGCAAGACAACGACGGCGGCAAGCGTCAGCAGCCGGCGGTGGCGAACGGCGAGGGCTTGAGCGGCGAGGGCGCGGTGTCGCCGGAGTTAAGAGAGAGAAAAAGGAGTGAGGGGATCGAGCGAAAGACAAGAGAGAAAGGAGTGAGAAATAGAGAGGAGTCGGGTTTGAGCCGATTCCATTTAAAATTTAAAAAAAGATTTTACCGACCGACAAAGCAGTTGGTAAATTATTTTCCGATTGTAAGGACGGTCGGAAAAACTTTACGACTGTTTTCAGTCGGGAACGGTCGGTATTTGCCGACAATATTATTGTCGATCGCTAAAGTCGGTCGGCCGAACTAGATTTTGTTATTGTGTTAAATTTCATTAAGTAGTTGATGTACTAGAAAGTTTTTTTTAATCATTTTTTATTATGGGGCGTAACGTCTCGACTTCTAATCTATTTTATTTGATTCATTAATCTATAAGTACCAGTGAAATATGTATTAGTCGGCGCGTCACATACCTTGTTTCTTCACTAAGAAAGACAAGGCGCGGAAAATAACATAGCTTACTAATATTAGATTAAGAAAGCATAATTCTTCCAACAAAAGCTAAAATATTCGGTTACAAATTAAACCAACATATTTATAGAGTTCAAGCTAGAGTTTAATACAATTGTAACCTAAGAGAATTTTCTTATACGACTAGGTAGATAGCTTTAATATGATTATCCTCACCGCTTGTTCACTCTATTGCCTTCTTTGGTAACTAAAATAAAAAAAATAACATCATGAGCCAAAGCCATGTAACATACCACCATGACAATGTAAATTCATTTCAATTTATTTTATTTGAAAATAGGATATGATCTTTAGATGTAGTAACTGTGACGACCCGACTCGCTTAAACCGGCGCGGAAGAAACCGACGAGTCGAATAGTCAGTTCTATCATACTAACATACTTAAAATTAAAACAAAACCTCGAAATATTATTACTAAAACCCAAAACATACAATACCCACAAGTTTGTACAATACTAAACCCAAAAGTAATCAATACTAATAAGTAACTCCAAATACGATCAGAGTTGGAATATATAAACTATAATTACTAAATCCAAAACTAGAAACGAAATACAATCTAAACAACTCGCCCAACCCAAAGCTAAGCAACACTGCCATCATCAGAATTACCTGAAAAATTAACAACAATCCACTGTCAGTGGCGAGTAACATAGTTGTCCCACCCTAACGTGGATACACATGACCATAGAATACATCAAATCACCAAATCAGACATCCAACATACGATCATGCAAAACAACATATCAAACCAACAATAATCAACAATAATAACGTTATTGATAACGACATTGAACAATAATACCCAAAACTTGACTAACTCCCAATACTTAACTTTAGACTTATCTTTACTTAATCTTTGGCGCAATCATTTACATATTAGACCGGACTATGCACGTACGAACGCATCTTATGCGAACGAACTTTCTACTATGCCAGGATTGAGAATCTTACTCCCGACCCCATGAAACCCATCTTACGGGAAATCCATATCAAAAGACGACATAGTAAGATTTCCAACTATCCCAATACTGCGGATAGGATAGGGGCAGCGTCTTAACCCAAGCCTTAGAATCTTACTCTAAGGTTAGGCGTCTAATAGTAAAATCAAGCTAATCTTTAATCTTTAATCTTTTATTTACATTCTTAGTTAATCTTAAGTTGCATCTTACGCCTTGACTTAAGACTAACATGTAAACCATCGAAATTATCCTCAAGATTGCCTCTTTTGCCTTTTCTTGAGTCTAACCATAAACATTTACTACTTCTTTAATTAATCTTAATCATTTCTTTAACTTTCTTTGAACCTCTTTTAACTTTCTTTAAACTTATCTTAACTTTCTTTAACCAAGATTGTATAATCTACACTTAAGACTACATAATCATGATAAAAGAATCCTAGACTCATCATAACATAATCAAGATCCATAAAGAATTCATAAAGAATCATAAAGAACTCATAAAGAACTCATAAAGAATCATAAAGAACCCATAAAGAATCATAAAGAACTCAACCAAGACTCATAAAGAACTCAACCTCGATTCAAGAACTCAACCTCATATTCATCATCAAAATCACGCATAACATAGGCAATCTTCAACAACAATTTCATCCACTTAAAATCATCAAAACTTCATGGAATTGAACATGAACATAAACAATCATGAAATTATCATAAACAATCATAAAATAGATAGAATCAAGGCACGAATATCATTAAAACATCATCCAAACTCATACTTAAAAATCACGCATGAAATGACAAACAACCATAAAAAAACTCATCTAACAAGATTACTTAATCTATCCTATAATCATAGTATACAAATTAAGGTAAGATAATATGTTACCTTATTGAAGTATAAACAAATTACACACAAAAACTTGCTGCCTGGAAACCAAACCACGCGGCCCAAGCAACACGGTATCACCACAGCATCACCACGGCCTTGCACACGAACCCCCTTGCATGGCGTTGCTGCACGACCACCACGCTGCAGCCCACATGAACACCACGCAGTACCACACGGCCAACCTTTGAACCCCATACGAACACGACTCCCTTGCATGGACCATCACGCACGGCCTTCAATACGAACACCCTCTGGAACACGACCTTCAACACGGCCAGCCACGAACAACACGAACCAAACGAGTGAAACCCAAATGAACCAACCCAAACTAGAAGTCTTAAACAAAAACAATGAAGGCTAATGTGTTTTTAGTCACTTACAGATCAATGGAGTTTGAATCTTTAAGTTTGGGTTTTGAAATAAGGATGAACAAATGATGGGTGTTCATAAGCCAAAATAGGCGTGTGGAATAGGGGTGAATGAAGGTGAGAGTGTTTTGTGTTTAAATGTGGCAAAGGATGATCAAATGACAAATGAATCATCAAGCCTTACTACTACTTCTATTTATAGAAGTTAGTTAAGGTGTGAAAACAAGGCAAGTGGCAAAATTAAGCCACTAATCAAGAGAGGGGGCCGGTTGGGCTTAGGCTCAAATGGGCTTAAATGATCACTTGGGCCATTTGCACTAAATCATGACTAATCATAATTAAATTCGTACTTGGCCCAAACTTAATTAATTAATTAAAAAAATTAAGAAATAAAATTCTAATTAATTAAAATAAAATAAAATAAAAGAAATAATAAATCATACAATAAAATAGTTACATTCAAACAATAAAAATAGTCCAAATAAATTTAGACCATGCACAAAATAAAAATAATTACAAAGAAAATAGCCCAAAATCTGGGGCGTTACAGTAACACCCTTTGTAAAACATTTCATGCATAAACATTTTGTAACACAATTAAGACAAAGAACATAAACATAAACATTCTTATAACATTTCCCATTATCTTTTCCATTTATATCATTTCTTTTATGGTATCTAGTAAGTATAAACAGGATGTAACATGAAGCCTACCAGACATATCATAAACATAATACATGAAACAAACATTACCCAACAACGGGTCTTTTACTTTTCATTATTATGTTTCATTCCTGCTTAAGGAATTACATGTTAAAAAAAACCATTTAATAATAAATCCAATTATCAAAAGATCATTAATTATAACATTCATAAATATATTGTAAATTTGGATGAAAATAATAAAACATTTATCATAATTTAGATATCATTTCCACAAAAAATTTGCAAAATGGAGGTCGAAGGTGCCAGCAATATACGTTACCAAAATAAAAGTGGAACTTGAGCCATCATATCATAACTGAAGTCAAATAAACGAAAGAATAATGGTTAATCATTTAACCAATCATATCACATAAATTACCGCATATTTGTGTACCTGGCATCTTCCGCAACGTAAATCATTTATAAATATCATATTAACTCAACAATCATCTTTTACTATCTTAATCTACCTTACGAAGTTATCTGTGGGGACTACCCGCATTTCATAATCCTTTAATAAAATCATTTTAAATAACAAATAACGGAAGTACTAGGTGTCTGTAATTGGATATGTAATGATCGAGGTTATATACAAGATCCTCCTACTTTGTGTCTTTTCCTTCAAAACTTATGTTTTCAAAAACAAAATACTCATTAATCTGATTCTTGTCTAACTAGTTTACACTTCGGTCCGGTCTTTGCTCGTAGGGCCGAATCTTACATGACCCAACTTTCCTAATGTGCCAGGTCAGACATCTTACACCCTCCCCACGGCATCCATCTTGGAGAATGCCATGTCTAAACGACGACACACTAGGACTAAACTACCCATAAACCGTAGTAGGACAGTGATTGCGACTTAACCTAAGTCTTAGAATCTTACACTAAGGTTGGACGACCTAATCCACTTCAGTAAAGTAAACCTTAGTAGAGAACATGTAAACCCTATCTTAATCCTTGCTTAAGGAGAAAGCTAGTTACCTTATGAAATGATCAAATAGCAAATAAATCTCCTCTAAATGCACATAAGGTTCGAACTCCAATTCTTCAAAACACCAAATTTATTTGATTTGATTGTGGAATTAGTTAAAGATCTTTAATTAGGATTACAAACTTTAACTAAATATGTAGAACAAAAGATGAAAGATAAAATATAAAAAAGGATTTTCTAAGCTACGCCCCTGAATTTTTCATTTTTCTAAGTTGTGTCCATACTTTTTGAAACTTCTAAGATATGCCCCTCAACTTATTATTTTAATTAACAATGCCCACTTCATTATCCCATCGTTAATTGATCTGTTAAAAGGAGTTGCATTTTGTGGGAGGGTAATTTTCCCTCTAAAATTATAGGGTTTCTAGCTGATTTTCACCCTTTATTTTAGGGAAAATCAGTTAAAAGCCTTTTTAATTTTAGAAGGAAAATTTCCCTCCTACGAAATGCAACTCCTTTTAACAGATCCATTAACGTTTAGCTAACGGGGTGGGCATTGTTAATTAAAAAACTAAGTTGTGGAGCATAGCTTAAAAGTTTGGGCATAGCTTAGAAAGGCGAAAAACTCAAGGGCATAACTTAGAAAAATCCTTAAAAAATATAATGGGAAGAGAGGAGGGATGTGTGGGATGAGAGCAATGTAAAAGAATCAATTTTAGTCTATGGTTGAATATTAATAGAGAACAGTAATCAAGATAAAAAACTAGAGAGAAAATTGAATTCAAGATAATAATGATAGTTTGTTTGTTATTAAAATATAATTAAAAAAATGAAACAAATAAAAAAATAAAAAAATTTAAAAAAAAAAAGAGAGAACAAAGAAAAGGGCCGGAGGGGGGGGGGGGGGCGGGGGGGAGTAAGCGGTTTATTTGGACTAAATTTGGTATTAGGTTGGCTGAATTAATTAATAGACCATTTGAATCTTCTTTCCTAATTAAATCGTGGGCCTTTTTGATTTATTCTAAATTAGTAAGCGTAAATCTAATTTAGCCCAACATAATTATCTAATGTCTCAGGCTAGTTTTTTTTAAACTCAAAATTTAAATTTAACTTGTATAAGATATAATATAAATAAATTTATCCTATTACAGTTACCTATAAGGGAATAAGATTACTGGAAATTTATTCATAATTTTTGAAATGACTGAAAGGATAACTTAATTACCTAAAATTTAAACCTCGAGAATATAGAGTGTTACATACATGCCTTCAATTAAGGATAGGATATCTTCCATTCCATCATTATCGACTGCATGATCCTCACCTTCACGTGCATTTATGGTACTTATTGATGACTGCTCTGCTCAAGTGACAAACATATTGTTCTTCATGCTCAAGTGACGCGAGTGACTTAAGTATAAGTTTCCAGTTAAAGGTGCCGCTGAGAAATTATAGTGTATCGATTACTTATTGTATGATAGATGATTGCTATGAATGACTGGAAATATAGAAAAGATAAATCGAGCTTAAATCTTACATGAAATTTCCAGACAATTGTGTCAAACCCACCGATGGTGGGGTGGTGAGTGCTGCATAAGTGCAAACGTAGTGAAAATAGCACAATATGAGTTACCGATTTTCCCAATCAAACATGTCAATTTTTACTTATTGTTTTTATAGGGGTTATAGATACGATTAGCGAAATTTCAGGATACAATTTCCTAACATCTATAAATTAGGATCGCTAATAATCTCTATTATATAAGCCAAGGGGGGAGCCATGGTGTCCCCCCTCAAAATGTCCATCTTGCCCCTCAATAATTCCTAAAATTTCAATTTGTATCACCCCTAATTATTAAGGAAAACTATTACAATTTTGGAACTTTTGAAAATGAAAATAGTATAAAATATAAAATTCAAAAAATAAAACAAAATTTTCAAAATTAATATTTTCAAATTCTCTATAAATAGACATACACATTGATATATTTTACAAATAAAAAATTTACATTATGATTATCGTAGAAATTTGGTAGCCAATAGAATATTCTGAATAAAACTTTGCTTTCGTTCATTGTTGTAGGATGACCGAACGAAAGGGAATTTTTTTTATTATATAAAGTTTTTTTAAACAGATTAATAGATGTATTTAAAATACAATCGCACGCAATGCGTGTATAGAAAGCTAGTAATTAATATGAACAAAGTATAAAGGACAATCGTTGAAGCATGCTTTCAATATTAAGAACGGAGATCTAGAGCCTCAATTGATGCTCCTCTAACCAGTCAATAAGCACTAGATTAGATCCCACGTATGCTAGTACGGAAGAGATGGATCAGTACTCACTCTCTTATATTTTTTTTTTTTTTGTAAAAACTGTTTGGACACTTTTGTTAGGTTTTAGGATTTTGTAGTTTTGTTTATGTTTGAACTGGGTGACAGAATCACCCAGTTCTCACAATCCTAATAAGGTTCATAGTACAAAAATAAAACCCTAAACCTAGTACTCAATGGGCTCTATTGTTTATGCCTAATCCTATGCTATTTTGTGTGACCTCATTGGATTAAGTTAAGCATAGTTGTAGGTCCAAAAACATGGACCCACTAATTATATTTATTCTCTAGCAAGTAAATTTAATTGCCTAATAATTATATTTAGTAATTTCCGACAACGAGACGTATTCCTTCAATCTCCCACTTGTATAAAGACAATAGCGCAATTATAAATTCCTTAAGTCTCTCATTGCCAAATTGACAATACTTTGGTATTCTCAATTTAAGTTCCTTGATTGTTAAGTTCGAACTGCATGCTCAAATGAAGTTCAACATTTAAATTCCTCTTACATGGACATGCAACTTTCCAGTTCTCGTTCATCAAGAGGCTCTAACACCATTCCTACTAATTAATTAGGAGAACTTATTCACTCTTGTATAACCATAACTCCCACCCAATTCTTAACTTCACCTAATCATTGCTTGTATAACCTCCTTTTACAGCACGATGTTTAACAATGTCAATGTTAAGCTAATTATTTTGTGGTTATTAAGACATACTCGTGTCTAAGCAATCCACCAAATATAGATTTTCGATTCTACTTTTAGAATCTGATTGGTCATGTCTGAATGTATCAAACATACATCCATACAATCAATTAAACATCACTATATTTCCATATCCCGTGGAACTGCGCTATCAATTGATTATATGCTAGTTCTTATTATGTCCATTTTAGTGATTTTGACTAGAGACTTTAGATAAGATGTGATTTCAGTTTACTTTATAGAGTTCCATTATCAAAAAACTTTCGATAATTCTATTTAAAATCACAAGTTATTTGCACATTTTATTGAACTTCAAACCATCTTGAAAATATAGTCGTACAATATTGAAAATAAAGTCGTACAGGTTGATTAAAGAATAAATGTTTGGGGGGAAATCTAATTAGCAGCATAAATTACATAATATTCAAAATGAATTGAAATACTACAATAGTTGAGAATACAAACCATAACAATTGACAATGAAGAAATAAGAAAACTTAGGTTAGAATTAGAAATTTTTGAATATTGAATCTCAGCATCTTAGAGGAAAAAAACAAACAGTGTTTGAATTAGGATCTCTCCATTTTCTTCTCTCCATTTCTTACTTTAGATGATGACACCTAATTTAGAATTATTATAAAAAATAAAAAAATTCCCTATATATTTTCCCTTAATACATCTCCAATCATTGATTAAGGAAATGGACTCTCCATTTCCCCTAAGAAATGGAGAGGATCCTAACTCAACAGTGTTAATTAAGGGAAAAAAAGACACAATTGACTGTATTTACTCGGTATAAGTGGTGAGAGGTGAATGAAAGGGCATTGATAACATAGAAAATCATATCTTTGGAAAGTTAAATTTGGACAAAGTATTAAAAGAAGAAGAACAAAAAAAGATGACATCATCAATGATTTAGGCGGGAAAATATTTTATGAGAGAGTGTCATGTGTACATTTTGAGGGTAGGATGATGTAAGCGTTGTTCTTTTTTAGTATATAGTTATAGAAGTTATAGATTATAGATAGATTATAGATATGCTCTTTAGAATGATGATGAGACTTTTGAAAAATGTATTATAAATATATAATTGGAGTACAAATGAAAATTTAAAGACACTTGTATGATGCTGTTTGGCCAAACCGCATCATATAACTATTCCTATTATATTATGCAATTTTAATTAAACTGCATCATATAATCAATCCTATTATATGATGAAGTTTAAGCCTAACTATATGTCATCATATAAGGACCTGTTTACTTTATCTTATTTTCAATTCCATTTAGTTCAGTTCTCTATTTCCTTTTTTTATAAACAATTATATTTAGCTCAATATATTCAGTTTTATTAACTTCAGTTCAGTTCAGCTGTTTTCAGTAAACTTAAACAGACCCTAAGTGTAATAACCTCTTTCTCTCTCTCTTATTTTATTTTATTTTTTTAAAACGAGAAGTGTAATAACCTCTTTAGTTGTTTATACTTTGTTTATTTTTCAAATAATTATCTAATTTTTTATTTGTTATAGAAACCTGACAATTTTACATGGCATAGTATCAAAATAATTTAGAACCTTAAGTTATGGTATTATGCCATTCTAATTGTTAGAAGCAAGTTCCAATCATAGTTCGAGTTTTGGAGGAAGTATGAACTTGTGAGAAAAAGATCAGAACAAAGGCAAAACCAAGAACTTATAAAATAGAGGGTTAGGTTAAACAAGTTTTCCAACGGAGAAAACATAGACCGCTTTTTTGAGAGACAATTGAGGGTACTTTGTATTATTGTGAGAGGTGGAAAACATTAATACAATTTTATTTGAGGGGAGGAAATCCAAATTTCCTCATTAAATGTTGGATTTTTAGAAGTTAATGAAAAAAATGAAACACTGAATTTAGAAAGTAGAAACTCAAAGTATATTACTCATTGTTTTCTCAATTGCAATACAAAGCAGTAAACATAACTAATTTATAGAAATAAGAAAAACACAAAATAGGTAGATATTCTCATGATCATTAACGTGCATAACAATACACTAACTCCACTAAACAAAAACAACAAAATGCTCCTAAATAATAGCCACTACTATTTTGAATCAAGCAACTAACATGCCCCCTTGATTCAAAATCTCAAACACAAAATCATTAATTTAACTTGTGAATTCGACACATTAACCTCAACACGAACTCATAACTGTAACATTGGACTTTCAAAATGATGACTGCGACTTTGACATCGACCACCTGGACCACATCCTTATGAAACACCATGAAAAGTTTTGCTCGCTCTACTCTTCAACTTTCTCGAAGCACTTCTCTTCGATCATTTGTGATGCACATTATCATCACCTACATCTTCTTTGATGCACTTCTCATCAAAAAAAACTTGATTGTTTGGTGCACATTATCACCAAACTTAACATCGACATTAAATGGAGCACTTCTCCCCATTAATACTCTTTGACGTTGTCTTGCGAATTGACTATGTCATACACCAATTTTTTCACGACGACAACCAAGACAACACATAATTTAAAACGAAACGACTCCTTGACGTCAAACATTCTTTTTTGCCCTCTTTTCACAATTTTTGTGCGCTAAAAGGGAACCCATCAACAATGCTCACAATTTTATTTTTTTTATTATTTTTTTTACTCTAATTTTTTTCATCACTCTTTTTTTCTTTTCTTCATCTCTCCTTCTCTTTTTTCTTGTCCTATCCTGGATCTAACCTGAAACTCTTGATACCATGTTGGATTTTTAGAAGTTAATGAAAAAAATGAAACACGGAATTTAGAAAGTAGAAACTCAAAATATATTACTCATTGTTTTCTCAATTGCAATACAAAGCAGTAAACTTAACTAATTTATAGAAATAAGAAAAACACAAAATAGGTAGATATTCTCATGATCATTAACGTGCATAACAATACACTAACTCACTAAACAAAAACAACAAAATGCTCCTAAATAATAGCCACTACTATTTTGAATCAAGCAACTAACATTAAACACTTTTCTATTTTAATTCCGCATGCACTTTGTTCTTAATTAATTTTATTTGTGAGTGAGTTCTTAATTTTTCGTCACAACGTAACGATCTTGGATATAAATGCTTCCGCGCAACATTAACTGCGTCCTATTGCTAGTTTCATGGGCGGACCCACGTTAGAACATGGGGGGACAGCTGTCCCCCCATTTTCGAAAATTACAAACAAACAGTATAGGGGTAAATATATTTCGCGTGTGAAGAAAACCAGGAGAAAACAACGTGGCTAAGCGGTAGTTGTACTCTTCAAACTCGCGTGATCTTTGGGTTCGATACCTAGCTAGCTCATTTGATACTTATGCTCCCTTTATTAGAGTGAAATTTTTTTTTCTTGGAAACATTTTTCCTCAAACTTGAGAGTAAAACTATTTTCCGTGCAAGTAAACATTGGAAAATTTATATGAAAATGAGTTTTCCAAGGTAAAATGTTTTTCATGGAAAATTATTTTACATAAAAAATGTTTTACATTCAAGTAAACGACCCCTAAGTAAAAAGAAACTAGCGTAGCTTCCTCTCGAAATAAATTAATAAATAGAACGGGGGCTAAGTTTAGTAGTTACCTTTTTTTCTTGAGTAAATAAATATATGTGCGCATGCTAACCACCTAATAGGTGAACTAATTAGATATAGTTTTCGAGGAAAACACATAAATTTTATCTAATCAACAGGTTGTAAAGTGTCATATTTTATGCAGACTATCAAAAAGTGTCATATATTTTCAGAAAAATAATATTGTAGAATGAAATAATTTGTGCAGACTATCAAAAAGTAGGAGCATAAAAAATAAACTTTTTTTTTGAAAAAAAATTCATAGGGAATGTAAGAATTTCCGCATTTTAGGTTTTAAATTGTAAACAAAACTTTAATTATTAAACAACTTATGTTCTGTAATAATTTTTTTGCCATCAAAGCATGGTTTAAAATCTCGATTTTGGTAGCGATCGCGGTAACAGTCGCGGAAGCACATTCGAGGGCAATGCAGATGCCAGATGGTCCGCGGCCGTTGCAGCCCAATATCTCGGTCGTAGTAAACTCAAAAAGGTTTACAATGCGGTGATTCTAATATCATGCACCCAAGTACATGATTTTTATCCAAGTACTTGGATATTTAATTCCGTCCCCCAGTTTCAAAATCCTGGGTCCGCCACTGGCTAGTTTTATATACATTTTGAGAAACAGCATCTGTCCTTATTGATAATCTTTAAAAAAAAAGTAATTATTCCTAGCTACTTGAAAATAGATAGGTAAAACTTAGGAGCTACGTGATGAAGAACACAAATTATAAGTTAATATTAATAATTAAGCTAGCGATGAAAACATCACTGAACATCCAAATATAACATACAGTAGTAATTTTATTTGAAAATATACAAACAAATAAATAAAACGCACTAAGATATATATAATACTAGATAGATGACAAATGCGAGAACACATGCATATATATATATATATAATACTCCGTATCTCAAATTCATATCAGCTTGTTGTTGCCCAGAAAGACTGTAGTGAGCACAGCTTCGTTCTCCAAAGACGCCTTCAGCAATGCGAGTCCCTGTCAACACATTACACGCACGCAAAACAGAATTAATTAAATTAATTTAAAAACATATATATACAGTATTAAAGATATTAAATTAATTGAGGGTTTTTCTTAAAACTACCCACCAGATTTTGCAAATTCTCAAATGTACCCATATTTTTTAGGGTTTCTTATGTGTACCCATAAGATTTCCAAAAATTCTCAATTGTAGCAAATTTTTTTATTAATTATGGTTTTTGTTTTTCTTTTCCAACTAACTTAAGGGTGATGTTAACTTTCGTTTGCTATCATAAAAAAATTGGCTACAATTAAGAATTTTTAGAAATCTTATGGGTGCACATAAAAAACCCTAAAAAAAGTGGGTACATATAAAAATTTACAAAATCTAATGAGTATTTTTAAGAAAAACCCATTACTTTAAAAACATATATATACAGTATTAAAGATCTTATATCATACCCTTTTTCTTTTTTTTTTATCTACTACTACTCCTACATTTGACCTATAAAATTCTCACAGTTTTATTGGGTCAAATTAATGTAGCATGCACGGAGGAGTACATAACGTAACATAAGATAAAGGAATAGGAAATCACCTGGTGGAGGTCAAAATCAACCTCCTTTTCCTCCAAGTAATCAAAATCCTTAATAAGGGACCTGATTAGAGTAAGTGACAATGGTTTGACTTCCAAATCATCCATCACCATATAGGGCACCACCTCTTTCACAAATCCAGCAGTCGCAGAAACAGGTGTCAAGCTAACTTGACCCGTGGTCCAGCTTTTACAAGATGGGCAAGCCAACCCCCGGCGATCGCTGACAATGTTAGAATGACTTTGACACCTGTATAACGTGACTGAATTCAGGGCATCCGCGTCTTTCAGTGGCAGCAGAGGACCCCTTAAGACCGATCTCCCGTTTAGCACCAAGTCTTTGTTGACATTGGACTCGTAGTACTGTCCGTCCAAACACTCAATACTTTTATAGAGTTTTCCGACGCTACCCATCACCATTCCTTTACGGTCATTGTCGTTTTCATCAGCAATTTGGTGATAGTTGAAATCGGCTACGTCATGATGCTGAATATGAAATCCACAAAGTCCTTTCCAGCTTCTGCAAACACTACCATTTTAGACTTTAAATCTACTAGGATCTTCAGCCTTATCTTCTTCGTCTCAGTTCCTGATGATGGCTGTGCCATTTCGATCGGAATGAAATTATATTCTTCTATTTTATTATATTTTATTTTTATTCTAAAGAGATCGTGGTATGGTTGATCGATGACTTGATGATGCATGGAGATCGATCAGAGGATTATCCAGTATATATAGAGTTAAAAGGAGAATGTCTAGGAAACAAGTAAACTGAAGTTGGCTATCCGTCTAAGCTAGGTTGCTTTATTTGGACAACTACACAACCAAGAAACGAATGCGAATATTTTAATATACTGTACCTATATATGTACTTGAATTAGTTACTTCTCCCATTCAATTTATTTTCGATAATTGTTTGGATATGTGTAATTCATTTTAAATTGATGAATTCAATTTCTAAAATTGAAATGTTACAATTCAAATGACAATTGTTTGTTTGGGTTGTTTTTAGAATTTGAAATGACATAGTTTTGTTAAGTATTTGAAATACACAACATTTGCTTGTTAAACATTTGGGTTGGGAATTGGGTCAAATCTAATTCCTAATCTTTTTACTTGCCAAACATGTAATTTGGCCCAAATCCATCATTTCAAATCAAATACTTGTATCCAAACATAGCATAAGTAAATTTTGGTTGTGAGGGCAAAATCAATAGACAAAGAAAATGAGCTATGTGATGAAATGAGGGATAGGAAAAAAAATAAAAGGTTTACAAAAATAGAATGAAAACATTTGTTGCAAATAATAATACTTCTTCCATTTCAAAAAGAATGCAACAATTAACATTTCACGCATACTGAGACATTACTTTGATCCTTAATAATTATCATTATGAATACTTAAAAATTGTATAAAGTTGATAATGTTAATATATATAGTATTTAACGATACGAATATAATAAGATCTCACTTGACTATATTTTTTGCTATATGTAAAGTTCAAAACTTGATCAAAATATGTATAATGTGATTATGTGAATAGTGAAAATTGCTGACTATTGCATTCTTTTTGAAACGAAGGGAGTATGAAATTTCCAAAACTAGAAATGGATACAATATTATAGTTTTTTATTTAATTAGTTTGCAATTATGTAATGTTGTTCCCCCAACTTCCACCCAAATTGATTTATGAAGAAGATGTGGTACGTGCTTATTAATTATTACCTGCAGGAACTCGTCTGCAATCCTAAGTGGGAAAACGAGAGGGGTTTTAAGAATGACTACATGAATAAGTTAGAAGAGATGATCGATCAATAGTGTACTTCTTTCAATTATATTTTTTTATACATTACTTTTACACACAAACCATTAAAACAAGGAAAAATTACATAGAATAAGCCAACATTTGCTCCATCTTTTCAAAATAAGCCAACCTTTGCGTATTTCCAAAATAAGTCAACCTTGTGCCACTTTAATTAATCTAAAACTAAGTTTAATTACACAAAACCGGTTTAGTAGGTCACTTAAGTTGATGGAGGAAAAAAAAAAGAAATTAAATTACTCTCTCTCTCACATACTATCAACCCTTTACTCTTCCTTCTCATTTACTCTCTTTCTTCTCCCAAAAAAAACTCCATTAACATACCTCCATTAAGCAAAAAAATCGAAAAAACGACATTGGAGATTGAATGTAGGAGATTGACTGAGCTTAGAAGATTGAATTTCAACAGCTTCGTTTGAGTGGCTTGCGATTTTGAAGAATTTCGTCCTCTCAGGTTAGAAATCCATTTTTCAATAATTGTAGTTTGAATGCTGAATTTAGGTCTGAATTCATTTTTTTTGTTGGGGTTTATTAGAATAGGGAAATAATTTTGAAGAATTTAGGTTTGAATTTGTAGTTTGAATTATTGCGTTTTTGAAGAATTATGTATGTATTGTTTGAAATAATTAATTAAGTTACATTCTAAATCTAAAATTTTGAATTTATTTGAAATAATAGAATGCATGTATGTAGGTATTAATTTTGAATTTATTTGAAGTGTTGTTTGAAGCTAAGTGTTGTGATTGAGGGATATTTGGAGTATTGTTTGAAGTATTGTGATTGATTGATGTTTTATTTGAATTAATTAGGTAAGATGACAGTGACACTGAGTTATTTTCATGGTGGTAATTTAAGTTTGTTCAAGCCAGTACTGGGGAATTGATTTACTTAGGTGGGAGTGGGAGAACCTATGAAGTTGATGTTGATGAACTTTATTATTTTGATATCATTGCTAATGCCAAAAATGTTGGTGATTATGCATCTGTTGGGGTTTTTTTTTATCTAATTCCTGGGTTAGATTTAAAGGAATGATTAAGGAAGGTTTTGGATGATTCAAATGTGAGAGATATTGGGCAATTAGTCTTAAAATATAGGACCATTGACATGTATGTCCAACATGAAAATGATGAGCCATCTTTAAGCCCACAAAGCCAACCCAACACAATAAAATTTTTTCAACCCATTGCAGCAACACCCTCTTCTCCTAGGCCTAAAACGTTGACACCTAGAAGAGGCCCATCTGCTGTGACCCTAACATCTACTCATTGGATTTATGTGATTCAAATTGGAGGTTGTAGCTCTCCTCAAGAGCTTTCCAACAGTAGGTCATAAGCCTTATTTCGTCAAGGAACAAGAGAGTTATGGTTATTTTAGTCCGAGCTGCGTAGACAGTCTATAGGGGCGCGCCCTGCGCCTCTGAGGGTGCTGCCAGCGCCCCTAATACAGTGAGCATCAAAAAGAAGGCGTGCCCCACGCCTATGGGGCGCTGCCAGCGCCTATGTCACAATAGCTTTACAAAGAAGGGCGCGCCCCGTGCCTATGTCACAATAGCTTTCCATAGAAGGGTGCACCCCCCGCCTATGGGGCGCTGCCAGCGCCCATATCACAGTAGGAATCAAAGAGGAGTTTGTGTAATACTTATATGATCAAATCACATCAGAGTATTGCAAATGTATATAATTTTTTCATTTTAATCTGAAAGTGAGATTACAAAACTACATTACATTGCCAATTTGTTGCTACCAATTGTGCATAACCCTTAACAAAAATATGCTAATTAACTACTTAAGATAGTAAAAAATAGTAAATACAAGACAACAAACATAAAACTAAAGCTTGTAAGACGAAGCAGTTGTTGATGAATTTATGTTCTCAGCTCGAAACTTGCACAAATCATCCCTCAATACCCTGACTTCCTTCTCCAACATTTTCTTCTTCATTTGCAACATGTTTATTTTCTTTGTCTTAGATTTGAGCAGACCTTCCATTTCACATATGCTTTTATCTTTCCCAATAAACTTAAGTTGAAGATCTTCAACAATGGCACTGTAACGACCCGAATTTTTGGGCCGTAAATTTTCGTGTAAAATTAAGCCTTTAAGTTTGAATCACCCGATTTGGGTTCAAAGACTTAATTTTTATTTAATTGATCAAGACCCATTAACCCTCATGCCATGACAGGCCTCACGGCCCTCCCCTTTATTTTTATTTATTTGCCTTAATTATCTAATTAGATCTATTTTGTCTAAACCCAAAAACTCTACTTTTATCTCCTAACTACTCTACTAAATTTTAGGAGCACCAAACCATTGCTTGACTCCTCCTAGCCATCCACCCCTATTATTTTCCCCTTAATTCACTTCCTAAACTAACTCCTAAAATCTAGTAAACTAACTCCTAAAATTTTGTAGCCCTTCTGCTATTATCTAGTAAACCTTATTCTATTTATACCCAAAAGCCTAACATTTATTTCCCCTTATTCATTATAACAACCTCCACACAAATTCTTCTTTCACTTCATCCATTCAAAATAAACATCAAAGATTGTTCTAGCCTTCAACCCATCATCAAGCTTGAACCAAGAAACGAGTTGTTAGGCGTGTTTTTGTGTGATCTTCCTTTAGGTAACTAGCTATTCTATTTAGGATTAGGATTAGATTACATGGAGTAATAGGATTAGAATAGTGTTGTTGTGTTTGTGTTATCATACATGATTATTTGGATAGAATAAGGTTTTGATTTCTTTTTTTATTCTTGATAATTGGTTTCTTGATTAATCTTTTTTGTGATATTACGTACTATAATCTTTCTTTAGAATTCTTGTATGATTATCATGAAATCTTGTTTGATTTGGAATAATTGGTGCGCATGATTACTAAGGCTTGGATTTTTTTTATATTGTTTCTATGCATATCATGAATCTTGATTGACCTTGTTATTCAATTGTATGATTATGTTGATAAAGTGAAGCTTTGACCGTTTGAATGCCTCAATTACATTAGCAGCATCAAGTTTGCATTTTTATTTTTATTTCATTGTTTACTACTTGCGCATCCTTGGGTCATTGGATCTTGTTATTAATTTATGTTATTCATGCCGTGTACTTGGGTCGAATTGATGGCTTGGTGCGTGTGTTGGCATTGATGATTTGTTTGGATTCTTTTGAGTCCTTGTCGAGTCGTGTTGTGTCGAGCGGTTAAAGACCGTACGTCGAGCGGTTGAAGATCGAGCGTTTATCGGTTCATCTGTGATGAATCGTGCGGGGCAAGTTTTGTGTGATTGATTGTGAGTCCGAGTCGTGTCGAGCGGTTAAAGAGCGAGCGTTTATCGGTTCATCAGTGATGAATCGTACGGGTCAAGTCCTTTATTGTTGGGAATGTTATCGGTTGTAGACCGAGCATTGTCTTGTTATTGATCTTGTGAATTGTGCGTGTTATGCATGGAAGCGTTGGCTTGATTTGGTTGATTGATATTGCTGTTCATGTTTGATATGTTTCCGCTGCTAACTCTGATGTTGATTATTTTGTAACCTATGAACGTTGTTGTTTCCTGTGTTTCTAACCCTCTAAGTAGGACAGTCTAGTTACTCGCCACTGAGGTGGACCCCAATTTTATTTTGCAGGTAAGCAGAATAGAGGTTAGAGTCGGGATGAGTTTGTCGAGCGTTTAGGCCCCTGTTTTCCTTTTCTGTTTTAGCCATTAGATTTATTTCTTGTTTTAGGACTTGGATTTTGGATTACTTTAATCATTTGCCTTTGGGATTTCATTATTAATAATATTAATATTATTTTCCATGAGTTTTAGTCACATTATTTCGTTATTAAATCGATTGGTAACTGTCTGTTTACGACATTATCACCAATAACGGCGTTGTTAAAATGCGGGGTGATAGGCCAATTTTAGGAACGATTTCCTTGACTCTTTTAACTTGTTTTCTGTTGTTTTTAGGCTTAGTTTTATTAGTTTTAGGCCTTTTTAGCTTAGTTTAGGTCTTAGTTGCATTTTCGTTGAATAATGCGTTTTCTTGCCATTTTTGCTAATAATTGAGCACTTTTGCGTTACTTATGCCTTGCGTTCAATCATGTAAGTATTTTGTGTGTTTTCAATCAATTCTTAAAAGCCGACAAGGGTCTTGAGAGGTCCCGAGAACCTTTGAGAAGTGTTTCGCAATAAAGCCAAGACCACAATCACCACTTTTGGAGCATATGTCAACTTTGAAAGGCCATAACTTTTTACATACTTATGATTTTAAGGCGATTCAAGTTGCAGGTTAAAGCTCGTTCCGATAGCTTCGAAACGCTTGGTCATAAACTAAATTCTGATAAGAAATGAAGGAGTTATGATGTTTTTAAATCTGGATGTCAAGCTGTCCAGCGGCCGCTGAGACCACTCCAGCGCCCGCTGAGATTTTCAAGCGCCCGCTGAATTGGCCAAAACAGTCGGTAGCTCATTTTTTGGCTACAGCGCCCGCTGGAGAGGCCAAGCGCCCACTGAATTTTTCCAAGCGCCCGCTGAGAAGGCCCTGTTCGTATCATTTAATCTGTTTTAGGTCTTTTCTCGTGCTTGTTTTGGGGAGTTGTATAAATACCCCCTTTTTCTCATTTCACAACCAGCTGATGTTAGAAGCTCCAAGTTAGGGTTAGGTTAGTTTTTAGAGCTTTCTTATTCAATTCCTCTTGTAATTTACATTTTGTTCTTCAATTTATGCAAGTAGTATAGTTCTTCTTCTTCTTGTTCTTCTCTTCAAGGTACATTTTAATGCTTTGTTTCCTTTAGTTTCTTTTCATATTTTTATGTTCTTGTACTTAGATTTAAGTTCTTAGCTAGTTTTATTATTGTTTTGATGTTAGTTTAGTTGTTGTGTTAATTTATGTTATTATTTATAGTTAGTTTTTCTTGGTTTAGTTGATGGTTCTAGTTGCTATTTCTTAGTTTTAGGTTTTGGTTTTGTTGTTTTTTATTGTTCATAGTTTTATGTTTAATTCATGTATTTAGTTTTAGTTTTTATCATGCTTTTATTACTTAATTGTGAGTAGTTAATTTCTAGGGTTTGAGTGAAATTTCTCAAATCATCCATGATTGTGGTTTAGTTGTGTCTTGGACTTGGTTTGTGGAATTGTCGGTACCAAAGGATTCAGTATTGTTAAGTCTTGTGTCTAGCTAACATAGGATTCATTGAAGAATTCCCACCGAAGGACCGAAAGGTGAACGTGGGTGATGACTTCCTTTGCCCGATGGATGGAAGCACCAAGAAAGTTGGGCCTATTTAGTTTGTTTTTTGATTCAAAACCCTCCAACTTTTACCAAAAACATGTAAATAAGTTATATAAAGTTTGCATGAATATTATAGGACATGAATGACACTTAAAAATACAAATTAGGTTGATTGGTGAGAAGATGGGAACGAAAACTACCAATACGAGCCAAAAATGGCCTATTTGGTTTGTTTTTTGTTCCAAAACCCTCTAAACTTTCCCAAAAACATGAAAATAAGTTATAGAATGTTTATATCAATGTTATGAGTTGTGAATTAACCTTAAAAACATGATCTAAGTTAATCGGTGCCAAGTTGGGAATGAAAACACCAAAAACGAGCCAAAAATTACCTATTTAGTTTTTTTTTGTTCCAAAACCCTCCAACTTTTACCAAAAACATGTAAATAAGTTATATAAAGTTTGCATAAATATTATAGGACATGAATGAGACTTAAAAATACAAATTAGGTTCATTGATTGGTGAGAAGATAAGAACGAAAACTACCAAAACGAGCCAAAAATAGCCTATTTGGTTTGTTTTTTGTTCCAAAACCCTCTAAACTTTCCCAAAAACATGCAAATAAGTTATAGAATGTTTATATCAATGTTATGAGTTGTGAATTAACCTTAAAAACATTATGTAGGTTGATCGGTGCCAAGGTAAACCACTTAAAATGGCCTAAAATGACAAGTGTTTGCCTAAAACGGTGTAAAGTCGTTATAACCAACACGATCAGCCCCCTAATAAGCATAATATTGTGTTATAGGACGTGTGTAAGGTTTGAAATGTAGCAATCGATAGACAAGTGACAAGTTGGGAGTGAAAATGGCAAAAAAACCACCTAAAATGGCCTAAAATGACAAGTGTTCTTTTATTTATAATGTCAACTTTATTGTTCTTTTATTTTGAATTGTTTGAACTAACTCCGCGCATAATTTGCAGGAACAATATAACCAGAACCTTTCGGAGTCTCAGGCTAGTGGCTCGGAGACAGATCCCAACCAGGTCTTCTTTGATACGGTTGGTGGCTTCCGGAAGGGCGAGGTTCTAGGGTTGGACAAAGACGGAGCTTCTCTCTATTATGAGAGAACCTCGCGGCGACACGTTGGATCTGCCTACTCTCCATCAGTTTCCACTCAACTGGCAAAGATGACCGAGCGTTTTGAGGAGTCCGAGCGTGCGAGGACGGAGTTAGAGGAGCGAGAGCGCCGTCTGGAGGAGCAAGACCTCCAACGGGAGGAGCATCAGCGCCGTCTGAGGAGGATCAGAAGAAGCAAGCGGAGTACCTCGAGCAGATGAAGGCGCAGATGGACGCTTTCATGAGGCAATTCGGCGATCAGTCTTCCATTCACCGACGACCCCCCGACGATCGCACAGATGATTATGGCGGTTCTGGAGCCTTCGTAGTGTAGTTGTTTGTTATATTTCGTTTATTACAGTTTACGTTTTTGGAAACTGTAATATGTATTACATACTATTGTGTATTACGAATTATTTATATAAATAATATAAAATATTATTTCGTATATTTAATCTGTTTTTCATTAATAAATAATTTAATTTATTTTGTAAAGGTTTTTTTGTTATTTAATGAAAAGAAAAAAAAAGACATAACAATTTAACGACCGACAAACGGTCGGTATCCAAAAAGAAAAACAGCGAAAATGGCAAATATTAAAATTAAAAAACCGCGAAAATTAATTTACCGACCGACACAGGGTCGGTAAATTATTAAGCGCCAAAAAAAAATGGCTGGTAAGAGCTATTTTCCGACCGCCAGGCGGTCGGAAAATAGCTGCCCAAGTGTTTCTTTTAACTTTTTTATTTAGTCGGTACACGGTCGGTAAACAGTCGGTAAACTGTTTCCGACGGAGCGTCGGTTAGTAAAAAATTTTGACCGACTAATTATATTCCGACCTCCTTTTACCGACCGGAGACGGTCGGTAAATTGAAATACCGACCGTTAACGGTCGGTAAAAGGCGGTCGGCCGAGGCTTATTTTTTTGTTGTGGATGAAGGGAAAGTTACCGGTCTTCATAATTTGTGCTTATGACTAGTTAGATGTTCCGCCACGAAAGTAGGTTTGTGTATGTCTTTCTGGTCATCACATTAGCTTGAAAGAGTAGTGTGATCTTAGAATGACCTCCCCCTTATCCATGACCTAAGTCTAAGTTCGATCGACTCACAATTCATGGTGGTATGAATTGTGGATCTCTTAACCCTAGTCCCTTTTTATTCTTGTTTCCATAGTGTAGCTTTAGTTAATTCCCGTAGTTCTCTCTGCCTCTCACGACCATCCATTGACCTAGCTTGCTCGACGCTGATGCCTAGACTAGTGCGACGTACCTTCCCCGTGTTCGACACCCCTACTCTTACTACGACGGGGGTTTTTATTTGGTGAAAATCCCTTCTATCACGGGATGTTACAGCACCACCTTCAACTGGCAAAAACATATTGCAATTTGTGTCCTACACAAACCAACCAACACAAATCAAAACATATTATTGGAAAAACAGTGGAATTATTATTATTTTTTTTAAAAAAAAGCAAAACACATGACTTACATGCCATAGAGGGCATCCATAAAATTTGGAACCAATGTTGACTCCATGTCTAACAGTCCTGACATTCCCACATTTGCATTTTATTGTTGCAAACTTGTTTGAATTAGAGGAATTCGGAGAAGCATCTAAATTTCTAACAAACATTGTCACAAAATGGAGGAGAAAAATTGAGGAAATAATATTAAAAATGGAGGAAAATCGACAGAAATGGAGAAAAAAAATTAAAAATGGAGAAAAAAAACAGAGGGAAGGAAGAAGATCAAGAAGGAAGAACATGGGGATTAGGGTTACATAGAAATAAGAGAGAAGAAGAGGTGTGATGGTTCCAATGGTCATAAAATCGGAAGCAACATGTTACAACAGGTTAATAATTTGCCTGACTTAGTTTTAGATTAAAGTGGCACAAGGTTGGCTTATTTTGGAAATATGCAAAGTTGACAAATTTTGAGAAGATGGAGCAAAGGTTGACTTATTCTATATGTAATTTAGCAAATATGAACAAGGTTGGCTCACAAATTACAAACAAGTCAGGTCAGAATGGTAAATCTAGCAAATATAAATGAATCAGATGATGGATGAACCCTTAACAAATTGAGACAGATTGAGGATGATGCACTGGAAAGGCGCATAGAAGTGGTGCAATCTACTTCACAACTATCGGGATATGGCTTAGGGAAAACATGTTCAAATTAAGTTATAGCATACCTTGTACGGGGTACTCTTTTTTTTATTCAAGATTTTTAAATAATTGTCAATTATCCAAATAAAAGTTGCATTTCACATTTCCCATCTTTTTTCCCAAAAAAAAAAATAGAGGGAAAAGTTAATCAGCACCTCAAGAGCGTTAGATAAGATAACTTAAAACAGAAATATTAAATCTCTTATCTTATAAAAGAGAGGATGGAATCACTATTCATAAAAAATAGTGGACTACCTTAGCTTATTTGCCCCTCTTTTTATTGTTTTCTCTAAATTCCCTCCCCCATATGCCCCACTTATTGTTTCCCTTGATTCCCCCAATATGCCCCACTTATGTGCCATAATTTTTTCCCGCTCATTAAATTAGTAGTAGCCATAATTTTTTTTTTCTCTCATTAAATTAGTACTATAGCTGGATTTGCCTGTTCTTCTGTTCGTTCTCCATCGAATCGAAACAACACAATGAAAACAACATATGTTTTTTTTTTAGGTATTGAAAATAACATATGCTCAATCCAATTATTGTATGCAACTTCAATTGTATTGCCGTTGCCCACGGGGCGCCTTGCGCGCCCCGGGGGAAACTAGTGAATATGAACATTAATTACATTGATTAATGTGTGATTTTAACATGCATTCCAAGATTTTTACTATTTTAAGAAATATATTTAGTCCTTAGCTAACGCCTGGGACGTTCGTTAGCAGGATCGAAAAAATACGAAGTAATAATAATGGCTTTGGCACATCCGGCACCTTATTCCAAACCCTTTTCACGTTTATTACTCGTAGTTCCTTAAGGTTTAATTTTTAATTTCTTCATTAGAATTACATCATACTTCAAACATTACACTTCCTCCATTCCAAAATACTTGCAACAATTTCTTTATTTGGCAATTTTCAAAATACTTGCAACAAATTTTTACTTTTCATTTTTGTAACTCCTTTCTTTCTATCTCTCACCTCATCTCATACCCCCACTTTATCTCTCTATTACTTTTACACTCACACTCAAATTTTGTATTGGAGTCTGTTTCCTCCAAATTGTTGTGAGTATTTTGGAACGGAGGAAGTATTTCATTTCCATTACTTCTTCCGTTCCAAATTAAATACAGTGCATCTAAAAAGAACTCTGTTTCAAATTAAATACTTCATCTGTTTCGAAATATTTGCAAAAATTTGGTTGGTGCAGATGCCTTGGCAAATTTTTTGTGCGGTGTAAAAGTGATAGAGAGAGAAAGTGGAGTAAAAGATGAGTTGAGAGATAGAAAGAAATAAGTTACAAAAATAAAAAGTAAAAATTTGTTGCAAGCAATGGCAGATTTAGGGGGTTCCATAGGGGACAACTGTACCCCCATTCAAAAAAAAATTAAGTTCAATTAATTAATAATTATAATAATGGTTATATATTAAATAATAAACAGTGAATATATGAACCAAGAGTTTTATTATGGTTTAGTGGTTAAGCATAGAATGATGTCTATGTTGATTGGTAGGAGGTTGCATGTATGATCATTGATAGCTACTGTTTTTTTTTTGTTTTTTTTTATTGTCGAGTACTTATATAAGTTGAATCAAACACACCCCTATTATGTGCTTATTTTCAGAAAATGCAAATCATATCAGATCAGAGTAGATAAGAAAAATTCAGATCAGATAAAAGAAAATCAGATCAGAAAATACCAATTAATTGCTTATTATTATTTTTATTTTTATTTTTAGATGTATTTTCATTTTTATTTTTATTTTATTTTATTTTTTATTTTTTAATTTTATTTTTTTTATTTTTATTTTATTTTAATATTTTTTTTATTTTTTATTTTTATTTTGATTTCTATTATAATTATTTATTATTTCTATTATTATTTTTTGCTTTTTATTTTTATTACTATTTTTATTTCTATTTTAAACAATATTAATAATAGTTTATATTTACAATAATACACAATTAAATTTCACCAAAGATTAGATCAGACCAGATCAAAAATTTTCAGACCAGATTAAAAAAATTTCAGATCAGATCAGAAAAAATCAGACTAGACCAGATCAGATCAGTTCAAAAAATTTCATACGAATCAAACGCACCCTAGGTAAGTAGCTATTAAACCTTTAATTTGATGCATTAATTTGTTACCATTTGCAATTTGTTTACAATATTTTTTGGCATTTCATTGGAATATTGAATTGATTATAAAATAGAATATTTGTTAATTGTTTGCTATAATATGAAATTTTTCAGGATTCTTTTAAAATGGAAAGTTTAGAGAATTTTTGGAACAAATCACGCAATTTGTTTACTATATTTTTGGGCATTTCATTGGAATATTGGATTGATTGGAAAATAGGATATTTGTTAATTGTTTGCTATAATATGAAATTGTTCAGGATTCTTTTAAAATAGAAAGTTTAGAGAATTTTTGGAACAAATCACAAAAATCCTCTAATTTTTTTTTTATCTGATCTCCACATTCAAATAAAGATTAATACTAAAAGAGAATCGACTCGGACTACAGCTTTTCACGTGTCATCTTCTCATTAAATTTTTTACGCCTATTTTCTTGAGCCTAAAAAAATAATTAAATATTTTCTATCTTCAGAAAATATTAATAAATCTTTAGACATCTCATTTTATTATTCCATATAAATAATAACTCAATTCCTTAAATATTAATCTACTTAAAATCAAATCTTCATTTTCTATGTATTCTCATGACAAAAATTTATTTTCAATGATATACACCTTCATTCCATTCGTATAAATATATTTTCACAATAAAAATTCCTCTATTTTTTTTGGGGCAACAAGTATCATTATTTAGACATGCATTACACAAATTATATATACATATATATATATATATATACATACATATATATATATATACATATATATATATATATATATACATATATATATATATATACATATATATATATATATATACATATATATATATATATACATATATATATATATATATATATATGTATATATATATATATATATATATATATATATATATATATATGTATGTATATAATTAAATGGTTTAAAAGCTAACTTGTCAATTTGTAGGTATTAAATCTACTACTTATCATATACAAACACAAAACTGTTAATAATAATTCAACACTCTTTTTGGTCTTACATACAACTAAATTAATAAAATCTAATAGTACAAAACTGTATGAGTAATGCTTACAATTTTTATTGGATATTTTAGTTAATTTTTTTATTTGTTATTGTAATGACCCGCATTTTAGCAACGTTGTTTTCAAAGAAAACAACAACACGAATCATTATTAACCATAAACTTTTAATGTCAATTTCATTAATGACAGCGGAAGCTCTAAACTTAATTCAAATTATTCAATTAAACCAATAAATAGTCCAAAATAGCTAGATTACCAAAGTTCAATATTACTAACAATTACGGAAAGTCCACTAAAAATGTTATTACAAAGGCTAGAAATTGACATCAAAATATTTAAACTACTATACTCGCTTGCTCACAATCCCAGCCCTTGCGCAACCCAATCATTCATCTCCAGTACCTGAAAAAGGGATTTTGGGGTCCACAGTCAGTGGGGAGTAATTAGATTGTTCTACTTAATCAGTAGAACACAATTAGAAATATAATCACCAGAATAAGTCAATAGAACAACCAAACAAGTCAACAAAGATAACATTCACAATTAAATAAATCAAGTACGCAGCGGAAACAAGACACACAAGAATACCATAACAAGACTCCCAAGACAAGACCATACTAACTCTAGACTTCTAGATTTTCATTACCGAATCTCAGATTCTAGTTCACTTCAGGGGTGCTTATCCATGACAAAGTCATATGCGCGTGGGGGAAACCTTAACTCTTCCCCAACTTTTCTTGTCTCATGCCGGGTCAACCACAAAGGATCTACTTCCCGAGCACTGGGATCCAGAACTGCCCCAAAACCGCGGAAGGGGCAGTGGCTTCGACTATACCTATGTTCATGGCACTTTAGCCACTAGATAGGCGGTCACTTCATAGTTTATTATCTTTTCCAGTTCAACTTTCTAGTTCACGATTTGACTTTCAATTACAAGACTTGACTTCTATTCAATTCTAGTTCGACCTTATTGACTCAAAAATTCTAGACTCAAACTCGAACCACACGACATTGGTCACACAACCATTCGAATAACTACTCATGCAACAATATAATACAAATCATCAAGCCATACATAAAAGCATGCAATAATCATAATTCAACAAAATAACTCAATCATATATAAGAAATAGAAATCGAATCTTACCCATAACTTATCATAGTCACACGGCCTTTGCAATAATATCAATGCAATAATTCATCATTATAATTCATATAATCCATTCGATCATCAATATAAAATACAAGTTTAAACTAGTTAAAAATAATTCCAGGAACATAATCAGATTATAGTCTTTTAATTAATTGAACCATAAAAATCTAACCTTTTATTCTTCCTTATTATTCGACAATTTCGAGTAATATTAATCAGGAGATCAAGTTTTAATCAAACTAAAAATACAAGCTTAGATTAAATTAATTTAAAATAATTTCGAGAACAAGTTCAAATTCTAATCTTTTAATTAATTGAACAATAAAAATCCAGCCTTTTATTCTTCTTATTGCACTCGACATTTTCGAACTACACTAGTGAAAATTATGTTTTTAATCCAATTAAAAAATAAGCTTTTAATCATTAATTAAGATAATTTCAAGAATAAGTTCAAACACTAATCTTTTATCAAGAAACAAGTGAAAATCATCTCTTTTATTCATAATATACCACTCGGCTTTTTCTGAAATTAAGCAAGATTACTTCCTTCTTTTGTAATTCTAGATAAATCAAGATTTAATTAATTATACTAGATTTATTAAATAAAAATTAACACTTTAATTCATCTAAGGATTTTCGAGTATAAGTTGCCTAAACTAGATTATCACACGGTTTTAGCAAAAGAATATTCAAGATTAAATCTTTATGTTTCAAGAACTAAGCTATATTAATAATTAATTCAAGATTATCATTAAAACCTAATAATAGATCAAGATTTTAACATAAAGATCAAGTTTTTATCATCGAAAATATTCGAACAAGATATGTGTTACACGGCTCATATTCGAACAATACATATAATCATTCAATAATTATTTTCATCAATTCTAATTAGCAAGAATCATGGAACAAGCCTGGTTTTATACTAGAACATGTAAATAATTTAACAAAATATCATGGAATTAAATATGAACCACTCCACATTTCCTATATTATGCCAACAATTAATTCAAAATATAATCAACACAGTTCTAAACAATTCTAAATAGTTCTAAACCTATTATAAGAGTTATATCTGTAATCTATTATACTAATTAAATAAAGCAATCTAATTACCTATTGCGGATGAGTTTGGTTCGACCCTCCAAGGAAGAAAGACACGGTTCTTGGCTTCTTTTTGCTATTCTTGCTTCAATTCTTAGTTGATGAATCAATAGAGATGTTTAGGTGTTTTTGTGATTTGTTTTTGAGAGAGGGAGAAAAATTGTAGAAGGTTGTTATTGTTGTTGTTGGCCGTGTGGAATATTAGAACTAGAGGGATAATTGGTTTCCTAAACTTTAGTAGGAAAGTTAGGATAAAAACTATATTTTTAGGTAGAGTCAAAAATAGATATGGTTTACTATTTTTAGTTGAAAATGGAATTAAATAATTGAATGAGAAAATAACAAGGGAACCGTGAGGTATAGTAAGGAAGAGGGGTAAGTTGTTGGTTTCCTAAATTTTGGTAGAGAAAATAGGAGGATAAAAGTTAGATTTTTAATTGGGATCAAAATAGATATAGTTAGAATTATTGGGTGAAAGATAAAATAAAACAATGGAATAAAAAGAAAAAGAGTGGGAGCCGTGAGGTGAGGAAAACAGAGGGAAAAATTGGGCTTGGGTTTTGGCAATTAAAGCAAAGATCTGGGTCATGGTTAATAATTAGGCTCACTAAAGTGCCAGGTTAATAATTAATTAAATAATGATCAATTAAATAGTTAATTAATTAATATATTTAATTAATTAAAAAAAATTTAAAATAGCCCAAAATTTTGGGGTATTACAGTTTTATTTTTAATTTACCTATCTATTCAATTAATTTAAAGTTGCTATTTTGCAATGTATTATCCCACGTAAACGCCACAACTTAAGATTGAGGCTATGAGTACTTAAATAAAAATAAAAGGGAAAAAAATATTGAAGTACGTGTTGACCTTGGAACCTTATAATTTCACGGAACATGGTCTTTTTATAGCGGTTAATATTTTATATATGGGTCGCTAATTACTTGTATAAGAGTTATTGAACATTTTGTAAAACGATTATTACGCACGCTTTATTTTATTGAGGGGTTAATCATATTTAGTATAGATGTTACTTCGTGTTTAGTATAAAGTTTATTCAGTGTTTTGTAAAAGAAGTTACTAAACACTTCTGAATAGATTTTACTTAATGTTTTGAATAAAGTTTAGTTAGACACTAAAAAATACTTTGAGGTCGATCGTTTGGTTGACAATGAAATGCATGAGAAATAGAAATTTCTGGGAATTAAAAAGTTAGTAAGTTGTTTGGTTAACAACAATACAGGAATATACACTTCCTAGGAAGTTACATTTCCTACAAAATAGAGGAAATCAATTACCAAAAGCCCCCTTGGTAAATAGAGATTCCCACAGGAATTTCAACTTCCTGCATTCAACCAAACAATTTTAAAACTTTCCTAGGAAATAAAATTTCACATGAATTGAAAATTCCATGGAAGTATGATTTCCCACGTATAACCAAACGACCCTTTAGTTGTATAGAGGTTAACAATCATTGTTATACGTTACTTAGTTATATAGGGGTTACTTAGTAGTGTCTGTTTTTATAAGGGTTACTCTTTTATATAAGGGTCACTAATTACTTGAATATGTATGATGGGTTACTCAATATTTTGTTTATAAGGATTACTATATGTTTTGTTTGTATAGTGATTATGCATTTTGTTAAGGCCAGGAGTTACATACTCAACATTATTTATTAGAGTGTGTTCTCTTCAACTTATTAGACATTAACTTATTAGAAATTATCCGGACTTATTAAAACTAAAACTTATTTTTTAATAAGGTGTTTTTTTAACTTATTAGACTTGAACTAATATGAACTTATTAAATTAAACCTGAAACTTATTTTTTAAGGTGAAGAGAATGCACCCTTAATATAGGTTTTACTAAATTTTTATTATAAAGGTTACTCAACGTTTTGTATAGGGGTCTCAATATTTTAAATAAACGCACCCATTATTTTATGTGGGTTATCCAATTGCCCATAATAGCTCGACTGTTATATTCAAAAAGTAGCGACATCGTGCAAAATTAGGTTGTAGCATGACCTTATAAAAAGGGTGCATGTTTGAATAAATGATGTCATAGTGCTACATCATGCACCCTTTGCACAAGGTCGTATTGCCCTATACACCCACTTTAGGCCGTGTTGTTTTTTGCACCCGACCTAAAGGTAGTGCTGATATGGCTTATTTTTCCATCCAACTATATTATCAATAATATTGTGTAATATTTAAAAAAAAAATGTATTTTTAGAAAATTATTTTTTATATACTTAGGTTATTATCTAAAAATTTATATAACTAAAAAATTATTATTGAGATTTTTAAACCGTGCATCATGGGTGCTATGCTAGTTCATAAGATCCTATCATTGAAGAGAGTGAGGATGATGAAGGAGAGTCTCTTGTTTTTATTCAACCTCGAGAGATCCTATTTTTTTTCCTTTTCAAGTATGCAATGATGATGTAATCAATCGTTTTCAAAGTATAAAAACATAGTCATATACTTTTGTAATTTTTTTGTGGCACTTTATTTGTGTAATGGACCTATTTCTTATATTTATTATATTGAAATTTGGACTTATATATTAAATTTTTATATTTTTTTTTTGTCGCCGTTGAATTTCGAACCCCCATAGTCAAAATCTTGGATCCGCCATTAGTTATAAGTATTTTGAAACTGCCGAATAAAGAAATTGTTGCAAATATTTTGAAACTGCCGAATATGAAACGAAGGAAGTAATTGATGTACGTTAGTTATTGGGTTGTTCAGAAATAGTAGATCACAATGTCTTTCCGTCGATAAGGTAGCACTACTTCTTAGCCTCCCCTGCTTATTGGCTAATTGGCTAGGTAAAACTAACTATGCAGTTAGCCTAGCATGGCCGACAGTCGTCTGATTCGAAGCATGATTATCAGGTTCATGGACTTTGTTGAGTTTAATCAAAGATTACACCATAAAGTAATAGTTTGTAACTTTGTACAACTAACACCATAAAGTTGTAATATTGAATAAGATGTATGTATGTATGTGAATTTGCAACTCAAATTAACCTTAAGTTGTCATCTTAGTATGTGTTGAGTAATACAAGCTCAACAAACCCGAGTACAAATAAGTTCGACAACACGAATACAAGTTCGACAAATCCGAGTACTAATAGGTTCGACAACACGAAAACGAATTGAAGAAAGGGAAAAAGAAGAAAAGTTGTACGTCAAAGATAATGCTACGGAGTACATATATTAATTAATATGTTGAGATTTTGCCAAGCTACAAAAGATTGGTTACTAAGCTTGCTATGCTACAAATTAAAGGTTATACGTGAGTTTGCATTAGTTGACGACTAGGATTCCACTCCCTAGTTTCTTAGTTATCTTTATTTTCTAGTTTTAATTAATTAGTTTAATTACCTCCCTTCTTAGATATGTTATCTTGTTTCCTAGTTTAAGATATATTTCATAATTTATTTTATCTTCCTAAAGTCATACAAGATTGTAATTAGAAAAAGTAGTAGATTATCTTGTTTGTTAACATAAAGATCAATGTAAACTGGAAAAAGATTGTTTAGTTTCCTACATCTTATAAATTAGATTTTAGGAAGATCGTAGTCCTACAAATAAGATATTATAGGCAGATTGAAAGGTATGCACAAGATTTGTGAGAAAACCTTAAATACCGTATTAATCGATTAATAGAAGAAAAGTTGTAGGGAGTGAACCTCTTTAATATTCTTATGTGTTGCCATAATTTTTGTTAATCTCGAATTTACATCAACCTGACAATTTACAACAAGTGGTATCAAGAGAAGGTTTGTGCGATCCATACGTGATAGAGAAGGTATTTGGCGGTAAATTCGAGTTGCACTTGTTCAATGGAAAGAACAAATTTCCGTTTTGGCAAGTTATGATAAAAGACATCCTTGTGCAACAAGGGTTACATTCCACCCTTGATGATAAGAAGCCCGATAATGTTAAAGATGCGAATTAACCAAGTGAATTCTACAAATTAACCAATCCATAGATATTCTAGTACTACTTATTGAAAGATTAATACGCATTGGGTTATAATTTCTTATTGTAAACGAGACCTAAAAGACATAAATTTAGTTTAATATCTCGGTTTTTTAAAGTCCAAAACCGAAACCAAACCGGAAAAAAAATGATTTCTAGTCCAAATCGAACCAAATTAAAAACAAAACCAAAGAAAATTAATTATATGGTTTGATATTCGGTTTTTATCCGAATTATTTTTAACCCTAATTGTAATGCTTCGCACCCTCCCTGTAATAACCCAAAATTTTGAGCTATTTTAAATTTTTAATTATTTAATTACTTAATTTGATGGCACAATGATTCAAGGCAATTCAAGCCCAAATCCGAGCCCGAACTTCTAACCTTGCCTTGCTAATTTAAGGCCCAAAGACCCCTTGTCCTTATTTAGCCCACACGACACCATGCCCCATTCCCTTTTAATTAATTGTTTTTAA
Organism: Salicornia ramosissima; assembly: GCA_951394345.1. Lineage (NCBI taxonomy): Eukaryota > Viridiplantae > Streptophyta > Magnoliopsida > Caryophyllales > Amaranthaceae > Salicornia > Salicornia ramosissima. The sequence continues at coordinate 25,399,304 of OX596239.1, forward strand.
CTAATTAAATAAGAAGTTTATCCTTAAAAGAAAAATGCTACCTTTAATTCTTTTATTTGCCTACTAAATCTTAGGAGCCCTCAACTAATTTAAAAGAACACAAAAACCCCACCTTAGTCCTCTTCCACGGCTCACCATAAAAACAAGAACAACAACAATCCTTTTATTATTCTCTTAAAGAACCATTACTCACAAAAGTTTTCAAATAATTCTCAAACAATTGATTAAACTCTAAACAACTCAAAGATTGGAGCAAGAACTTGAGCCAAGCCAAGCTTTGTTGTTCGACTACCCCACGGCCAAACCCAAGAATTCCATATCCTTTGTCCATCAAGTTTAGGTAATTAGATGTTCTATTTAATTCTAGAATAGATTAGATATATAATTGTTAGAATATGTTTAGAATTGCTTAGAATTGTTTAGAATCACTTTTGAACTGATTGATTTTACATGTTGATGAACTTCTAAGTGGGCTGAATTATAGCATGATGATTTGATGATTTCATTTTGTGTTTTGACATGATTTTATGTATGTTCTATGATCCTTGCCATGAATCTTGATGAGTAATTTGATGAATTGATGTAGCATAAAAACCGAATTATTCTTCTTGTTATTCTTGAATTTTCGAGTGGTTTGAGGATTTAAAGAATTGATCTTTTTATTGTAATCATGTTCTATCTATGTACCTTATGTTTTCTTGAATTAATCTTTCTAATTGAATAAGTTTTTGAATTAAAATTATTAATCTTGATTAATTATTGATGAAAGTCGAATGGTGATGATGAATTGGTTGAGTTTTGGTTCGAAAATCATGATCTTTTATTAAAGCATGAATTTTTATTAAGTTGGCCTAATTTAATTATTGATCTTCTGGTTTAATTAATTAAATTCTTGAATTTTAATTTTGATTAAATAAATTATGAATTAACCGTATAATTGTTGTATTTTGGTTCGAAAATAAGCTTTGAAATTAAATGGAACTGATGTAGGTGTTAAATGGAATTGATGTAGGTGTTTCTATACCAAAAGTATATGATAGTATGGCTAGGGAAAGGAATGGACTTGAAAATATGGAATTTTCAGAGAAAGATGTCCGCCATTTTGTGGATCATGAGCGTAGGTTGAAAATGGAAGGGGGTGATGCTAAAGCTCTAGATGCATATTTTGAAAGAATGCAACGACAAAATACTAATTTCTTTCATTCACATCGTATGTTTCCGGATGGCACTTTGAAGGATGTCATATGGGTTGATGCGCGAAGTCGGATCGCTTATGAGGAATTTGGGGATGTTGTTTGTTTTGATTCTAATTATCTCACAAATGAGTACGACCTTCCATTTGCTAATTAAATTTGTTGGAGTTAATCATCATGGTCAATCTATTTTACTTGGGTGTGCACTTATTTCAATTGAGGATTGTGATACGTACAATTGGATATTTAGTTAATGGTTACTATGCATGAAAGGTAAAGCTACGGTAGCGATACTTACGGATCAGTCAGCTGCAATGCGACGTCCCATCGAGGAAGTAATGCCTGAAACTCGCCATAGACGGTGCATATGGCACATACTACAAAAGCTTCCTAAAAATTTTGGAAAATATGAGAAGTAAGTTATTGTATTTATTGTATAACATAAATATTTTTTTAATCTTTATATTTTAAAATTGTATTAACTTTATATTGAAGCAAAGTTTTTTATTATTGGTTTTTTCAACATTGGCCTTATGCGTTGAAATATTAATTTTTATAATAGGTATATTTGTACACATCTTCATAAGTAGTTTGAAAAGTACCTTTATGTAGTTCAATAATGACGTTATATTAGTTGAATGCCTTATAATAAAATATATTGACATGGTTGATATTAGGTATGAAGATATTAAAGAAACATTACTAAACGCAATATATGATTCACTTACAATAGGTGAATTTGAGAGCACTTGGGAATTAGTTGTTAAGAAGTTCTTGTTGGAATCAAGTGAATGGTTGTGTAATATGTATGAGAAACGTCATATGTGGGTTCCTGCGTTTCTTAAAGATTAGTTTTGGGCAGGAATGAAAACAACACAGAGGGTGGAAAGTATTAATAGTTTTTTTGATAAGTTCATAGGACGTCACACAAGACTATGTGAATTTGGGGAAAAATATTGTGTTGTCGTTGAGAGGAGAGTATTTCAAGAGCATGATGCTGATGCTAGAGATGAGAAATGGATTAGAAATTTGTCTACTGGTTTTGCTGTTGAAAATTGTTTAGGAAGCTTTACACTGATGCAAAGTTTAGGGAAGTGCAGCGACAATGTAAGCATATTATGTATTGCTTTGTTCAAGAGGAGGAAATGGATGACATGAAAGATTATACCTATGTGCTTGAAGATCGTGTGTGGGTGCAACCAAAGGGTTGCCATGAAGAGCTATTAACGGAAAGGAGACGTATGTATTGTGTTAGGTATGATAGTGAAAGTAAGGAAGTGGTGTGCGATTGCAATTGAAACTCATGGAATTTTATGTCGACATTTGATTAGAATTTTTGATCAAAATTTTATGAAACCTATCCCCGACAAGTACATATTGCGTTGGTGGCGCAAGGATGTTGTCCGCAAGCATATCAAATTATCAGTGGTGTACCATGATCTGTCTAAAAATGCTAGGGTGAAACGTCATGATAGATTATCTGTAGCTATGTACCTTTATTCGATGTAGCTTGCAATTTTGATGTTACTACATCCATTGTCGTACGTGGGATTCATAATTTGCTGCAGGAGGTTAACAAGTGGGTTAATGAAAATCCAAACCAGAAAATGAAGATGTTGAATATGTGAACAATGTATCGGTAGAAGGGTGCACAGATGCGAACCCAAATGTTATCACTCAGTGTAGCCAAGCAGAAAATGCTCGACCTTCTGGAAACAACACACCATCGTCAGTTGCTAAGCCTACGGTCCATTTGAAAGACCCCCCAATTCCTAAAAGGGGTAAAGGTAGAACAAAGTGTAATAGATTTAAAGAAATTGGTGAAACTGGTTAGAAAAAAACAAACAATTCAAAGAGTACATCGGATGGATCAACTGCAGGACCGATATCATAATTTACCCTTACTGTTTTGGTTAAATAATAACTATGTTGTTTAATATTATGTTTTATGATCCGCAAATGTTTTAGATGATCAATATCTAACAATGTGTAATGATTCATAGGATGTTCCTCTGAAAAAAAAAGTGCGGAAGAAAATTTTTAATAATTCAGATGTGAATGACGTTGGGTCAAATCCCCCGGAGGGTATCAAAGAAAGGCCTAAGAACAAAACCAAAACAAATGCTCATAAGAAGCGCAAAGTATGTTTTCTTTAACGATACTATAATAATAAAAAAAACTTGGCAGTATTGATTCTGTTATTAATTATATATTGAAAATGTTTAATAATTTTGTGTTCCATGTAGGCAATAACCAAGGATAAAGTCGTTGCATTCGCAACTAGAATGGAGAATTTGAGTAATGTTGACCTATGTCCTAATGATGGAGATGATTTCTTAAATCGCAGTTGTCTTTCTTTTGATGTTTCTACTTAATAAGTATTTCAATTGGCGAGTATGTATTGCTTGAATTTTTCTGTATTTTTTTTTTTGGGAAATTCCCAGTGGTATACCCGAACTTTTTGGAAATTCCACTGGTATACCCGAGTTTTTTTTAATCCCAGAGGTGTATCTAATGTTAAACATAATTCCCAAAAGTAACCTTTTTGTTTAAAAATTGTTAAAAACACTAACCATGGTTAATAAATTGAAAAAAAAAACAAAAACAAAAAAAAGGAAAAACAACCACAAATTGGGGGCAATCGGATCATTTTTTGTAAAATCCGACCTCAAATCGGAACCCTTAAGGATAAAAATGACCCGTAAAACCTAAAGCGGACTATTTTTTTCACATAAATCAATGTGTGCAAAACGAGGCGAATCGGGAACGCAAATTGGGGGACAACCGGATCATTTTTTGCAAAATCCGACCTCAAATCGAACCCCATAAGGGTAAAAGTGACCCGTAAAACCTTCAGCGAATTATTTTTTCACGTAGATCAATGCGCACAAAACGTGGCGAATTGGGAACGCAAAGTGGGGGCATTTAAATCATTTTTTGCAAAATCCGACCTCAAATCAGATCTCGTAAGGAAAAAAAATGACCCGTAAAACCATGAGCGGACTTTTTTTTTCACGTAGATCAATGCGCGCAAATCGATGCAAATCAGAAATGCAAATTGGGGGCAATCGGATCATTTTTTGCAAAAACCCATTAATTTAATATATTACTTGGTTTAATTTTTATTTTTTTTAAAAAGAAAATTAAAAAAATTGTTAACCAAAGTTAAATATAACCTTAAAATAGGTATATTCCAATACATTTAACGGAATATACCTTCTAAATATAACGGATGGGAATTAGACGTAATTTTAGGCATACCACTGGGATTAAAATAAACTCGGGTATACCAGTGAGATTTCGAAAAAGCTCGGGTATACCACTGGGAATTTCCCTTTTTTTTTGTATTTTGAAAAATGTATTGTTTTAATTAGTGGTTTATTTAATTGTTACTTTGAAAATTTATTGTGATTTATTTGTGCTGAATAGAGTTTTATTTAGAAAACTTATGCCATATCTGTGTTACAAAATTTTTATGAAGAAAATGCATTTACATTAATAATTACGACACAAATTTGTTAAATACAAGTTGAAAATGTAATAACCCGAATTTTTGGGCGTAAAAATAATATTAAAATAATATTAATAATAAAATAATATAATAAATAGGATAAAAATAACATGGATAATAAAAGTAAATAAAAATATGTACGTATGTATATATGCGTATATATTAATAATATAGTAATATTATGTGTGAATGGGTTGCCGAGAACATTTAAAAAAAATAAATTAATTTTATGTTTTGGGTTTTCCGACGAAAAGATCATTTGATCTATTTTATTAAAAAAAAAGGGGTTTTAGTTGTAAATGTTGTGGGCCTGCAGGCAACTTTTAATATAAAAAGAAAAACCCTAGGAGTCAGTTGCCAGTAGCACACAACACAAGGAAAAAAAATCCAGTCTTCTCCCTCTCCTTCTATTTTACAGACTAGAAGAAGAAAAAACTCCACTGCATTTCACTGTGCACCACCCCTGCCATCACAGTAGCTGATGGTAACAACATATCTTGTCAACATAAGTGTCCTCAGTTCCAGTGGAAAATGAATCAGAAATTTTTTAAAACTGAAGTAATGCTTATTGCATTAGGGGGTTGTGATATGGTCTTAGGTGTGCAATGGATAAGCACACTAGGCAAGATTTATTGGGACTTTCAGAAATTATTGATGGAATTCCAATATCAGAGACAACCTTTCTTATTAAAAGGGGTCTCTCCCAGGAAACTTCAAGGTTTAAAGAAAGAGCCTAGTTTCAAGATGATTCAGCAAGCAGCCCAATTGTGTCTGATGCAAATAATTCCAACAGATTCCCAAGAAACTTCGTTTCAGTTGTCTTGTCCTGAGTCCATTACCACAGAGCTACAACAGCTTAAAGAAGAGTATCACATGCTTTTTGCTGACCCAATTGAGTTGCCCCCTTCAAGAGGAGTATATGATCATAGAATACCTTTAGCCCCTAATGCTGCACCTATCAACATTAGACCATATAGATATCCTTTGAGACAAAAAGATATTATTGAACAGTTAGTGGAAGAAATTTTACAAAGGGGAATAATTCAAAATAGTGCTAGCCCCTATGCTTCACCAGTAGTGCTAATAGGGAAAAAGGATGGAACCTGGAGGCTTTACATAGATTACAGAGAACTCAATAAGAGGACTATCAAGGACAAATTTCCAATACCTGTTATAGATGAGTTAATTGATGAATTAGCAGGAGCCACTCTCTTTACTAAGTTAGATCTTAGATCTGGCTATCACCAACTAAGAGTTCATCCTAGTGATGTCTTTAAAACTGCATTCAAGACACACAATGGGCATTATGAATTCTTAGTAATGCCTTTTGGGCTAACCAATGCTCCAGCATCTTTCCAGGCTTGGATGAATGTGGTATTCAAACCTTTATTAAGAAAATCTGTGTTGGTGTTCTTTGATGATGTTTTGATTTATAGTAAGTCCTTAGCAGAACATTGGTGTCATCTTAGGGCAGTCTTTGAAATAATGAAGGAACACATGATGTTTGTGAAGGAGAGAAAATGCTCATTTGGTATGCACAAGATTGAATACCTAGGACATTTTATATCTGGGAAGGGAGTTGAAACTGACCCTAAGAAATTAGAAACAGTGTCCAAATGGCCAACCCCTAAAACTATTAAGGATCTCAGAAGTTTCCTTGGTCTTACTGGGTATTACAGAAAGTTTGTCAAAAATTATGCTCATATTTGTAAACCCTTTCATGAATTATTGAAGAAAGGAGCCTTTAGATGGAATCCTACAACCCAAATAGCCTTTGACTACCTCAAACAGGCCCTGATAACATCCCTTGTGCTAGATGTCCCAGACTTCAGCCAGCCCTTCATTGTTGAAACAGATGCTTCTGCTACTGGTATTGGGGCTGTGTTAATGCAAAAGTGGCACCCCTTGGCTTTCATCAGCAGAACATTAGGGCCAAGGTGGCAAGGATTGTTAGTATATGAGAAGGAGCTGTTAGCCTTAGTCTTTGCAGTTCAAAAATGGGGGCAGCACTTGTCAGCAGGAAGGTTCATCATTAAAACTAATAAGAAAAGCTTAAAATGGCTCCTTGACCAGAAGATATCCACACCCTTTCAACAATTATGGTTGTCAAAGCTAATGGGATTCACTTATGAAATCCAATATAAGAGTGGGGCTGAGAATAAGGCAGCTGATGCCTTATCTAGAATCCAAGGTTCAGAAGTACTTTATATGGCCATCTCAGTTATTTCATCAAATTTGATAACCAAAATCAAGACAAGTTACCACCTAGACTATAATTTGGTTACAATCATTGAAGAGCTACAGGATCATATGGAATTTAATAATGGACATAAGCTCATAGGGGGCCTACTAAGGAAGAAGGGAAGGTTGGTGATAGGACCAGATCAACAACTCAAAATGGAAATATTACAGTGGATGCATTCCTCACCAGAAGGTGGCCATTCAGGCAGAGAATTAACTACAAAGAGAATCAAGCAATTGTTTATTTGGAGGGGCCTGACAAGAGATGTTAGTCACTTCATCAGAACATGTAAAATTTGCCAAGCCTCAAAGTATGATCATGCAGCTTCACCAGGTCTACTACAGCCTTTACCAATTCCTGAAGAAGTATGGGTTGACATCTCAATGGATTTCATTACTGGATTGCCTAAGTCTGCAGGATATGAGGTAATATTTGTAGTTGTGGATAGGCTAAGTAAATATGCCCATTTTATAGCTCTTAAGCATCCATTTACAGCTGTGGATGTGACTCAAGCATATTTAGATAATATCTTCAAGTTGCATGGATGGCCTAAAAGTATAGTGAGTGACAGAGATGTCATTTCCCTAAGTAAATATTGGCAAGCTTTAATGACCCTACATGGTACAGAAATACACATGTCCAGTGCCTATCATCCTCAATCTGATGGACAGACTGAAATAATGAACAAATGCTTAGAAAATTACTTGAGGTGTATGACTGGAGATTCCCCAAAAGACTGGAGTAAATGGCTACCCTTAGCAGAATGGTGGTATAATACACACTTCCATACTGCCATACAACTGACCCCCTATGAGGTAGTATACAGTCAACCACCACCCTTGTATTTACCCTATTTACCAGGGAAATGAGGTAGATAGGTCTATGAGCAGAAGGGAATCTATGATCCAAATCTTGAAGTATCACCTTACCCGGGAATAGGACAGAATGAAAAATCAAGCTAATAAGAAAAGAACTGAGAGGGTGTTCCAAGAAGGGGATTGGGTTTGGCTCAAGCTCCAACCTTACAGGCATCAATCAGTAGAATTGAGGCTAAATCATAAGCTATCCTACAAATACTATGGGCCTTTTCAAATAGACAGGAAGATTGGGACAGTTGCATACAAGCTGAAACTCCTAACAGAGGCTCAAATTCATGATGTGTTTCATGTTTCCTTGCTCAAAAAATTTCATGGGACACTGCCCATTGCAGCACACATACCACCATGGTTCCACCTAAGGAAGGCTCAATCTTTAGTGCCAGAAAAGGTGTTGCAAAGAAGATTTGTTAAACAACATAATAATGGATCGGAGTCATTCAATATTTAGTTCAATGGAAAGGCTTTGATGATCATGAGGCTACGTGGATGAATGCTGGAGAATTTGAGCTAAATTATCCTTCTTTTCATGAAGAATAAAGACTTGGGACAGGTCTTCATTAAGGGGGGAGATATGTTATGGAATTAAGCCAATTGTTGATTTAATTAGCTTAATTCCCTTTTTTATAGCTTAAATTCATTTATTTCAATTTAATTGATTTAATTGGTTTTTAGCTATTTTTCCCGCCAAATTTAAGAAGTTAGTTGAAGTTAGTTAGCACTAGTTTTTTTTATTATATTTTTCGTGTATTGAAGTAATTGTATCTATAAATACAATTGACTTCCACCTTGTAGGATATTATTCAGAATTAATAAAGCTTTTCTCCCATTCTTTAATTCTTTTCTTCTCCTCCCCTGTCTATTTTCTCTACTTCCCTCTCTGTCTCCCCTTTGCTAATTTCTGTTCTATGGTTCTTGTGTGTAGCCAGGAATATACTTGCACCACATCAATGGTATTAGAGCCAACCATCGCTCCTTTGCGGACCACATGTGACCGATGGAGGTGACGCCGGTGCTCGTCCAGGGCTAGGAACCTTCTTTCTCTTCTGTTCTCCCTCCCTTCCGCCTAGCATAAAGCCTGCCACATGAGGGCATGTGGCCTGCGAAGAGGGGTGGTATGTTATGGTCTCATTGCAAGGTATGGGACTTGAATCCCACATCGATCGTATGGGAGGTTGATGTGAGATTTATATAGTTCAATAGGCTCTCCCCCTCATAGGCTAGCTTTTGAGGTGGCTCTCCTATTGTTCTATATCAGCGAGCCGCCGTGCACCACCGTCCCTCGTGCACCGGCCAACCTACTGCTGGGGTTCTGTTCACGGTAACATTTAAAAACCAAAAACTTCTTCTTTCTTTAAATCTTTAATCAATCATGTTTAAATAATTTTGTAATCTATGTTTAAATTATGTTTCTTGAATGAGTTTTGGGTTGTTTTATAGTTGAAAATCTGATTTTCTTTAAATTATTTGGGATGTTGATTTTCAAAGGTTTATGTATGATTTGAATATTTTGTGGACCTTGAATAGATTTATGTAATTATTCATGAATTGAATTTTGATCTTATAATTTAAAGTTTTATTTCATAATTTTTGTTGTAAAAAAAATTCGATTTTTTTTTAAAATGTCGAGTGAAAGAAAAAAAAGGGGAAAAATTTAGAATTTTCACTTAAATCTTGTTCTAATATTGTATGGGTGTACTAGGGGGTTGATTTGATGTTAAACTAATGGTTTAATCATAAAGTTGATGTTTTATAGGGGTTTAAATTAATTTTGTAAATCTGTCTTTTTGTTAAAGTTGTAATTTATTGATGGATTTAAATTATTTTAGGGTTAGAACATGTTATAAGAAGCCTAGGGTTGAAATATGTGTTAATTAGGGATTAAAATTGGTGCTTAAGCTGTTTAAAAGGGTTTTTCAGAATTTTAATATTGCTGTGAATTTACTAAAATTGATTTAAATTAAAGATTTTAAGTAATAATGGGTTGTTTTTGTGATCGGTAGTAGCTAGAAGGTATCGGGTAACGTTAGAACCTTTAAAATTGTGTTCCGAACATTTTAGAAACGTGCTGAAATTTGTATTATCGTATGTTAGGGTGATATTATAATTATTTAAATTTTTATCCAATAATTATTTTATTAAGAGGAAACAAAAATATAGTTCTGAAATTAAATAAAGGAATTAAATATTAGAAAATTTTGCCACTAACCACCTATTAAGTGGAAAATGTTGTTACCAACTACCACAATTTTTTTTTTATTAAATTTAGCTACCACATAAGTGCTAAGTAGTTGTAAACCACCACCTAGTTAATGGAATATTCTAACGTCGTTAGTTTACCGTTAGTTTTTGACACGTGTCGCGATATTATTGGTTCTTGATTTTTAAAAATTTTTTAAATGAAAAATAAGAAAATTAAGGAAAATTATTTTTAAAAATCCGAAAAAAAAATCACAAAAAAAAATTAAAAAAAAAACTAGCTAGAGGTGGGGCTGGAAAGTGGGGGTGGGGGGTTCGACGGGGTGGTGGGGGCGGTGGTTAGGGTTTTAAGGGGGATGGTTTTTCGGGGGTTGGGCAGGGCTGGGGAGGGGGTTTCGGGGTTGGGGATTATAAGGAAGGGGTTGTCGGCGCCGAGGGAGGGTCGGGGAGGGGGGTATCGAGGGTGGGGGTGTCGTGGTGGGGTTGGAGGTGGTTGAGGGTGCTCGGGGAGGGGGGTTTCGGGTGTGGGTGGAGTCGGAGATGGGGGAGGAGGGGAGGGGGGGGTGTGCCGGTGGGGAGGGGGAGGGGTCGACACTACCGGTGGGGGAGGTGGTGGTAGTGCTGGTTGTGGAGGGGAGGGGTGTCTGAGGTTTTTTTTTATTTTCCAGATTATTTTTTTTAAATTTTCTTTTATTTTAAAAATGTGTTAATTAAGTTTAAGTGGTTTCATTATGGTTTAAGTGGTTTAATTAAGGTTTAAGTGGTTTAATTGTGATTTGAGTTAACGGTGTTGTTAAAAATAGGAGGTGGTTTGCAACTTTTTATAACTTATTTGGTAGTTAAATTAAATAAAAAAAATTTATGGTAGTTGTTGACAACAATTACCACTTATTAGGTAGTTAATGGCAAAATTTTATAAATATTATTATTAATTTATGGTAGAGGCTGGAATGTTGCAATATATACTTAGGGTAGATGTAATGTGAAGGGATATTAATGAGTCCCAATGTTTATATTTAGGAGAGTTTGAATTCGGGCAATTTGAGTAATTGTGGCTAGCCGGATATATTATACCAGGTATGTATGTACTCAGTAAGTTGTCTGCATGTAATAGCATGTCTAGGTCGTGATTTGAACTGTGATGACTAGTTGTATGCTATGTCTGTGATTGTGGAAGGAAAAAATATATATACATTGTTACAACAAGTTGTCCTAAATTGGGAATTGTATCTCAGTTTGGAATATGAGTTCAGTTATGAATCATCTTACTATTTAATGTGGGGCCAGGTGACATTAATATTATCTTACCACCATTGTGTGGGGCCAGGGGCATTAAGAAATTTAATAACTATGTGATCGCTAAATAAAAGATAAATAAACCTGCAGCTGTGTGATTTGAATTATGATTGTTTGTGTTGTAGATTTTTAGGGAAATAATAATAAAACCTGATTTCCCTTAATAATACTTTAACTCATATAAAGTGAAACGAGATTCATACCAAAACTCTTGGAACGTATATACCTTGAGTATGAACAATGGGGGTAGCTTATGCTCCTATCAAGAGGTACGAGACGTCGTTCACTCTTGTTTGATATTTTTATTTTATTTTTTGGGATCCCACCGACCTTACGGTGGATTTTCCCACTCGGATCGCAACCGAGTGCGTGGCCAGGTGGCAGCCGTGGTAGGCAACTTTATTTACATTTTATTTTTGGGAGCCCGTTCGATGTGAATCCAATCTCCTAATAAATAATCAATTAATTTACATTCCACCACTATTTAATCTGATCACTATCTTTCGTCTGTTTAATCATGAAGTCCATAGTCATATGCGTACTATTATCTATTAATTTATTATTTCATTATTAATTATTTCATTATTAATTTATTATTTCATTATTAATTACGTACTCTGTTATATGCGTACTCAGCTATTTGCTGATTGTGTGTTTGTGAGTGCATTTGGCCTTGACTTTCTCTTGGCCCTACGACGACCCATTTTTAATGGTGAGTAGTAGGGAAGAAATAAAGGTATGCTATAGGTGGGGCATGATGCATTAACGGGAAAGAGTGGAGAGTAGCTACTTGTTTTACTAGTTTCAATAATCCAGTTAGCGGATGCTATAACTAACATTAACTATTGCTTAGAATTATTATTTTATTTTGTGACTGATATAATTCTTTAATTTATATCGGGCCTGCTAAGGTTCTAATTTGTATTAGATAGTAACTTTGGTTTGACACTCAATATTTTTATTTGATTATCTTAATAAAGGTCGGGTCTAAATACTCAACCAGTTTTTGAAAAGGCAATATTACGAAAATTCTTCAGCTGTGTAACTTTAAAAACTGTCGTAGTCGTTTGAACACGATAACGGTAATATCTTGAATTTTCCCTTTGAAGTTATTTTCCTCATCAGATTTTCGAATGTTTAAGTATTTTCAAATAGGGAATTTCCAGGGTATTACAGGAAATACCTAACATGGGGCATGCTTGTGTTAGTATTGTAAAATTGAATATGAATAATCCAATAATGTATATATATTATTTTTTGTCTTTGAAAAAATAAAATTAAATTAAAAAGAGAAGATAAATCAGTAAAACTAACATTTTAAATAACAACAAAAACAAATTTTTTTAATAATTTGATTACAGAAAATATTTGAAACACGTGTCATACATATATAAGTAACACTAATTACATTCTTCTAACAATGCAAGAACAAATTACAATAACTACTTATAATTTCTTTTACACATAATATTTTCCAAATTAATTTATTAAGATGGGGCTTATGTTAATTTTATCATTTGCATAGAAATATCATTCAATAATTAATTGATTGATTCTGAAATTTACGACATCGTCTGCAGTTATACGAAAGAGACACATATTGGAAGGTTGACTCTCAGATCTTAGTGTTGGAGCTAAATAATCTCCACAATTAGTGTTGATCTAGTCAGCTATATCAAGTCAATATTGTTAGCTTTATATTCTGTAAAGTTGTTAGGTGTATGCTTATATTACTATTATCTAGCTCTAGCTTTTAGGAAACTAGTTATTTAATTTCTATTGTTTATTTTTTGTATTCTTCTGTACCTAATACCTACGCCTATATAAAGGCTTCTACTTGTGCATAATAATAATCATCAAAGCTTTCTAATCTTATATGGTATCAGCGCAACGATCTTAATTTTTTTCTTTTCTCTTTTTTTTTTTCCTTTCTTCTTTCCTTCAATTCTTCTTCTCTCTTACTATGGCGCTTGAAAACCAAACTCATATCCCCAATTATGATGATCCCACAAAGCCCTTCACTGTTTTTCATCTTCACAATGCCATCAAACTTACTTCTTCTAATTATATTGCTTGGAAAACACAACTCACTGCTACCCTTCTTGGGTATGATCTATACAAGTTTGTTGATGGCTCACATCCATCTCCTCCTGCTTCTCTTACCGGTACTGATGGTGTTTCTTCTCCCAACCCAGCTGCCATCTCGTGGTTCCGTCAAGATCGGCTTCTTTTTGGTGCTCTTGTTGGTACCTTATCACAAGATCTTGTTCCACTCATCTCTCAATCTGCCACATCCCAAGAAGCTTGGAACATTCTCGCTCCTACATATGCTAATCCTTCTCGGGGACACCTTAAACAAATCAAGGATCATCTTGCTAAAATTACCAAGGGTAGTCAGAGTATTGCAGTATATATGCAGGCTATTAAACAATGTACTGATCGACTTGCCTCCATGGGAAAACCTATGGATCATGAAGATATCATTGACAAGGTATTGCTTGGTCTTGACTATGATATTTACAAACCTGTTATTGATGCTGTTAATGCCAGGGACTCCCCCATTTCATTTGAGGAATTGCATGAGAAATTGATTACTAGGGAACTCATGGCCACTTCAATGGTGACCGCTCCATCTTTTCCGGCAACCGTCAATGCCGCAACCTATCGGGGTAAGTCCCACCAGTCCTTCCCTTCCTCTCCTGCATTACTTCCTACTCCGCGTAGTACTCAGACATCATCTCGTCCCCAACGACCCTACCTTGGTAAGTGTCAATGGTGTCGCACTCAAGGTCACTCCCTTGATCAATGCTCTATATTCAAGGGTCTTTTTCCGAATATTATTGTGCCTAATGCAACTCCAGTAAGGGCTGTCCAGAAAGGTAATCAAACTCCTCATGCACACCTTGCTACTGCTACAAATTCATGGCTCTTGGATAGTGGTGCTTCACACCATGTCACAAATGATTTGGCTAATCTTTCTCTTCACGCTCCTTATGATGGTACCGAGGAACTTCTGATTGGTGATGGCTCTTCTCTTCCTATTCAAAACACCGGTTCATTCTCAATCTCTACTCCTTCTACTTCTTTTCATTTCTCTAATGTGCTACATGTTCCTTCCATCTCTAGAAATATATTGTCTATTAATAAATTCTGTCAAGATAATAATGTTGGGATTGAATTCTTACCTTCTTTTTTTCATGTCAAGGGTCTTTCTAAGGGAACTACTCTACTCCAAGGACCAACTAGAGCTGGTGTTTATGAGTGGAATTCGAGTCCTCCTCAAGTCTATGCATCTCTTAAATTGCTAAGCATGAGTGGCACCATCGCCTTGGGCATCCTGCTTCTTCAATTCTCAAGATTTTAAATTCTAATTTTAATTTAGCTATTTCAGATTTTTCTATTTCTCATTGTAACTCTTGCAATATTAATAAAAGCCACAAGTTACCTTTTTCTTCCTCCACTCTTACTTCTATTGCTCCTTTGGACATTATTTTTAGTGATGTTTGGACGTCTCCATTATACTCTCATGATAATCACAAATATTATATAATTTTTGTGGATCATTTCACTAAATATGTTTGGTTTTATCCTATTAAAAAAAGTCGGATACTTAATGATGTTTTTCTTCGTTTTCGCGCCTTAGTAGAAAAATATTTTAAACGACCTATTATTAGTTTATTCTCTGATACTGGTGGTGAATATGAAAAACCGACTCCTTATATCTCCTCTCATGGCATATCTCATCTTACTTCACCTCCACATACACCTGAACATAATGGTTATGCGGAACGACGTCATCGACATATTGTTGAAACTAGTCTTACTCTTCTTTCCCATGCCAAACTTCCTCTTACTTTCTGGAGTCATTCTTTTTCCACTGCAACTTACTTGATAAACCGACTTCCGACTCCCTCTCTTGATAATAAGTCTCCATATCTCAAGCTTTTTGATATCTCTCCTAATTATCACAAGCTTAAAAATTTTGGATGTCTATGCTATCCATGGTTACGGCCTTATTCTTCTCATAAACTTGATTCTCGATCATTACCTTGTGTTTTTATTGGCTACTCTTCTACACAAAGTGCTTATTATTGTCTTCATCCTCCTACTAATCGTATCTATACATCTAGACATGTAAAATTTGTTGAAGATGTATTTCCTTACCCGGATTTATGCCCCGAAAATTCCACTCAAACCCCCTCTATTGATGAGTGGTGTACTGTACCAATTCCTATTATATCATCGGCTCCTCCACAACCTACCACATCCGCTGTTCCATCTTCTCCTCCTCCTCCCCCTCCCCCTCCCCTTCCTCCTCCCACTCGCACTATAGTTACTCGACTCCAAAATAATATTGTTAAGCCTAATCCAAAGTATGCTCTCACTGCTACCATTTCTTCCAATCCTACTGAGCCATTGAACATCACTCAAGCCTTGAAGGATCCACAATGACGAGCTGCCATGACAGATGAATTTAATGCTCTAACTCGCAATCAAACTTGGGAACTTGTTCCTTCGGCTTAAGGCTCGACTTGTAGCAATAAGTGGGTGTATCGCATTAAATACAAATCAGATGGTACTGTAGAGCGGTTTAAGGCTCGACTTGTAGCAAAAGGTTTTAATCAAAGGCCGGGTATTGACTATTCGAAAACTTTCAGTCCAGTTATTAAGCCTACCACAGTGCGACTTATGCTCTCTCTTGCGGTTACTAATGGTTGGTCCCTTCGTCAACTTGACATTAATAATGCATTCTTGCAAGGATCCTTAACTGAGGATGTCTACATGATTCAACCTCCTGGTTTTTTGGACAAAGATAGTCCCTCTGTAATAACCCGGAATTTTGGGCCAGAAAATTTCGCGGTTATTAATGTGATTTCCCTAGAATATTATCTCATAGCCGGCAGCTCATGAAGTAAAACCGGCAGCATAGAACCGGCAACTTGTGAAGTAAAATCGGTAGCATAGAACCGACAGCTTGTGAAGTCCAAGACCGGCAGTTTATGAAGTTCAAACCGGCAGCTTTGAAGCCTCATCTTCAAAACTGGCAGCCTACTTTTAAACTGGCAGCTTCATCTTGAATTCTCAATTGGGCCAAAGGACCCAATTTTCTTTTCTTCCTTATCTTTCCTAGCTTGGCCGGCTCCTTAGGTTGTTTTGGGCCAAGTTAATTTCTTGATTTAGTTAATTAATATTAACTTAGATAATTTATTTAATTAAATTATTTATTTTAATTTCTAAATACCTATTCAAACTAGTTGTAACTAACTAGCTAGCTTTCTTCCCCCTATTTTGCTACCTCACGGCAGCCCTGATATGACATTAGGGTTTTGCTTGTTTTTTTTTTTATAAATAGGACCCCTTCACCTCATTTGGGTCCTAATTGCTAAATTGATCAAAAACCCTAAAAATACACTTCTCTTCTCCTCTTCCTTTCTCTAAAAAAAACCGTGCTTCAATCACCATTTTTGAGTGATTTTTCCTTGGAATTTTATAGCGAATCCAGGTAACTTCGCTTTTCCATTTAATCTAAGGGTAGCAATTCACATAGTTAAATTAGGAATTAATCATGAAAATTGTAGGAATTTGATCCTTGTTTTTGTACATGAATGTCGAGTAGGAGGTTGATGTTTGCTTGATTTATTTTCATGATTTTCTTGATTTCTATGTATGATTTATGCATGTTTTGATAATTAAAATTTGTATAATTTAATTCATAATTTTTATGTATGGTTCGAATATATTATGAAATTGATGAATTATATTTCTGATTTTTACTCTATGTTTTTCGGGTGATATGCATATGAATTTGATAGGTTTCTTTAATATTTTAAAGCATGAAACATGATTAATTAGTTAGTGTAAATTTAGATCATGATTGGAATTTAAATCTTGTTTTTTTTCTCCAATTGTCGAGTGATGTAATATGTTAGGAAGAATTAAAAATCTGATTTTTATGATAACCTTGATCATATAGAATCAATTATGTGAATCTTTAATTTAATTCTTTAAATTACATCATGAATC
The DNA here is from genome assembly GCA_951394345.1 of Salicornia ramosissima. Classification (NCBI taxonomy): domain Eukaryota; kingdom Viridiplantae; phylum Streptophyta; class Magnoliopsida; order Caryophyllales; family Amaranthaceae; genus Salicornia; species Salicornia ramosissima. Next base: position 25,416,644 of record OX596239.1, read on the forward strand.
TTTAATTCTTGAATATGTAAATTTGCTCATGAAATATATGTATATGTGCCGTGTTGCATGATGAAGTTGTAGGCATGTTCTAATCTTGATTCTTGATTTTTATCTTGTTATTAGATGTTAAGTATGATTTCTATATTAATTTTTTATTAATTTAATTATTTGTTATAGATTAAATTATATGAATTAATTAGATAATTTTGGTTAAGTTATGGAAATTGCCGAGTGGATTAAAAATCAAGGGAAATAGAATTTTTATCCATATTTGGTAATTTTAGTAATAAAAGTGAGTAATTAAATTAAATTAAGGAATTTGATTAATTATTGTTATAATTTTGAGTATGCCGTGTGAATAGGTAGAATTAGTCAATTTTGTTTAATTTGAATTATTATTAATTTAGGGAATAATTGATAATAAAAGTTACGATAAAATAATTATTAGGGATAAGTTGTAAAGTAAAGGGATAGATAATATGACTATTATTATTACTAATAGTATTCGGCTATTACAATTATTAATAATAATATCTACAATTTAGTATATGATATTAAGGTTAGTATCCGAAAGGATAGGTTATAAGTATATGATAAGGTATCAAGGACAGTATAAGATAAGATTTGAAGTTACATAAGATACTACTAGGGATAAGAAAGGAAACAGAGTAATAGCTATACATGTTATGTTTCGGTCTCTGGCTAGGAAAGACTTGGTATTTCAGGTGGCCAATATACGTGCCGCACCTCTCTTTCCTGGGACTCCGAACATTTCATTTCCTATTACGGTCACCTAGTATTTCCCAATATATGATACGATATGATTAGATAAAGATATACGATGTAATATAAAGAATTGAAAGATAATAAGTTAAGATCGCCCCTGCGATGACGCAAAGGTCATCAATCGGGTTAATAAGATAGGACGCCCCTGCGATAACGCAAAGGTTGTCAATTGGGTTTAGTCGATGCCACTGCTCACATGGGACGAACGCAAAGGTTCCCCCGCGCAGTTCTTGGTTCTAGAATATGGAGTCGTCTAGGTAGTTCTCGCAAAGGAGGGCTATTTAGGGGTTATGGCCATAGCTTAGGCTTAGTTCTCGCAAAGGAGGGCTACGGGTGGGACGCAAAGGTTCACCCCGACATGTTTTAGGAAAGTTGCGAACGCAAAGGTTCGCTACGAGCTGAAGAAGACAGTCCGCAAAGATGATATGATAAGATGATATGATATAATAAGTACATATGTAAAGTTAAGAAGATATTATGTTCTTATTATAAGATTTATGTTATGATATAAGGATAAGATATGATTATATATGATAAGATATGTTATATAAGTTAAGAAGGGATATGACAAGTATGAATATGAAATGATAAGTATAATATAAGATGGGCTTAGCATAAGTCAAGATCTAGAGATAATTTAAGTTGTATAATATGAGTATAAATATTCGTATAATATAAGACTTCCGCTGTGTATAATTCTGTATTTGTGTGTGTATGTATGCGTATGTATGTACATGGTTGACGAGTGTATCTTTGTACGTATCCTAACCGTACTTGCAGGGTTGTTTGTACGTACAATACGTAAATTATACGTATTCTAACCGTATCTCTGCAGGTGTATTTATACGTATTTTTATACGTACTTGTATACGTATTTTTATACGTACTTGTATACGTATTTTATATGTACATTTATACGTATCTTTATACGTACTTTTATACGTATTTTTGTATGTTGTATAAAGGCATGTTTTAAGTTCTTTACAGTTTTTATGTGTATTTCTATGCTATTATGTGTTTGGTGGTCCCTCGATTAAATGGGACAGCCTAGTTACTCGCCACTGACGGTGGACCCCCCCTCAGTTTCAGGTGACGATGCAGCAGAATAGAGCGGGCTTCGCAGGATGGGCTTGAGTAGTTTAGTATTTTATTTTGAGTTTTTAGTTTTCCCAGAACAGTTTGAGACATTCATTAGTTTATTTCATGTTCCCAGCATGTTGGGACAGTATTTTCAGGCTTTTTATGTAGTTTTGATTATTGGATTATTATGGATAGTTAGTAGTTCACTTAATAAAAGATAATTTATTCATTCAATTAAGTTGATTTATTGTTATTTAAGTTATTAATGATCCGAATGTCGATTCCCCTTCGTAAATCGACAAGTTAAAAAGTCGGGTCGTTACACCCTCTCATGTGTGCAAGCTTCGTAAAGCTATCTATGGCCTCAAACAGGCTCCAAGAGCTTGGTATCAAGAGTTCAGAGGTTTTCTGTTATCTTATGGTTTCAGAAATTCTGTGGCAGATCCTTCTCTCTTCATTTTCCGTCAAAATGAAACAACAATTTATGTTCTTGTTTATGTGGATGATATAATTGTTACAGGTCCTTCCACTTTGGCTATTCCACATTTTATCAATCATCTTGCTGATCGTTTCTCTCTTAAAGACCTTGGCTCATTATCATATTTTTTGGGTGTAGAGGTCCTGCCACATGAACATGGTCTCTTCTTAAATCAAAGAAAGTATATAATCGATCTACTTGCAAAGGCTAACATGTCAGATGCCAAACCTGTCCCCACTCCCATGCTGGTTCATCCACCTCTCAATCTTACTGATGGCACTCCCTTACCGTCCTCAACGGACTACAGAGCTCTGGTTGGCCGCTTACAATACTTGTCTTTCACTAGACATGATGTGGCATTTGCGGTAAATCGTCTCTCTCAACTTATGCACAAACCCACTGATCTTCATTGGGCTGCTCTTAAACGGTTACTTCATTATTTAAAGGGTACTTTAGATTACGGAATAGTCTTGCATCGCAACTCACCGTTACATCTCCATGCTTACTTTGATGCGGACTGGGAGGGTGATCGTGATACATATGTTTCTACTACCGGTTACATCATTTATCTTGGTCGCAATCCATTGTCTTGGAGTTCCAAGAAGCAACAAGGTTTAGCACGTTCTTCAACTGAAGCTGAATTTCGCGCTGTGGCTTCCGCTACTGCTGAGATATTGTGGCTTCAAGCATTACTTTCAGAATTGGATATTAAACTTGAGCTTAAACCAAGTATTTATTGTCATAATCTTAGTGCCCCACATTATTCAGCTAATCCCGTGTTTCATTCCCGGATGAAGCATCTTGCTTTGGCTTTTCATTTTGTCAGAGAAAGGGTTCAGCAAGGATCACTTCGTGTGCAACATATTTTTGGTTCTGATCAGTTAGCAGATGCTCTAACTAAACCTCTTGCAAAAGCACGCTTTTTTGATCTGTTCTCCAAGATTGGTCTTTCTCCACGACAGTCCATCTTGCGGGGCAGTGTTGGAGCTAAATAATATCCACAATTAGTCTTGATCTAGTCAGCTATATCAAGTCAATATTGTTAGCTTTATATTCTGTAAAGTTGTTAGGTGTATGCTTATATTACTATTATCTAGCTCTAGCTTTTAGGAAACTAGTTGTTTAATTTCTATTTTTTATTTTTTGTATTCTTTTGTACCTAATACCTACACCTATATAAAGGCTTCTACTTGTGCATAATAATAATCATCAAAGCTTTCTAATCTTATACTTAGCTCCATTGTACGAGTTCTTTTACCATTTATTTCATAATGATTCATTAGCAAGCACCTATGGGAAATGAATTTTTGAAAATTCCAAACAATTAATGGTTTCACTACTCGGCCACTTGAAAAAAATTATTAGGATTGTTAGTGTTATAACTATCGTTCACTGAATTGCATGCCATGACAGTTATGTCGTATTTTTTAGCCATATTTTTCAGAGAAAATCCAACCGCCTTGAGCAACATATTTCTTTCTTCATTTCCCTTCAGTGTGTTTGGATACCTGTTGTAAAATAAAGAACAAATACTGTCAACAACTAAGAATCTTACCGGTTCAGCAGTCGTAAAATTTTCTTTAATGTACACATCAATCTCGGTTAGCAAATCCCTCAAATCATTTGGTTCATAACATTCCCTTACTAAAATTCTATTCATAATCCCTGCAATCCTTGATTGATGTAGTCATGACCTTGCAATTTGAAATAAACGTTTTGCTGGGAACGGTGATTTAGAGTTGAAGTAAATTGTTTTTCCACCACCATATTCTCTACCTAACATTGCAGAACTCAAGGCTATTTTCATGCACATGGTAGTTTTTCCACTACCACATTCCCCACATAACTCTGTTATGACTCCAGTTTTAATGCCTCCATCAGTTGTCTCATCCATTGATGAGCAAAGTGTTGTAATCATTTTTATTTTTAACACAATCTTTGTTAATATGTGGAGTTTGGTTGAATGTAATCGAAGTTTATATTGGGAAAACAATTTGAAGTAAGGAGAAATTGATAATTGAAGTTGAAGTGAAGAATATTATACTGGTTCCAACTACTCATGTATTTGTTTGTATATATAGGACAACCAAGTAAACTGTAGCCACATAAATAAAGGCCAAAAGGAATATATATCCTTAGTTTTATTTGAATACATACCTATTTTTAAAATTTATATTTTTATGCGTGACTAAGAGCCCTAGCAATGCTGGGAAAGATTTACCTGATTTTCCACTAACTTTATTTGTAACTCTCTCCAATTCATTTATTACTCCCCACAATGCAAGGCTTGCCCAATTAATTTTTTGTTTAGTTTAATAGAGATGAACTGCATTATAGTTAACTTGACTTAATATAGATGAATTGAACTAAATTGAAATAAACTAAACTTAACTAAATTAAATTGAATTATAACATTTATCTTTTCAAATAATTATTTTAGTTAACCATTAATTTTATATTTTATTTGTCTTTTAAATTTGAAGTAATAAATTTTTTAAATATTTATTATATATATTATTAACTTTTGAATTAAATTGTTTAAAAGTAATAATTAATATTTGTCAATTTAAGATTGATTTTAAAGTCAAAATTTCTAAACCTTTAAAAAATATTAACATCATGAATAATATCATCAATATTCAATATTATTATCATCTTCATCAACATAATAATGATATTATCATCAATAAAAATATTTTGATGAATTTTATTAATAACGTATTTATTATTATTGTTATTATCATCGTCGTGAGTCCTTACCATCATCGTCATGCAAACGAAATGTAGGTCGTAAGTGACTCGGGTTCGTTTTTTGTTAATCTTCTAACATAAACTGGTTTATTTCTTTGACCCTAACCTGACATGTTTAATGAACTGATTATTTAAACCGGTGAAACCCCTTAATCCAGAATCATTATTTACTTGTAAATTTGGTGTCTGGTTAGCGGGTACTTTCTATACTTCCAACTTGTATTTATCATTTTATCATTATCATTATAATTTTTGTTCTAAATGCAATTGATAATAATAGCTTTGTTAATAGTTAAATATCGCCGAGAGTGCGTGTTGTTCTTAATTTAAGTTAGTTTTATTTTGTAGGTATACTCCTTTATAAATACCGAAAATTAGGAAATTTTTCTAAAAATCAATTAAAGAATTATTTTTGACTAAACCACTTTACTTAATACGGTTTATTTTGTCCAACTTAAACCTGTGAAGTATGATTATTTGTAAAGTTAAGTAATTAAAACAACCATGTTAATTCTTATGTATGATTAGTAACAGTAAACAAGGATAATTCAGTCTTTATAACACTAATATCAATATAAGAATAATTTTTGACCAAACAACTTTACTTAATACGGTTTATTTTGTTCAAATTAAACCTGTCAAGTATGAAAATTTGTAAAGTTATTTAATTAAAACAAGCATATTAATTCCTATTTGTCATTAGTAAGTGTAAAGAAAGATAATTTAGTCTTTGTAACACTAATGTATGGTACATTTGCAACATTTTTTTTTTATTTCAATTTTGTTTATATCAATTGTAAGTCTTCTCAATTGAATTTAAAGAAAATATTTTAAGTTTTTATTGAATCATTTCCTACAAATACAAAAGCTGTGGTTTCCAAATTTTACATCTCAAATGGTGTGTGTATCTATTGTTATTGTTATTATAAATTAAAATTATTATTATTGGTGCTCATAATATTATTACAACGTATTAATATTTTAATAGATTATATAAATATTTTCATATATTAATTTTACTTTTTTTTGTTAATTACGAAAATTTAACAATAACCCAATCAATTAAATAATTATCATTAACATCCAATATAATATACCCTTAAAAAAATAGTATTTAGCACATGAACACAAACATAATATTTAGCACATAATTTATACAAACATAATACTAATACGACTACTTGGTTATATTAATTAATAACACACAAAGTTAGAATGATTACATTAAGGTTTAAAACCATGTATGATTGCCAAAAGAACATTGGATTTAAACCTAGTTACTACATTCTACGACTACTTCAAAATACAAATATTAAATGTTTAGTCCGAAGTTTTAATTATAATAATACAATCCCAAAACAACATAACAACATTAATAAATTTCATAGAGGATTCCTACAAAAATGACCCAAATAAGGAGCTTAACCTCTTAAAAACCAAGTAGCAAAGACCTTCCAAAGCTTACGGTAGGTTTAACTTACTGAAAGTTTTGTCTTCATTCTGCAAAGCTGTATCAGTAATCAACCCTGTGGGTAGCAAGTCATGCTGATGCGCTACAAGAGCAAATGTTCCAACTTGTCTCCCAATTCGACGTCCCCATGCTTGGTACAACTCCAACAATGTCGACGACGCCAACATCGTCAACTTCTCGCATATCAGCTCATTACCCATCCTTTACATGTTAAAAACACGGTATCTGTGGTCCAAATTCATGCCCGGACGCTGTAAAATAGTAAATTTATATTAACAAGTACAAACTATTAATTCAATCATTAAAGGAAAAAAAACGTAATTAAAAAATAACGAAAAATATAAAATATTAAATCAAATTTGTTAAGAACTTACAACGCCATGCACCATTAACGTAGCAGTGCTTTCATGGAGGTGCAAATCCAACTTTTCTTCAGGGTCCATCTCCTCACCCTTGTAGTGAATGCATATATCTGACCAAGAGTAGTTGAATTGGCGTGCAGCTAACTCATACAACACCCTAAATCTTACACCTCCGGTCATGGGTATGGGCACTCCACCATCATCCCCGGGGTTGATTGAGTTAACAGAGCAGTCAATCAATCGGTATCGTTCCCTATATTTTAGGAAAGGGAACCGATTCTCTGGTGGGGGGATAGCCGGTAATGATGGCACAACTTGATCCTCTTCCTCAACCTTTTTCTCATTTTCATGCCACTTATTTCCTGTATTCCTATGTTTGTCATACACAGTCTATAGCCACTTCTTCATCTTCTTGTTTGGCTCTCTTGAATAAGCTTCAACACCATCAATTTGTAAACCAACACCCAAAACCGAGCTACCACTACTAATCTCAACCACTTCTTGTTGTGGTTTGTTAAGATCAATTCCTTGACTTGTTTCCTGAACAACCCTTTTCCCTTTTTTTTTTTCTATTATTAGAATTGTTGCATGATTGTGTGACTTTTTTCTTGCTCGGTTTTGGAGGTTTCGTAGAGAAAGACATTCCTTGACCACCACGTCTTCCACCTTGTACTTCCTAGAATAAAGAAGACGGCCAATTATTGACACTACCATTGGTAGCAGTGCTTGTGTTAAAGTTTGAAGCACTCATGATGTAAACAAAATATCATTAATTGCTAATTTTTTAACAATAATCTGTGTTTTTTGCTTAATACAATTTATTTTTGAATGGAAAAGTGAAAGTTTGGTTTTCCATCACAACTCTCCACAACGGCTTGCATATTTGTAGAGGAAGATGGGAAAGATATGACGGGACTTACTTGAGTGGGTTTTGTTTTTTATTAGACATGTGTAAATTATGTCTTCACCCGCCAAAAAATTACTTCCCTCGAGATTTCTTGGGAAATTCACACTAATTTTGCTTTTTTGGTTTAAAAGTTTACATAGTATGTGATACAGATACGGATACGGATTCTGGTAAGATATCCTTAATATGTCACGCTATTCCGTAGCATATTTTCAACAATGTTCTATATTTATATGAAATGTCTAAAATATAATTATAAGTTATATATATATTTTTTAAATGTCTTATAATTGTCTAATATGTGTGTCACAGGTGTGCTCTGTGCATTTAACAAAAATAATTTGATTATTTTTGTTTGGTAGTTCGATTACTTAACACGAAATATTTATAACATATTCAAAAATTTAATATTTTATGTCACTTATTATTTTGAACAATGTTAAATACATATAATTTATATTAATTCAACACATTTTAGTACTTGTTTACTTCAGATTACAATTTAATTCAGCTCAGTTCAGTTCATCCCTATTAACTTCAATTAATACACTCTTTTAAGTTCAGTTCAGTTTATCTCTATTAGGCTCAGTTATGTTCAGTTCACTTCAATGTAAACTAGCCCTTAATATTTTATTTTACATTATTCTTAATATACTGTAATGGCCTACATCACTTTAGCTGAGTTAATTCTTATACTTCCTCCGTTTCGAAATAAACGCAACAATTTCTATTTTAGGAAGTTTCAAAATAAATGCAAGAATTTTAATCATTCTATTTTTGTAAGTCTTTTCTTCCCATCTCTCTCATCATCACATACTCTACTTTTTCTCTCTATCCTTTTTACTCTTATCATCACCTATGTTGCGTTTTTTTTTGAAACGGAGGTAGTATACAACCTGTTGTACAATTTACAACTGTACGGCAGATTGTATTGTTACAAAATGGTGCCGCAAAATTTGATCATCCCATTGCATGTCTTATTCAACACATCCAACCTAATAAAACACTTGTACTTTTACTTTTTTTCCACCAATCATAGTAGGCTAGAGGTAAATAGTTTTTAAAGTATTTTTCAAGTGTATTTTTGTACAAAAAATACAATTCTAACAAATAAATCTAAACACCAAAATTTTAATTTTTTAATACTCTTTAAATGGAGACCCATATTGATATAGTAATTTTCTACGAAACACTTTATAACCCCAAATAAATACTTTGTAACCCCAATAATATTTTATAACCCCATCCACTTAAACACTTTATAACCCCAAATATACACTTTGTAACCCCAATAATAAAGTAATCTATTGTAGTTTCAATGTGTTGTATTTTGTTGGGGTTACAAAGTGGAGTAATAAGGTGTTTTGTGTTGGGGTTACAAAGTGTTTAATTGGGGTTCAAAATGTTTTATTGGAGTTACAAAATGTTTTTTGGGGATTACAAAGTGTTTATGTTGAGTTACAAAATATTTAAGTGGGGTTACAAAGTGTTTATGTAATGCCCCAGTTTTTCGGTATTTTCTGCTATGTTTATTGTTTGTATTTATATTTATTTTATGTATGGTCCAAATTTATTTGGACTATTTGTTTTGTTTTATTGATTGAATATGATTATTTTATTTTATGATTAATTGTTTTATTATTTATTTTATTTCAATTTAATTAATTAGAAATTTATTTTAATTTTCTAATTAATTAATTAAGTTTTGGGCCAAGTGCGAATTTTAACATGATTAGTCATGCTTAAGTGTAAATGGCCCAAGTGATTTTTTTGGCCCATTTCCCTTAGCCCAACCGTCCCCCTCTCATGTGTGTGGCTTGGTTTTGCCACTTGCCTTGTGTTCACACCTTAACCAACTTGTTAGTTCAATGTATACTCAAGAAGGGGGGGTTGAATTGAGTATGTGTGTTTTTTCAATCGTTTTCAAGGTTTGTTTATCTTTTTATGAGAACAACGAAAGAACAATAAGTAAAGAGTAGGGACACAAAGATTTAACGAGGTTCGGCTTCTAAACAAGCCTACGTCCTCCACTCTCTCACCAATATTATTAATCAACTCAGAATAATAACAAGGTTACACACTCAATTAAATGCTACAACTATGTAACACTTAATTCCCCAACTGTTAACTCTAACAGTTCACTCAGTGTTCACAGAACACTCCCCAACCACTTCCCTCTAAGTGGTTCAAATATTACAAACTTAAATCTCCGTAAGTTTTTCTCTTAAAGATCGATGTGGAGATAGTTTTGGACCAAGGATAGACTCTCAGAAAATATTAATTGGTTTTCTTTAGAGAGCAAAAAAGTCTTCTAGGGTTTTTTGCAAAGATTGTTTATATAGGCAAAAAACCGTCCTCTAGAAGTGTGTTTGGAGACTTGCCTAAATTGTGCAAACCTCTTCAGCTGACACAAGTGCAGTGTTCTAGTTTCAGACTTTGTCTCTTTCCACAATGGGAAGAGAGATGTACACTAAAGTCCAAACAAAGTACATTGCATTTAATGAGCAGATTTGGTGTATCAATTTGGCAGATTTCCAAAACACAAGTGATCCAAAATTTTCAAATAAATTTTCAAAATGATTTTGTACTCGAAAATATGTACGGATCACGTGCGTAATACTGAGGTCTGTTCCCGCAGTGGTCTCAGTACTACTAAGTCTACATCTGGTAAAGGGAACTGTTCCAAGCTTGTTCTATGCCTGTTCTCAGCTTGTTCTTGGCCTGTTCTCTTTACTGGATGTAAACTTAAAGTCTTTTGCTCTTTACTTAAAAACACTAAGAGTATTTTCCTAAGCCTATTTTACAAGAAGATCCTAGAAATAAAAAATAAAAAGCTCCAAGCTCTTGGCTTTTGATCTTCAAGTATCTCAAGGCCTTCATGGTTGCCTTGATGAGTCCTCACTTGATTCAACCTGTTCATATACAAATACATATAGACATCAAGTATAGAGGATTGGTTTGTCATCATTCAAATCAAACATGGCTCAACACAACTTCTATAAATTGAAGTGGTAGTAAGGCTTAAGATTCATTTGTCATTTAATCATCCTTTGCACACCTTTAAACACAATCTCTCTCCATCCTTGCCCATCAAATTCCACACGCCATTTTGGCTTGTTCACCGCTAACCACTGTTCATCCATCTTTTCAAACCCAAACTTAAAGATTCAACCTCCATTGATCTTTAAGTATCAAAACATAAATTAAACCCCAATAGTTTCATTCAAGATCACTAGTTCCGTTTCGGTTTTTGAGTGGGTTCGTGTGGTTCGTGGTTGGCCAAGTGGTGGTGCCGTGTTGAAGGTCGTGTTCGAGGGGGTGGATCGTGTGGTCCGTGTATTGAAGCCGTGCAAGTTCGTGGTGGTTCCGTGTTGAAGCCGTGGTTGGCCGTGTGTGTTGGGCCGTGTGGTTTGGTTTCCGGGCATCGAGTTTTCGTGTGTTTATTTGTTTATACCTCAATAAGGTAACATGCTATCCTATCCTAATTTGTATACTACGATTCAATGGGTAGATTAGATGACTAAATTAGATCAAAAGTTGATGGAATTAATCAATAGCATGCGTGTATTTGGGCTGATTTCGAGTAATGATTATGTAGTGTTCTTGCCTTGTTTCTATGAATATTATGATCAATTATGATAGTTTCATGTTTAATTATGTTCATGTTCAATTTTCGTAAAGTTTCGATGCTTAGAATTGATGATGAAAGTTAGCCATGATTATGCGTGAACTTTGGGTTGTATTCGATGATGGTTCTTGATTATTCTTGTTGAGTTTTTATGTGATTCTTGAATCTTGAATTGATATATAAGTAAGGTATGAGTTCTTGATGGTTATTTTATGATTCTTGAGGTTTCTTGATTATGGTATTGTGAATCTTGATTTTCTTTATTACAATTATGTATTCTTTAAGTATAGATTATATAGTCTTAATTAAAGAAAGTAAAGTTAAGTGAAAAAGATAGTTAAGAATGATAATGAAAGTAAAGAATAATGAAAGAAAGTTAAAGAAAGTATAAAGTTTGATTAAAGAGGTTCCAAGATTATGTTTTACATAGTTAGTCTTAAGTAAAGGCGTAAGATGCAACTTAAGATTAACCAAGATTGTAAAGAACGTAAAGATAACTTGAGTTTACTGTTAGACGCCTAACCTTAGAGTAAGATTCTAAGACTTGGGTTAAGACGTTGCCCCTATCCTAACCACGGTATTGGGATATATAGTGAATACTTGCTATGTCGTCTTTATGATATGGATTTCCGTAAGATGGGGTTCATGGGTTTAGGAGTAAGATTCTCATTCCTGGCTTAGTAGGAAAGTTCGTTCGCATAAGATGCGTTATTACGAGCATAGTCCGATCTAATACGTAAATGATAAAGATTGTGATAAGATTAAGTCAAGTAAAGTTAAGCGAGTTATTATTGTTATTATTGTTGTTTACGTTGCATGTTTATATGTATGAGTGCCTGATTTGTTGTTTGATTTATTCTATGTTCGTGTGTATCCACGTTAGGGTGGGACTGTTGTGTTACTCGCCACTGATGGTGGATTTATGTTTTCAGGTAACTCTGATTATGACGGTGTTGCTTAGCGTTGGGATTGGGCGAGCGCCGTTGACTGTTTCCTATAGTTTTATTTTTCTGTTGTTATTATATTAGGACTTTTAGAAGTTGTAGTATGTACGTTCTCTAACTACGGATTTGGAGTTGTTTCTTTAGTGATGACTATTTGGGACTTAGTTATGTATGACTTGTGGTTTTGTACATTTTGGGTTTTATAATAATAAAATTCGAGGTTTTGTTTTAGATTTTAGGTATGTTTGTATGTTAGTATGACAATTCGACTCGTCGGTGTCTTGCACGTCGTTCTATACGTGTTGGGTTGTCACAGTTGGTATCAGAGCCGATTAGTCAAAACTTTAAGTGAAGTTTTAAGATTTGAGTAAAACCCGGGAGTTGTGAACTTTACCATTCCCGAGTGATAAACCTGATTAAGAATAAGTATAAGGGAGAAGAGCGTCGGGTAGAAGACCGGGATAGGACTCTTTTCTCTTATTTTTTATTTCTTTTGAGTGCTTGACTGTAGTTGTTCATTATTGACTGACACTTAATTTTTGTCATTATTTTTCTTGCGTTGATTTCAGCATGTCCACACCTCGCCGGTCAAGTTCGGGACGACAGAGGTTACGAGCGCTCGAGGAAGCAATTCTTACGTTGGCGCACCATAATCGTCCGCCATCGGGTTCGTAGTCGACGTTCAATCGTATCGCTCGTCATCGACCACCGACTTACGATGGGGTTGCCGACCCTACAATTTTGGAGAGCTGGATCCGCGAGATGGGGAAGCTCTTCGACGCTACGTTTTGCCCCGAGCACGAGAAGGTCCAGATCGCAACCTACTACTTGAGAGGAGAGGCTGATAATTGGTGGAGCGTCGCTAGGAACGCATGCATGCCCTTGTACTCGATGTCTTGGGCCGAGTTCGTAGCTAAGGTCCATGAGAGGTTCTACCCCGACGAGTTACAATGGCAGAAACAGGAGGAGTTTCTTACTCTCACTCAGGGTAAGATGACGGTTCAGGCCTACACCGATAAGTTTGCCGAGTTATCGAGGTTCGCTATGTCTGTAGTTCCATCCGAGGAGGAGCGGGTCAACCGCTACATCAAGAAGCTAGATCCGAGGATTCGCGTTCACGTGATCACCAGTGGAGCAAAGTCATTTCAGCGAGCTTACGACGTAGCACTCGAGATTCAGGCGTCTGCTATCGAGGAGGATGCCAGCAGGAAGAGGACCTCGACCCCGGTGACGTCGCCATCTTTTAAGAAGCCCCGATTTAGTGCTCCTAGCAGTACCCCTCCGACTGCTAGTTCGTCTAAGGGATCAGGGAGTTCGAGATGCAGAGGTTGTGGCAAGGACTGCACTAGTAGAAAAATCCCCTATTAGTATCGTTTTTTTAGCTTATTAGTATCGTTATTCACACGATACTAATAGAGGCGTTAGTAATAGAGAATTCTATTAGTATCATTTGTGAAAAACGATAGTAATACATACTATTAGTATCGTTTTTAGTAAAAAAACGATACTAATAGACTCTCTATTAGTATCGTTTTTTAATAAAAAACGATAGTAATAGAGAGTCTATTACTATCGTTTTTTAATAAAAACGATACTAATAGAGAGTCTATTAGTATTGTTTTTTACTAAAAACGATAGTAATAGACTCCATATAATACTAATATTTTTTTATTTAAATTTATATTTGATTTTTGGGCGAAAAAAATATATATATAAATACGCATCCTTTTGGCATTATCTGTAGCCCTGTTCAATTCTGTATAATGTACAATAAGATAATATTTTTTTAATTAATTAAAATTTGTAAACGATACATATATATAATAGAAGTTCGATGTATATATTCATATAAAATATAGTTTACAAGAACGAGTTGGATACGATCGATGTTTGCGAAGTAACTATAAACAAAATGTATAAATAATGTGCTACTAATACAAATTTTACTTAATTAGGATCGGATAATAAGAAATTTAGCCTGAAGAAACTCGCCCATTGCTCGCGAACCTCATCCAACTCTCCTTTGGTATATAGGGCAGATCTTCCAATGTAGTCCTTCAAAATCAAAGATTGAAAAAAAAACATATAAGTAATGTTATAGACGCCAGCTTAGCTTGCTTAGAGTTTTAGGGCCACAATATTTGCAAACTAAAACAAAGGATGTTCTGTTGTAGACCTACGTAAGCTATGACGGGCAAATGAAAGATAATTTGCATTAAATTAAACTTTGAGTAATCTTGGCTTAAAACATGATTTGCATGTGTTTTTAAGGTTTATCCATGTTCTATATCAATCTTGTAAGCATTAAGTGACTTATTTGCATGTGTTTGTGCGGAAATATGACGTTTTGGAACAAAAACAAGACAAATATGACATTTTTTTTATGATGTTTTCGTTTCCATATTCCTACCAATTAACATATATATTGTTTTTAAGGTTTATCTATGTTCTATATCTTTCGTGCAATCATTAAATGACTTATTTGCATGTGTTTGGGAGAAAATAGGACGTTTTAGAACAAAATCAAGGCATATAAGTCATTTTGGCTAGTTTTTAGTGTTTTCGTTCCCATGTTCCTATCAATCAACCTATATACTGTTTTTATGATTATCCATGTTCTGTATCATTCATATAAGCACTAAATGACTTATTTGCATCTGTTTGGGCGAGAATAGGGCATTTTGGAACAAAATATAAGGCATATAGGTCATTTTTGGTAAGATTTTGCTGTTTTCGTTCCCATGTTCCTACCAATCAACCTATATATTGTTTTTAAGGTTTATCCATGTTCAATATCATTCTTGTAAATATTAAATGACTTATTTGCATGTGTTTGGGAAAAAATATGGCATTTTGGAACAAAAATAAGAAGCATAGGTCATTTTTGGCTAGTTTTTAGGTGTTTTAGTTCCCATTTTCCTACCAATCAATATATATATTTTTTTAAGGTTTATCCATGTTCTATATTATTCTTGTAAGCAATAAATGCTCGGTTTATTTAACTAAGGTAGTTATTTCTTGTATATAAATTATGGAAAGCATGCATTTAATACTATGGTATATAATAAGTTGGGAGGGAAAATAAGAGTTTAAGGGGGGAATTTTTTTCAAGTGGCTTGGATTTTAGTATGTAGTATAGATAGATTAGAGTGACGCGATTGCGATCTCATGCCACAACTACGCCCCCATTTAAGAATCTAATCATTTACCATGTCAATGGGAACCCATCCCCCATTCATGATCGACATAGTTAGATTTAGATCCTTGAGACGGCCCACGCAAGTGACAGTGAGATTGTGTAAAGCGATAAGCAAGAGTGTTTAAAATTAAAATCATGTGATTGGTTACATGTTTATTAATTATTAGAGTGAAATGATTGCGATCTCATGCCAAAACTACGCCCCCGTTTAAGAATCTAACCGTTTACCATGTCAATGGGCACCCATCCCCCATTCATGATTGACATAGTTAGATTTAGATCCTTGAGACGGCCCACACAAGCGACAGTGAGATTGTATAAAGCGATAAGCAATAGTGTTTAAAATTAGAAGCAAGTGATTGGTTACATTGATTTAAGCAAAAGCAAAGCAAAGAAATCAAGTGAAACAAAAGGAACAAAACCAAAACCAAAGTAAAACAAAAACAAAATAAAACAGGAGTAATTCAAAAGAAATCAAAACAAATCAAGAGAATCGAACCATAAGGCAAGCAAATTAGGCACATAATTCCCAAAATCATCAAATAAGGTTGTGGCACAACGCCATCAACCATCCAGTGTCCTCAAGTCGGGAACTTCTTGCCCCTAACAAAGCAAATATCCTCAAACTATCGTCTCAATCCTATATCTAGTCCTAAAAAACTAAGCAACCAAGAAATAAAAGGGGAGTTGGAAAGAACTCACCGAGGCATCACCATCTTCAACTGTTTTACCCTCTCCATCATAATTCATTCTAGCATAAATAAAAAAACAAAAACATAAAGCACCAAAATAACATAGAATTTCATTACCTGACTAAAATCATGAGAGCAAGCTTCTACCACCTCTAGCAAATATGTCCTTCACCTTTTTTTGTATACTAAAGCACAAATTAGAGGGGGAAAGGGGGCAAAACGTAAACAAAATTATTAAAGCACAAATTATTAGCCATGATTCAAACTTAAGAATACTTACAATAGTTCCCAAAAGCTTATCTCAGGCAACCTAGCAACGACCATAGCAATAAGGAAGCAACCCCATATATAATAGCTCATTTCTATGGTTTAATTTAATATATGGATATAAATCATAGCTCTTTTATTGATATCATGTTAGGTAAATATTGACTCTTCATTATGCTCTCAATGAGGTAAAATCGGAAAACTAAACTTGGCATAGAATATGTAAAAACAAACTAGACAACCAAATAGTAAATGTTATTTTACTACCATCTTCCTTTCCCTAGGATGTCACTAACAATTTGCTATCAATACCATCATCAACGTATTGCAATGGTATTTGCTATCAATCAAAATTGTTAGTAAAACATGTCCATGTTTGGGTAATTCATAGAAGGTGCACCAGTGAATACCTAGAGGAACGTACTCTCCATATAAATCAAACTCACAATACATAGATGTTCACTAAGTTGATGATGAATGTTCATTTTATCTAATTTAAAATTTTGATTAATGTCTATTAATGCTTATACTAATGTACATAACATAAGTACTATTTTATTGGTACTGGCCTGGTTGTAATGTTTGGGAATAATCAATTCTGGCAAAAGCATCATGTATTAATATGGTTAATTTGTGTAGCCAAAACTATCTAGTTATTGTTTTTGGTTTGTGTGTACAAGAAAACTATGAGCACTAAACAAAGCACCACCTTCCAATACAATCAACTAAACAATAGTAAAAGGAAGTGGTGTTCATAACCACTTCCTTTCCAAAACTTCACCAAAATCCCAAATAAACCTCCAACTATGAGCACTAAACAAAGCACCGCCTTCTAATACAATCAACTAAACAATAGTAAAAGGAAGTGGTGTTCATAACCACTTCCACTCCAAAACTTCACCAAATAAAATCCCAAATAAACCTCCAACTATGAGCACTAAACAAAGTAAAACCTTCCAATAAAATCAACTAAACAATAGTAAAAGGAAGTGGTGTTCATAACCACATCCTCTCCAAAACTTCACCAAAATCCCAAATAAACCTCCAACTATGATTAATAAATAGCAAACTTCACCAAATTGCCAAAACACAACAAATTAAGGCATGATACAACTTACCTTTATTTGCTTGACATCACCCTTACTTTCATCAACTTTCTTGACTATCTCAATCATGTACTTCATCACATAGTAGCCACAATCCAAACCACCGCTCTGCTGGGCGCACTAACAAATTTACAAAAAAGTAGGGTCAAAACAAATTACAACTGGATATTATTGTATCAATAAAAAAAATTGCATAATATTCGAATAAGAACAAATTAAAATATAAGTAGTTATTAACATTATATAATGACTACTAATATAATTACAACTAGTTATAATTACTAATAACTCCTAGTAATATTATACTAGTTATACACTTATACTACTAATATTACTAATATACTACTAATATTATAATGACTACTAATATAATTATACTAGTTATATAATGTTAGCAGTCATTATAATTAGTAGTAATTATATAATGACTACTAATATTATAATTATAATTATAATTACTAATAATATATTAGTATGTAGTCATACTAGTTAGTTATTATAATTAGTAATTATAATGTTTGATAATTATAATGACTACTAAATGATAGAATTTCCTTACTAATTATCGTTCAAGCATTTTGACAAACACCTTGTGGGCATGAACTAGTAGTGTGATTTTTCACATAAAGAACATAATAATAGTAAATCTAAAGCATTTCCCATTAAAATTCAACCACAAATCAACAATAACAATCACATATTGAAACTAGTTGAACAATATAACAACAATAACAACTTGTTTACATGAAATGAAATTAAAAAAAAAAGAAACAAACCTCAAACACGCAGTATAGTTAAGCAGTAGCAGCTAGTAACGAACACCACAGAAGAAAACCTCAGCTTCGAGCAGTAGCAGGGAATTGAAACCAGCAGCGAGCAGTAGCAGTTCTGTTGAAGCTTCGAGCAGAAGATGTCGAAGCAGCGCGCAGTCGAACGGAGGAAGAAGCAGTCGAAACTCGCAGTAGCCGGTCGACGACGACGAGAGCGACGTTGCTCAGTGGTGGTGCAGTGGGTGTTGAAGGAAGAGGTGTAAAAAGCTAGGGTTAGTGTTGGATTTTGGTGATGAGGAGTATTTGGGGGGTGTTGGTGAACTAATTTTGGCTGTGTAAATCTATGAGTGTACAGGCTTTTTTTAAAAAAAAAATTCCATTGCTATCGTTTGTACTAGAAATGAAACTAATATATACACT
Source organism: Salicornia ramosissima (assembly GCA_951394345.1). Lineage (NCBI taxonomy): Eukaryota > Viridiplantae > Streptophyta > Magnoliopsida > Caryophyllales > Amaranthaceae > Salicornia > Salicornia ramosissima. The sequence continues at coordinate 25,435,496 of OX596239.1, forward strand.
ATTAGTATCGTTTTTATTACAAACGATAGTAATAGTCCTATATTAGTATCGTTTTTTATTACAAACGATACTAATAACTTCTCTATTACTATCGTTTTTAACAAAAACGATACTAATATAGGATTATTACTATCGTTGTTATTAAAAATGATACTAATAATTTCTCTATTACTATCCTTTTAACAAAAACGATACAATTATAGCATTATTACTATCGTTTTTCAAATAAACGATACTATTGGGGCGATACTAATAGACAATTTTCTACTAGTGCTTCCATCCAGGGAAGCGTTGCGACGGGACGCCCATTTCGTGTTTTATCTGTGGGAAGGAAGGCCATAAGGCATCGGTCTGCCCCGAGAAGAAGCCAGACACTGAGATCAAGCATCTACCGGCACCGACTAAGACTCCTGTGAAGAACTGAGTCTACTATATGACTGAGGCAGAGGCAGAGGTCTAGCCAGATGTAGTCTCAGGTAGATTTCTTGTCTCTGGTATGTTAGCTTATGTATTGTTTGATTCTGGTGCCACCGTTTCTTTTGTAGCTAGTAGTTGTGCCTCAAGGTCTAATCTTCGTGGCAGTTCCCCTGTTAGTTTGATTATAACTCTCCCTTCTGGAGAGGATTCCGTTTGTCAGCGTGAGTTCTGAGGAGTGCCCATCGTTATAGCTGGGGAGCAAGCGACGGCCGATCTGAAGGAGTTCCCGCTGATGGAGTTTGATGTTATTATTGGCATGGACTGGCTGTTGAGGTACCGAGCGATCATTCGTTGCCGAGATCAGTCAGTGACATTCCGAGGATTGAAGGGCAATCGAGTTACCTACTATGGGGTCGTTCTGAAGAAAGGAGTAAAGGTAATTTCGACCTTGAAGATGAGGAAACTTCGCCAGACGGGTGATATGGTGTTCTTGTGTCAGGTAAGGGACTTGATTGAGGAGAGTTTATTGGACGATATACCTGTAGCGAGGGATTTCAGAGACGTATTTCCTGATGAGCTACCAGGAGTTCCACCCGAGCGTGATGTCGAGTTTAATATCGATTTAGCACCCGGGACAACACCGATTTCAAAGGCACCTTACCGGATGGCACCATCGGAGTTGCAAGAGTTGAAGACGCAACTTCAAGATTTGATCGATACGGGCTTCATTAGGCCGAGCGTTTCTCCATGGGGAGCACCTGTGCTCTTTGTGAAGACGAAGTACGGTAGCATGCGCCTGTGCATAGACTACCGAGAATTGAACCGGGTAAAGATCAAGAACAAATACCCGTTGCCTAGGATTGAGGACCTATTCGATCAGCTGAAAGGAAAGGGAGTTTTCTTGAAGATAGATCTTCGATCCAGATATCATCAGATTCCGGTCAAGAAAGAAGACATCCCGAAGACAGCTTTCCGCACGAGATACGGCCACTACGAGTTTGAGGTGATGCCATTTGGTCTCACTAATGCTCCATCCATGTTCATGGATCAGATGAACCGGACCTTTCATCACTTACTCAATAAGTGTGTCGTAGTCTTTATTGATGATATCCTAGTTTATTCGAGAGACGAGTCTGAGCATGCAGAGCATCTCCGGATAGTGCTAGAGATATTGAGGAAGCATAAGTGGTTCGCGAAGCTCTCTAAGTGTGAGTTCTGGCTTCGCGAGGTAGCATTTCTGGGTCATTTTATTAGTAAGGAAGGCATTAAGGTAGACCCGACAAAAGTTAAGGCTATAGTAAAATGAAGTAGCCCGAGAAATGTGGCGGAGGTTCGTAGTTTTATGGGTTTGGCCGAATTCTATTGATGATTCGTCCAAGACTTCTCTAGGATTGCTAGGCCGATGACTAGTCTCCTACAGAAGGAGATCCGATTTGTTTGGACGGAGGCTTGAGAGCAAGCATTTCAGTAGTTGAAACAGAATTTAGTTTCTGCTCCTATTCTTACCCTTCCGAACGATGAGGAGGATTTCGAGGTCTACAGTGACGCGTCTAAGAGTGGCCTAGAATGCGTGCTGATGCTAGGTGGGAAGGTCATCGCTTATGCATCGACGCAGCTGAAGATGCACGAGCGTAACTACCCCACGCATGTCTTGGAGCTTGCAGCTGTGGTTTTCGCGCTTAAGATCTGGAGGCACTATTTCTATGGTGGTTCGTGTAAGGTATTCACGGATCATAAGAATCTCAAGTACATCTTCACTTAGAAGGACCTCAATATGAGGCAGCGACGATGGCTTGAGCTGATTAAGGACTATGACATGACGCTTAATTAGTGTGAAGGTAAAGCGAACTTAGTTGCTGACGCACTGAGTCGCAAGAATCGATTGAGCTTCAGTAGAAGTCGTAGTTCCGTCAGAGTTCATCTGACATCTATGAGTGCCGAGCCTGAGTTATTCCAGGAATTGCACGAAGGTCAGAAGGACGACCCGCAGTTGACTAGGATTCGAGAGGCCTTGCGGCAAGGAAAAGCCGTTGTCTTTGAGATTTCTACCGATGGTAGTCTGCGTTTTCGAGGGAGGTAGTGTGTACCAGACAGTTCTGATCTTCGGAACAGGATCATGTCTGAGGCGCATAACTCGCCCTACTCTGTTCATCCTGGAGGTAATAAGTTGTATAAGGACCTTAAGGGCCAATTCAGTTGGCCTAAGATGAAGCAGGATGTCGCAGAGTTCGTAGCTCGATGTTTAGTCTGTCAGAAGGTTAAGATCGAGCACCAGAGACCTGGAGCTCTTTTGCAGCCACTACCGATTCCGACCTGGAAATTTGAGTCGGTATCTGTGGATTTTGTGGTTAGCCTACCTACCTGTAATGGAATGAACGCCATTTGGGTAATTGTGGATAGGTTGACCAAAGTCGCTAGATTCATACCGATGAAGATGACTTGGTCGATGGAGCACCTGACAGAGGCTTATACCCAGGACATCATTCGACTTCACGGAGTTCCGAGGGAGATAGTTTCTGATCGTGATCTGAGATTTTTTTTTCGTTTCTGGAAATCGGTTCAGGAAGCCTTTGGGACGAAGTTGAAACTTAGCACCGCATTTCACGTGGCGACGGATGGCCAGACTGAGAGGACCATACAGACTCTGGAGGATATGTTGCCAGCATGTACTCTGGAGTATCATCAGTCTTGGGTGCGAATGCTTTGCTTGGTAGAGTTTTCGTATAATAACAGTTATTACTCCAGCATTGATATGGCTCCGTACGTGGCCCTCTATGGTAGGAAATGTCGGAGTCCAATTTGTTGGAATGATATCAGTGACACTGTGTCTTTGGGACCTGAGATGGTACGAGATACCGTGGAGAAGGTCCGAGTCATTAGATCGAAGATGCAGGTCGCGCAGAGTCGTCAGAAGTCCTACGCCGATAACCGACGTAGACCACTGACATTCAAGGTAGGTGACAGAGTCTTGCTTAAGGTTTCACCATTCAAGGGAGTTGCCCGCTTTGGCCAGAAGGGGAAACTCCGACCAAAGTTCGTGGGACCTTACGAGATACTAGAACGAGTTGGGGAAGTGGCATATCGTTTAGCATTACCGCCCTGTTTATCTAATGTTCACGATGTGTTTCACGTTTCTCAGCTAAGGAAACATGTATATGATCCTACTCACATTATTCCAGTGGAATTGGTCACGTTTGAGCCGAACCTGACATTCGAAGAGCGACCAGTTCAGATCTTGGATCGTGAAGAGAGGACCCTCCGACGCAAGCAAGTCAAACTAGTCAAGGTGTTGTGGAGAAATCAACATCGTGAAGAAGCGACTTGGGAGACAGAGGCGTCCATCAAGCAGAAGTACCTGGAGTTATTCGAAGGTGAACAATATCCGTTGCCTTAAATTTCGGGACGAAATTTCTTTAAGGAGGGGAGGTTGTAACGCCCCAGTTTTTCGGTATTTTCTGCTATGTTTATTGTTTGTATTTATGTTTATTTTATGTATGGTCCGAATTTATTTGGACTATTTATTTTGTTTTATTGATTGAATATGATTATTTTATTTTATGATTAATTGTTTTATTATTTATTTTATTTTATTTTATTTTAATTAATTAGAATTTTATTTTAATTTTCTAATTAATTAATTAAGTTTTGGGCCAAGTGCGAATTGAAACATGATTAGTCATGCTTAAGTGCAAATGGCCCAAGTGATCTTTTTTGCCCATTTCCCTTAGCCCAACCAGCCCCCTCTCATGTGTGTGGCTTGGTTTTGCCACTTTCCTTGTGTTCACACCTTAACCAACTTCTATAAATAGAAGTGGTAGTAAGGGTTAAGATTCATTTGCCATTTAATCATCCTTTGCCCACCTTTAAACACAAACTCTCTCCATCCTTGCCCATCAAATTCCACACGCCATTTTGGCTTGTTCACCACTAACCATTGTTCATCCATCTTTTCAAACCCAAACTTAAAGATTCAACCTCTATTGATCTTTAAGTATCAAAACACAAATTAAACCCCAATAGTTTCATTCAAGATCACTAGTTTGGTTTCGGTTTTTGAGTGGGTTCGTGTGGTTCGTGGTTGGCCAAGTGGTGGTGCCGTGTTGAAGGCCGTGTTCGAGGGGGTGGTTCATGTGGTCCATGCATTGAAGCCGTCCATGTTCGTGGGTGGTGCCGTGTTGAAGCTGTGGTTGGCCGTATGTGTTGGGCCGTGTGGTTTGGTTTCCGGGCAGCGAGTTTTCGTGTGTTGATTTGTTTATACCTCAATAAGGTAACATGCTATCCTATCCTAATTTGTATACTATGATTCATAGGGTAGATTAGATGACTAAATTAGATCGAAAGTTGATGAAATTAATCAATAGCATGCGTGTATTTGGGCTAATTTCGAGTGATGATTATGTGATGTTCTTGCCTTGTTTCTATGAATATTATGATCAATTATGATAGTTTCATGTTTATTTATGTTCTGTTTAATTTTCGTAAAGTTTCGATGCTTAGAATTGATGAATTAATGATGAAAGTTAGCCATGATTATGCGTGAACTTTGGGTTGTATTCGATGATGGTTGTTGATTATTCTTGTTGTTTGTGTGATTCTTGAATCTTGAATTGATATATAAGTAAGGTATGAGTTCTTGATGGTTATTTTATGATTCTTGAGGTTTCTTGATTATGGTATTGTGAATCTTGATTTTCTTTATTACGATTATGTATTCTTTAAGTATAGATTATATAGTCTTAATTAAAGAAAGTTAAGTTAAGTGAAAAAGACAGTTAAGAACGATAAAGAAAGTAAAGAATAATGAAAGAAAGTATAAAGTTTGATTAAAGAGGTTCTAAGATTATGATTTACATAATTAGTCTTAAGTAAAGGCGTAAGATGCAACTTAAGATTAACCAAGCTTGTAAAGAACGTAAAGATAGCTTGAATTTACTGTTAGACGCCTAACCTTAGAGTAAGATTCTAAGACTTGGGTTAAGACGTTGCCCCTATCCTAACCGCGGTATTGGGATAGTGAATACTTGCTATGTCGTCTTTATGATATGGATTTCCGTAAGATGGGGTTGATGTTTTTGTAAGTAAAATTCTCATTCCTGGCATAGTAGGAAAGTTCGTTCACATAAGATGCGTTCATACGAGCATAGTCCGGTCTAATATGTAGATGATAGCGACAACGATTGTGATAAGATTAAGTCAAGTAAAGTTAAGCGAGTTATTATTGTTATTATTATTGTTATTATTGTTGTTTACGTTGCATATTTATATGTATGAGTGCCTGATTTGTTGTTTGATTTATTCTATGTTCGTGTGTATCCATGTTAGGGTGGGACTGTTGTGTTACTCACCACTGATGGTGGATTTATGTTTTCAGGTAACTCTGATGATGACGGTGTTGCTTAGCTTTGGGATTGGGCGAGCGTCGTTGACGATTTCCTATAGTTTTATTTTTCTGTTGTTATTATATTCGGACTTTTAGAAGTTGTAGTATGTACGTTCTAACTCTAACTATGGATTTGGAGTTGTTTCTTTAGTGATGACTATTTGGGATTTAGTTATGTACGACTTGTGGTTTTGTACATTTTAGGTTTTATAATAATAAAATTCGAGGTTTTGTTTTCGATTTTAGGTATGTTTGTATGTTAGTATGACAATTCGACTCGTCGGTCTCTTCCGCGTCGTTCTATACAAGTTGAGTCGTCACAGTTTAAGCGTCATTCAAAGTGTTTTATTGGGGTTACAAAATAGGGTTATAAAGTGTTTAAGTGGGGTTACAAAGTGTTATTGAGGTTACAAAGTTATTTTTGAGGGTTTACAAAGTTTTTAGATGGGGTTAGAAAGTATTTTTTCGGATTACAAAATGTTTAAGTGGGGTTACAAAGTGTTTACATGGGGTTACAAAGGGTTTTATTGGAGTTACAAAATGTTTTTTTTGGAGATACAAAGTGTTTTTTGGGGTTACAAAGTGTTTACATGGAGTTACAAGGTGTTTAAGTGTGGTTATAAAATGTTTAAGCATCGTTCAAAGTGTTTTATTGGGGTTACAAAGTAGGTTACAAAGTGTTTAAGTGAGGTTATGAAGTATTATTGGGGTTACAAAGTGCTTTTTTGGGGGTTACAATGTGTTTACGTGGGGTTAGAAAGCATTTTTTTGGGTTACAAAGTGTTTACGTAGGGGTTACAAAGTGTTTGGGGTTACAAACTGTTCAAGTGGGGTTCAAAGTGTTTTATTGGGGTCACAAAGTGTTTCATAAGAAGTTACCATATCTATATGTGTCTCTATTTGTAGAGATTAAAAAAATAGTAATTTTGGTGTTTATATTTTATTTTTTAGAATTATATTTTTTTTTTAAAATAGCTTAAAAAAATTTTAAAAATTATTTTATTTTCTCACTACTAATATGATTAGTGGAAAGTTCTTTATTATGGAAGATGCATGCATGGTTGACTAAGTGAATTGCATTTGAAGGTCATAGGAAATCTTTTTTTTTTCATGTAATGCATGTGCGTGCCGCACCGTTTGATTTGTGTGCAGCCAGCCATGCAGAAAAGTCATTCCTTTAGCTGAATAGAGATGATATTAATTAATCTCAACTGAATTGAAGTAAACATAAAAGAGCTGGAAATTGAGTCGGATTGAATTCGTGGCAAAGTTATTACATAAACTGGGTTTAAGAATTGACCGTAACCCGACGTCCCCACGCATGTATTGATCGTGCCTTGTTCGGTTGAGTACGTTATTATATTAATTAAGGGGTGGTTTACATTAGCCGAATACAGGTGAACTGAACTGAACTTAACTTAACTTAATAGAGGTGAAGTGAACATAACGTAAATGAACTTAATAGAGATGAACTGAATTTAAGTTAATACAAATCTATTTTGAATTAATGATTTTAAATAATGATTTATTAGATATTTTAATTTTCTACTTAATTACTATTATATATTATTATTGTTAGTATTATTATTATTATTATTATTATTATTATTATTATTATTATTATTATTATTATTATTGTTATTATTATTATTATTATTATTATTATTATTATTATTGTTGTTGTTGTTGTTGTTGTTGTTGTTGTTGTTGTTGTTGTTGTTGTTGGCGTCGTGATCATCATCATGTAATTGAAATCAATATTATTATCATCATTTATACAATTAGCATTGTTATCAACTATTCATTATAGTTGGAAATTGATTCGGGTTTGGTTCGGGTCAATTTTTTAAATAAGTGGATTTAATTCTTTGATCCAAACCCGATCCATTTAATTAACGTATTGTGTTGTGTTCACTCGCTTGTTTAAACGGGTGAAACCCCTGAACCCAAACACGTTAATAAAGGATCAATTTCGTTTCGGGTTCTGGGGTCGTATGAAGGCATCATTCACTATTAAAGGAGCAAAAAAATTTGCCTTCATTGATAATAAATAAAAGCCAATACATTTTGCTTTCCTACATTTAAACACTTCATTTATTGTCAAATAGGGCAATGTTTCTAAAGTCTAAGGGGCCAAATTAATCATATTGTCTTCATTGGTAATATGAATGAGTGACAACATAATTACACTTGTAGGCTTCCTACGTATCCTCATGGAATCAGACCATCGTAGTTCTTGATGATTATTTGGAAAAGGCCTCAGAGGAGAGGGCTTTTGTGGTTGTAATGTTTTTACACCTCTAAGAGTTAAGTCTATAGTCGAGGGGAGTAGCTTGAGTATGTGACGGAGGTCCGTAGTTCTGGGTTCGTGGTTGAATCAGAAGATAGACTTTGCTCCTATCTTGACCTTCCGAGCGACGAGGAGGATCCCGAGGTCTATAGTGGTGCGTCGAAGAATGCTGGAGCTTGTTCAGGACTTCGACGAACGCTTTTCAATCATGTAGGCAAGATAAGTTGAGCGGCTGAAGCATCAAGTCGCGAGGATCGATTGAGCTTTAGTGGAAGCCGACGTTCCGTCAGGTTCCGTCTGACTTTTGTGTGTGGAGCTCGGATTACTGACGGTGGACAGTCTCCTTTGCTTGAATTTCGGGACGAAATTCTTTTAAGGAGGGGAGATTGTAACGCCCCAGATTTTGGGCTAGTTTCGTGTTTACTTTCTTGTAATTAGGTTGTTCCGATGCATGGTCTAAAATTTATTTCGACTATTTTAATTGCTTATGTGCAACCATTTTATTTAATGGTTTATTATTTATTATTTTTATTTTATTTTAATTAATTAGAATTTTATTATTTAATTTTCTAATTAATTAATTAGTTTTGAGCCAAGTGCAAAATTAATCATGATTAGTCATGAATTAGTGCAAATGGCCCAAGGGATCATTTTGGCCCTTATTTAAGCCCATAATCGGCCCCTCTTAGTGTTGATGGCAAGTTTTGCCACTTGCTTCATGTTCACACCTTAACCGACCTCTATAAATAGAGGAGTTAGTAAGGCATGAGGATTCATTTGCTCATTTGCCATCTTTTGTCATTCCTTTGCCATCAAAGTTCAAACACAATTCTCTCCTTTTTCTCCTTCAAATCTCACGCCATTTTGGGATTGATGAACACCAAAATTGTTCATCATCTTTTCTAAACCAAAACTTAAAGATTCTATATCCTTTGATCTTTAAGTATCAAAACACAACCTATACTTTAATTGGTTCAATCAAGATCGTGTGTTCGGGATGGTTTGGGAATGTGGTTCGTGGTCCAAGTAAGGGCTGTATGGGCAGCAACCGTACGTGGGGAGGATGCATCCGGGGTGGCCGTGCTGGCTGGGCAGCGGTTTCAAAGCATGGTGGTCGTATGGTACGTCCGTGCAAGGCCGAGATGAAGCCGTGTTGAAACCGAGGGGTACCTTGTGCTTGGGATGTGTGAACACGAATCTGGGCAGCAGGTTTTAGAGGTTATTTTCGTGTTATTCTTGACTAGGTAACATGCTTTCTCAACCTTCTTGGTATACTATGTTTATAGTATAGATTAAATGCATGGTTGGGTTGTTTGATGATGAATATCCATGATTTTATGTATGGTTTATATTCTGATTTTTATGTGTTTATATGATGTTTTGATGAAGGTTTTCATGATTTTATGATTGATTATAAGTTGTTTTATGATCATGAATATTGTGTTAAAGTTTGATGAATTTTGGATAATTGGAATGGTGGATTTCGAATGGAACTTGATGGTTATGCGTGTGGATTGTTTGAGCTTGGATGAGTTCTTGATTGAGTTCTTGAACCTTGATTGAGTTCTTGATTGAAGATCTTGAATCTTGAATGATTTCTTTATGAGTTCTTTATGAGTTCTTGATGAGTCTTTATAAGTTCTTGGTTGAATCTTGAAAGTTAAAGAAAAGGGTTTAAAAGTTAAAGAAAGTTAAAGATTGAGTCTAAATTGATTAAAGAATGGTTAATGAATGATGGATTATGGTTGGTTAGGCTCAAGATCAAGGCGTAAAGGCAATCTTGAGTAGAACTTCGATGTTTTAACTAGTTATTTTCGAGAATCAAGGCATAGAGGCATTTCTTGAATTTAATTTAGTTATGTTGAGTTAATAAGATGATTAAATAATTAATTAATAAAGTTAGCTTGATTTCATTTCTAGACGCCTGAAACTTAGAGTAAGATTCTTTGTTTTTGGGTTAAGACGTTGCCCCTATTCCATCCGCGGTATTGGGATAATTGGAGTCATACTACGTGATCCTTTGAATTTCCAGTAAGATTAGTTTCACGGGACATGGATTTCCAGTAAGATTGGTTTCATGGGGTTTGGGAGTAAGATTCTCAAATCCGAACATAGTAGAAAGTTCGATCGCGTAAGATGCGTTCGTACGAGCACAGTCCGGTCTAGAATATGAATGATTGCGCCAAAGATAGTTGATTAAGTTGGTTTGAGTCGAGTTCACGTTTTGGGTTGCTCTCGTACTTTGTTTAATGATGTGGTTTATTTGATTTATGCTATGTGCATGTGTATTCCCATTAGGGTGAGTCAGTTATGTTACTCGCCACTGATGGTGGACTGTTGTATGTTTTTCAGGTACTTCTGATGACGATACTCTTACTTAGCTTTGGGTTTACTCGCGACGTTATTGTTTCTGTTATTTGATGAATTTTCTATTTTTGTCGTTTATAGATAGTAATGGTATTGTATAGGCTTTATACGTTGTTTTGGACTCTAACATGTGGTTGGAGTTACTCGTATTCTAGTATTCCTAATTTGACTTTCGGACTAGTATGTACAAACTTGTGGGTATTTGTACGTTTGTGGTTGATTAATAATAATTTCGAGGATTTAGTTTTAATTTCTTAAGTATTTGAGTTGTAGTTTATAACTATTCGACTCGTCGGTTTCTTCCGCGCCGATTTAAGCGAGTCGGGTCGTTACAGTTGGTATCAGAGCCGAATAGGTTTTAAGTGAAGTTTTAGGATTTGAGTTAAACACGGGAGTTGAGAGCTTTACTATTCCCGAGTGATAAACCGCTAAGGTTAAGATTTAAGTAAAGGGAGGAAGAGTGACGGGTAGAAGAATCCGGGATAAGACTCTTTTTCCTACCTTCTTTTATGTGTATTCTTGACTTGAGTGTGGGTTTTTGATTAACATAGTGTGTTTATTTGTGTTCTTATCGTGTTACGTTTCGACGTGTTCACACCTCGCCGGTCGAGTTCGGGACGACAGAGATTACGAGCGCTCGAGGAAGCGATTCTTACGCTAGCACATCTTAGTCGTCAGCCATCGGGATCGCAGTCGATGTTCGATCGTATCGCTCGTCTTCGACCACCGACTTACGATGGGGTTGCCGACCCTACGACGTTGGAGAGTTGAATCCACGAGATAGGAAGGCTCTTCGATGCTACGTTTTGTCCGAGCACGAGAAGGACCAGTTCGTCGCCTACTACTTGCGAGGAGAGGCCGATAACTGGTGGAGCATAGCTAGGAACGCGCGTTTACCCTGCATTCGATATCGTGGTACGAGTTCGTAGCTAAGGCCCAGAGGAGGTTCTACCCCGACGAGTTGCGGTGGCAGAAACCAGAGGACTCTCTTACTCTCATCCAGGGTAAGATAATAGTTCAGGCGTACCCCGATAGGTTCGCCGAATTATCGAGGTTCGCTACGTCGGTCGTTCCATCCGAGGAGGAGCGGGTCAAGCGTTACGTCAAGGAGCTGGATACGAGGATTCGCATTCATATGACCAGCAATGGAATGAAGACGTTACGGGAAGCTTACGAGGTAGCACTCGACCTTCAGGCGTCTGTTATCGAGCAGGATGCCAGCTAGAAGAAGACCCCGACCCCGATGATGTTGCTATCCTTTGGGAAGCCCGATTTAGTGCTCCTAGCAGTACCCCCTCCGACCGCTAGTTCGCATTAGGGTTTCGACGGTTCGAAGTATAGAGGTTGCGGCCAGAACTTCCACCTAGGGAAGCGATGTGACGGCACGCCTATGGCATGTTCCATCGGCAGGAGAGGAGCTTTCGGCATCGGCTAAGTCTCCAATGAAGGATCGAGTCCGTTGTACGACCAAGGCAGAAGCAGAGGTCCAGTTCGATGGAGTCTCTGTAACACCCCCAAATCTACCTCTACGAAAATACTTGTATAAAATACTGTAGAGATAGATATGGGCGTGTTACCGCCATGTGATAACGTACAACTAATTTAAAGTAGCAATTATTAAAATTAATTATGCAGCGGAAAGAAAAATCAACTGTTGATTAATACAAAATAATAAGTGTTTATTCTAAAAAAAATATAAAGTGATAATCCTAATCTAGGTGGTGAAATCCCGTTGCCTCCCAATGCATCAAGTCCACATCTTCTCATCATCACCTACCTACCCATCATAATGATAAGTAGGGCCAAGCCAAAACAAAAAGGAAGTACGGATTAGCAAAAATGCTAAGTACGAATAAGCACAAGATAAGTAAAGATCATTTTATTCTACAAACATGCTTTTGAGAAACAACATTTATTTCTAATCATAACAAATCTTCAAAATTTCCTTTCCAAAAAGTTCCACGAAAATAAATACCATTGAAATAACTCAATTTAGGAATTCATAATTAATTGCAAATCATGTAGAAAAATTATTTTCCTTTATCCCAAAAATTTCCTCTCCCAAGTGTGCACACCCCCCAAGTTAGTGTCTTTCTGAGTAAAGGCTATCCTTGAGGAAAGACTAGGTCATACAAAGTCCATAGTCTTATCAACCAAATCCACGTAGTGGGATTACAGACTAAAAAAAAATAAGCTTATAAAGCTTTGTGGGATTTTTTTCCAATATAAGTTCAAGATAGTATTGAAATACATATTTCATAAAATTATTTCCAAATAAAAATTCTATTATTGTTGAACAATTATATCCTTAAAAACTTTCCATAAAGTGTCGAATGTGTCATAGAAAATCTTTGACAATTTATTTTGTTACCGAAATAATAAAATACCATAGAGTAAAAATATTATGTTGAAAAAGAATTTCCTAACAATTATTTAATTGCTAAAATATTAAAACACCAAGATAAATAAAAGTGCCAATAAAACTTTAACATCATTACATAATATTTCAAATCACCAAATCATGTATACATATAGCACATAAGATTTCAAACACTTTATAAGATATCAAGCTACCTAAACGTACCTTTCGTTCGGATTGGACAACTAAACTCGAAAAACTTAAGGAATCCTACCGAGAGCGTCCTACACAAGATTAATATAACCTTAATTAATATAAGATCACCAAAATGTTTATACTAACAAGGTGAACCCTAAGATGTGCATGACCACTAGTACTTTTAAAACTATAGTATAAGTAATAAGTTATATATAAGTATTAGGATATTAAAAATCATGATATTAGTAGTAGGATTTTAAACACTTATAAATATTATTATTATTATTATTATTCGGGTATTATTATCATATTATTTATTTTTTTTTTTTTTATAAAACCGAATTATTATAATAAAATACTAAAACCCACAAAATTGTAATAACTTATTATTAGTAGTGAAGTATTATAAAAACTTTATAATCTATAGTTTTTAAGATTAGTTAGTGTTTTAAACAATAATATATAACTTAATAAAATAATTTAATAAAACAAAAGAGGGTCGGAAAACACTTGCCGGTGGTGGTGATGGTGGTTGCCGGAGCTTGAGAAATTTTTTTTTTTTTTTTTTTTAAAGAAGAATGCCGTGAGAATTGGAGGTAGGAGGAGTATTTTTTATTTTTTTTTGTATAATTTTGTGTGTGGAAATGGGTTGAATTAGGGGGGTATTTATAGGCTTAAGTATGTAAAAATTTAGGTAATTGAATATATGAAGTTATGGTAAGTTAAATATTATGGTGATTGGTGATCAAATAATTTGATCATGAAATCAAGAGATGGCAAGTAAAATAATTTGTAGAATATTTCATGATCAAATATATTTGTTATGGAAAGTTTTGGAAAAAAAATGTTTAGTTGTAAATATAAATATATATATATATATATATTTAGCCAAATCTTCCTAATTGGTCTTAGCCCCCTTGTCCTAGTTGGCCGTGAACTTAGGGCCTTTAGGATTTAATTAATTTTTTTTTTTTTTTTTGTTTTTTTTTTTTTTTTTTTTGGGTTTACCTAATTGGTCTATTGGGTTTAGATTATGACTTTTGGGCTACTTAGTTGGCTTATTGGTTTTGGATTAGGATTTCTTTACAAATTCAAGGCAAATAATTGGGCTTAGAAATACTTAATTGGCTTATTTGTTTTACAAATCCAAGATAAGTAGTTGGGCTTAGAAATCCCTTTTTAAATTAAATTCATATCATAAAATTCTAGTTATTTATATGTGAAAATAGGACTTATTTAAATTATTTATTATTATTATTATTATTATTATTTATTTATTTATTTTTTTTTTGAAAAATATTTTTAACTTGAAAATATATGCAAATAATATATTCGTAGTATAAAATAGTCTTTTAATAAATATCATAGAAAAATATGTACCAAAATTATGGGGTATTACAGTCTACCCCCCTTAAAAGAAGTTTCGTCCCGAAACTTGGGAAAAATGGAGAAAATTTTAGTTTTAAGTTTGATCCATGCACAACCTAACAAGACCCCTAAATGACAACTTTTGCTAATACTAATGACTCAAGATACCCAAAATAACTCAAAAAGCAAATGCGCGAAACTCTATCGCACTCTCCCCCCCTTAAAAGGAGTTACGTCCCCGTAACTCGACCACTAACCTTAAGTGAAAAGATCTGGGTAACGCTTCCTCATGTCCTCTTCTGCTTCCCAAGTTGCTTCCTCGGTCTTATGGTTTGACCATAATACCTTCACTATTTTCACATCCCTACTCCTTGTACTTCTCACTTTTGTGTCCAGAATCCTAATAGGTCTTTCTTCATATGTCAAATTCTCATCCATCTCGATGGTCTCTGGTTGCAACACGTGGGTCGCATCTGGTATGTACTTCCGAATTTGACTCACATGGAACACGTTATGAACTCTTTCCAATTCTGTGGGCAGTTCTAGCTTGTATGCCACTTTTCCAACCTTTTGGATTATCTCATATGGTCCTATGTATTTTGGGCTTAGCTTTCCCTTCTTGCCAAATCTCATCACCCCTTTCATTGGTGATATTTTCAATAGCACTTTCTCTCCCACTTCATACTCCTCTTCCCTTCTCTTTGAATCCGCATAGCTTTTCTGACGATCTTGGGCTGCCTTGATCTTTTCTTGGATCATCTTTACTTGTTTCACTGTATCCTCAATCATTTCAGGTCCAAGCACTACTGTTTCACTTATATCATTCCAACATATCGGACTTCGGCACTTCCTTCCATACAAGGCTTCAAACGGTGCCATACCAATGCTTGCATGATAACTATTGTTGTAAGAGAATTCGATTAGATCCAAGTGATCTTCCCATGATCCTTGATACTCCATTACACATGCTCTCAACATATCCTCCAATGTCTGTATAGTCCTTTCTGTCTGTCCATCTGTCGCAGGATGAAATGCCGTACTCATGAGCAGCTTAGTTCCCATAGCCTTGTGTAGACTTTTCCAAAAGTTTGACAAAAACCTCGAGTCTCTATCCGAAACAATGTCCTTTGGTACCCCATGGTACTTTATGACAAACTTCACATAAGCCCTTCCCAACTGATCCATAGTCCATGTACTTTTCATGGGTATGAATACTGTTGATTTTGTCAACCTGTCCACAATTACCCAGATGGTGTCATTTCCTGCTCTGGTCTTTGGTAAAGCTCCTACGAAATCCATAGATATAGAATCCCATTTCCAACTAGGCACCTCCAAGGGTTGGATTTTCCCTTGAGGCCTACGATGCTCTATCTTCACCTTTTGACAAGTCAGACACTTAGCAACAAATTCAGCCACTTCCTTCTTCATATTGGGCCACCAAAAAGTTTTCTTCATATCTTTGTACAACTTATCTCCTCCGGGATGCATCGAGTAAGGCGAACTGTGAGCTTCTTCCATCAATCTTTTCTTAATGTCCCCTCGGCTTTGTGGGATACACCATCTTCCTTTAAACCGAATACTCCCTTCGTCTCCTAAGGTGAAATCCTGCACTTGTCCTTCATCAATCTTTTCTTTAATGGCCTTAAGCTTTTCGTCACTGTGTTGACTTTCTCGTATCTCATCATAAATTGATGGTCTTGCCGTCAAGGCATTCAACATCCTTTTTACCTCTCCTTGTTCCATTACCTCTAGATTCAGTTTCTGGAACTCGAAACACAACTGATCTGATAATACCATTGTGTTCAGGGAATGACTCGACTTCCTGCTCAAAGCATCCGCCACGACGTTGGCTTTTCCTTCGTGGTACTGAATATCTAAGTTGTAGTCTTTGATTAATTCTAGCCATCTCCTTTGTCTCATATTCAACTCCTTTTGGGTGAAAATATACTTCAAACTTTTATGGTCGGTGAAAATTTTGCAGGTTACTCCATACAAATAGTGTCTCCAAATCTTCAAAGCAAACACAATTGCAGCCAGTTCCAGGTCATGGGTTGGGTAATTCACTTCATATGGCTTCAGTTGTCTTGAGGCATACGCAATCACCCTTCTGTTCTGCATCAAAACACATCCTAACCCATACTTTGATGCATCACTGTATACTTCATATTGATCACTTCCATCTGGTAAGGCTAGCACAGGTGCTGTCGTCAACTTCCCTTTTAAGGTTTGAAATGCTTCTTCGCAATCCTGAGTCCAGGAGAACTTACATTCCTTTTTCATCAAACTGGTCATGGGCTTGGAGATCTTCGAGAAATCCTTCACAAACCTTCGATAATACCCTGCCAACCCCAAGAAACTCCTAACATCCGACACACTTTTCGGGGTTGGCCATTCACTTACAGCTTTGATCTTAGCCGGATCCACAGAAACTCCTTCTCTAGTAATCACATGTCCAAGAAAGGAAACTTCCTCCAGCCAAAATTCACACTTGGATAATTTAGCATACAGTTGATGTTCCCTTAACAACAGTAGCACTTGTCTCAAATGACCTTCATGTTCTGCACTATTCCTCGAGTAAATCAAAATATCATCTATGAATACCACCACGAACTTATCCAAGTATGGCCTAAAAATCCGGTGCATTAAATCCATGAAAACTGCTGGTGCATTGGTTAAACCAAATGGCATAACTGTGAACTCATAGTGACCATATCGTGTCCTGAAGGCACTCTTGGGAATATCCTGATCTGCAATTCTCAATTGATGGTAGCCTGACCTCAAGTCTATCTTAGAAAATACTCCTGCACCTCTCAACTGGTCAAATAGGTCATCAATCCTTGGGAGCGGGTACTTATTCTTTACCGTTACGTTATTCAATTCTCGGTAATCAATGCACAACCTCAAAGTGCCATCCTTCTTCTTAACAAACAAAACCGGAGCTCCCCATGGTGAGGAACTCGGTCGAATGTAACCCTTCTCCAACAATTCATCCAACTGGAGCTTCAACTCCTTCATCTCGGCTGGAGCCATTCTATATGGTGCTTTTGAAATCGGTCCGGTGCCTGGCATCAAATCAATGGTGAATTCTACATCCCTGACCGGTGGCATGCCGGGTATTTCGTCTGGAAATACATCGGGAAACTCCTTTACGACTGGAATGTTTGCATCCTCCCTCTCTTCTTCATTCCCTAATTCTTGGAGACTACACATGTACAAAGGGTAACCCTTCTTGACACACTTTTGAAGCTGCAAGGCAGAAATGATTCTTAATCCTGAACTTTTGTTCTCCCTTCTATATGTTACTCTGGTCTTTGTTGGGCTGTACAAGGTAACCTTTTGGGCCGAGCAATCAATCTGGGCTTTATACTTGCCCAACCAATCCATCCCCAAAATGACATCCAGATCTTTCAAGTCAAAACTGATCAAGTCTGACGGAAATTCTATCCCAGAAATAGAAAGCGGTACCCCCCTATAAAGCTTAGAACAATTCCTTACTTCTCCAGATGGAATGGAGATGTCTAGAGAGACTGACTCAGGACTTTCTAGTTTAAGACTCTCTATTACAGTTTCAGAAATAAAAGAATGGGATGCCCCTGAATCAAATAAAACTTTCACAGATAAAGAACATATAAAGAAAGTTCCTATTACCACATTATGAGAAGCTTCAGCCTCACGACTGCTCATCACGAATACACGACCTTTGGAGGTATTGCCCGGATTGCTGCCGGGCTCTGTCCTGGTTGTAGGTCCACTGGGTTGTGGTGGCTTAGTAGGAAAGCTAGACTCTTTTACTCTCCCTGCCTTAACATCAACCTCCTTCTTGTAGCACTCAAACTCACGGTGACCTAGTTTTTGGCAGTAGCGACAAGTCACTTGGTTGCCAGCACAGTCCTTCCCTGGGTGATCCTTCTCACAGCATTTGCAGATATACTTCCTCTTGGGTCTCTCCCCATCCCTTTGGTTTCCATCCCTCCTGAAGTTGGTTGGTTGTCCCCCACTTCCCTTCACGAAATGGTTTTTATTGTCTCTCCTCCCACTAAAACTTCCATTGGGTTTATGTTTCTTCTCTCCTCCATGATAGAACTCAGAATTTTTCCTCTTTTCTCCTCCAGAATTTTCAATCTCCCTTCCCCTGATTCCATACAAATGAGCTGCCCTCCCGTATACTTCGTCTAGGGTTTCAAATGTGGCTCCTCCCAATTTCCCCTGAAGACCCAAGGTTAGGCCTTGTTCAAATCGTTGGGCCCTTAAGGCCTCTGTAGGTACTACTTCAGGTGCAAACCTCATTAGTTCAATGAATTTGCTATAGTACTCACTAATGCTCATGTTCCCCATCCTAAGGTTGGTGAACTCCATACACTTTTGTTTCCTTAAGTATGCAGGGTAAAACTTAGCCCTTAAAGCTTCCTTTAGATCTACCCACCCAAAACCAGGCCTTTTCATCAAATCATCTTTTCGTTGGCTCCACCATAGGTCAGCTTCTTCCCTTAAGAAGTAAACAACATTACTAACCCTAAGGTTTTCAGGGCAATGAATGGCATCAAAGAGTTTATCAAACTCTCGGATCCAATTTTCAAGGTTGGCAGGGTCTTCCTTGCCGAGGTAAGTTGGTGGTTTGGTTGCAGCTATTCTCTTGAATACCTCACCAAAAGCATCACTCTCATGGGTTTGGTTATTTTGGTTGGTGACAACTTGGGTCAAATTTTGGGCTATGGAGGTTAGCCTTCTAATAGCGGCATTCATGCTGGTTCCTTTACCTCTCTTTTGGGCCATTCCTGAGTAATAAGGCACAAGACTAAATATTGGAACACGAATCAATCAAAAAAAAAAAAAAAATGAAGGAAACTGCAACTATTATTAATTAAACGTAATACTTCTATCATCCTTAGCTATTACATTAATGAAGAAATAAAATTCTTTCCTAATACATCAAAATTGTAATTCCATACATATTATTATTATTATTTTTTTTTTAAACTGATAAGTAAATAAGAAAACATAACTGCTGAAAATTATTACATGAATAATACCAAGCTACTACTAAAGAAGAGAAACATTATTATCAAAAGCTAACAATCATTCTAGAAGGTGTAAATGATGACTCTAGTTATCTTCAGACTCCTCCATGTCTTCTTCCGGGTCATACTCGGGATCGTTTGGGTCCACAAGTCCTGGATAGTAGAAACCAATTGGTGGGTTTTCTGGAGTACTCACATGATATTCAGGTGATCCAGATCCTGCTGCAGACATGCTAGAGCCCACAGACTCAGAGGTTGCATCCGGAATATGTATGTCAATAATTTTTATCTCTCTCTGGTTTCCCCCAAGTTCAAGGTAGTGAAGGTCAGCCTTAAAATTCCCTATTGTTCCCAAACATACCCCTTCATGGTAGTGTTTCTCTAAGTTATAAGCATGATTGTCAAGGACTACGTCACCGTATTTATGGATTAATGGTTCATACTTGGGTTGGTGGGGCAAGTGTATTACACATAAAAGTACTATGTAGGCTTCATTTTGTAATAGCATATGGTATTGGTCTTCCCATTCCTCGGCCAACATTGACATATTTTCAACAAATCCTTCGACGGTCTCATTTGGGGTCTTAACCAAAGAAGGGTTAAAATAATGTTCACGCATAAAGTTAAGCATCTGGTCAAAATAAAAATAAATAACTTAACTTAGTAAGCATAACAAATTCTTTCACCAAAAACATGTCTAACTTTTACATAATCCACATAAATTCGATAGCAAAATTGGGCCACTCACAAAATTGGGCCTTAATAACCAAAATTCATCCATAAGTCAAGTGTAATCCACTTATAACATTGGGCCTTAATAACTAATGCACACACATATATTCGAAAAAAATATTCGAAAACTCGAAATTTAATTTAATTTCATTTTTATTATTTTCGAAATTTAGTATTGTACTCGATTCATGATATAAGATGATCAAGCCTGATCTCCCAGGTAAGTTACCCACAGCGTCGGGGAGAGCCTTGCCTAGACAGAGATCATACCCATTATAGGCCTCAAAATGAGGACCCGAACATCTTTTTCTCAATCACCTTTCCAAAGAGGAAAATAATTTTATAATAATTTAAATTTTTTTTTTTTTTAAAGTGCGAAACTCTATTCTATATGCCCTTCCTATGTCTACCCTTTAATTTTTAATTTCAAGATCGTATTTATTTACCTAGGCTTTTAAACTGATACCACTTTGTAACACCCCCAAATCTACCTCTACGAAAATACTTGTATAAAATACTGTAGAGATAGATATGGGCGTGTTACCGCCATGTGATAACGTACAACTAATTTAAAGTAGCAATTATTAAAATTAATTATGCAGCGGAAAGAAAAATCAACTGTTGATTAATACAAAATAATAAGTGTTTATTCTAAAAAAAATATAAAGTGATAATCCTAATCTAGGTGGTGAAATCCCGTTGCCTCCCAATGCATCAAGTCCACATCTTCTCATCATCACCTACCTACCCATCATAATGATAAGTAGGGCCAAGCCAAAACAAAAAGGAAGTACGGATTAGCAAAAATGCTAAGTACGAATAAGCACAAGATAAGTAAAGATCATTTTATTCTACAAACATGCTTTTGAGAAACAACATTTATTTCTAATCATAACAAATCTTCAAAATTTCCTTTCCAAAAAGTTCCACGAAAATAAATACCATTGAAATAACTCAATTTAGGAATTCATAATTAATTGCAAATCATGTAGAAAAATTATTTTCCTTTATCCCAAAAATTTCCTCTCCCAAGTGTGCACACCCCCCAAGTTAGTGTCTTTCTGAGTAAAGGCTATCCTTGAGGAAAGACTAGGTCATACAAAGTCCATAGTCTTATCAACCAAATCCACGTAGTGGGATTACAGACTAAAAAAAAATAAGCTTATAAAGCTTTGTGGGATTTTTTTCCAATATAAGTTCAAGATAGTATTGAAATACATATTTCATAAAATTATTTCCAAATAAAAATTCTATTATTGTTGAACAATTATATCCTTAAAAACTTTCCATAAAGTGTCGAATGTGTCATAGAAAATCTTTGACAATTTATTTTGTTACCGAAATAATAAAATACCATAGAGTAAAAATATTATGTTGAAAAAGAATTTCCTAACAATTATTTAATTGCTAAAATATTAAAACACCAAGATAAATAAAAGTGCCAATAAAACTTTAACATCATTACATAATATTTCAAATCACCAAATCATGTATACATATAGCACATAAGATTTCAAACACTTTATAAGATATCAAGCTACCTAAACGTACCTTTCGTTCGGATTGGACAACTAAACTCGAAAAACTTAAGGAATCCTACCGAGAGCGTCCTACACAAGATTAATATAACCTTAATTAATATAAGATCACCAAAATGTTTATACTAACAAGGTGAACCCTAAGATGTGCATGACCACTAGTACTTTTAAAACTATAGTATAAGTAATAAGTTTATATAAGTATTAGGATATTAAAAATCATGATATTAGTAGTAGGATTTTAAACACTTATAAATATTATTATTATTATTATTATTCGGGTATTATTATCATATTATTTATTTTTTTTTTTTTTATAAAACCGAATTATTATAATAAAATACTAAAACCCATAAAATTGTAAGAACTTATTATTAGTAGTGAAGTATTATAAAAACTTTATAATCTATAGTTTTTAAGATTAGTTAGTGTTTTAAACAATAATATATAACTTAATAAAATAATTTAATAAAACAAAAGAGGGTCGGAAAACACTTGCCGGTGGTGGTGATGGTGGTTGCCGGAGCTTGAGAAATTTTTTTTTTTTTTTTTTTTAAAGAAGAATGCCGTGAGAATTGGAGGTAGGAGGAGTATTTTTTTTTTTTTTTTTGTATAATTTTGTGTGTGGAAATGGGTTGAATTAGGGGGGTATTTATAGGCTTAAGTATGTAAAAATTTAGGTAATTGAATATATGAAGTTATGGTAAGTTAAATATTATGGTGATTGGTGATCAAATAATTTGATCATGAAATCAAGAGATGGCAAGTAAAATAATTTGTAGAATATTTCATGATCAAATATATTTGTTATGGAAAGTTTTGGAAAAAAAATGTTTAGTTGTAAATATAAATATATATATATATATATATATATATTTAGCCAAATCTTCCTAATTGGTCTTAGCCCCCTTGTCCTAGTTGGCCGTGAACTTAGGGCCTTTAGGATTTAATTAATTTTTTTTTATTTTTTATTTTTTTTTTTTTTTTTTTGGGTTTACCTAATTGGTCTATTGGGTTTAGATTATGACTTTTGGGCTACTTAGTTGGCTTATTGGTTTTGGATTAGGATTTCTTTACAAATTCAAGGCAAATAATTGGGCTTAGAAATACTTAATTGGCTTATTTGTTTTACAAATCCAAGATAAGTAGTTGGGCTTAGAAATCCCTTTTTAAATTAAATTCATATCATAAAATTCTAGTTATTTATATGTGAAAATAGGACTTATTTAAATTATTTATTATTATTATTATTATTATTATTATTTATTTATTTATTTTTTTTTTTGAAAAATATTTTTAACTTGAAAATATATGCAAATAATATATTCGTAGTATAAAATAGTCTTTTAATAAATATCATAGAAAAATATGTACCAAAATTATGGGGTATTACAGTCTCAGTTTTCCCGTTAGTTCGTTTATGACTCTCCCTTCTGAAGAGGATCTTGTTTGTCAGCCCGAGTTCCGAGGTTTGCCTATCGTTTTAGTTGGTGAGCAGACGACAACCGATTTGAAGGATTTCCCGCTGATGGAGTTCGATGTCGTTATGGGCATGGACTGGTTATCGAGGTATCGAGCGATCATTCGTTACCGAAATCAGTCAGTGACATTTCGAAGACCGCTTCTTCGTACGTATACGACCACTACGAGTTTTAAGGTGATGCCCGATGGTCTCGCTAACGCTATACCCGTGTTCATGGATCGGATGAACTGGACTTTTCATCACTTACTCGTTAAGTGCGTCGTAGTCTTCTTCGATAATATCTTAGTCTAAACGAGAGACGAGTCTGAGCTTGCAGATCATCTCCGTATGGTACTAAGGATATTATGGAGCAGCAGGTGATTCGCGAATAACTCCCAGTGGGAGCTCTGTCTTCGCGAATTTGCATTTTTTGAGTCGCGTACTCAACTAGGAAGGTGTTAAGGTAGACCAGACTAGAGCTTATAGGGGTGTAATTGTGGTCAGGAAACCGCTTTGACCTACCGTATTCGACCAGAATCTGTTTGTACCAAACCTATTTGATCAACCTTACAATTGATTTACGATTAACCTTATTTTCCGTTATTGAACTTATTTGGTAAGTACCATCATTGTTAACATAAGTATCACCATCAATTCGTTGTTGTTACTAATTGTTAACAATATTGTTATCACCCTTGTTATAATCAATCCCTTAACATCCATGTTGTTATCCTTATCATCGTTCAGGACCATCTATCATTTTTATCATCATTCCCTTATTCGACGTCATAAGTTTTTAACCATTGATTATGAGCGTCGTAATCCATTATCATCGTTCATGTCATCGTCTTCGTCAAGCATGGTCCTTATTGTCATCTGTGATCACCCATCATTGACGTTATCGTCACCATACATAATTGAGGCCATCATAATTCATTAACGTTATTCATGTTGGCCAACATCGTGATCACCACCGATTCACCCTTGCATCATCCACCGTGTTTTTGGCCGTCGTTGTTAATATCATCCATCATCACTTGGATTTATCGATGGATAATTTATGCCATTTACACACCATCATATCATTATTTCTATTGTAGCTATATATATATATATTTATTTATTATTTTATAATCATAGCCATCCTACTTCTCGTAAATCGATATACTTCATCGAGACGTTCTTTGATTTCTATATATAATATTCATATCAGACATTGATTAACGTCCTTGCTATTCCCATCATTCAAAGGTGGGCATCGTTTCGATCCCAACATTCTAATCCAGATGTTCTAAACCTGATATGGATTTTTGAAATTTATTGATTGTTTTGGAATTTTGTTCGATCATCCAAGACAAACTGGTTGCTTCCTACTTTTGGCCTTAATCGACTAATTCTAAACCGTATGCCAGTTTTCGACTATTGGATCGTTTTTTACACCTCTAAGAGTTAAGTCTATAGTCGAGGGGAGTAGCTTGAGTATGTGACGGAGGTCCGTAGTTCTGGGTTCGTGGTTGAATCAGAAGATAGACTTTGCTCCTATCTTGACCTTCCGAGCGACGAGGAGGATCCCGAGGTCTATAGTGGTGCGTCGAAGAATACTGGAGCTTGTTCAGGACTTCGACGAACGCTTTTCAATCATGTAGGCAAGATAAGTTGAGCGGCTGAAGCATCAAGTCGCGAGGATCGATTGAGCTTTAGTGGAAGCCGACGTTCCGTCAGGTTCCGTCTGACTTTTGTGTGTGGAGCTCGGATTACTGACGGTGGACAGTCTCCTTTGCTTGAATTTCGGGACGAAATTCTTTTAAGGAGGGGAGATTGTAACGCCCCAGATTTTGGGTTAGTTTCGTGTTTACTTTCTTGTAATTAGGTTGTTCCGATGCATGGTCTAAAATTTATTTCGACTATTTTAATGGCTTATGTGTAACCATTTTATTTAATGGTTTATTATTTATTATTTTTATTTTATTTTAATTAATTAGAATTTTATCATTTAATTTTCTAATTAATTAATTAGTTTTGGGCCAAGTGCAAAATTAATCATGATTAGTCATGAATTAGTGCAAATGGCCCAAGTGATCATTTTGGCCCTTGTTTAAGCCCATAATCGGCCCCTCTTAGTGTTGATGGCAAGTTTTGCCACTTGCTTCATGTTCACACCTTAACTGACCTCTATAAATAGAGGAGTTAGTAAGGCATAAGGATTCATTTGCTCATTTGCCATCTTTTGTCATTCCTTTGCCATCAAAGTTCAAACACAATTCTCTCCTTTTTCTCCTTCAAATCTCACGCCATTTCGGGATTGATGAACACCAAAATTTTTCATCATCTTTTCTAAACCAAAACTTAAAGATTCTATATCCTTTGATCTTTAAGTATCAAAACACAACCTATACTTTAATTGGTTCAATCAAGATCGTGTGTTCGGGATGGTTTGGGAATGTGGTTCGTGGTCCAAGTAAGGGCTGTATGGGCAGCAACCGTACGTGGGGAGGATGCATCCGGGGTGGCCGTGCTGGCTGGGCAGCGGTGTCAAAGCATGGTGGTCGTATGGTACGTCCGTGCAAGGCCGAGATGAAGCCGTGTTGAAACCGAGTGGTACCTTGTGCTTGGGATGTGTGAACACGAATCTGGGCAGCAGGTTTTAGAGGTTATTTTCGTGTTATTCTTGACTAGGTAACATGCTTTCTCAACCTTCTTGGTATACTATGTTTATAGTATAGATTAAATGCATGGTTGGGTTGTTTGATGATGAATATCCATGATTTTATGTATGGTTTATATTCTGATTTTTATGTGTTTATATGATGTTTTGATGAAGGTTTTCATGATTTTATGATTGATTATAAGTTGTTTTATGATCATGAATATTGTGTTAAAGTTTGATGAATTTTGGATAATTGGAATGGTGAATTTCGAATGGAACTTGATGGTTATGCGTGTGGATTGTTTGAGTTTGGATGAGTTCTTGATTGAGTTCTTGAATCTTGATTGAGTTCTTGATTGAAGATCTTGAATCTTGAATGATTTCTTTATGAGTTCTTTATGAGTTCTTGATTAGTCTTTATAAGTTCTTGGTTGAATCTTGAAAGTTAAAGAAAAGGGTTTAAAAGTTAAAGAAAGTTAAAGATTGAGTCTAAATTGATTAAAGAATGGTTAATGAATGATGGATTATGGTTGGTTAGGCTCAAGATCAAGGCGTAAAGGCAATCTTGAGTATAACTTCGATGTTTTAACTATTTTCGAGAATCAAGGCATAGAGGCATTTCTTGAATTTAATTTAGTTATGTTGAGTTAATAAGATGATTAAATAATTAATTAATAAAGTTAGCTTGATTTCATTTCTAGACGCCTAAAACTTAGAGTAAGATTCTTTGTTTTTGGGTTAAGACGTTGCCCCTATTCCATCCGCGGTATTGGGATAGTTGGAGTCATACTATGTGATCCTTTGAATTTCCAGTAAGATTGGTTTCACGGGACATGGATTTCCAGTAAGATTGGTTTCATGGGGTTTGGGAGTAAGATTCTCAAATCCGAACATAGTAGAAAGTTCGATCGCGTAAGATGCGTTCGTACGAGCACAGTCCGGTCTAGAATATGAATGATTGCGCCAAAGATAGTTGATTAAGTTGTTTGAGTCCAGTTCACGTTTTGGGTTGCTCTCGTACTTTGTTTAATGATGTGGTTTATTTGATTTATGCTATGTGCATGTGTATTCCCATTAGGGTGAGTCAGTTATGTTACTCGCCACTGATGGTGGACTGTTGTATGTTTTTCAGGTACTTCTGATGACGATACTCTTACTTAGCTTTGGGTTGGGCGAGCGACGTTATTGTTTCTGTTATTTGATGAATTTTCTATCTTTGTCGTTTATAGATAGTAATGGTATTGTATAGGCTTTATACGTTGTTTTGGACTCTAACATGTGGTTGGAGTTACTCGTATTCTAGTATTCCTAATTTGACTTTCGGACTAGTATGTACAAACTTGTGGGTATTTGTACGTTTGTGGTTGATTAATAATAATTTCGAGGATTTAGTTTTAATTTCTTAGTATTTGAGTTGTAGTTTATAACTATTCGACTCGTCGGTTTCTTCCGCGCCGATTTAAGCGAGTCGGGTCGTTACAGTTTGGCTAGGGTTGAGGGTTAAGAAGGAAAAGGGAAAGAAGGCTCAAAGTTCCCCAAATGTAGCCCCCCGGTGGTGCGTAGATGTGCCTTGACTTTTGCTCTTTTTTTCTTTTCTTTTCTTTTTTTTGAATTGGATTGGACTGGATTTATTGAATTGAGCTGGATTTATAGAATGGAACTGGATTTATTGCATTGAACTGGATTTATTGAACTGAGTTAGATTTATTTAATTGAACTGGAAATTGAGATGGATTTATTGAATTGAACTGGATTTATTGAGCTGAACTAGCTTTATTGACTTTAGATGGATTTTGATTTGAACTTTTTTTTTTGCATTTTCTTTTTTTTAGGCACATGTCTTTTCCTACGCACCGCTTGATCCCATGGGTGAGGTAGATGTAGGTAAGGAAGAAAATTAGGTTAATATGTGTTTAAGGCTTAAAGGGTTGCAAGGTATTGAATGAATACAGGTGATGAGGAAGAGGGTTGATGATTTTTGTGGAGTTCAAGAAAAGAAGGCCTCGCGGGCAATGTCCATTTATTAAGTTCAATTTTATTGATTATGAAAATTTGAGGTCATAAATTATGTTAAAGTAAATGCACAAATTAAAATGAAGGCTAATAATGTAAAAAAAAAAAAGGAATTTTATTAATGACAGTTGTCTAGGTTAAGAAAATGAAAGAAAAGAAATGCAATTGTCTAGGTGGAGGGACTCTTCGACTCAACTTAATGACCCTGACTGACTCTTGACTGGGAGTAGGGTGTGCTGACATTGATGTTGCAAACTATCCTCTTTGGCTACTTCGATGAGATTGGCCTTTTCAATGGTGGTGAGGCTTAAGTACTTGGGGTGTTCGGGTAGTAGGCTATGGATATGGGCTTGAATAATTTAGGCTTGGAATGCATGTGGGCTTGAGTGATGGGCTTAAGTGATGTAGGCTGGGTATGGGCTTAAGTGATGGGCTTGAGTAATGTAGGTTGGGTATGGGCTTAAGGGTTTTTGGGTTTTGATGAGTTTGATTAAGGCTGGGGTAGTGTTTAAGTGAGGTGAGGTAAGGTTGGATTGGGCTTAGGCCTGCTCGGACCTGGGCTATTCTTTGGATTGAATGTGAACTGTTTGGACAACTCCGAACTGTTTTCAAAAAGAATCAAAACCCTTGGTAAACTCATTTGGTCATTGTGATATGGATGCAAATACAAATGTATATGTATGTCCTAATTTTATGGTCATCTTCCCTAAAATGCATGAATGCAAGGTGCCCTTTCAATTTCTTTTTTTTTTTGAGTTTTGTTTTTTGAATATTTTTTTTTGGAAATTATTTTATTTTGAAATTATTTTATTTTGATTTTTTTAAAGGACACAAAAAATATATGAAATATGCAATGTATGTGAAGAAAAGTGGTTATATGAGGAGTGGATCTAAGCCCATTTAAAGGAATGCCTAAGGTTTTGGGCCAAAACCTATAGTCAAACTAAGGTCAAAGCCTATATGGACTACATGCAAGGACACTAAGGCCCAAAATTGTGAACTATATGAACTAGAAGATGATCATGACTATATGAAATGTGAGTGAATAGTGAAAAAAATACATGGCTAGAGCCCATAAAAAAATGCACACATAATCACACTAATATGAAATAACATGAGTGGTCTTCTAAAAAGTCAGTCCTGGGTGGTCACGAAGGTACCATGGCTAAAGAGAAACTGAACCGATCTAGTCACTCTTCACATTGAATGACACACGATTAATAGATCTCTTATTATGATCTCATTGGACATGAGAATCACGCGCCATGGCTGGGATGGGCCGGTTATGATTATTGAGGTCGGGCACCACAAGCAACCATAATCAAACCCCCCGAGGTCGGTCTCGAGCATAGGAGATGCTCATATGAGACAAGGTCCTATATTGCGGCACCTATTCTTAGGGCCGCATGCAATATGCCTAAAAATAATTCGGGAATGATAATAATAAGACCACGAGACTTTTCAAGTTTGTCCACACCACTAAGGAGTGATATTCCCCAGCGGAGTCGCCAAACTGTAGGGGTCGTTTTTACCCGGCCGCCTACGTCACGAGTTGTTTGAATGCTCGTTAACGCCGTACGTGAATACGGACTAGTAGGAGTCGCTACCGTGCGTTTATACGGTCCACGGACACCGAAGAAGTACAGAAAGCCAGGAGCAATCGGTCCCATATGGTCGTGCACCAGAGTATGGGTTCGGAGACAGGTTACGAGCCAATCGTGCATAGGCCCGCCCGCCTGTGAGCGGTCTCTACTAGGTCTCTTTTTGTGGTCGTACTGTTATTATTCCCAAATTCAAAGATATCTCATATTATACCCTAAAAGCGCATATTATTAGGTGGGTTTATTTTATTACAAATCCAGACTAATTATTGTGACCACTTTGAATTAAGTCCGTATTAGAACCCTAAGAAAATAAAACAAATAAAATATGAATAAAACATATAATGAAAGAAATAAAATAAAAAATAAATAAATAAATATGTGCAGGTTCAAAGTGTGTTCCAGGAAAAGTGGTTTGATGTGCTGTTTGGCTACACTAAATATAATAAATACTAAAAAAGAATACGATTAAAATGATGATTAAGATACAAAATTCTGATGCGATTAATTTGGACACTTCAATCGGTATATTTAAATTGATAATTATAATCGTCATTTATTTTTAGTTAATCAAATCGTGCTTTTATGTATGACTCTTGAACTTGTGAATAAATCATAAACCATATTTTGAACACCATTATTTAATGATCCGAAAATACTGATGAAATATAGCGGTTATTTGGTAATACGAAATTTAAATCAATAAATTCGTTTTGCCATGACCGCATAAAAAATAAGGAAATATTTTTGTAATATTTTGATATTCCGGATTTTCAGGATTACGATCCGATTTTATTCGATTAAGGAAATATTTTGTAATATTTTGATATTCCGGAATATTCTGGGATGTCCTGGGATGTTCTGGGATGTCCCGAAATGTTCTAGAATGTGCCGGAATGCCCAGAACGTTCCGGAATGTTCTAGATTCCTCTAGAAGCTCCAAAAAATTACAGAAAAATTATTAAAAATTATGAAAAAGAATGAAAAACACTGATATGCTTTGCGGAACAATTTTTAACATTCGGAAATGACGAAAATGCCACTAAGCATGTAAAAATCCTAAAAACTCCATAAAAAACTCTAAAAATATAATAAAAAATACAGAAAAATATGAATAAATTCTAAATAGTAGCCCGTGTACTATTACTTAGACGACTACGCATCTTAAGATCCAGAACTGCCCAAAGACCGCAGTAGGGCAGTGGCTTCGACTTAACCCAATCTGGTGACCCGTGTATCACCAAACAGGCGTCCGTTTCTTATCTTATCTTATCGGCATGGCCATAGTGAGACCAATACTTCTTATCATCTTATAACTTATTCTTATCATCATATTATTCCTTTCCTTCATATTACAACTTATGTTATTAATTCCTTTTATTCCTTTAATCATATTAATTCCTAAAATTACAAACTAAGTTATTATAAGCCAAAAATTAAATTAAAATTGACCATCTTTCATATGGGACCACTCGACATTTTCACATAGTAAATTAACAATCAATTCAATTCTTTAAATAATCATATAAACAACTTAGTAAATTAATTAAATAAACAATTAATCACATAAACTATCAATCATCAATTAATATTGCTTAAAACATGATAAAAATCCTCTTTTTATTCCTTTGAGCCACTCGACATTTATATGTAAAAATACCAAAATTGACACTTTAAATTAATTAAACACAATCATTAATAATTAATCATATAAACTTAATAATAAATAATAAAATCATGCTTTAAACATTAAATCATTAACCGTGGACCAAAACAGGATCAAAATCAATTCTTTTGGGCATGCATATTATACGGCTTTTATGGCTAAAAGCAATATCAAGATTAATTCCAAGACTTTACAATAACATGATTAAATTAAAGATTAAAATCAAGATTACTAACAATAATTCAAGAATTAACAGGATTCAACCTTAAAAATCAGATTTTTAATTTCCTCTTAATCCTTAAGCTACTCGACAATATGAACAATATGAACAAAAATAAATAAATAATTATTTTAATTTGAGACTTTAATCAAAAATTAAATAATCAAAATTATTAACTTAATTCAAGAAATATCATAAAAATTATCATAAAATCATCATGTTCAACTCGACAATCACACGAAAATTCAAGAACAAGAATCAACAAATTATAATGCAATTATTCAATATAATCATACAATTTAAATGAATTATTTCATGCATAGAATTTATTAAAACAATTAAAGATTCATAAAGATTACATAAATTATCAAGAAAATAGCATGGAAAGTTACATCATATGGTTCGAAATATTCTAACCTATCATGATACTAATTCTATCAATTTTCCTAGTTTTAATCCTAATCAACTATATGGAAAACTATACCAGATTTAAGAAGGATAGTCTAGTTACTTGGATTAGGAAGAAAATCAAGAAAAATCTCTTGTTTGAGAGATTCGAACTACACGGCTAGCTTAGGGTTCCTTTGAGAGTTTTCTTTTGAGGTTGTTGAAGTTAGGTGGAAAGGTTATGAGCTTTGTTCCCTATTAATAATAATGAAGAACAAAAGAAACAAAATTAAAGAAAATAAATAAAGGGGGCCGTGTATTTGAGTGAGGGTAGGAGGGATTGAGTAATTTTAGGAGACTAGATATGAGGTTAGTTTAAAAATAGGGTTTTTAGATTAATTAGGATAATAAAATAAAAATTGGATATTTAGATATAGAATTATCTAAATAATAAAAGTAAGTAAAGGAAAATATTCCTTGGCCATGCATAAGGGGGCTGGCCATGGGATATAATTATTGGGTCATTGGGCCCAATTTCAAGATAAAGGAGAATTTAAGAAAACACAGTCCAAATATCTGGGCCTTTTTGGACTTAGAATAATAAAATAACATTAATTAACCGCGAAATTTTCTGGCCCTAAATTTCGGGTTATTACACTACTAATTCTGTTTTGTGTGATGAGTTTGTAGACCTAATGAAAAGTGAATTTGGTCTAGGTTTATGTTGATGAAAAGTGAATTTGAGATGAGTATGATGAAAAGTGAAAAGTGGATGATGGAATCATGACCCACCAACAAAAGTATCTCAAGGAGCTACTCAAGAGATATGGTCTGCAAGATAGAAAGTCTTATGACACACCTATTCCAACCTCTTCTAAATTGAGGCTAGATGAGAAAGGAAAGAATGTTGAGGATAAGTTATACAAAGGTATGATTGGCTCACTTCTCTACTTAACAACTAGTAGCTAGACCAGACAGAGGACATGTGCTTGTGGTATCCAAAGGGGAGCAATTTTGATCTTTTAGGATACACTGATGCTGACTATGTTGGTTTTAGTGTTGACAAGAAGAGCACTTCAGGAATGGCTCATTTCTTGGGTTCTTGTCTGATATCATGGGTGTGACGACCCGACTCGCTTAAACCGGCGCGGAAGAAACCGACGAGTCGAATTGTCGATCTAACAAACAAACTTACTAAAAATTAAAACAAAACCTCGAAAATATTATTACTATATCCCAAAACGTACAATACCCACAAGTTGTACAATACTATACCCAAATGTAACAATACTAAAATTAACTCCAAATACTGTCAGAGTCAAAATACGCTACAGATAAAAACTATACGTCCAAACTAATAACATAACGTAAACTAGAACAAGAATACTATAAGGCACTTGCCCAACCAATAGCTAAGCAGCACAATCATCATCAGAATTACCTGAAAAATAACAACAATCCACTGTTAGTGGCGAGCAACATAACAGTCCCACCATAACATGGATACACATAATCATAGAACAAATCAAACAAACATATCAGACTACCAACCAACATATGATAAAAACTTCCAAAATATCAAAACCGTAAAATGGACCAATCTTAAATAATTCCAACTCAAAAACTATAAAACATCTTTGTCGCTACCATTTACATTTTAGACCGGACTATGCACGTACAAACGCTTCTTACGCGAATAAACTTTCTTACTTTGTCAGGAATGAGAATCTTACTCCCAAACCCATGAACCCCATCTTACGGAAATTCATACCAAACAGACAACATAGCAAGTATACACTATCCCAATACCGCAGTCAGGATAGGGGCAACGTCTTAACCCAAAACTTAGAATCTTACTCCAAGATTAGGCGTCTAAAAGTAAACTTAAGCTAATCTTACTTACAAACATCGAAGTTATATACTCAAGATCGCTTCTTTCGCCATTTCTTGAGTTTAACCATAATCAATACTACTTCATAATCAATCTTTATCGAATCTTTAACAAATCTTTAACCTTTCTTTAAATTCTTTAAACCTTTCTTTCAAAATCTTTATAAAACTTTACTTATCTTTAAACAATACTTTGAAAACATCAATAATCTTGCACCTTAAAAGAACATAAAACTAAATTTTAAGATTTTCGAGACTCAACCAAGAACTCCTAAAGAACTCAAAGAACTCAACAAGAACTCATCAAGAATTCAACAAGAACTCAAAACCACACGAAAACCATATGAAAACCATACGAAAATTCTCATCAAAACATGCATGAAAACTTCAGTAAATCATCATGAAAACATTACCCAAATCCTTACTTAAAAATCACGCAAATCATGATAAACAAACATCATGAATTCATCTAACATGCATATTTAATCCACCCTATAATCATAGTATACATACTAAGGTAAGAAGGTATGTTACCTTTTTCAAAGATCAAGCAGTATAATCACACAAACTTGCTGCCCGGAAAACCCAAACCACACGGCTAGGACCACGTACAACACGGCTCACACGCACGGCTGCACGAACACGGAACGACCTTGGCTCGAACCACCACCACGGTCCACCGTCTTCGACACGGCACCACCACACGAACCATCGTCTTCACACGGCACCACCACACGAACCACACGGCCCTTCCACACGAACCACATGGACCCGATCACGAACACGACCCAATCGAACAAACCCCAATTCCAAACCCAAACTAGAAGTCTTGATTGAAAACAAAAGGGATTATTATGTTTAGAGTTACTTAAAGATCAATAGAACTTTAATCTTTATGTTTTGAAAGAGATTACATGACGAACAATGGTTGGGTGTTCATACACCAAAAATGGCGTGTGGAATCTAAGCAAAGGGAGAGTGTTTAGCTTTTTAATTGTGGCAAATGATGATCAAGGTGCAAATGATGGCAAATGAGTTTTCAAGCCTTAATAACCCTTCTATTTATAGAAGTGGTTTAAGGTGTGAATATGAGGCAAGTGGCAAATTAGGCCACTAATTACCAAGGGGGGCCGGTTTCTATAAGGCTTAATTGGGCTTATTGGTGATCAATTGGGATAATTGCACTCATGCATGATTAATCATACTTAATCGCATTTGGCCCAAAAATATTAAGTAACTAATTAGAAAATTAAATAATAAAATTCTAATTAATTAAATAATAATAATAAAATAATTAATAAACAATTAAAAATAGAAATATTGAAATTAATCGAGATTATTCACATAAAATAAAAATAAATAGTCCAAATAAATTTTGGACAATACAAAAAATAACATAAATAGCAAATAAATCAATGGCAAAAATACCGAAAAATCTGGGCCATTACAATGGGGATCTAAGAAACAAAATTCAGTGGCCTTATCCACAGCTGAGTCAGAGTACATAGTTGTTGCCTTGTGATGTGCTCAATTGTTGTGGATAAAGACACAACTAAAGGATTTTGGGGTCTGTTCTGGAAGTGTTCCCATATTGTGTGATAACACCAGTGCCATAAACATTTCTAAAAATCCTGTCCAGCATTCTAAAACCATGCATATTGAAATCAAACATCATTTTGTCAGAGACAATGTGGAAAAAGGAAATGTTAATCTTGAGTTTTGCAGATCTGAAGAGCAATTGGCTGATATTTTTCACTAAGCCCCTAAGCAAGGAAGTGTTTGTCAAATTTCGCATATTACTTGGTATGGTAAGGACTAGATCCTAGTTCCTTCGGGCTTATCTTTCCCTTTTTATCAGCTTTGACATTTTTTATCCTTATTGTACACAAGCAGGGTTGGTTAACTTTTAAATGTCATATATGCAAGTGGTCTCAAAGTTCGATCTTATGCTGATGCTGTTCCAATGTGTGGTATCTCTAAGTTGCCTAACTGAAAGGTGCCTCAAGTTTTTAATGAATACAGATCAGCGTTGGACCATCGTCAGACCAGTCCCTTATAATGGTTATGTCAGCTCATTATTGAACTTTCAATTTTGAAATTGAGAAGTTAATTGTTCTGACAGTTGATCGTTGTGGGACTAATGAACAGTGTAAAGTAACCTCCTCTCTATCTCTCTTAA
The DNA here is from genome assembly GCA_951394345.1 of Salicornia ramosissima. Classification (NCBI taxonomy): domain Eukaryota; kingdom Viridiplantae; phylum Streptophyta; class Magnoliopsida; order Caryophyllales; family Amaranthaceae; genus Salicornia; species Salicornia ramosissima. The sequence goes on from OX596239.1 coordinate 25,471,228, forward strand.
TAACTGTCATTTCGTCTTCAGTTTATTTCACTCTTTCACATTTGCTTTCTCTTTCTAACTGTCTCTCTCTCTCTCTCTATTTGCTCTACCCTTTCAAACCCTAAGTATCATCAAAAGAATTTCTCTCCACAAGAATTCTCAACACTTTTTCTCTCTCTCCTTCAATTTACTGAATCGAACAAAACTGGGAAGGAAGAAGAATAAGGGATCAAAGAAGAGAAGCAAGGGTCTGAGTCAATCACCAAAATTCACACACTCAAAGATCGAAAAGGAATCCAGTATTGCAGTGGTTGCTGAACACCACAAATCAGAAGACAAATTGGAAAAGGTCAAGGACCATACCACTGAAGAATCTTCTGTGAAATCCAAGGATACATGCAAGCCCAAAGAGAAAACTCCACCACCACCATCATCACCAAAATCTCCACCACCTCAAACCCAGAAAACTCCATCTAAACCATCACCCTCCACATTAAAGAAATCACCCTCTCCCTCACCTAAACAACCCTCTCCACAGCCAACAACCTCATCTCCTCCACAGAAAACACCATCACCTACAAAGTTGAGATTCCTCCTCCACCTTCACCACCAAAGTCCAAAACTCCACCACCATCTTCACCACCAAAAGAAAATTCCCCATCACCTTCTCCACAAACACAAAAGCCACCATCACCAACCCCACAGACCACAGAGAAACTAGTGCTAAGAAATGAGGAGGAAGACTAGAGAAGGGAGAACTAGAAGAGAAAGTTGAAGATACTCCCCTGGAGGACATGGATGTTGAAATTACAGGTGTAAAACAGGGAGACAAAGAAATTGGCAAGAGGAAAAGGCCGTTAAGGTCAAGGGTGTGTAAGGATGAAATTAAGAAAGAGCCTGCTGAGGAAGCTCCAGTGGGAAAGAAGGAGGAAAAGAAGAAAAGAATGAAAAGCGTGGCCAAGAAGGGCAAAGGTTCTGAGAGCCCAAAACTTGCAACAAAGCTAAAAAATGAGAAGAAGAGGAAGGTTAACTCTGCACTTGAGAAGGCCTCAGCCAAGAAAAAAGGTAAGACCACTTCTGAACCACTGTTTGATTTAAGTGGTAAGGGTGTTGTAACAGCCCAGATTTTATAAGTATTTCTGTTGAGTATTTATGTATGTTTATGTGATGATATGTATGGTTCAAATTTATTTTTGAACCATTTATTTTATTTTATGTGAATAATTTCGATTAAATTCGAATAATTTATTTTTGGTTATTATTATTTATTTTAATTATTATTTAATTAATTAGAATTTTTATTATTTAATTTTCTAATTAGTTATTTAATATGTTTAGGCTAGATCGATTTAAGCATGATTAGTCATGCAATCTTTGTAAATTAGCCCAATTGATCACGAAAGCCCAAATTGGTCCATTTCTCTTGCCTTGGCAGGTTTTCCTTGTGTGCATGACAAGGATTTGCCACTTGCCTCATGTTCACACCTTAACTAACTCTATATATAGAAGAGTTAGTAAGGCTTGAGGATCCTTTTGCTCATTTGCCATCATAATCACTTGCCATCAAAAAGATCAAACACAAAACACTCTCCATTTCCATAATTGCCACACGCCATTTTTGGCAAGATTTCCATCACATTTGTTCATCATCTATTTTAACTCAAAACTTAAAGATTAATCTTCTATTGATCTTTAAGTAACTTTAAACACAACAATCTCCATATTTTGGAATCAAGATCACTAGTTCGGGTTGGTTTCCGGGCTTGGTTCGTGTGGGTTGTTCGTGGTTCAAGCGGTGGCGCACGGTGGTGGTTCGTGCTCGTGTGGTGGTACGTGTGCCGTAGCCGTGCAGCAGGGCTGTGGCCGTGTGGTTCGAGTGGTGGAACGAGGTGAAGACGGAGGTGCAAGTGTGTGCAAGTCGTGGTGGTGCCGTGTCCGTGCCGTGGTGGACCGTTTTGCTTGGAGCCGTGTGGGTAGTTTCCGGGCAGCAAGTTTTCGTGTATTACTTTGTGTAATCTTTAACAAGGTAACATAATTTCTCAACTTAATGTGGTATACTATGTTTCATAGTATGGATTAAATGCATAGTTTAGTTTATGTTGAAGTTTTGACATGTTTATATGTATGAATTATAAATTTGATTTCTAAGTAGTTTGATGATAATTTTAAGGTTTAAAATCATGATTCTATGAATGATTATGTTAGTATTAAGTTTAGGTTAATCATGTTTAAGTTTGATGAATTTTGGATGCAAGAAAGTTGATAATTTCATGTGTGGAATTTAGTTGGAAGTATGCGTGTATTTTGATGATTTGGGATGAGTTCTTGATTCTTAGATGAGTTCTTGGTTGAAGTTCTTGAATCTTGATTGAAGATCTTGAATCTTGGATGAATTCTTGATGAGTTCTTTGAGTTCTTGATGAGTTTTTTAAGGTTCTTTATGAGTTCTTGTTTGAGTCTTTAAAGTTAAAGAAAGATAAAGAAAAGGTTAAAGAAAGTGATAAGATGTTTGGTTTACATGTTATTTTCTTAAGTTAAGGCATAAGATGCAACTTAAGAAGTAACTAAGAATGTAAATTTCAGATTAAAGAGTTAAAGCTTTAAAGATTAGCTTGATTTCACTATTAGACGCCTAAATCATAGAGTAAGATTCTATGTTTTTGGGTTAAGATGTTGCCCCTATCCTAATCGCGGTATTGGGATAGTGATTACCACTATGTCGTCTTTGACATGGATTTCCAGTAAGATTGGTTTCATAGGGTTGGGAGTAAGATTCTCAATCCTGGCATAGTTGGAAAGTTCGTTCGCGTAAGATGCGTTCGTACGTGCGTAGTCCTGTCTAGTATGCGAATGATTGCGCCAAAGTAAAGATTGGTTAAGTTAGTCGAGTCAAACATGTGTATTCGTATGAGTCGTATGGTTTGATTGGATTATTATGATTTGGGTTGTTTAATTTATGCTATGTTCATGTGTATTCCCGTTAGGGTGAGACAGTTATGTTACTCTCCACTGACGGTGGACTGTTGTTGTTTTTCAGGTAATTCTGATGATGAGGTCCTTGCTTAGGATTGGGTTGGGCGAGTGCCGATATTGTTTAGATTTTATATTGTTATGTTTCGATGTTTTTCTAGTTATACTTTAGTAGTGGTACTTTTATACTTTACTATAACTCTGACATGTAATTGGAGTTACGTATGTTAGTAGTAGTAGTTTGACTTTTGGGATTAGTTGTGTACAATCTTGTGGGTAATTGTACTTTTGTTTTAGTATATATAATCATTTCGAGGTTTTGTTTTTAATTTTAAGTATTTTAGTTTGTTAGTTCTGACTATTCGACTCGTCGGTTTCTTCCGTGCCGATTTAAGCGAGTCGGGTCGTCACAGTTGGTATCAGAACCAAATAGGTTTAAGTGAATTTTTAGGATTTCAAGTTAAACCCGGGAGTTGAGAGCTTTACTATTCCCGATTGATAAAACCAAATATAGGATTAAGTAAAGGGAGAAGAGTTGGGTAGAAAGACCGGGATACGATCTTTTCTACTTTCTTTCTCTTTTTATTTTGTGTACTTGAGTGTGGTGGGGATGTATGACTAACATTGGTAATTTGGTATGTCTTTTTGTTGTGATGCGTTGCAGCATGTCTACATCTCGCCGATTGAGTATTAGACGACAGAGGTTGCGGGCACTCGAGGAGGCGATCCTTACGTTGGCGCACCATAGTCGTTATACGCCGAGTATGCAGTCGACGTTCGACCGTATCGCACGTCATCGACCTCCGACTTACGACGGGGTTGCCGACCCCACTATGCTGGAGAGCTGGATCCGCGAGATGGGGAAGCTCTTTGACGCGACGTTTTGCCCCGAGCACGAGAAGGTGCAGATCACCGCTTATTATCTACATGGAGAGGCCGATAACTGGTGGACGTTAGCTAAGGACGCGTGCTTGCCATTACATTCGATGTCGTGGATCGAGTTCGTCGATAAGATCCAGGAGCGTTTCTACCCCGACGAGTTGCGGTGGCAGAAACTGGAGGAGTTTCTTACTCTTACACAGGATAAGATGACCGTTCAGGCCTGTACTGATAAGTTTACGGAGTTATCGAGGTTCGCTACATCTGTGGTTCTGTCAGAGAAGGATCGGGTCAAGCGCTACATCAAAAAGCTAGATCCGAGGATTCGCGTTCACGTGATCAGTAGTGTTGCGACGACATTTCAGCAGGCTTACGAGGTAGCACTCGAGATTCAGGCATCGATGGCTGAGGAGGATGCGAGCAAGAAGAGAGCTCAGGTTCCGGCGACAACAACTTCATTTAAGAAGCCCCGATTTAGTGCTCCTAGCAGTACTCCTCCGACCACGAGTTCGCATAAGGTTTCCAATGGCTCGAAGTACAGAGGATGCGGCCGAGACTTCCATCCAGGGAAGCGGTGTGACTGTTCGCCCATAGCGTGTTTTATCTGCAGGAAGGAAGGCTATAAGGCGCCAGTATGCCCCGAGAGGAAGCCAGACACTGAGGTTAAGCAGCTTCCGGCACCGACGAAGACTCCGGTGAAGAACCGAGTCTACCGTATGACCGAGGTGGAGGCCGAGGTTCAGCCTGACGTCGTATCAGGAAGATTTCTTGTTTCTGGTGTGTTAGCTTTAGTATTGTTTGATTCTGGTGCTACTACCTCTTTTATGGCTAGTAGTTTTGCCTCGAGGTCTAATCTTCGTGGCAACTTTCCTGTTAGTTCAGTTGTAACTCTCCCTTCCGGAGAGGATTTTATTTGTTAGCGCGAGTTCCGAGAAGTGCCTATCGTGATGGCTGGGGAGCAAGCGACGGCCGATCTGAAGGAGTTCCCGCTGATGGAGTTCGACGTGATACTTGGTATGGACTGGCTGTCGAGGTATCGAGCGATCATTCGTTGCTGAGATCAGTCAGTGACATTTCGAGGACTTCAGGGCAACCGAGTTACCTACTCTGGGTTCGTCCTTAAGAAAGGAGTAAAGGTAATCTCTGCCTTGAAAATGAGAAAACATCACCAGAAAGGCGATGTGGTGTACCTATGTCAGGTAAGGAACTTGACTGAGGGGCGTCCGTTGGACGATATACCTGTAGCGAGGGATTTAAGAGACGTATTTCCTGATGAGCTACCGGGGGTTCCACCCGAGCGCGACGTTGAGTTTCATATCGACTTAGCACCCGGGACATCGCCGATTTCGAAGGCCCCTTACCGAATGGCACCATCGGAGTTGTAAGAGTTTAAAATGCAACTCCAGGATTTGATCGATAAGGGCTTCATTAGGCCGAGTGTTTCTCCATGGGGAGCACTTGTGCTCTTCGTGAAGAAGAAGGACGGTAGTATGTGCCTATGCATAGACTACCGAGAGTTGAATCGGGTAACTATCAAGAATAAGTACCCGTTGCCTAGGATTGAGGACCTGTTCGATCAGTTGCGAGGAGCAGGAGTGTTTTCGAAGATAGATCTTCGATCTGGATATCATCAGATTCCAGTCAAGAAAGAAGACATTCCGAAAACTGCTTTTCGTAATAGATACGGCCACTACGAGTTCGAGGTGATGCCCTTTGGCCTCACTAATGCGCCAGCCGTGTTCATGGACCAAATGAACCGGACCTTTCACCACTTACTCGATAAGTGTGTCGTAGTATTTATAGACGATATCTTTGTCTATTCGAGAGATGAGTCTGAGCATGCGGAACATCTCCGGATGGTACTTGAGATATTACGTAGTCATAAGTGGTTCGCGAAACTCTCCAAGTGTGAGTTCTGGCTTCGGGAAGTAGCATTTCTGGGTCACGTGATTAGTAAGGACGACATTAAGGTAGACCCGGCTAAGATTAAGGCTGTAGTTGATTGGAGTAGCCCGAGAAATGTGGCGGAAGTTCGTAGTTTTCTGGGATTGGCCGGATACTATCGACGATTCTTCCAGGACTTCTCCAGGATTGCTAGGCCGATGTCTAGTCTTCTACAGAAGGAGGACCGCTTTGTTTGGACGGAGGCTTGCGAGCAAGCATTCCAGCAATTGAAACAGAGATTAGTCTCTGCTCCTATACTTACCCTTCCAAACGATGAGGAGGACTTCGAGGTCTATAGTGATGCTTCGAAGAGTGGCCTAGGATGTGTGCTCATGCAAGGCGGGAAAGTCATCGCTTACGCATCGAGACAATTGAAGGTGCACGAGCGTAACTATCCTACGCATGAATTTGAGTTAGCGGCTGTAGTGTTCGCGCTCAAGATTTGGAGGCACTATCTATATTGTAACGAACCGACTCGCTTAAATCGGCGCGGAAGAAACCGACGAGTCGAATAGTTAGAAACTACAACTCAAAACTTAGGAAATTAAACTAATTCCTCAAAATTTATCATTAATAACCAAAAACGTACAAATACCCACAAGTTTGTACATACTAGTCCCAAAAGTCAAACCAGAAATACTAAAAACACGAGTAAACTCCAACTACATGTCAGAGTCTTAAACAACGTAAAAGAGTCCAATAACAACGTATAAAGTCTATGTAACTCTATCACTATCTAAAACAACAGAAAATAGTAAATACAACAGATGACAGAAATAGTAAACGTCGCTCGCCCAACCCAAAGCTAAGCAAGAGTATCGTCATCAGAAATACCTGAAAAATATACAACAGTCCACCATCAGTGGCGAGTAACATAACTGACTCACCCTAATGGGAATACATATGCACATAGCATAAATCAAATAGACAACATCGAATCAATAAACCAAGTACAAGATCAACCCACACGTGAACTTGACTCATCCAACCTAATCAACTATCTTTGGCGCAATCATTCATATTCTAGACCGGACTGTGCTCGTACGAACGCATCTTACGCATTCGAACTTTCTACTATGCTCGGATTTGAGAATCTTACTCCCAAATCCCATGAAACCAATCTTACTGGAAATCCATGTCCCGTGAAACCAATCTTACTGGAAATTCACAAAGATCACATAGTATGACTCCAACTATCCCAATACCGCGGATGGAATAGGGGCAACGTCTTAACCCAAATACAATGAATCTTACTCAAAGTACCAGGCGTCTAAAAATGAAATCAAGCTAATCTTTAATTAAATCTTTTAATTTATTCAATTATCTTATTATTCAACCTAACTAAATTATATTCAAGAATTGCCTCAATGCCTTGATTCTTGAAAATAACTAGTTAAAAAAAACATCGAAGTTATTCTCAAGAACTGCCTCTAGCCTTAATCTTGAGTCTAACCAATCATAATCCAACATTCTTTACTCATTCTTTAATCAACTTAGACACTTTCTTTATCATTTAAACCATTTTCTTTAACTCTCAAGACTCAACCAAGAACTCATAAAGACTCATCAAGAACTCATAAAGAACTCAAAGAACTCATAAAGAACTCATTCAAGATTCAAGATCTTCAATCAAGAACTTAATCAAGATTCAAGAACTCAATCAAGAACTCATCCAAACTCAATCAAACTACACGCATAACATCATCATCAATCAATCGAAAATTCAACTTTTACTCATCCAAAGTTCATCAAACTTTAACATAATATTCATGATCATAAAACAACATATAATCAATCATAAAATCATGAAAACCATCATCAAAACACAATGTAAACACCTAAAAATCAGATTATCAAATCATACATAAAATCATGAACAATCAACAATAAACCACCCAAACATGCATTTAATTCATACTATAGACATAGTATACCAAAAAGGTTGAGAAAGTATGTTGTTACCTAATCAAATATAAACACGTAGATAATCCTCAAAACTTGCTGCCCGGAACGAGCCACCTTTGGCCAGCAACACACGCACAATACGGTTCACGAGCACGGCCAAGCACGGCTGCCTCACCATGAACCACCACCGCACGGACCAGCCCTGCACCATCACGTCCCAACCATGGACCAGCCACGGACCAGCCTTGCCTCCAACACATCCCAGCCACGGCTGCCTTGCACGACCCCCAACACGCACCTACTAGCACCACGAACCAACACCCAAACTATCAACCTAACTAGTGATCTTGAATGTACCAAATAAAGTTTAGGTTGTGTTTTGATACTTAAAGATCAATGGATGATGAATCTTTAAGTTTGGGTTAAGAAAAGATGATGAACAAAGTTAGGTAATCATAAGCCAAAATGGCGTGTGAGCATGGAGAGCAATGGAGGGAGAGTTTCAATTTGATTATGGCAAGTGATGGTTAAATGGGAAAAAATAGTGTTGATGCCTTACTAACAACCTCTATTTATAGAAGTTAGTTAGATGTGAACACAAGGCAAGTGGCAAAACTTGCCATACAAACAAGGGGGGCCGGCTAAAAGGATTAAAAATGGGCGAAGAGATCAATTGGGCCACTTGCACTAATTCATGACTAATCATGATTAATTTCGCACTTGGCCCAAAACTAAATTAATTGATTAGAAAATTAAATAATAAAATTCTAATTAATTAAAATAAAATAAAATTAAGAAATATTAAACCATTAAATAAAATGGTTACACAATAGCAATTAAAATAGTCTAAAATAAATTTAGACCATGCACCGCAACAACAATAATTACAAACTAACAATACGAAAATAGCCCAAAATCTGGGGCGTTACATATATGGTGGTTCGTGTAGAGTATTCACGGATCACAAGAGTCTCAAGTACATCTTTACTCAGAAAGACCTCAATATGAGGCAGACACGATGGCTTGAGCTGATTAAGGACTACGACCTGACGCTTAACTATTGCGAGAGCAAGGCGAACTTAGTCGCTGATGCACTAAGTCGTAAGCATCGCTTGAGCTTCAGTTGAAGCCGTAGTTTCGTGAGACTTCGTCTGACATCTATGAGTGCTGATCCTGATCTGATTCAGGAATTGCGCGAGGGTCAACAGAACGACCCACAGTTAGCTAGGATACGAGAGGCTCTACGGCAAGGTAAAGCCGTAGGTTTCGAGATCCCTTCCGATGGTAGTCTGCGATTCTGAGGGAGGTGGTGTGTACCAGACTGTTCTGATCTAAGGAACAAAATTATGTCTGAGGCACATAACTCGCCCTACTCTGTTCATCCTGGGGGTAACAAGTTATACCAGGACCTCAAGGGCCAATTCTGGTGGCCTAAGATGAAGAGGGATGTAGCAGAATTCGTAGCTCGGTGTTTGGTCTGTCAGAAGGTTAAAATCGAGCACCAGAGACCAGGAGGTCTGTTGCAGCCACTACTGATTCCGACCTGGAAATTTGAGTCGGTATCTATGGACTTCGTGGTTAGCCTACCTACCTGTAATGGTTTGAATGCCATTTGGGTAATAGTGGACAGGTTGACTAAGGTCGCTAGATTCATTCCGATGAAGATGACTTGGTCTATGGAGCGTCTAGCGGAGGCGTATACTCAGGATATTATCCGACTTCACGGAGTTCCGAGGGAGATCGTTTTTAATCGAGATCCGAGATTTCTGTCTCATTTCTGGAAATCAGTTCAGGAAGCCTTTGGGACGAAGCTGAAGTTGAGCACCGCTTTTCATGCGGCGACCGATGGTCAGACTGAGAGCACCATCCAGACTTTAGAGGATATGCTTCGGGCATGTACTCTGGAGTACCATCAGTCTTGGGTACGTATGCTCTGTTTGATAGAGTTCTCCTATAATAATAGCTATCACTCCAGCGTTGAGATGGCTCCGTACGAGGCCCTGTATGGCAGGAAATGTCGGAGTCCGATATGTTGGAACGATATTAGTGATTTTGTGGCTTTAGGACCTGAGATGGTACGTGATACTATCGAGAAGGTCCGAGTCATCCGGTCTAAGATGCAGGCCGCTCAGAGTCATCAGAAATCCTACGCCGATAATCGACGTAGACCGCTGGCTTTCGAGGTAGGTGACAGAGTCTTGCTTAAGGTTTCACCATTCAAAGGAGTGGCACGCTTTGGTCAGAAGGGGAAACAACGACCAAAATATGTGGGACCTTACGAGATACTGGAACGAGTTGGGGAGGTGGCATATCGACTGGCATTACCACCTAGTTTGTCTAATGTACATGACGTATTCCATGTTTCCCAACTAAGGAAATATGTACATGATCCTACCCACATTATTCCAGTGGAATCAGCCACGTTTGAGCCGAATCTGACTTTTGAGGAGCGACCCGTCCAGATCTTGGATCGGGAAGTGAGGACCCTTCGGCGTAAGCAAGTCCAGCTCGTCAAGGTGTTGTGGAGAAATCAACACCATGAGGAGGCGACTTGGGAGACAGAGGGGTCCATGAGGCAGAAGTACCCGGAATTGTTCGAGGGTGAGCGATCTCCTTTGCCTTAAATTTCGGGACGAAATTTCTTTAAGGAGGGGAGGTTGTAACAGCCCAGATTTTATAGGTATTTCTGTTGAGTATTTATGTATGTTTATGTGATGATATGTATGGTTCAAATTTATTTTTGAACTATTTATTTTATTTTATGTGAATAATTTCGATTAAATTCGAATTATTTTATTTTTGGTTATTATTATTTATTTTAATTATTATTTAATTAAATAGAATTTTTATTATTTAATTTTCTAATTAATTTTTTAATATTTTTGGGCTAGATCGATTTAAGCATGATTAGTCATGCAATTTTTGTAAATTAGCCCAATTGATCACGAAAGCCCAAGTTGGCCCATTTCTCTTACCTTGGCCGGTTTTCCTTGTGTGCATGGCAAGGATTTGCCACTTGCCTCATGTTCACACCTTAACTAACTCTATATATAGAAGAGTTAGTAAGGCGTGAGGATCCTTTTGCTCATTTGCCATCTTAATCACTTGTCATCAAAAAGATCAAACACAAAACACTCTCCATTTCCATCATTGGCACACGCCATTTTTGGCTAGATTTCCATCACATTTGTTCATCATCTATTTTGACTCAAAACTTAAAGATTAATCTTCTATTAATCTTTAAGTAACTTTAAACACAACAATCTCCATATTTTTCAATCAAGATCACTAGTTCGGGTTGGTTTCCGGGCTTGGTTCGTGTGGGTTGTTCGTGGTTCAAGCGGTGGTGCACGGTGGTGGTTCGTGCTCGTGTGGTGGTTCGTGTGCCGTGGCCGTGCAGCAGGGCCGTGGCACGAGTGGTGGCACGAGGTGGAGACGGTGGTGCAAGTGTGTGCAAGTCGTGGTGGTTCCATCTCCGTGCCGTGGTGAACCATGTTGCTTGGAGCCATGTGGGTAGTTTCCGGGCAGCAAGTTTTCGTGTATTAATTTGTGTAATCTTTAACAAGGTAACATACTTTCTCAGCTTAATTTGGTATACTGTGTTTCATAGTATAGATTAAATGCATAGTTTAGTTTATGTTGAAGTTTTGACATGTTTATATGTATGAATTATAAATCTGATTTCTAAGTGGTTTGATGGTGATTTTAAAGTTTAAAATGATGATTTTATGAATGATTATGTTAGTATTAAGTTTAGGTTAATCATGTTTAAGTTTGATGAATTTTGGATGCAAGAAAGTTGATAATTTCAGGTGTTGAGTTTAGTTGGAAGTATGCGTGTATTTTGATGATTTGGGATGAGTTCTTGATTCATGGATGAGTTCTTGGTTGAAGTTCTTGAATCTTGATTGAGTTCTTGATTGAAGATATTGAATCTTGGATGAATTCTTGATGAATTCTTTGAGTTCTTGATGAGTTTTTTAAGATTCTTTATGAGTTCTTGTTTGAGTCTTTAAAGTTAAAGAAAGATAAAGAAAAGGTTAAAGAAAGTGATAAGATATTTGGTTTACATGTTATTTTCTTAATTCAAGGCGTAAGATGCAACTTAAGAAGTAACTAAGAATGTAAACGTCCGATTAAAGAGTTAAAGATTTAAAGATTAGCTTGATTTCGCTATTAGACGCCTAAATCGTAGAGTAAGATTCTATGTTTTTGCATTAAGACGTTGCCCCTATCCTAACCGCGCTATTGGGATACTGATTACCACTACGTCGTCTTTGACATGGATTTCCAATAAGATTGGTTTCATAGGGTTGGGAGTAAGATTCTCAATCCTGGCATAGTTGGAAAGTTCGTTCGCGTAAGATGCGTTCGTATGTGCGTAGTCCGGTCTAGTATGCGAATGATTGCGCCAAAGTAAAGATTGGTTAAGTTAGTCGAGTCAAGCATGTGTATTCGTATGAGTCGTATGGTTTGATTGGATTATTATGATTTGGGTTGTTTGATTTATGCTATGTTCATGTGTATTCCCGTTAGGGTTAGACAGTTATGTTACTCGCCACTGACGGTGGACTGTTGTATTTTTCAGGTAATTCTGATGATGAGGTCCTTGCTTAGCATTGGGTTGGGCGAGTGCTGATATTGTTTAGATTTTATATTGTTATGTTTCGATGTTTTTCTAGTTATACTTTAGTAGTGGTACTTTTATACTTTACTATAACTCTGACATGTAATTGGAGTTACGTATGTTAGTAGTAGTAGTTTGACTTTTGGGATTAGTTGTGTACAATCTTGTGGGTAATTGTACTTTTGGTTTAGTATATATAATCATTTCGAGGTTTTTTTTTTTAATTTTAAGTATTTTAGTTTGTTAGTTCTGACTATTCGACTCGTCGGTTTCTTCCGCGCCGGTTTAAGCGAGTCGGGTCGTGTTTGAATCCTCTGTTGAGGAATTCTATTCAAAGTTAGGGAAGTTAGACAAAGGGAAGGTATGGAGTGAGGTTGAAGGGGTAGATATCACTCTGTCCAAGAAAACTCTAGGGGAGGTACTGGGTGTACCAAGAGGGGGGGGGGGTTCTGTGACTACTCAAAAGACAACTGGCCTACTATCCCTGAGGTCAGTACAGAACATATCAAGACCACTCTCTTCACTGTTCTCCTTCAGACGGTTCTGGCTATGCAATTAGCCAATTGAGGGAACCAGTGATGAGGTTGTTTCATACAGTGGCCTCTAAGATAGTACTCCCAAGTGCTCAGGGAAGAATGGATGTAATAATCCGAAAATCTAAGCCAGAAAATTTCGCGGTTAATTAATATGAATTCTTAATTCTAAGTCCAAAAGGCCTGGCAATTGGACTGTGCTTTCCTATTTTCTACCTTGTCTTAAAATTAGGCCCAATAACCCAATGATCATCACCTTGGCCAGCCCTTCCCTTGTTTATGGCCAAGGATTATTTTCTGTATTTATAAATATAATTTAGATATTCCATATCAAAAAATTGTTAATTTAATTATTATCCTTATCCACATAAAAGTCCAACTTTTATGACCTTTAGCAATGATCTTCTAAATTGTCTCAACTTCTCCTATTCCTCTAAACCACACGGCCCCCCTTCTCTTTTTGTTTAATTAATTCATCCCTTGTTCTTTATAATTATATATAAGGAACAATAACCTTAATTATTCTACTTATCTCAATTCTCAAACCCCTCAAACTTGTGAGTGCGTGTGTGCCGTGAGTCCTAGCCGAGTGCCAAGGATTTCTTCCTTTGATTTTTTCTTTCCTAATTCAAGATAACTAGACTAACCCTCTTATGTATGGATTAAAGTATCATATAATTGTCTAAAATTAAACTAAGGATTAATAAAATTTATGTCATGTAGTTCTTGAATTTTCGAACCATACTATGAAATTAACCATGTTAGTTCTTGATATTTTGCAAGATCTTTTATGAATTTTAAGTACTATTATTAGTTCTATGCATGATTTAGTATTTAAATTTACATGTTTTGATTAGAATAATTGCATGATAATCTTAGATTTATAATCTTGAATTATGCGTGTCTATGTCGAATGCAAGCATGATTTTTGTGATGATTTTATGATGAGTTCTTCATTTAAAAAACATTATTATGATTTATTTAATTAATTAATTGAAGTCTTGAATTTAATTGATAATTTTGTTCCATAATCTCGAAAAAGTCGAGTGACATAAGTGACAAAAAGAAGTTAAAGTTTCAATTTTTCCTATTGTATTATGTTCATATAATAATCTTGATCTTGATTTATCAAATGATTAATAGCTTAAAAATAATTAAAAGATTTAATGATGTAAATTAATCAGTTCTTGAAAACTAATCTTGATCTTGTAGTTAAACCATGAAGGTCGTGTATTTCAAGAAGTAAAAGAACAAATTTTGATCCATCTTAAGTTATAATTTTATGATTAATTGCTAGTCCATGATTTTAGAATTAATTTAACCGTTTTAATAATTAAAAACATGATAATGGTGAATAAAATCTAAAGTATGAATTTTGGTGTTGCATATCCTGTGTTGGCCGAATGTCTCCATAGTAGAAAGGAGTGATTTTGATCTTGTTTTGATTAATTAATTTATTATTTGATAATTCTTCGATTTATTTTATGACTAATTATTTGAAACCGAGAATTGTTTATGTGTTAATAAAAGAATTGGCTTTTGTTTATATTCTCTTGATTACCGAACCATATAAGACTAAAAAGGGGTAATTTTTATCATGTTTTATGCAATTTTAATTGATAATTGATAGTTCTTATATTATTTTGATGAATTAATTGATTTATCGAATTGTTTATGTAATTGTTAAAAACAATTGATTTTTATTTTATATTATTCGAAATTTTCCAGTGGTCCAAGTATAATAATATGGTCAATTTAATTTAATTTTTGCTCAATAATTTTAGTTTATGAATTAAGGAATTAATATAATTAAAGGATTAAAAAGGAATAAGAAGTTAAGTTAAAATAATAAGAATAAGGTATTGACTTTGAGTATAGGTATGATGATAAGAAGATGAAGTGTTTATTGATCTCACGATGATCATGTCGATAAGATTAGAATAAGATTATGTTATAAGAAGTGGACGCCTATTTGGTGATACACGGGTCACCAAACTAGGTTAAGTCGAAGCCATTTCCCTACTGCGGTCTCTGGGCAGTTCTGGATTCTAAGATGTGTAGTCGTCTATGTAGTAGTACACGGGCTACTATGTAGGAGTTATGGCAATAGCTTAGGCTTAGTTCTTGCAAAGGAGAGCTACGGGTAGAATACACGGGTTCTTCCCGGCGCATTTTAGGAAAGTTGGGATGTACACGGGCATCCTTACGAGCCATAATGACCGGTCCATGGATTAAGAAGGATGAATAAAAGATGGGTTTTGGGTAATAATATGAAGAGATAAGCAATCAACGGGTTGGTACGTTATTTATGCTTGGATTATGTTATTTATATGATTGATATGTTAAGTCTTCCGCTGCGTATGTCTGAATTATTATGTAATATTGATGATTACTCGTGTATGTCGTATGATCCTTGTTGATTCTATCCTATTATATGATTTATGGTTCCACATTTAAGTGGGACAGCCTAGTTACTCGCCACTAACGTTGGACCCCCCCCCCATTTCAGGTGATGATGCAGAAGATTGATTTGGCTTTCGTATGCGTCGGGCTGTGTGTTTTTGCAAGATTTATAGAAGAAACCCGATCTTTACTTTACTTTTTAGTTTATTTTTTTCTAGATTTCACCCAGCTTGCTGGGAGTAGACTCTTTATGTAGTATTTTATTGCATAATTTGAATATTATTCCATTCTAAACCTTTCCTTAGTTAATTAGTTAATAAAGTCGTTTCTCAAATTTAGTTTAAACTTTTGGATTTAATAATGTTTTATTATGTTTTGTTTAGTAATGATCCATTTGTCGATTTCCTTCGTAAATCGACAACTTATAAAAAGTTGGGTCGTTACAGTTGGTATCAGAGTATAGGTTAAGACCCTAAAGTTACTTATTCATAATTAACTTGAAAGACGAGTGCTTTATGAATCATGAGTGCAACTTAGCCTAAAAGGAAAAACCTAAGTGAGTGAAGCCATGGGTAGAAGCTTGGGATAGGATATTTTATCATTTTTCTGAGCTTTTCTAATGCTTTGTGTGCATGTGAATTTACTAATCAAAGTTAATTTTTTGTAGCATGTCGACTCCGGAACGCAATTCCCGCTTCAGATGCCGAGCTTTAGAGGACGCCATCCTCACCCTAGCTCAGAAGAGTGTCCAACCATCTAGCAATCAGTCTTCGTTCGATAGAATTGCGCGTCTTCGACCACCGGTTTATGATGGGGTAGCAGAACTAACTGTTCTCGAGAACTGGATTCGAGAAATGCGGAAGTTGTTCGATGCCTTAGCCTATTCTGAACGTGAAAAGGTTCTGATAGCAACCTACTACCTGAGAGGCGAGGCTGATAATTGGTGGAGTACTTTGAGGGCTAACCCTGAGACAGAGTCGGTCATGAACTGGGAAGACTTCACCAAGAAGATTCAGGAGCGATTCTATCCAGATGAATTGAGGTGGCAGAAACAAGAGGAAATCCTGACTCTCACCCAAGGGAGCATGTCCGTATAGGCTTACAAGGACAAGTTCACAGAGTTGTCTCGGTTCACCACTGCGTTCATTCCTTCAGAAGCCGAGCGAGTTAAGAGGTATATAAAGAAGATGGACCCCCGCATTTGGGTTCATGTGATTAGTAGTGGAGCAACAACTTTCCAGAGGGTGTATGAAGTGGCTCTGGAGATTCATGCGTCTATCGCCGAGGAGGAAGCAGCTAAGAAGAGGGTGTCTTCGGCTCCTACGCCAGCACCAAGAAAGAAACCTCGGTTCGAATCTGCTCAGAAGCCTCAGCAGAGTGCTCGGCCAGCTCCCGGTTAAGGCCCGAGAATCTATCAAGGTTGCAAGAAGGACTATCTCCCGGGCAAGAGGTGTGATGGGTCACCGATCGTGTGCTTTGAATGCGGCCAGGAGGGTCAAAAATCGGTGTTTTATCCTAAGAAGCGACTAGCTGCAACAAACAACCAGGCGTTGGTGAAGAACATAATCTTTTGCATGACTCAGGAGGAGGCAGATGCTCAGCCAGATGTGGTCATGGGTAAATTCCTTGTCCATAATAATAATGCTTATGTTTTGTTTGATACGGGTCCTACGATGTCTTTTATTGCAAGATCTTTTGTTGTTAAAGCTAACCTGACGGGAGAGTCTCCTATCAAATATGTGATAACTTTACCTTCGGGAGAGGATTTTGCCTGTCATCGGGAACATAAGAATGTTCCCATCTTCATCTCGGGAGAATAGTTTGAAGCTGATTTGAAGGAGTTCCCTATGATAGAGTTTGATGTTATCTTAGGGCTAGATTGGTTAGCGAAGTATCAAGCAGCATTTCGATGTCGTGATCAAGCCATTACTTTGCGTGGACCCAACGCAAAAAGGGTAACCCATGTCGGGAAGCCCATGAGAAAAAGGTCTGAAGGTGGTGTCTGAAATGAAGATGCGCAGCATGCATCGCAAGGGTGAAGTTGTGTTCCTATGTCAAGTCAAGGATGTAACCAAAGAAGAACAGTTGGAAGCAATTCCAGCTGTTCGGGATTACGCAGATGTTTTTCCAGAGGAGTTGCCAGGAATACCACCTGAACGTGAAGTGGAGTTCAACATAGATTTGGTTCCCGAAACTGCGCCAATCTCGAAGGCTCCATATCGCATGGCCCCTGCAGAACTTAAGGAGTTGAAGACCCAGTTGCAGGAATTGATCAACAAGGGTTTCATAAGGCCCAGTGTGTCTCCTTGGGGTGCTGCGGTATTGTTTGTCAAGAAGAAAGATGGCAGTATGCGCTTGTGCATAGATTACCGGGAACTTAATAAGGTGACCATCAAGAACAAGTATCCATTGCCCATGATTGAAGATTTATTTGATCAACTTAAGGGAGCCAGCGTGTTCTCCAAGATTGATCTCAGGTCAGGGTATCATCCGATTCCAGTTAAGCCGGAAGATATACCCAAGACAGCTTTTCGCACCAGATACAGGCATTATGAGTTTGAGGTGATGTTGTTTGGGTTATCTAATGCTCCAACAGTTTTCATGGATCAAATGTACCGGACTTTCCATCATCTCTTGGATGTGTGTGGTAGTGTTTATCGATGACATCCTTGTATATTCGAAGAATGAACAAGACCACACCCGACATCTACACATGGTGCTGGACGTCCTACGAGCTCAGAAGTGGTTCGCGAAGTTATCGAAGTGCGCGTTTTGGCTCAAGGAAGTAGCCTTTCTAGGGCATGTTATTAATGCGGACGGTGTCAAGGTAGATCTAGCAAAGATAAAGGCAATTGTGAAATGGCATAGTCCCAAGAATGTGGCCGAAGTTCGAAGTTTTCTTGGCCTAGCAGGTAAACCTTAAGCATCTATGAAAGCTAGAATAGCTATTTTTGCATAAAAGCTTACCTGTGAATTTTTGTATCAGGTTACTTTCGGAGATTTGTAAAAGACTTCTCCAGGATAGCGGCACCTATGAACAAGTTGTTGCACAAGGATTATATTGCAAGTTCTCATGGACGGATCGATATGAAGAAGCATTCCAGACCCTCAAGCAGAGCCTTGTTACTGCGCCAGTTCTTGCTCTGCCAAATGAAGGTATGGGATATGAGGTATACAGCGATGCGTCCAAGAAAGGTTTTGGTTGTGTTCTGATGCAAGAAGGGAAGGTTATGGCATACGCTTTTAGGCAACTCAAGGTCCATGAGCAAAATTATCCTACTCACGACTTAGAGTTGGCAGCCGTAGTGTTCACTTTGAAAATTTGGCGACATTATCTCTATGGAGCAACTTGCAAGCTATTCACCGGTCACAAGAGTCTGAAGTATATTTTCACTCAGAAGGAGCTCAACATGAGGCAGCGACGATGGCTCGAGTTAATCAAGGATTATGACCTCTCAGTTGACTATTGTGAAGGGAAGGCCAATCGGGTAGCAGATGCCCTCAGTCGCAAAGTCTCCATTCAATCAATAGGATGGCGGTTTTTCAAAGGAAATCTGTGTTGATCTTCACAAGATAGAGAATGAGATGGTGATTTTAGGTAGTACACGAGTCTATCTTAATGCTATGAGTGTTGAACCCAGTTTGTATCAAGAGTTACGGGAAAGCCAGAAAGAGGACCCGCGGCTCGAGAAGATTCGTAAAGCCAAACTTCAAGGTAAAGCAGAAGAATTCACAATTGATTCAGACTGCAATATGAAGTTCCGCAACAGGTAATGGATTTAAGAGTTTTTAGCTAAACTGTTTTCACCTAATGGATACTAAAACTTGCTCCGCAACAGGTGGTGTATGCCTCACAATTCAAGGTTGAAAAACAAGATCATGGAAGAGGCTCACAAGACTCGGTGCATCAAGGCGGTGGAAAACTCTATAAGGACCTGATGGAATATTATTGGTGGCCCAGGATGAAGTAAGAAGTCGCAGACTTCGTAGCGCGGTGTGTCACCTATCAGAAGGTCAAGATTGAGCACCAAAGACCCGATGGACTTTTACAACCTTTGTCGATACCCACGTGGAATTTTGATTCCATATCCATGGATTTTGTGGTGGGCCTACCCATGACATCTACAGGGTTGGATACAGTTCTGGTGACCGTTGACCATTTGACTAAAGTCGCCCGATTCATTCCGATGAAGGTAACTTGGTCAATGGAGAAGATGGCGGAAGCTTACTCGAGGGACATCATATGATTACATGGTGTGTAATACCCCGAAATTTCGGGATATTTTAATTTTTCATAATTAATTAAATATACAATTAATTGACTATTTAATTGATTATTATTTAATTAATTATTAATTTTATTGTATCAGTCTAATTATTTTGATCATGGCCCGAACTTTAATTTCATCTTGCCAAAACCCGAGCCCAATTATTTCCTTTTTTCTTTGTATCTCACGGCCCACTCATTCATCATTTTCTTTAATTAATTTCTTTCATTTCTTTTAATCAATATTATTATCAAACCTTTATCTATTTTGTAATTAAGCCTAAAATCCTAATCCTTGCTTACCTATTCTCCCTACTAGATTTTAGGGATGATCACCCCTTTGTTTTTATTTTATTTTTTCCAAACTACAAATAAAATCTAAACTACAAATAAAAACTACAAAATAAAAACCCCCCTTTTATTCATAGAGACTCACGGCCCTTTGGCTCTTTCCTTTTTATTTAATTCATTTAAATTGTTTAATCAATTTTTATTAGTTAATCTATCTGTTTGACCCTTTCCTAAAAACCCTATTTTTATTCCAAGCCTTCCTATTCTTGTTACTAGATTTTAGGAAGTCAAAACCCTCCCTATTATTTCCTATTTCACATGGCAACCCTAAGGAGTAACAACCAAATTGTTTTATTATCTTTTCCTTCCAAGATCAATCATTAAATTGTTCCTAAACCTTTTATATTGTTCCAACCCCTTAAAGATTGATTAAGAACCTTAAAGAAACCGCAAATAAACCTCAAAATAAATCCAAGAAACCTTGAAATATTCGAACCCCATCCATAATCAAAGGTAATTAGATCTGCTTTATTTAATCAATAGGATAGATTAGCAATATGATTATTAGAATAGGATTGATCATGTTTAGAATAGGTTTAGAATCATATGGAATTGATGTTGAATTATTTAGAATTATTTATGGTTGTGTTATGAAGAATACCGAGTGTGACATGATGATATTCGAATGTTTCTTTGAGTAAAAATATGATTTTTATGTTATTTTCTTGATCTTTAATTAATATTTTATGCAAATCTTGAATTGAATCTTTGATTTAGGCATTCTATGATGGTTTCTTGAATAAGATCTTGATGTTGTGTTAGACCATGAAGGCCGTGTATTTTAAGGTTATAAAAGCATTGATTTTGTCTTGTTTTGATACCAGTTTGATGATTTATTGATTAAAGTGTTATGTTATGATTTATTATTATGTTTATGTGATTAATTATTGTTAATTGTATTTGAGCAATTGAAGTGTAAATTTTGGTATTTATGGGCAAGAATGCCGTGTGATGTTGAATGATAAAAATATGATTTTTATTTTGTTTTAAGCAATTTCTGTTGATGATTATTGGTTTATTAAGGAAGAATGTCGTGTAGTACTATTTTGGGATTAGAGTTTTGGGTCAAGTTAAGAAGAGTTAGAATTGACTAGAAGTGAAGTTGAGTCAATAACGAATTGAATTGTAAAAAGGAAATCAAGAACAAAGCATAAATGAATTTAAAAGATGATTAACTATGAAGTGACCGCCTATCTAGTGGCACACGTGCCATGAACATAGGTATAGTCGAAGCCACTATCCTATCTTCGGATTCGGGACAGTTCTTGATCCCAGTGCTTGGGGAGTAGATCTTCGTGGTTGACCCGGCATGAACAAGGAAAGTTGGGGGGAGTAGATCTTCGTGGTTGACCCCTTACGAGCATATGACTTGTCACGGATTAGCACCTGAACTGAATAGAATAGAAGAGTCAATAGTGGTGTCAACAAGTCTAGAACGGAGTAAGTTAGTATAGAAGGTTGTGGTTATGATTGTTTTCCGCTGCGTACTTGATGATTATGTTTATATATGATTTCTTGATGTTTGGTGTGTCTAGAAGGTTCTGTTTGATTGACTTATTGCAATGATTATGTTTCTAATTGTGTTCTACTGATTAAATAGAATAATCTAATTACTCACCACTGATTGTGGACCCCCAACATTCTTTTCCAGGTACAGGTGGTGATTGAATTGGGTTACGCAAGGGCTGGGATTGTGAGCTAGCCAGCTTAGTAGTTGACCCTGATGTTTAGTTCTAGCTTATGTTTTACGTTTTTAGTGGACTTTCCTTATTTTGTATTGTTATTAGACTTTGGGAGTATTATTTATTTTGGATTCTTTAATAGTTTTAATGAATAATATGATTAAGTTTAGAGCTTCCGCTGCAGTTTATGGATTTGTTCTTAAAGGTTTTTAGAAGTTAAAGATCTGTAATGTTGTTTTCCTCCGAAAACAACGCTGCTAAATTACGGGTCATTACATGGTGTGCCTAAGGATATCGTGTCTGACCGAGATCCCCGGTTCTTGTCACATTTCTGGAAGTCGTTGCAGGAAGCTTTTGGGACTAAGCTTAATTTGAGTACGGCGTTTCACGCAGCCACAGATGGCCAAACAGTACGGACCATTCAGACGCTAGAAGATATGCTACGGGCTTGTGCGTTGGAATTTCAGCAAACTTGGGTTAAATCATTGAGTTTGGTGGAATTTTCGTACAACAACAGCTATCATGCTAGTATCAAGATGGCTCCTTATAAAGCTTTGTACGGGCGTAAGTGTCGCAGCCCTACTTGTTGGAGCGACATCAGCAATGCCTTTGTGATTGGTCCCAATCACATCAAGGAGACGGTAGAGCAGATCAAGATCATCAGGGCAAGGTTGCAGGCAGCCCAAAGTCGACATAAGTCGTATGCCGATCGTCGACGGAAGCCGTTGGAGTTCCATGTGGGTGACAAAGTTTTTTTGAAGTTGTCCCCTATGAAAGGAGTGACTCGATTTGGCCAGAAGGGTAAGCTCAGAACCAAGTATGTAGGACCATACGAGATTCTGGATCGGATTGGAGAAGTTGCTTATCTTTTGGCGTTGCCTCCGGATCTATCGAAGATTCATGATTTGTTTCACATATCCCAACTACGGAAATATGTGAAAGATCCTTCTCATGTTATTCCGGTGGAATCATCAGAGATCGAGCCGAATCTGACATTTGAAGAAAAGTCAGTGCAAATTTCGGACCGCCAAGAACACATATTGCGACGCAAGGTGGTGCCATTAGTTAAAGTATTTTGGCGAAGTGAGAACTATGAGGAGGCTACCTGGGAGACGGAAGCTTCAATGAGGGATAAGTATCCCGAGCTCTTCGTAGCAGGTATGCCGCAATTTTTGATTTATTTATTTTGTGCCCTTGTGTGTGTGTCCATGTGTGTTGTTTAAGCTTCTTTAAGTAAATTTCGAGTTCGAAATTTAATTAAGGAGGGGTGACTGTATTAACCCGAAAATCTGGGCCAGAAAATTTCACGGTTAATTAATATGAATTCTTAATTCTAAGTCCAAAAGGCCTGGCAATTGGACTGTGCTTTCTTATTTTCTACCTTGTCTTAAAATTGGGCCCAATGACCCAATGATCATCACCTTGGACGACCCTTCCCTTGTTTATGGACAAGGATTATTTTCTTTATTTATTAATATAATTAAAATAAAATTAAAATACTAACATACTTAAAAATTAAAATAAAACCTCAAATTGAATATATGCTAAACCAAAAGTACAACACCCACAAGATTGTACATATCTAAACCCAAATATCAATACTACTAAAAACAATATTAACTCCAAAAATATGTCAGAATTAGAAAATATAAACTACAACTGCGATAGTCCAAACTAGAAACGTAAAACAACAATACAAGATCCAAATAACATCGGCACTCGCCCAACCCAAAGTTAAGCAAAAACCTCATCATCAGAATTACCTGAAAATAAACAACAGTCCACCGTCAGTGGCGAGTAACATAACTGTCCCACCCTAATAGGGATACACATGGTCATAGCATAAATCAAACAATCAAACCAAACATACCAACATAAAAACGCTAATGATAACAACATTCAACATTAATACCCCAAACTTGACTAACTCCCAATACTCGATTTTAGTCTTATCTTTACTTCATCTTTGGCGCAATCATTTACATATTAGACCGGACTATGCACGTACGAACGCATCTTACGCGAACGAACTTTCTACTATGCCAGGATTGAGAATCTTACTCCCAACCCCATGAAACCCATCTTATGGGACATCCATATCAAAAGACGACATAGTAAGATCTCCATCTATCCTAATACCGCGGATAGGATAGGGGCAGCGTCTTAACCCAAGCCTTAGAATCTTACTCTATGGTTAGGCGTCTAATAGTAAAATCAAGCTAATCTTTAATCTTTTATTTAAATTCTTAGTTAATCTTAAGTTGCATCTTACGCCTTGACTTAAGACTAACATGTAAACCATCGTAGTTATCCTCAAGATTGCCTCTTTTCCCTTTTCTTGAGTCTAACCATAAACATTTACTACTTCTTTAATCAATCTTTGAACCTCTTTTAACTTTCTTTTAACCTTATCTTAACTTTCTGTAACCAAGACTATATAATCTACACTTAAGACAACATAATCATGATAAAGAAACCAAGAACTCATCAAGATCCATAAAGAACTCTTAATGAATCATAAAGAACTCATAAAGAACTTAACAATATTTCCAAGAACTCAACCAAGAACTGAATCAAGATTCAAGAACTCAACCAAGAACTCAATCAAGATTCAAGAACTCATTCAAGAAACCATCCATAAACCCATCATCAAAATTCACGCATGAACTACAATGTTCAATCAACAAATATCAACTTACCATCATCAAAACTTGAACGTAATTACCAACAACATGAAATTATCAAAAGTAAACATAATATTCATAGAATCATGACAAGAACATCATAAAACAACCACCAAAAAATTCAGCTCAAGTTCACGCATAAAACAAAGATGACAATCATCAACACGGTCTAATCTAATAATCTAATCTACACTATGAATCAAGGTATACAAACTAGGTTCAGATAGTATGTTACCTTATTGAAGATTAAACATAATAATACCAAAAACTCGCTGCCAGGAACCAAACTACACGGCCCTAAACTCACGCACAACACGGTGCACCTTCTTGAACACGCACGGCTTCAATGCACGGCACAACCATCATCACGGCTTCGTTGCATGGCCATACGACAACCCACACGGTCACCACGCAGCACCACACGGCCACCCTTTGAACACCATACGAACACCCAAAACCCGAAACCAAACCCAAACAAACGATCTTGATCAAGGCAATGAAGGCTACTTGTGTGTTTACTTACTTAAAGATCAATGAAGGTTGAATCTTTAAGTTTTGGGGTTTGAAAAGTTGATGAACAAAGAATGGGGATTACTTAGCCAAAATAGGCGTGTGGTTATGATGACAAAGATGGAGAGAGTGTTTAGTGTCTAAAGGTGGCAAAGGATGATTAAATGGGCAAAAATGATCCCATGCCTTACTAACTACTTCTATTTATAGAAGTTAATCAAGTGTGAACATGAGGCAAGTGGCAAACCAAGCCACCAAAGAGAGAGAGGGGTCGGTTGGGCTTAAAACAAATGGGCTTCTAAGTTCATTTGGGCTAATTGCACTTAAGCATGACTAATCATGTTTAAATTCGTACTTGACCCAAAACTTAATTAATTAATTAGAAAATTAAAATAAAATTCTAATTAACTAAAATAAAATAAAATAAAAGAAATAACAAATCATACTATAAAATAGTCACATTCAAGCAATAAAAATAGTCCAAATAAATTTAGACCATGCACAAAATCAAATAATTACTAACATTAAAATCAAGAAAATAGCCCAAAATCTGGGCGTTACATTCCACATCTAAAAATTGCTAATTTTATTATGATCCTTATCCACATAAAAGTCCAACTTTTATGACCTTTAGCAATGATCTCCTAAAATGTCTCAACTTCTCCTATTCTTCCTCTAAACCACACGGCCTCCCTTCTCTTTTTATTTAATTAATTCATCCCTTGTTCTTTATAATTATATATAAGGAACAATAACCTTAATTATTCTACTTATTTCTCATAATTCTCAAACCCCTCAAACTTGTGAGTGTGTGTGTGCCGTGAGTCCTAGCCGAGTGCCAAGGATTTCTTCCTTTGATTTTTGCTTTTCTAATTCAAGGTAACTTGACTAACCCTCTTAAGTATGGATTAAATTATCATATAATTGTCTAGAATTAAACTAAGGATTAGTAAAATTTATGTCATGTAGTTCTTGAATTTTCGAACCATACTATGAAATTAACCATGTTAGTTCTTGATATTTTGCATGATCTTTTATGAATTTTAAGTACTATTATTAGTTATATGCATGATTTAGTATTTAAATTTACATGTTTTGATTAGAATAATTGCATGATAATCTTAGTTTTATAATCTTGAATTATGCGTGTCTATGTCGAATGCAAGCATGATTTTTGTGATGATTTCATGATGAGTTCTTGGTTTAAAAAACATGATTATGATTTATTTAATTAATTAATTGAAGTCTTGAATTTAACTGAAAATTTTGTTCCAAAATTTCGAAAAGGTCAAGTGACATAAGTGACAAAAAGAAATTAAAGTTTCAATTTTTCCTATTGGATTATGTTCATATAACAATCTTGATCTTGATTTATGAATTAATTAATAGTTTAAAAATAATTAAAAGATTTAATGATATAAATTAATGAGTTCTTGAAAACTAATCTTGATCTTGCAATTAGACCATGAAGGCCGTGTATTTTAAGAAGTAAAAGAATAAATTTTGATCCATGTTAAGTTATAATTTTATGATTAATTGTTAGTCCATGATTTTCGAATTAATTTAACCGTTTTAATAATTAAGAGCATGATAATGGTGAATAATATATAAAGTATGAATTTTTGTGTTGCATATCCTGTGTTGGCCGAATGTCTCAATAGTAGAAAGGAGTGATTTTGATCTTGTTTTGATTAATTAATTTATTGTTTGATTATTCTTTGATTTTGATTATTCTTTGATTTATTTTATGACTAATTATTTAAAACCGAGAATTGTTTATGTGTAAATTAAAATAATTGGCTTTTGTTTATATTCTCTTGATTGTCGAACCATATAAGACTAAAAAGGGGTAATTTTTATCATGTTTTATGCAATTTTAATTGATAATTGATAGTTCTTATATTATTTTAATGAATTAATTGATTTATTGAATTTTTTATGTAATTGTTAAAAAGAATTGATTTTTATTTTATATTATTCGAAATTTTCGAGTGGTCCAAGTATAATAATATGGTCAATTTAATTTAATTTTTGCTTATAATAATTTTAGTTTATGAATTAAGGAATTAATATAATTAAAGGATTAAAAAGGAATAAGTTATGTTAAAATAATAAGAATAAGGATTGAATTTGAGTATAGGTATGATGATAAGAAGATGAAGTTCTTATTGATCTCATGATGATCATGTCAATAAGATAAGAATAAGATTGTGTTTTAAGAAGTGGATGCCTGTTTGGTGATACACGGGTCACCAGACTAGTTTAAGTCGAAGCCACTGCCCTATTGCGTTCTCTGGGCAGTTTTGGATTCTAAGATGTGTAGTCGTCTAAGTAGTAGTATACGGGCTACTATTTAGGAGTTATGACCATAGCTTAGGCTTAGTTCTTGCAAAGGAGTGCTACGGGTAGAATACACGGGTTCTTCCCGGCGCATTTTTGGATAGTTGAGATGTACACGGGCATCCTTACGAGCTATAATGGTCGGTCCATGGATTAAGAAGGATGAATAAAATATGGGTTTTGGGTAATAATATGAAAAGATAAGCAATCAACGGGTTGGTACGTTATTTATGTTTGGATTATGTTATTTATATGAATCATATGTTAAGTCTTCCACTGCGTATGTCTGAATTGTTATGTAATATTGATGATTACTCGTGGATGTCGTGTGATCCATGTTGATTCTATCCTATTATATGATTTATGGTTCCACATTTAAGTGGGACAGCCTAGTTACTCTCCACTGACGGTGGACCCCCCCCCCCATTTTAGGTGATGATGCAGAAGATTGATTGGGCTTTCGCATGGGTCGGGCTATGTGTTTTTGCAAGATTTATAGAAGAAACCCGATCTTTACTTTACTTTTTAGTTTATTTCTTTCTAGATTTTACCCAGCTTGTTGGGAGTAGACTCTTTGTGTAGTAGTTTATTGGATAATTTGAATATTGTTCCATTCTAAACCTTTCATTAGTTAATTAATTAATAAAGTAGATTCTCAAATTTGGTTTAAACGTTTGGATTTAATAATGTTTTAGTATGTTTTGTTTAGTTATGATCCATTTGTTGATTTCCTTTGTAAATCGACAGCTTATCAAAAGTCAGGTCGTTACAATGGATGTGAGAAAAATGGATGCTGTGACCATCTATTGCCTCTATGAGAAGATTAAGTTGAGTCTCCCTGGTCTCATGCAAGCCCACATGGTTAGCATCCTTGAAAGGTCAAACCACTCTCTACCCTATGGTGCCTGGCTTACCCTGGTTATCCAAAATAGGAAGGTACCTCTGACTGGTGAGGTTAAGAAGATGTTTGTCCTCACCAACCAGATATTAGGTCAGAAGGGAATGACCTTTGAAGGAGGAATTTTGAAAATGAGGGATGAAGAGAGGATCACTGGGGTCAGGAGGACAAACAGTTCAAGGTCTGAGGAAGCTACTGGGGCACTGTCCAAACAAGTGCAAACACATTGAGAACTACTTCAACAGATGATGGCCAGTGTCAATGCTTTGTCTACTTCTCTGGATGGATCACTCAAGAATATATCAGCAAGATTGGACACCCATGAAGAAAAGCTTGCCTCCTCATCCAGCATCATTCCCAATACCACTCAACGACTAGTCCCCATCATTGCCCAAGTCAAGAAGAAGAAGCAGGAGAAGAGTGCAGAAAAGGAAGAAGAGGATTCAACTTAGGATTCTATTGATAATGCTAACTCTGACTCTTCTTAGCTTACCCCCTACCCTGCTAACATATTTCTCAAACTATCTTATCTCTAGCTTCCATGAACATTTTAACTATTCTTAGTTTTTGACCATTTCTGCCACACAATTTCACTGTAGAAAATGGTTCTGGTCTGTTTAATTATTAACCTGTGTGCATTATGAAACTCTTAAGATTGTGAGTTCCAGGTACTCACTAATTGGGACAACGTCTCTAGAATGTTGTGTTAATATTATGCTTGTGCTTGACTTTACTTGTTGCCTTCTCCTAATTATTGTGCTGTGATTATTTTGTCATTTGATGATCCCAAAAGGGGGAATATGACAGGTGAAGTTCCTAGTGTCAGGTGTAGCAACTTGAACAAGGTTTAGACCTTGTTAGAGATGGCTCAGCTTCATGCCTAGGAGTATTTTGAATTCAGATCAAATACTCTGATCCATCCCAAATGGAAGCAACTCTTCCAAGTTAACTTAGAATTCTCTTGCTAAATTTGATATTGATAAATATTGCAGGTTACAGGTCTAATGCTGAAACTCAATAATTATTGAGTAATGTGATGAGATGACTGACCTTGTAATCAGTCCAATTGTGCTTTAGTCTGTTGTGTGTTTATAATTCTATGAGATTATGAATCTGACTGCAGGCACAATGTAAGACCAGTTCCTCTGAACAGTTGTTTTATCTTGAAACAATTGGTTACTGTTCTCAGGGGGAACTTCATGGTTTGTCATCATCAAATAGGGGGAAATTGTTGAACCATGTTTGATTTGATTGATGACAAACCAGTTCTTTATACTTGATTACTATGAATGTTTGTGTTTGAACAGGTTGAATCAAGTGAGGACTCTTCAAGGCAACTTTGAAGGCCTTGAGATACTTGAAGATCAGAAGCCAAGAGCTTGGAGCTTTTTATTTTCTGTTTTTCTAGAATCTTCTTGTAAAATAAACTTAAGAAAATATAACTTGTGTTTCTAAGTAAAGAGCAAAAAGAGTTAAAGTTTATGTCTAGTAAAGAGAACAAACTAAGAATAGACAAAGAACAAGCTTAGAACAGCTTTGTTTACCAGATGTAGACTTTGTAGTACTGAGACCACTGTAGGAACAGACCTCTGTATTACGCACGTGCACTTAACTGATCAGTATCGATTTTCGTGTTCAAAATTATTTTTGAAAATTTATTTGAAAAATATTAATCACTTATGTTTTGGAAATCTTCCAAATTGATACACAAAATCAGCTTTGCAATGTACTTGTTGGACTTTAGTGTACTTTCCCACTACATGTAGTGGAAGGAGACAAAGGTCTGAAACAGGTACCTTTGCACTTGTGTCAGCTGAGTTTGTTTGCAAACTTTAGGCAAGTCTCCAAGCACACTTTTAGGGGACGGTTTTCATTTGCATATAAAAACAATATTTTGGAAAACCCTAAGATGACTCTTGCTCTCCAAAAGAAAACCAAGCCATATTTTCTGAGAGTTTATCCAAAGAGCAAAATTATCTCCATATCCATCTTTCAAAGAAAATTTATGGAGATTTGAGATTATAATCTTTGAACCACTAAGAGGGAAGTGGTTGGGGAGTGTTCTGTGAACACTGAGTGAACTGTTGGGGAATTAAGTGTTATAGAGTCGTAGCATTTAATTAAGTGTGTAACCTTGTTATTATTCAGAGTTGATTAATAATATTTGTGAGAGAGTGGAGGACGTAGGCTTGTTTAGAAGCCGAACCTCATTAAATCCTTGTGTTCTTACTCTTTATTTATTGTTCTATCGTTGTTCTCACAAAATATATAAATAAACCTTGAAAACGATTGAAAAAACAAACATACTCAATTCAACCCCCTTCTTGAGTATACTTTGAACTTCATACGTCTTGCTTCCAGTGTTCTATTCGGTTATTTTATGTAATGTGGTTCTACTTCTAAGTAGGACAATCTAGTTACTCGCCACTGACGATGGACCCCCCTCCCCCATTTTCATTTTCCAGGTGAGCAGAATGGAGTTTAGAGTTCGGCTGAGAGTTGGACGAGTGTTCTAGGCTCCTGTTTATTTTCCTATTTTAGTAGTTTAAGTTCTTCCCAGAGTTGTAGATCCTGAGTTTTGATTTAGTTTATTAGTTTCCTTTAAAACTCCATTGGGATTTCATTATCAATAATATTAAATACTATTTTTCCATGATTTTAGTTATATTCTTGTCATAGAATCGATTGGTAATTGCCTGCTTACTACGTTATCAACGCTAACGTCGTTGCTAAAATTATGGGTCGTTACAGTTGGTATCAGAGCTCTAGGTTAACCTTGAATTTACTTCTTCATAAGTAAACTGTGAGTTGAGCGCTTTATGTAATCAAGAGCGTAATTTAAATCACAAAACCCTGAAACCGTAGTGTGAGTAACCTTGGGTAGTAACTTGGGTTAGGAAAGATTTTATTCTTTAGTTTTCTTGGATCTATTGTGATGTTGTGTTCCTAACTTGGTTACTCTTTTGCAGGATAGCGCATTCAGCTCGTTTCATCGAACTCTCTGGAACGACGTCGTGCATTGGAAGATGCAATTCTCACCTTGGCTCAACGAGGTGTTCAGACGTCCAGCCAACAGTCTATCTTTGACCGAATTGCCCATCATCGACCCCCGACCTACAAGGGAACTGCTGATCCGGTGGTGCTAGAGAACTGGGTTTGAGAAATGAGGAAGCTTTTCGAGGCCATTGGGTGTCCCGAATCAGAGAAGGTTCCAATTGCCACTTACTATCTCAAGTGTGAAGCAGAAAATTTGTGGAGTACGATCCAGCCAGGGCTCGAGCTAGGAGAGATAGTCCTCTGGCCAGACTTTGTGGAAAGGCTTCAGGAGAGATTCTATCTAGATGAGCTCAGATGGCAGAAGCAGGAAGAGTTCCTCACCTTGACTCAAGGATTGATGTCCGTGCAAGCCTATACGGATAAGTTCACCGAACTATCCAAGTTTGCCACATCAGTGATTCCTTCAGAGTCAGAAAGAGTCAAGAGGTACATTAAGAAGATGGATACTCGCATCCGTGTGCACTTAATCAGCAGTGGTGCTACGACTTTTCAACGAGCTTATGAAGTAGCTCTGGAGACCCACACATCAATAGCGGAGGAAGAAGAAGCAAAGAAGAGGTCGCAGGAGTTCTTCTATCAACATGCAGCCAAGAGGCCACGATATGAAGATGACAAAGATCCTCAGCAGACCGGCCAACCCGATCATAAACAGAGTCTGGAGATATGCAACGGCTACAAGAAGGTTCTGCACCCGGGTAGGAGATGGGATGGTACCCCCATAGTGTGCTACAACTGCAGGCAACCGGGTCACAAGTCATTTTTCTGCCCAAAGAAGCAAGGGATTGATTCAAGCTACAAAGCTCCAGTGTGTAACCGCATCTTCTGCATGACCCGGGAAGAAGAAGCAGCTCAACCCGAAGACGTCACAGGTAAACCCTTTAGCATAGCATGTTGTGTTTGTTTCTTTATGCGCTATGTCTGCTTCCTTATGAAATTTCGAGGACGAAATTTTCTTAAGGAGGGGAGATTGTAACGATCCTGGTTTTTGGGCCGTAAAATTTCGTGCAAAATTAAGCTTTTAAGTCTGAATCATCCGATTAGGTCCCAAAGACTTAATTTTGTTTAATTGATCAAGCCCAAAACCCTTGTCTTGCTTCTTCTATAACCGGCCCTCCCTATCCTATTTTTTCCTAACAATTGTTTACTTTGAGCCCAACGAGAGACTTTGTCCTATTTAAACCCCAAAAGTCCACTTTTTTCCTATTTTCATTATATCAACCAAACTCCAAACAAAACCCCATCTCCTTCTCTTGTTCTTCACGGCACTTCCTCCATCTTCATCAATTCTTAACTTTTCTCTTCATCAAAAAAAAAAAACACCATCAAACCTTCAACCCATCATCAACTTGAACCAAGAATAGCCTCGTTGAAGATTGTAGCTTTAGTCGTGTGAAACAGGGGTCTCGGGCGAGTTCGTGCGTGACTTTTTGTGCGTGGTTTTGTGTTAATCTTCCCATAGGTAACTAGATATTCTACTTAGAATTAGAATTGGATTACATAGGATGATAGAACTAGATTAAGTAGATTTTGAGTGTTGAATTTTCATGCGTGTCTTGCCGAATAGTTTAGGATGTAATATCCTGCTTTCTTTACTCGCGTTACTTAAACCTTGATAAAACTTTATGTGTTCATGGATTACTTATTCTTGAATTAAT
This sequence comes from Salicornia ramosissima, assembly GCA_951394345.1. Taxonomy (NCBI): domain Eukaryota; kingdom Viridiplantae; phylum Streptophyta; class Magnoliopsida; order Caryophyllales; family Amaranthaceae; genus Salicornia; species Salicornia ramosissima. The sequence goes on from OX596239.1 coordinate 25,503,912, forward strand.
GATATTATTCAATCTTGATGCAATTTGATATGTTAATATATGGCTCTAACGCATGAGTTTTTTTCAATGGTTAATCCATGAACCTTTATATAATATTGCTTTGACTTCATACTTTTATCAATGATCCTGATGTTAATTATTAATATTAGTTGCATGAATTAACAGTAGGAATTTAATGCAAGATTTCCTTGCTTTGTGCGTGTGGTCCTTGTATGCAAGGTTTGGTGTCTTTGATTATTTTAATGCTTAGAATTCATGATTAGGACTTAGATCTCTTATGGAATTAAATTACGTAATGTTTGGAATTATAAAGATTGAATCTTGATGTGTTGAATATTTGTATTGTTATCTTGATAATTTAATGCTCTATGATTACCGTGAGGTTCTTGATGAATATGGGTTGTTTTCTTGATTTCTTGATTTAGGTCTTTATACGGAAGTTATGGGATAACTTGTTGGTTAATTAGCGCACTGATGACATGTGATTGTATTAGTATGATTATGTGATGGCTTGATGCGTGTGGTTGGATTTGGTTTCATGATGTGAAATAGTTTATGGTTTGGCGTCTTTTGAGTATTGTCAGAGTTGTGTTGTGTCTATCGGTTTATCTGTGATAAACTGAGCGGGTCTATCGGTTCATCGGTGATGAACTGAGCGGGGCATGTTTGTTTGTTTGTTGGTCATGAGCGTGTCTATAGGTTGAAGACCGAGCGAGTTGTGTCTATCGGTTTATCTGTGATAAACTGAGTGGGTCTATCGGTTCATCAATGATGAACTAAGCGGGGCATGTTTGTGTGTTTGTTGGTCATGATTGTGTCTATTTGTTGAAGACCGTGCGAGTTGTGTCTATTGGTTTATCTGTGATAAACTGAGCCGGTTTATCGGTTCATCGATGATGAATTGAGCGGGGCATGTCTGTTTGTTTGATGGTCATGTTTTGTCTATCGGTTGAAGACCGAGCGGGTCATGTTTATCGGTCTACGGTTGTAGGTTCGAGTGGGTCATGTTATCGGTTGTAGACTGTGCGGAGTCTTGTTGTTTAATTATGACTTGAACTTGTGAAGCGTGAATGTTGATTTATGATGGTTATGTTATGTGTCTCTTATGTTTACTGATTTATGATGAAGTTGTGTTCCGCTGCGTAATTCTGATATTGAATTTGATTGATTAATATGGAGTTGTTGTATGTCTTGCTTCCGGTGTTCTATTCTGTTATTTTATGTAATGTGGTTCTACTTCTAAGTAGGTTAGTCTAGTTACTCACCACTGACGGTGGACCCCTCCATTTTCATTTTGCAGGTGAGAAGAATGGAGTTTAGAGTTGGGCTGAGAGTCAGACGAGTGTTCTAGGCTCCTGTTTATTTTCCTGTTTTAGTAGTTTAAGTTCTTCCCTGAGTTGTAGTTCCTGAGTTTTGATTTAGTTTATTAGTTTCCTTTAAAACTCTATTGGGATTTCATTATCAATAATATTAAATACTATTTTTCCATGAGTTTTAGTTATATTCTTGTCATGGAATAGATTGGTAATTGCCTGTTTACGACGTTATCACTGCTAACATCGTTGCTAAAATTACTGGTCGTTACACCAGCTCTTCTTAGCTTACTGTAATAACCCGAAAATTTGGGCCAGAAAATTTCGTGGTTAATTAATATGTACTCTTAATTCTATGTGTAACGACCCGACTCGCTTAAATCGGCGCGGAAGAAACCGACGAGTCGAATAGTTATAACTACAACTCAAAATACTTAAGAATTAAAACTAATTCCTCGAAATACTATTTATTAAACTTCAAAAGTACAAATACCCACAAGTTTGTACATAACTAAACCAAAATGTTATTATTAATACTACTAACAGTATGAACTCCAAACACGGTCAGAGTTAGAAATTTACAAACTATAAACAAAATCCAAAGCTATAAACGAAATACAAACTAAACGAATCAAAGAAAACATCGGCACTCGCCCAACCCCAAGCTAAGCAACACCAACATCATCAGAAATACCTGAAAAGTAAACAACAGTCCACCGTCAGTGGCGAGTAACATAACTGTCCCACCCTAACGGGGATACACAAGATCATAGAATAAATCAAATAAAACAACAGTTAATCAAACATGCCGACGTACATCAAACGTACGAACCACCATAGCAAGCTACCGATAATAACAACATCACAAAATCATACTTATACGACTAACTTGACCATTAATCATATTCCATTATGTTTGGTGCAATCATTCACATATTAGACCGGACTACGCTCGTACGAACGCATCTTACGCATTCGAACTTTCTACTATGTTAGGACCGGGAATCTTACTCCCAAAAATCCCATGAAACCAATCTTACTGGAAATCCATGTCCCATGAAACCAATCTTACTGGAAATTCAAAGGATAACATAGAAAGACTCCAACTATCCCAATACCGCGGATGGAATAGGGGCAACGTCTTAACCCAAAACATAGAATCTTACTCTATGAAATAGGCGTCTAATAGTGAAATCAAGCTAATCTTTAATCTTTAAACATCTTAACATCTTAATCTTTCCAATCATAACCTAATTAAATTCAAGAATTGCCTTTGCGCCTTGATTCTCGAAAATAATCAGTTAAACACGAAGTTATTCTCAAGATTGCCTTTGCGCCTTGATCTTGAGTCTAACCAACATTAATCCATTACTTTTAATCCATTCTTTAACAATCTTTGACTCAATCTTTAACTTCCTTTATCATTTTAATCACTTTCTTTAACTCATCAATTACTTTCTTTAACTATTAGACCACTTTTTTAACTTTCAAGACTCGACCAAGAACTCGTCAAGAACCCATCAAACTCATAAAGAACTAATCAAGAACTCATAAATAACTCATCAAGATTCAATATCTTCAATCAAGAATAAAATCCATACCAATCATCATATTCACACGCATAAACCATACAATTAAACAACAATTTTTCTTCAACTTTCCAACATCCATTTTTTACCAAACTTGAATACGATTTTAATAGAACTTCAAAATAACTTTAAATCATGAAATCATTATTTAAAAACGTTTAAATAATCATAAAATCACTTCCAAACCAGAATGTAAAATCATACTTAAAATCATGCTTAAATTTCAAGAAAACCCGTTCTAAACATTTAATTTATACTATGAATCGTAGTATACCAATTAGCTTGAGAAAGTATGTTACCTAATCAAGATTAAACACGAATTTCAACACAAAAACTTGCTGCCCGGAACACTCATACACACGGCCAAGCAACACGGCTTCATTTGCACACGAACACGGCAAACAAGACGCTACCACGAGCCAACCACCACGCTGCCACTTCCTTGTCAGCCACGGCTGCACCACCAACCACGAGAACCACTGCCCAGTCAGCACGGCCTTATTGAACCATCCCACGAACACACACACACGGCCACCACTTGACACGCGAACCAAAACCCCAAGCCAAGCCCGAACACTCGATCTTGAACGAAACCATTGATGTTTACATTGTGTTTTGATACTTAAGGATCAATGGAGGTTGAATCTTTAAGTTTGGGATTAGAAAGATTGATGAATCAAAGTTGGGTAATGAAAGGCTAAAATGGCGTGTGATCAAAGAGAGGAAAGGAGAGAGAGTTTGCGTTTTAAAATGATGGCAAATGGTGATTAAAATGAGCAAATGCCCTTAAGGCCTTACTAACTCCTCTATTTATAGAGGTTAGTTAAGGTCTGAACATGAAGCAAGTGGCAAAGCTTGCCATCAACACTAAGAGGGCCGGTTGGGCTTAGAAGAAAAAGGCCAAAATGATCACTTGGGCCATTTGCACTAATTCATGACTAATCATGATTAATTTTGCACTTGGCCCAAAACTAATTAATTAATTAGAAAATTAAATAATAAAATTCTAATTAATTAAAATAAAATAAAATTAAGAAATCTTAAACCATTAAATAAAATGGTTACACATAAGCAATTAAAATAGCCTAAATAAATTTTAGACAATGCACCGGAACAAACTAATTACAAGAAAGTAAACACGAAAATAGCCCAAAATCTGGGGCGTTACACTATGTCCAAAAGGCCCAGTTCATTGGACAGTGTTATCTTATTTTTCTGCCCTTGCCTCAAAATTGGGCCAATAACCCAATGAATTCCCTTCCTTGGCCGGCCCTCTTCATGCATATGGCCAAGGATTATTTCTTTTATTGTTATTATTATTAGATATTCTATATCAAAAAAAAATCCTTAATTTTTATTTTAGTTATTCTATGAATCTAAAAACCCTATTTTTAACTATCTACCTAGTAATCTCCTAAAATCACTCAACTCCCTCCTACCATTACTCATGTCACACGGCCCCCTTCCCTTTTCTTTATTTCTTTTATCCTTTGTTCTTTATAAATTTATATAAGGAACAATAATCCTAACTATTCTATTCTTTATCCCTTATTTCTTTTAAACCTCAAATAAATTCCTCAAAGTGCTAGTGTGTGTCGTGTGTGTGTCAAACTAAATCAAGGTTTTATCTTTGTTTTTCTTGTCTTCTAATTAAGGTAACTAGACTAACCACTTAGGATTAGGAATATTAATTTGCATAATTTGATAGAATAGATTGATAGCCATAGAAGTTTGATCGTGAACTTGCATGTTATTGTTTGAACCATCCGCGTGATGTTATAAACTTGTTCTTGATGTTTCTTGAATTCTTTACATGTTATGCTATGATTTATTTAATTAATTATTGGTTAATTCATGATTTGTGATCTTAAATTGCATGTTTGATTTGAAGAATTGCTTAAAGATTACTGTTTTTGTCTTAGAATCACTCGACATTTTCGAATATGTGGCAAGTGTGGATTTTTATTATGTTCTTGATGATTTCACATGTTTCTATAAAATTCTTTAATGTTTATTTGATTTAATTTTTGATTTATGATTCGAATTTGCATGTTTCTTTAATTCTTGATCATTGAATTTTGATGTCATTAATCTTGAATTCTTTTCGAACCTTTGCAAGTTGAAAGCATGGATTTTTATTTAGTTCTTGATTTAATTCTTTAGTTTTAAAGCATGATTATTTGATTTAATTGATGATAGAATGCAAATCTTGAATTTTATTTTATTTCTTGATTAATCATGAGATGCCGTGATTTGATGATGAATATGGATTAAAGTTTCAGTTTTTATTGTTGTTTTATGTATAAAAATCGAATCTTTATTTTTATTATTCCAATCGCTTGACCATTTAAAGCTATGACTTTTATTTACATGATGATTTTCTTGTTGAATTTGTATGACTTCCTTGTTGTGTGTTCCTTCGTGCATGGCCATGTAATTCTTAGAAGAAAGGTTAGATTTTTAAATATTATTCGTACTGCTAAGCATGATTATGTGTTGATTATTTGATTACATGAGAGTTAAATGATTTGTTATGTGGCTTTGAATATTATATGAACTTTTTACGTGGTTGAGTAAATTAAGTGCCTTGCATGGATTCGAATGATAAGTTTCATGAATACTTATCATTCGTTTCTGAAGCAATATATTTTAAGTGAAAAATTTACGTGTTTTAATTTAAGTAAGAGTCTATTATGTTTTATCGACTTCGGTCGTGGCGATTATGTGTTATCAACTTCGGTCGTGGCGATTAAGTGTTATCGACTTCGATCGTGGCGATTATGTGTTATCGACTTCGATCGTGGCGATTAAGTGTTTTTCGACTTCGGTCATGGCGACTATGTGTTATCGACTTCGGTCGTGACGATTATGTGTTTATCGACTTCGGTTGTGGCGATTATGTGTTTATCGACTTCGGTCGTGGCGATTATGTGTTATCGACTCCGGTCGTGGCGATTGTTTGATTAGATTGTAGTTGTGTCGAATATAATGTTTGGAAACTAGTTGAGTCGATTGATTGTCTGATTTCGAGTATTGAATTATGGTATGATTATGAATCGCAGTTCAGTATTGTTAAGTCTGTTATGATGTTATTACCATCATGTCTTTGTTGTTAAGTCTTCCGCTGTTCTTTCGACGATTCGTTTGGAGCATGATTGGTTGATGTTTTCCGCTGCGTAACTCAGTTTTATGAATTGAATTGCTATAACTGTTGGAACTTCCTTTGTTCAAGATTGTTATGCTATGATTGCTCTATTCTCGCTTATTATGTATTTTATGGTTCCACTTCTAAGTGGAACAACGTAGTTACTCCCTACTGATTGTTGACCCCATTTCAGGTAATGGAGTTTGAGTTCTCAAGGGAATCGTGGTTGGGATTGAGAGCAAGCAAGTTCAGTAGCTTAGCTACTCATTAGAATGTCCTAACCTTTTTGTATTATTTTTATAGAGTTAGTAGTTTTGTTGTTAGTAGTAGACTTTGATTATTCCCTTTGTTTTGGGATTATTCTAAGTACAGTAAATAAAATGATTAAGTTTAAAGCTTCCGCTGTCATTATTTAATTTATTCTTTGAAAGTTTTTAGTTAATAATGATTCGTATTGTTGTTTTCTTCAAAAACAACGATGCTAAAATACGGATCGTTACACTTACCCCCCTGCCCTGCTAACCATTTTCTTAAACTTCTTTATTCTGCTACCATGAACAATTTATCTCTCTTTAGCTTTTGACCACCTCTGCCAAACATTTTCAATGTAGAGTGGTCCTGGTCTGTATAATTTTAAACATGTGTGCACTTTGAACTATTTGGGATTGTGAGTTGCAGGTACTCAATGTTTGGAACAACATCTCTAGAATGATGTGTTAATTTATGTTTGTGCTTGAGCTTATCTGTTGCCTTCTCCTAATTTTTATGCTATAATTGTTATGTCATTTGATGATGCCAAAAGGGGGAATAGGACAGATGAAGTTCCTAGTGTCAGATGTAGCAACATGAACAAGGTTAAGGCCTCGTTAGAGATGGCCCAGCTTTATGCCTAGGAGTATTTTGAATTTAGATCAAATGCTCCTATCCATATATCCCAACTGGAAGTATAACTTCCAAGTGAACTTAGAATTCTTTTGCTACACTTGCTATTGATAAGTCTTGCTGGTTACAGGTCTAATGCTGAAACTCAATAATTATTGAGTAATGTGATGAGTTGACTGACCTTGTAATCAGTCAAATTGTGCCTTAGTCTATTGTGTGTTTTAATACTCTGAGATTATGAATCTGACTGCAGGCACAGTGCAAGACCAATTCCTCTTAATAGTTGTTTTAAATGAAACAATTTGTTACTGTTCTCAGGGGGAACTTCATGGTTTGTCATCATCAAATAGGGGAAATTGTTGAACCATGTTTGAATTGAATGATGACAAACCAGTTCTCTATACTTGATTGGTATGTATGATTGTGTATGAACAGGTTGAATCAAGTGACGACTCATCAAGGAAACTTTTGAAGGCCTTGAGATACTTGAAGATCAGAAGCCAAGAGCTTGGAGCTATTTATCTATTTGTATTTCTAGGAGGTAGAATTTTAGTAGCATGGATTGATAATAATTTTATGGTTGATGTTAAGTTTGTTAGTATGAGCAGTGCATTCATCTCTCAATAATGCATTCTGCTTTGAATAAGTCTTTTAATATGACAGTAGTTTATGCCTTCAATGACAATAAAGATAGAGGCCGATTGTGGAAGGAACTAAGGAAGTGTTAACAGGATGCTCCATGGATTGTAATAGGGGACTTTAATTGCCCTCTGATTTATGATGACAGAATTGGTAGTGATGTGATAGAAGGGATTTTCACCAAATAAAACCCCCCGTCGTAGTAAGAGTGGGGGGTGTCGAACACGGGGAAGGTACGTTGCACTAGTCTAGGCATGAGCGTCGAACAAGCTAGGTCAAATTATGGTCGCGAGAGGCGAAGAGAACTACGGGAACTAACTAATACTAAATTACGAAAGCAAGGATAAAAAGGACTAGGGTAAGATATCCACAACTCATACCACCATGAATTATGAATCAATCGAAACTTAGACTTAGGTCATGGATAAGGGGAGGTCGTTCTAAGATCACACTACTCTTACAAGCTAGTGTGACGACCGGTAAGACCTACGAAAACCTACTTTCGTGGCGGGACATCTAACTAGTCATAAGCACAATTAATGAAGACCAGTAACTTTCCCTTGATCGAAGGCCCAACTTTCGTGGTGCTTCCATCAATCGGGCGAAGGGAGTCATCACCCACGTTCACCTTTCGGTCCTTAGGTTGGGATTCTTCTATGAGGCTAATGTTAATTACGCATGAGACTCAGCATTATCGAACCTTCGGTACCAACATAATCACAACCAAAAGCCAAGAAACAACTAAACCACAATCATGGAGGATTTGAGAGGTTTCACTCAAACCCTAGAAATTAACTACTCACACATAATTAATAAAAACATAATTAAACTAATAATTATAATAAAAACTAAAAATAATAACATAAACTAAACCTAAAATCTAAGAGCAACAAACATAAACAACTAAAAACCTAGAAAATAAGAACACCAACTAAAATCCATAACTAGAAAGCAAAGAAACAAAAACTACAATTAACTACAACAAGACAAGCAAGAACAATTACTAACAAGAACGACAAAAGCAATTAACAAAGCTATTAAAACAAAGATAACAAATCAAGAAAACCAGAAATTACCTTGAAGAAGATGAAGAACAAGCAAATAGAGAAGAAAAATCAAGAACTTTGCATAAATTAAGAACAAAATGAAGTAGAAATTACAAGAGAAATGAAGAACAAAGCTCTAAAACTAACCTAACCCTAAGTTTGAGCCTCTAACCTCCGCTGGCTTCTAAAATGAGGGGAGGGGCCTATTTATAGTTCCCCAAAAAAATCACGAGAAAAGACCTAAAACAGATTAAATGATACGAGTAGGGCCTTCTCAGCGGGCGCTTTGAAAAAGTCAGCGGGTGCTTGGAAAAAGTTAGTGGGCGCTTGGCCTCTCCAGCGGGCGCTGGAGAGGTCTCAGCAGGCGCTGTAGCCAAAAAATGAGCTACTGACTGGTTTGGCCAATTCAGCGGGTGCTTTAAAATATCACCGGGCGCTGGAGAGGTCTCAGCGGGCGCTGTAGTGGTCTCAGCGGTCGCGGGACAGCTTGACAGCCAGTTTTAAAAACATCATAGCTCCTTTATTTCTTATCAGAGTTTAGCTTATGACTAGGCGTTTCGAAGATATCGGAACGACCTTTAACCTCCAACTTGAATCGCCTTAAAATGATAAGTATGTAAAACGTTATGGCCTTTCAAAGTTGACCTATGCTCCAAAAGTGGTGATTGTGGTCTTGGCTTTATTGCGGAACACTTCCCAAAGCTTCTCGGGAACTCTCACGACCCTTGTCGGCTTTTAAGAATTGATCAAAAACACACAAAACACCTACATGAATGAACGCAAGGCATTAGTAACGCAAAAGTGCTCAATTCTTAGCAAAAATGGCAAGAATAGGCATTATTCAACGAAAACGCAACTAAGGCCTAAACTAAGCTAAAAAAGGCCTAAAACTAATAAAAGTAAGCCTAAAAACAACAGAAAACAAGTTAAAAGAGTCCAGGAAATCGGTCCTAAAATGGACCTATCACACTCCCCCAAGCTTGCCATTTGCTTGTCCTCATGCAAATACAACACGAAAAACTTAAAAATAAAATCCTAACTCACTTTCGTAGGAATCACGGTTTCTTTTAGCAAAAGCAAAAAGCCATGTAAACCTCTAAGTCGCCAAAGAGGACGAGTGTACTCTCGTAAGGGTTTTCCAAGAGTTTAACCCATAACTCTTTCAAAAAATAAACCAAGGCAAAGGTACACAAGAAACAAAAGAAAAGAAAAACAAAAAGAAAGGAAAATAAAAGGAAACAAAATAAAACAAAGACACCTAGTTGGACTTGTTAAAGGACCAAGGATCAATGAATGCGAACCTTTCTAAGCACTAACGGAAAACATGCTCAAAGATGTCAAGGGTGGATAGTAAAATAAAACATGATAGATTGGAGAACTTGGGAGGAACATTCCCCTTTCGCTCAACAACCAAGCATCCTCATGCTAAGCTAGTGTCGTCTCCACCCATAAAGTTAGCTTCTCATAGCTCCACGAAGGAGTCGGAAAAACAAAAAGGAGAAACAATTTAGGCTACCCGACATCTCATCATAGCAAACCGCTCAATATGCTTGAAACATGACTTCCTCAACCAAAAAGGACTCAATTATCTAGGATCAAGAGGGCTTTAGGGTTGTAATGTAAGGCTAGGGATAGGGTAGGAATCAATTTGGCTTGTGGTGCTCAAACCTAAATAGTGAAGCAATAAGTACAAATGAGCATCAAATAACAAAGGAACTCCTCAAATTCGCACACATACACCAAAAACCCCCATGCTTATTCAAAAAACTATATGAAAAAAAAGAAAAATTTATACAACAAATTAATAAAAAAAATTCTTTTTTTCTCGAACTATTCATCCCCCCAAGCTTGAATGAGACAATGCCCTCATTGTGAAAAGGGAAGGAATAATTGCATTTCTAAATTTTTAATTTTTTTTATTAATTTTTTTATACATTTTTTTTACATGACCTTGCCTCTTTTACAACTTAGGTCGGCTTTTACTCTAATTCATAGAAATTAACACACTTTCGATTGGGCGAACTCCTTACTTCACAAATTTTTCACTACAAAACAAATACGAACCAAGACGCTCCAATTGCTTCACTACACCTCAAGGGTACAAAACAAAACAATGGGAATCAAGGCTTGTAACGTGGCTAGAAGAAAGGAAGGGCCAAGCTCAAAGGGTTTCAAAGGATGAATGTAAAACAAACACCTAGAAAAGTAAAAAGAAGCAAGACGCTAAAAGAAAAAGAAAAAATTGAAAATAACTAAGAAATGAATGCCTGCGTCCTCCCCTAGATTAGCTCGGTCACAGTCTCGGAAAGTCATGAATCATGTTCTTGATCAAGTTATACTATGACAAGGATCCTATTGCTACTCAAACAAAATGATGAAGGCTAGAAAGATTTGACAATTAATTTTCTCACATATGAAGGGTAGTGAATTACAAATACTACCTCAAGGGCTTCAACTAGCTAGCAAAGCTTTGCCAATCGTACCACAAGCCAAGACATTAGGTTTCATGAACTCTAAATTAAAGTTCTGAAACCTAGCATGTAGTATTTGAAAATCAACCCCAACATCTCAAACCATGTGGACCACTAACACTTAGGAAGGAATGCATTCAAAGTCCAAGAAATTAAGAACCAAGTCGAAACTACAAACAAAATAAAGCACACTTTGCCTTGAAAAGAAAATAAAAGAAGAGGAAAAAGGAAAAAAAGAAATAAAAACTAAACAAAAGGAAGGAAACTAAAATCAAAGCATGAATGACTCTCAATCAAGCAACCAAGCATCAAACAAATAAATAAATCGAGGCCCAACGCGATTGATATCCAAATGTCCTCAAGGGCTTAAAAGCCTAAAATTGAAAGCCAAACATCCTCGAACAATCATCTTCTCCTAAAACTAATCCTACAACTTAGCACACAAAAAAAAATAAAAGAAAGGGACACTAGTGGAAAATTCTCTATTTGGATCGTGCATTTTAAGCTATTTGGATCGTGCATTTGGTGTTACAAATGCAACAGTTACAAATAACTGACTATTTGGATCGTGCCTTCAAAGGCATGATACAAATAACATTTTTTTTTCAAGCTATCTTATAAGCCATATATATGGTTATATATAAAAACATTAAATAAGAGACAAATTATTTTATATGCATAAAAATTTAAATTTTATTATTTTTTTAATTATTTGTACAGAAGAAAGTATGAAATTAAAAATACAAAAAAAAAAACTACATAAAATAACATATTAATCTAAAAACCTATACAAAATAAGCTAAATAAATTAAAATAAACTCCTCTACTTTCAATAAATTCTATTGCCCATGGTCAACATAGTTCGGAGAGCATTCTCTTTGTATCCATTCAAAAGTTCTGCATTGCCTTTGTTTAGTGTGAAAAGGTCCTGAAATTATGATTTGAGGAAGCAACAACAACAATCTGCATTCAATAAAATAAAAATACAGTAAAATAAGAAATCAATCACCAAGTATTTCATTAGAGAATAAAGTAACAACTTGAGCAAACAACATCCATAAAATTGGATAATTTTTAACACACTTGATGTATGAATAAGAAATGAGCAAAGAAAGGTCGGAAGTACGTGAAATAATCTTCGACTTACTGATAGAAAGATGTGGTGGGAGTCATAAAACACAAGACTGCATTTAATGTTCCATTTTCCATCAAATTTATCTATGGCAAACATGCATTAAAATTGAAAAGAATTATTCAATTCAGGACTTTTCTAACTATTGAAGTTAATCAGAGGTCATAAAACCAGAGAAGAAATAACAATGCGATATAATGAGGTCATGTAATCATGTTTTGACCCGGGGGCCATTTCACACAACTCAGAGGATACAGGGAAATTCCAATAATCCAAAACTTCAATCTCCATAATGCGCTGGAGAAAACCAGATTAGAAAAAGAATTAAATTAATACAATCCACAACAGCTACAACAGATTAGAAAAAGAATTAAATTAATGCGATATAGCATACAGTTTTACCTGCTCCATGTGGGCATTTTTATGAGCCAATGTTGTGCAAAATCTCAGCCACAACAGCTGCTCCTAATATTCTGCACTTCCTTTTATTTACTGTAACAATGACAAAAGGCCTGTTTGATTCTTTTTCCTATCAACAATGCTCAAAGAATTGAAATATTATTTTAGAGACTCATCCCAATAACATTTCTCAATGGACATTGCTCATAGTAAATTTACATACAAACCACAATCATACAGAGCCATATAAAATATACATACAAACCAAGATAAAAATTCATAAATTGATTGATAAAAATTTCAAAAGAAAATATCAATCCAGTTTAATTGCATCCAAATAAAAATTGCCTACAAAATCAATACAATAAAAAAAATCTATAACCTACCATGGAGTAGACAGACCACAACAGGAGTAGGGGGAGGACCTGCCTACTACAGCAGCACATAATAATCCCTGCACCAAACAACAACAAAGCCATAATACAACTTCTCCAACTTGAGTTTCACATCCTACATAACAACATATGCACAAAACTAGGAATAAATAAGGGTTCAAAATACAATAGAAATGAATAAATAGCTCAATGGGCCACTGTCGGCAGCAACTGTCCACCACGAGCAGCAGCAGGGGAACTGTCCAAACCAAAGCATTATTAGCTTCTGATCTTTTTTAATGCAGAAGGTAGAACTCTTGCTGTAAGTGGTAGAACTCTTGCTATTATACTAAAAATGCAGAAGGCAGGCAATTTTCAATTAAAGAACCACATATCAATGAAAAAACTAATACAATCAAAAAAAGAAAATCCCAACCTTTTGCACCAAGAGGCAATCGTAATACTCGCAAATTCTAACAATAGTTCATATGAATGCCTTAAAATGCAAATTCAGAATACTAGATCATAGGATTAGTTCTAGCTACAATGCTTTAATTCCTAGTTTCCAAAACCTAGCTTTTTTCCCCAAAATTCAAAAACCCTAGCTCAACAAAAAACCATCAACAACAACAATAATCATTTTTTTAAAAATGACAACAATAACAAGAATCAACCACAATTCCATCAATAAATTGAAAAAAAATTGGATTGAAAATTATAAATAAGAAGATGCGATAATATAATTGCTTCAAACCTATCTACATTCGTGGCGGTGGTGGTGGTCTTCGCAGTTCTTGCTCGTGGCGACAGTCCCTGCAGTTGGTAACTTGCAGGTCGTGGTTGTGGTTGCAGGACGTGGTCGTGGTGGTGATAATGGTAGTTCGTCAAATTAATTGCATAAAATAGAATTTTTAAACCCTAAAATTATATCCCCAAATCAATTTTAGGGTTTATATGTAACGACCCGACTCGTTTAAATCGGCGCGGAAGAAACCGACGAGTCGAATTGTTATAAACTACAACTCGAAATCTTAAGAATCAAAAACTAATTACTCCAAATATTATTAATAAACCACAAAAGTACAAATAGCCACAAGTTTGTACATAACTAAACCAAGATGTTATTATTATTACTACTAAAAAAATGAACTCCAAACACGGTCAGAGTTAGAAATTACAAACTATAAACAAGGTCCAACTCTAAACGAAATACAAACTAAACGAATTACAGAAATATCGGCACTCGCCCAACCCCAAGCTAAGCAACACCGACATCATCAGAATTACCTGAAAAGTAAACAACAGTCCACCGTCAGTGTCGAGTAACATAACTGTAGACCGGACATCAAACGTACGAACCATCATAGCAAGCTACCGACAATAACGACATCACTTAATCATGCTTATACGACTAACTTGACCATTAATTATCATTCCATTATCTTTGGTGCAATCATTCACATATTAGACCGGACTACGCTCGTACGAACGCATCTTACACATTCGAACTTTCTACTATGTTAGGACCGGGAATCTTACTCCCAAAAATCCCATGAAACCAATCTTACTGGAAATCCATGTCCCGTGAAACCAATCTTACTGGAAATTCAAAGGATAACATAGTAAGACTCCAACTATCCCAATACCGCGGATGGAATAGGGGCAACGTCTTAACCCAAAACATAGAATCTTACTCTATGAAATAGGCGTCTAATAGTGAAATCAAGCTAATCTTTAATTCTTTAAATCTTAATTCCGAAAGTTTACATTCTTAGTTACCTCTTAAGTTGCATCTTACGCCTTGACTTAAGAAAATAACATGCAAACCAACATTCCATATCATAACATAATTAAATTCAAGAATTGCCTTTGCGCCTTGGTTCTCGAAAATAATCAGTTAAACACGAAGTTATTCTCAAGATTGCCTTTGCGCCTTGATCTTGAGTCTAACCAACATTAATCCATTATTTAATCCAATTTTTAACTCAATCTTTAACTCAATCTTTAACTTTCTTTAACCAAATTTGACTCAATCTTTAACTTTCTTTAATATTAAACCACTTTCTTTAACTTTCAAGATTCAACCAAGAACTCATCAAGACTCAACAAGAACTCAAAGAACTCATCAAAGACTCATAAAGAACTCATTCAAGATTCAAGATCTTCAATCAAGAACTCAATCAAGATTCAAGAACTTCAATCAAGAACTCATCCAACATATTCATCATCACACGCATAACCTTATGAAATACTTGAAAACTACCACTTAATCTTATCCAAAATTCATCAAACTTTAACATAATTATCATGATCATAAAACAACATATATTCAATCATAAAATCATCAAAATATCATGAAAACCACATAAAAATCAGATTAGAAACAATACATAAAATCATAATTAAACATCACCAAACAACTCATACATGCATTTAATCTATACTATAATCATAGTATGCCAACAAGGTTGAGAAAGTATGTTACCTAATCAAGATTAAACACGTAAAGAAACCCCAAAACCCGCTGCCCGGAACGAGTCTTGCACGGCCCAGACAGCACGGCCAACCACGGTGCATCACCTTCCTATGCACGGCTGCTGCACCACAACGACCAGCTATGAACCAGCCACGATCCAGCCTTGAACCAGCCACGAGCCATTCCCCACTTGACCCACACGAACACGTCCCGAAACCAACCCGAACACACAATCTTGATTGGAATTATGGAGGTTTAATTTGTGTTTGAACACTTAAAGATCAAAGGATGAAGAATCTTTAAGTTTGGGTTTGAGAAGATGATGAACAAAGTTGGGTAATTACTAAGCCAAAATGGCGTGTGGAATCAATGGTGAAAGGGGAGGGTGTTTTGCCTTTTAAAAGTGATGGCAAGGGTGATTAAATGAGCAAATGAACAAAGGATCCTAAGGCCTTACTAACTCCTCTATTTACAGAGGTTAGTCAAGGTGTGAACATGAAGCAAGTGGCAAAGCTTGCCATCAATCACAAGGGGGCCGGTTGGGCTTAGAAGAAAAAGGCCAAAATGCTCACTTGGGCCATTTGCACTAATTCATGACTAACCATGATTAATTTTGCACTTGGCCCAAAACTAACTAATTAATTAGAAAATTAAATAATAAAATTCTAATTAATTAAAATAAAATAAAATCAAGAAATAATAAACCATTAAATAATAATGGTTACACTCAAGCATTAAACATAGCCTAAAATAAATTTAGACCATGCACCACAACAACAATAATTACTAGCAACTGACACGAAACTAGCCCAAAATCTGGGGCGTTACATTATATACTTAAAAAAAATCACAAATCTAAAAAAAACAAGGAAAGAAGAGCATACATAACCCAGTAGCGAGGTTAGCGGTGGCAGTGAAGGTGACTTTTGTGAGAGGGAGGAGATGCTGTGAATTTTAAGCTTGACTACATATGGTTTGGAGAGAACTAAATAAGGAGTCTCGATTTTTTTCCTAAAGCTTATTTAGATCGTTCTTCAAGAAGCACGATGCAAATGACAGAGTCTCGTTTCTGTTTTTTAAGCTTATTTGCATCGTGCCTAAAAATGCACGATCCAAATAACAATTATTTGGATCGTGCATTTTTAGGCACGATCCAAATAGATGTTATTTAGATCGCGCATTTTTAGGCACGATCCAAATAGATGCTATTTGGATCGTGCCTATGTAGGCACGATTCAAATAGGGCGTTACAAATAATTTGTTTTTTACTAGTGGGAATTTGGAATCATCTCACCAAAACAAGATATAAAATAAGCATACAACCTCCGTTTTGTGCTTTAGTACCATACATGTCAATGAGAGTTGCTTATTCATTTAACCTGCAAAAAGAAAGAAAAGAAACCAAACTCCAAAAAAAAATAAAAACAAAAGAAGGAAAGAAAATAAAAAAAATAAAAAAAAAGAACACGGGTTGCCTCCCGAGAAACGCTTGGTTAACGTCTTAGCTTGACAATCAGCTGTACACGGGGACTAAGACATAGAAGAAAAAATATGTCAAAGTCATATAGCGGGACCAACCGCCGGGGCTCACTAAATAGCCCCGTAAAGCTCGTAAGAGCTTATCAAATGTACAGGCGCTTTAAAATATCAGCGGGCGCTGGAGAGGTCTCAGCGGGCGCTGTAGTGGTCTCAGCGGTCGCGGGACAGCTTGACATCCAGTTTTAAAAACATCATAACTACTTTATTTCTTATCAGAGTTTGGTTTATGACCAGGCGTTTCGAAGATATCGGAACGAACTTTAACCTCCAACTTGAATCGCCTTAAACTGATAAGTATGTAAAACGTTATGGCCTTTCAAAGTTGACTTATGCTCCAAAAGTGGTGATTGTGGTCTTGGCTTTATTGCGGAACACTTCCCAAAGCTTCTCGGGACCTCTCACGACCCTTGTCGGCTTTTAAGAATTGATCGAAAACACACAAAATACGTACATGAATGAACGCAAGGCATTAGTAACGCAAAAGTGCTCAATTCTTAGCAAAAATGGCAAGAATAGGCATTATTCAACGAAAACGCAATTAAGGCCTAAACTAAGCTAAAAAAGGCCTAAAACTAATAAAACTAAGCCTAAAAACAACAGAAAACAAGTTAAAAGAGTCCAGGAAATCGGTCCTAAAATGGACCTATGAAACTCCCCCAAGCTTGCCTTTTGCTTGTCCTCAAGCAAATACAACAAGAAAAACTTAAAAATAAAATCCTAACTCACTTTCGTAGGAATCACGGTTTCTTTTAGCAAAAGCAACAAGCCATGTAAACCTCTAAGTCGCCAAAGAGGATGAGTGTGCTCTCGTAAGGGTTTCCCAAGAGTTTAACCCATAACTCTTTCAAAAAATAAACCAAGGCAAAGGTACACAAGAAACAAAAGAAAAGAAAAACAAAAAGAAAGGAAAATAAAAGGAAACAAAATAAAACAAAGACACCTAGTTGGACTTGTTAAAGGACCGAGGATCAATGAATGCGAACCTTTCTAAGAACTAACGGAAAACATGCTCAAAGATGTCAAGGGTGGATAGTCAAATAAAACATGGTAGATTGGAGAACTTGGGAGGAACATTCCCCTTTCGATCAACAACCAAACATCCACATGCTAAGCTAGTGTCGTCTCCACCCATAAAGTTAGCTTCTCATAGCTCCACGAAGGAGTCGGAAAAACAAAAAGGAGAAACAATTTAGGCTACCCGTCATCTCATCATAGCAAACCGCTCAATATGCTTGAAACATGACTTCCTCAACCGAAAAGAACTCAATTATCTAGGATCGAGAGGGCTTTAGGGTTGTAATGTAAGGCTAGGGATAGGGTAGGAATCAATTTGGCTTGTGGTGCTCAAACCTAAATAGTGAAGCAATAAGTACAAATGAGCATCAAATAGCAAACGAACTCCTCAAATTCGCACACATACACCAAAAACCCCCATGCTTATTCAAAAAACTATATGAAAAAAAAGAAAAATTTATACAAAAAAAAAAAAAAATTCTTTTTTTTCTCGAACTATTCATCCCCCCCAAGCTTGAATGAGACAATGTCCTCATTGTGAAAAGGGAAGGAATAATTGCATTTCTAAATTTTTATTTTTATTTTTAATTTTTTTATACATTTTTTTTACATGACCTTGCCTCTTTTACAACTTAGGTCGGCTTTTACTCTAATTCATAGAAATTAACACACTTTCGATTGGGCGAACTCCTTACTTCACAAATTTTTCACTACAAAACAAATACGAACCAAGACGCTCCAATTGCTTCACTACACCTCAAGGGTACAAAACAAAACAATGGGAATCAAGGCTTGTAACGTGCCTAGAAGAAAGGAAGGGCCAAGCTCAAAGGGTTTCAAAGGATGAATGTAAAACAAACACCTAGAAAAGTAAAAAGAAGCAAGACGCTAAAAGAAAAGGCAAAAATGGAAAATAACTAAGAAATGAATGCCTCCGTCCTCCCCTAGATTAGCTCGATCACAGTCTCGGAAAGTCATGAATCAAGTTCATGATCAAGTTATACTATGACAAGGATCCTATTGCCACTCAAACAAAATGATGAAGGCTAGAAAGATTTGACAATTAATTTTCTCACTTATGAAGGGTAGTGAATTGCAAATACTACCTCAAGGGCTTCAACTAGCTAGCAAAGCTTTGCCAATCGTACCACAAGCCAAGACATTAGGTTTCATGAACTCCAAATTAAAGTTCTGAAACCTAGCATGTAGTATTTGAAAATCAACCCCAACATCTCAAACCATGTGGACCACTAACACTTAGGAAGGAATGCATTCAAAGTCCAAGAAATTAAGAACCAACTCCAAACTACAAACAAAATAAAACACACTTTGCCTTGAAAAGAAAATAAAAGAAGAGGAAAAAGAAAAAAAAGAAATAAAAACTAAACAAAAGGAAGGAAAATAAAATCAAAGCATGAATGACTCTCAATCAAGCAACCAAGCATCAAACAAATAAATAAATCGAGGCCCAACGCCATCGATATCCAAATGTCCTCAAGGGCTTAAAAGCCAAAAATTGAAAGCCAAACATCCTCGAACAATCATCTTCTCCTAAAACTAATCCTACAACTAAGCACACAA
The DNA here is from genome assembly GCA_951394345.1 of Salicornia ramosissima. NCBI lineage: Eukaryota > Viridiplantae > Streptophyta > Magnoliopsida > Caryophyllales > Amaranthaceae > Salicornia > Salicornia ramosissima. Next base: position 25,523,512 of record OX596239.1, read on the forward strand.
GAAAAATAAAAGAAAGGGAATTTGGAATCATCTCACCAAAACAGGATATAAAATAAGCATACAACCTCCGTTTTGCACTTTAGTACCATACATGTCCATGAGAGTTGCTTATTCATTTAACCTGCAAAAAGAAAGAAAAGAAACCAAACTCCAAAAACAAAATAAAAACAAAAGAAGGAAAGAAAATAAAATCAATAAATAAAAAGAACACGGGTTGCCTCCCGAGAAGCGCTTGGTTAACGTCTTAAGCTTGACAAGGAGCTGGATATGGGGACTAAGACATAGAAGAAAAAATATGTCAAAGTCATCCAGCGGGACCAACCGCCGGGGCTCAGTAAATAGCCCCGCAAAGCTCGTAAGAGCTTATCAAATGTACAGGCACTCAACTCACTAAATACCACATAAGAAATGATCAAATAAAGCAAAGGGGACGGTTTGAAAACCAGAATCCAATGCTTATGTGGGAGTGAGTGCCCACAGGGAGGTAAATCAAAATAAAAACTACTAAAAGAAAAATCAAATAAAAGAGAAGGACCACCCCCAAACACCTCCCTTGCCTTGGTTTCTGGAAGAGAAACATTGGAGTCAAGACAAGAGATGGTGCCCTCGAATGGGGGTGATATGAGCATGGATGGAAGGGGAGTGGGATGTGAATAAACAAAGCTAAATCCACCCAAAAAGGGAATAAGAGAAGGTGGTATAACCACATCCTCCACATTAATAATGAGCTCGTCAACTTCACTCGACTCAACTAAGAAGGCCACATCAAATATGACATCACATGACGAGACGGAAGGGTCATGATTTTCATCATGACATTGCAATGAAACATCAACATCTATGTGAGTCTGGATGGGTTCTACAACAACGAGAGGAAGGGGATCAAAATCATAAATAAAGTCGCAAACAACGGGATCGACTTGAAGATTATGCGATGAATCATCGGAATTCACACCACCACCTTCTAAAAACTCATCAAGAGCATGCTCTTGTGAGTATTGATGATCAAAATCCAAGGTAGGGGTATGAATCGGAAGATGATTAAAGCCATACTCCACAAACAAGCTCGGCTCATTACTAAAGTCATGTATCCCTTGGGTAGTCATGTCCCACTCATAGGTTTCCTTAGCTGGACACGTGAATAAAAGCCAAGCTCTATCCAAGTTTAAAGCTAAGAAATCGCTATAAGAGAGAAACTCAACCCAGTTTCTCGTTTCATAATTCAAGCCCTCATACATTACATTACATATATCCCACTTTTGAAAATTTTGATTAGGAGGAAGAGAGAGCTTCCAATCCTATCATAATACATCCAAAACGGTTCATGCTCATATTGGGGATCGATCAAAGAAGTGGCCATAAGGCCTAAATATTCACAAAAATAAAAATAAGGAAAAAGAAAGACCTAGAACCATTCTACTCAACCTAAACTAATGGCATTGCCTTCCCCGGTAACGGCGCCAATTTGATAGAAGGGGTTTTCTCCAAATAAAAACCCCCGTTGTAGTAAGAGTGGGGGTGTTGAACATGGGGAAGGTACTCTGCACTAGTCTAGGCATGAGCGTCGAACAAGCTAGGTCAAATAATGGTCGCGAGAGGCGAAGAGAACTACGGGAACTAGCTAATACTAAATTACGTAAGCAAGGATAAAAAGGACTAGGGTAAGATATCCACAACTCATACCACCATGAATTATGAATCAATCGAAACTTAGACTTAGGTCATGGATAAGGAGAGGTCGTTCTAAGATCACACTACTCTTTCAAGCTAGTGTGACGACCGGTAAGACGTACACAAACCTACTTTCGTGGCGGGACATCTAACTAGTCATAAGCACAATTCACGAAGACCGGTAACTTTCCCTTGATCGAAGGCCCAACTTTCGTGGTGCTTCCATCAATCAGGCGAAGGGAGTCATCACCCACGTTCACCTTTCGGTCCTTAGGTGGGGATTCTTCTATGAGTCTAATGTTAATTAGGCACGAGACTCAAAATTATCGAACCTTCGGTACCAACATGATCACAACCAAAAGCCAAGAAACAACTAAACCACAATAATGGGAGATTTCAAACCCTAGAAATTAACTACTCACACATAATTAATAAAAACATAATTAAACTAATAATTATAATTAAAACTAAAACTAATAACATAAACTAAACCTAGAATCTAAGAGCAACAAACGTAAACAACTAAAAACCTAGAAAATAAGAACACCAACTAAAATCAACAACTAGAAAGCAAAGAAACAAAAACTACAATTAACTACAACAAGACAAGCAAGAACAATTACTAACAAGAACAACAAAAGCATTTAACAAAGCTATTAAAACAAAGATAACAAAGCAAGAAAACCAGAAAATACCTTGAAGAAGATGAAGAACAAGCAAATAGAGAAGAAAATTCAAGAACTTTGCATAAATTAAGAACAAAATGAAGTAGAAATTACAAGAGAAATGAAGAACAAAGCTCTAAAACTAACCTAACCCTAAGTTTGAGCCTCTAACCTCAGCTGGCTTCTAAAATGAGGGGAGGGGCTTATTTATAGTTCCCCAAAAAAATCACGAGAAAAGACCTAAAACAGATTAAATGATACGAACAGGGCCTTCTCAGCGGGCGCTTGGAAAAAGTCAGCGGGTGCTTGGAAAAAGTCAGCGGGCGCTTGGCGTCTCCAGTGGGCACTGGAGAGGTCTCAGCGGGCGCTGTAGCCAAAAAATGAGTTACTGACTGTTTTGGCCAATTCAGCGGGCGCTTGAAAATATCAGCGGACGCTGGAGAGGTCGCAGCGGGCGCTGTAGTGGTCTCAGCGGCCGTTGGACAGCTTGACAGCTGATGTGTCCAGTTTGTACGAGTTATTTAACTTCTTTTTAGTTCCTTTATGTAAAGTTGTAGTGCTTTTTAGGATAAGTGTAGTTTGTAGTTGCGGTTTGGTTTTATGTGTTCTTGTAGTCTTGAGCTACGAAACATCATTAGGAGCATTTTTGGAGTCATTGATCATGCGCCAAACACACTTGAAGAAATCATTAAGCATTAGAGGGAAAGAAAAGCCTTATTGTGAACCTTCAAATGCAGTAAGTCCAACTTCAAATAGAAATATCTCCCAATCTACTCATTGGATTTATGTGATTCAAATTGGAGGTTGTATCTCTCTTCAGGAGCTTTCCAACGGTAGGTCATAAGCCTTATTTCGTTAAGGAACAAGAGAGTTATGGCTATTTTAGTCCGAGCTGCGCAGACAATCTACAGGGGCGCACCCCGCGCCTCAGAGGGCGCTGCCAGCGCCCCCATTGCAGTGAGCATCAAGAAGAAGGCGCGCCCAGCGCCCTTTGGGGCGCGCCCAGCGCCCCCATCACAGTATCCCATCTGCTTTGTTCTGCACGCGGCTTCATCCACTTGATTTCTAGGTTATAATTTAGTTTAGTATAAATAGAAAAGTGGTTTCTCATTGTAAAAAATCTAGTTTTTCATGTTCAAATAGTTCCTTAGCTTAAATTCTCTCTAGTTTCTCCTTAGATTACATAAAAACTATTAAATCTTTAGTTTGTAATTTTGATATTTAATCATGGAATCAATGAAGAATCTTTGTTCATCAATGGAAATGGTAGCTTAAACTTGTTCTTGGGATTGGTTTCAATGATTCCAAAAGGCTCCTTGTGAGGATTCTCTAACTCTAAACTATTTCTTTACTTCAATTATTTACTTGCTCTTATATGAATTGTTATTGGTTTTGTTGAATGTTTTAGCTTGATCTTTCTCTTGTTATTATATTTTACAAAATCATTACTAGGGTTTGAACACAATCGATTATTGTGTTCAACCTCGAGTAGCAACTATCTTGTACATGCTTAAGCGTATTCTTATTATGAACAATTTAGTAGAGCTTGTTTAAACGTTAATTGTTTATTGCGTATTCTCTAAACAATTGCGTTCTTATTGTGTCTCCGTTCTTAAAGCTTTTGTTCACTGCGTGTTCTTTGAACATTAAGGGTTTTAGGCAATTTACGATTTATCTTGTCTAGCTAATTAAGGGGACTACAAGAGTTTACTCTTGTCAATAATTAATTGAGTATTGAAATGGTTTGGTAATTGAGAGTCTAATTCAATTAGCCGAGTCAGAGTCATTGTAACCGAATCCTAAGATTCTTTAAAACTAGAATTTTACCGCAATCAATTAGTTGTTAGTTTATTTTATCACTAAAATCTCCAATTTCCCCCCCTTGTTACCAATATCACTAAGGAATTAGTGATTCTCCCCTTTAATAATCCAAATACATATTAACACAATTAAATCAACATAAATTCGTTCTCTGTGGATACGAACCTTACTTGCCCTTTACACTAGTTGTAATTGGAGAGTAGGCGAAATTTATTTTTGATAAGTCTTTTATTTTTAACGACATAAAAGGCCTACCAACAGCCAGTTTTAAAAACATCATAACTTCTTCATTTCTTATCAGAATTTAGCTTATGATTAGGAGTTTCGAAGCAATCGGAATGAGATTTAACCTCCAACTTAAATTGACTTAAAATGATAAGTACGTAAAAAGTTATGGCCTTTCAAAGTTGACCAATGCTCCAAAAGTGGTGATTGTGGTCTTGGCTTTATTGCGGAACACTTCCCAAAGCTTCTCGGGACCTCTCACGGCCCTTGTCGGCTTTTAAGAATTGATCGAAAACACACAAAATACCTACATGAATGAATGCAAGGCATTAGTAACGCAAAAGTGCTCAATTATTAGCAAAAATGGCAAGAAAAGGCATTATTCAACAAAAACGCAACTAAGACCTAAACTAAGCTAAAAAAAGGCCTAAAACTAAGCCTAAAAACAATAGAAAACAAGTTAAAAGAGTTCAAGAATTCGGTCCTAAAATGGACCTATCATGATGTTTCATATAATGAGATCAAAGATTTTGCTGAGACTGTTCATGATTGTCGCTTGCGGGACATGAACTACAAAGGGCCTAGGTACACCTGCACTAACAAGCGAAATGGAGCCAGCAAAGTGCTGAGTAAAATAGACAGATGCATGGTCAATGACTCTTGGTTGTCAGAATTTCAGGATGCTTTTTGCCAATATCATCATGAGGGGTTATTTTACCATTGTCCTAGCATTATTGATTCTGATAATAAGAAGGGGAGGAGGAAAACTACTTTCAAGTTCTATGATATGTGGGCCTCCCACCCTAATTTCAGAGATATTGTTAAGCACTCATGGGAGACTAAATTAGAGGGGGTCCCTATGTACAGAATCCTCTCTAAACTCAAGAAGCTTAAGCATAATTTAAAGGACCTCAATAGGATGCACTATGATCACATTGAAGAGAATTATTTTAGCTCTAAGCAGGAGATGGTCAGCAGCCAGGCACTGATGCACAAATTTCCTGAAGATCCTATTGTGGCAGATTATGAGCAATTGGTAGCTGGGCTAAAGGAGGGTGAAGCAAAATTACAGCTGTTTTTTGACTCAGAAAGATAAGATTAGGTGGTTGAAGTATGGTGATGAGAACTCCAGGTATTTTCATCAAGTCATTAAGGTCAAGCAGCACAAGGAGAGGGTAATTGAGATCAAAAGCTTGGATGGTGTTACATGTAGTACTCCTGATACTGTCGAGGCAACTTTTGAGCAGTACTAAAAGAACCTTCTTGGTTCAAAAACTGAAGAGAGAATTGTTGTGCAGAAACAAATAATAGATCTTGATCCTATAGTGACTGATAACCATGCTCAGATTCTCCTTCAGGGGGTGACTGATGATGAAGTGAAGCATTGTATGTTTTCCATTCAAGGAAGCAAAGCACCAGGACCAGATGGATATAACTCCACTTTCTTTAAGGCATCTTGGGATGACATTGGACAGGAGGTATGTGTAACAATTAAAGACTTCTTTGCTTCTGGTAAATTGCTCAGGGAACTGAATTGCACTAAGCTGACATTGATCCCTAAGATCAATCAACCTAAAACTGTTACTGAATTCAGAACTATTGTATGCTGTAACACCATTTATAAGTGCATTGCTAAAATTCTTTGTGATAGACTGAAAAAATTTCTCCCTGACATAATTTCTCAAAACCAACCTGGCTTTGTTGAGGGAAGACAAATTGTCCATAATGTAAGTATAGTGCAGGACTTGGTGGGCATGTATAACAGGAAAGCTTCTCCTCCTGGTTGCCTACTCAAATTTGACATCAGAAAATCATATGATTCAGTGCAATAGGACTTTCTTCAAGAGATGATGACTGCTCTCCAGTTTCCACTGAAGATCATCAATCTTGTTATGAGTTGTGTTACCACTCCTAGTTATTCTCTTGTTACTAATGGAAATATGCATGGTTTCTTTCAGGGTAAGCAAGGTTTTAGGAAAGGAGATCCAATCTCTCCACTTCTCTTTGTGATATGCATGGAATACTTATCCAGGCTCTTGAAATGGGTTGGGATGCAGGATGGGTATCAATACCATTGTAGATGTAGAGGGCTTAAGCTGAACCACCTTGTTTTTGCTGATGACTTAATCATATTTTGCAGGGGGGACAAGGATTCTGTAATGGCAAATATGAGAGCTGTGGCAACTTTTGCAAAAGCATCTGGTCTAGTGGCTAATTCTGGAAAATCTACTCTGTATGCTTGTAATATGGACAGTGATGTCAAAAGTGAGATTCTTCAGGCTACAGGTTTTTGTGAGGGCACTCTCCCATTCAGATATCTAGGGATCAGAATCAATGCAAAGAGGCTTAGTGCTGCAGATTGTGTTTTTATGACTGATAAAATTGTGTCTAAGATCAGATCTTGGGGCACAAGAACTCTGTCTTATGCTGGGAGATCTCAACTTGTAAATGTTGTGCTGCTCAGTCTGCATACCTATTGGGCTTCAATTTTTTTCATCCTAAAGAAAGTGATTGACCAAGTTATTAGCATATGCAGGTCTTATCTTTGGAGTGGACAGGTTACTTCTACAAAAACTGCCCCCATTGCTTGGGATCTTGTGTGTAGACCTAAAAGAGAAGGAGGCCTGGGGTTCAAAGACAGTCATTACTGGAATCTTGCTTTGCTAGGCAAATATGTTAGGAGCATAGCTAGTAAGGCAGACAACCTTTGGGTAAAGTGGATTAATGATGTTTACTTAAAGGGTCAGGATTGGAGGTCCTATACACCTAATAATGCTAGCTGGTACTGGAAAAATTTGTGCAAGGTGAAGGACTTATTCAAACAAGCTTATGATCAGAACAAGTGAAGTTTTGATCTCAAGGGTTATAATGCTGCCTCTAGCTACAAATGGATTAGAGGTGAAAAGCAAGCAGTTAGCTGGGACAAATGGGTCTGGGGTAGATACAACATACCTAGAGCTAGTTTCATTAACTGGTTGATCATGTCGAGGAGAGTTCAGACTAAAGACAGGTTGCAGAAATTTGGGATCACTGCTGATGATACTTGTCTGCTCTGTGGATTGGAAGTAGAAACTGCAGATCATCTATTCACTAGATGTCAGTACACTAAGAGATGTTGTCATCTGCTGAAAGGTGATTTCAGGCCCTGCAATTCTCTGAACAGTCTGGATGACTTGAACAGGTGGCTGCAGACCATTATAGGAGGAAGAGAGAAGGCTAGAGTCATTTGGTATTGCTACACAAACCTGTTATACAATATATGGAAGCAAAGAAATGAAGGTTGGATCAATAAGAGGTTGAGAAGGCCTGAAATGCTGGTTAAGGATGTGCTGCATCAATGTTGGCATAAGATTGACAATGTAATGTCTCAGAAAGTTAGTGCTAGGATTAGAGATTGGTGCTGTGTTTTCTTTGATGTAAGCTGACAGTTTGTTTTGCTTGTGCTGCATATGATTGTGCTTCCTAGTTGTGAACCCTTCCTAGAAGGTGGCTCAACTAGGGTGCTATGATGTTTTTGCACAAGTTTTGGTGCTTTCTCTAATTGTGTTTGTTAGCTTAGGCTGTAATGTTTTGACTCTTTTCTTTTTATATATAATTACCTTTCTCAAAAAAAAAAAAGTCTTGTGTTTATAAGTAAAAGAGCAAAAAGGGTGAAAGTTTAAGTTCAGTAAAGAGAACAAGCAGAGAACAGGCAAAGAACAAGAAAAGAACAACTCTCTTTATCAAACATAAAATTTGTAGTACTGAGACCACTGTGGAAACAGACCTCAGTATTACGCACGTGCACTTAAGTGATCAGTATCGATTTTTAAGTTCAAAATTTTTTTTAAAATTTATTTAAAAATATTGATCACTTAGGATTTCGAAAAGCTGCCAAAATGATACACCAAATCAGCTCATATAATGTACTTAGTTTGGACTTTAGTGTACTTTCCGACTACATGTAGTTGAAGGAGACAAAGTCTGAAACAAGTACTATTGCACTTGTGACAGCTGAACTTGTTTGCATTATTTAGGTAAGTCTCCATGCATGCTTTGGGTTCATGGTTTTCCTTTGCAAAATTGTCTATCTTTTGAAAAACCTGAAAAACCCTCTTGCTCTCCATAGAAAAACTAAGCCATATTTTCTGCACTTCATTGATAGAGAAAAATTATCTCTATATCCATCTTTAAGAGATAACTTATGTAGATTTTGATATTGTATCTTAAACCACTTAGAGGGAAGTGGTTGGCGAGTGTTTTATGAACACTGAGTGAACTGTTAGAGTTAACAGTTGGGGAGTTGAATGTTACAGAGTTGTAGCATTTGATTGAGTGTGTAACATTGTTATTATTCAGAGTTGATTAATAATATTGTTGAGAGAGTGGAGGACGTAGGCTTATTTAGAAGCCAAACCTCATTAAATCCTTGTGTCCCTACTCTTTAATTACTGTTCTGTCGTTGTTCTCACAAATAGATCGAGATAAACAAACTTGAAAAACGATTGAAAAAACACACATACTCAATTCAACCCCCCCTTCTTGAGTATAAATTGAACTTACAGGCAGCACAACTTTTTTGTCGCCTCCCATCGTAATTTTTTGTACAGAATAATATAAATAGCTTTCCAAAAAAAATAATTTAACATAATAATAACAACAACAACAACAACAACAACAACAACGACAACGACAACGACAACGACAACAACAACAACAACAACAACAACAACAACAACAACAACAACAACAATAACAAAAAACGAGCCCCAAAATGTATAGGCGTATTGGTTTTTAAAATAAAAAAAAAACGACTGAAAGTCAGTCAACACTCGTCTCTTTATAGGTCGATTGGAGTTCGAGTTCGGCTCTAGATGTTAATGAGCGAAGCTTAAGTTGTGCCAAGCTTTGGATAAGCTCCCCTTAAACATGTTCAATATATATACAGAGTTGAAGAATTGCACTATAATATCAGCTTGTTTAGGGTTTCTGATGATATATCGATCTTTTCAATATATATACAGAGTTGAAGAATTGCAAAAGGAACTCTGCTGGGCCGCTTGTTATCTATCCAAAATATAGTTGACTACTTATTTCTTTCTCCCCACCTATAATTTGAAAAACAGATACATGCCATTAAATTTTGATGAAAAATTCATCCAAGAGATAGCATGTCAAGTCTATGTTGTTGAGGATGGACTTGGGCTGTTGTTGGGCTAATCATTATTTATTCAATTTTCCATCATTATTCTAGAATAAGATTGTTTCAAGTAGCAGTAGACTAAAGTATTGATTTTGGGGTTGTCCTTTGTGTGCTACAATGAGCTACTTTGTAGTTTAATCTTTCTATGGCAGACCGAATAGATGTGTAGGTAGACTCCTATGTTGTCTTTGCTAGGCTTTCTTGCTTTTTTGTTGTTTTAAAGCTTTATGTTTAAGAAATTAAAGTAGCTTATACTTCTTTGTTGGTGTTAACAACCAAGCAACAAACTCCATTATTAATTTCGTTGTGGCAGGATGACAGGATCTCCAAACATCCAAATGTTTGATTGATTTTAATTTGAGGTTTGGTGCATATATCTTTAATTTTAATGATTATACTTTTATTTGAGGTTTCGTTTGATTTTTGATCAATAATACAGGGTAGTTTAACTAATACTAATTTTCGGATGATGAACATGATTGAGGTGAAGAAAGAGAATGATGAATGGAATGTAGGATCCCCTCATGGTGTTACGATTGGTTTAAATACGTCATTGTCAAGTAGCAGTTGTGATCATGCTACCACGAGATCTACTCCATCGTTTAGGCATTCCTATTTTTTGCTTTATGTATTTTGATTTAATGGTTTGGTATTCCTGTATTACTAAGTGTGATACCAAAAGGGAAATAAAATGCTAAAATGAACCCAAATATAAATATGTAAGTAATATTGTTTGGTCTGTGCGTATATTTTTTCCAATGTGAAATTTAAAGAGTTCATCCCTCCAAATACATGCAATTCGTCCCTGAAAGTGTTACTGTGTCTTTGCTTTATATGTATTGTCCTTGTTATACTATATATGTATGACAACTTAGTTAACAATATATGCATTGTTCTTGTTATACTCATATCGTAATCTAAATATATTGATATTGTTATATGTGCAGCTTAGTGAGCCACATATAATGATATTCTTATATTCATATAGTAAAATAAATGTTTGAACAAATGAGGTAAATTACTAACTTTTACTTTTCTTACTTGATAATGACGTCCTTTTTTATTTATCTGTGTCTGTGTTGTTTGGATATAAAAAGACCAAACATGGCATTATTCTTGTGTGGCTGAAGTGTTGCAGTGGAAAGTCAATCAATAGTTTACAATTTTTTTTTTCTATTTTTCCTTTAATAATATGTATACTACTTTACGAGCAGGAATTCACAACATAATGAAGCAAGGATTTGATGATGACACGAGTGTAGACGGTGGTAATGTGTTGGATATATACTACTGGAAATGATCACATGGAACTACATTGTTTTAGATTGTAAATACATATAGTTTAGTATTTTATCAAATGTATTACTTCATAGAGTTTAGTATTGTTTTGTTGGTGACTATGGATAACAGATGGAATTGAATATCCTATTTAATTTGTAAAATTAAAGTTTAACTCTTTTTTATATTTATGAAGGTTTTCTACTTTTAATTCAGATCATTTAATCTTATGGTTTCTGATATTATAAAGCACTATTATAGTATAAAGTGTAATGGAATTTTTTAATGCCTACGAAGTATGTGAAAAATGTGCAACCGAAGCATTGAAATTTGTTGCAAGAAGAGTTTTGTGCAACGAAATATACTTGTGCAACCAAAGGATTGGAATATTTTAAACAAAGCCTAACAATAGATGCTTCGATGCCCATAAGTTCTTGTGCAACGAAAGTATGTTTTTGTTGCACAAGGATGTTTTTGGCAACAAAATATTTCGAAGCAAATTAAGAGAAATTTGGTTGCACATAGTCTATTTGTACAACGAAATATTATTTCGTTGCCCAAAACAGCTTGTGCAACGCCCTTTGGGCAACAACCTCGTGACGAAATGAATTTCGTTGCCCAAAGCGTTGTGCAACGAAATATTAGTCTTGGGCAACGAACAAATTCGTTGCCCAAACTCCTTTCTCTTGTAGTGGATTCGAGAAATAATATGATAAGATAAGTATTCTACGGGTTGGTATATTACTTGTATGCTATTAAGTTACTTATGTACGTGATTATGCATCTATTATAGTATCCATGTATTATCCATGTATTATTATATGTATGAAATGTTAAGTCTTTCGCTGCGTATGTCTGATATGTATGTATTTATGTACGTTTATGTATGTATTATTTATACGTTGATGTATGTATTTTTGTACGTTTACGTATGTATTTTTTATACGTTTATTCATGTATTTTTATACGTTGATTCTATGATATTATATGGTTTACGGTTCCACATTTAAGTGGGACAGCTTAGTTACTCGCCACTAACGGTGGACCCCCCCATTTCAGGTGATGAAGCAGAAGAATAACTGGGCTATCGCATGGGTCGGGCTGTGTGTGTTTATTTGCAAGTTTATTAGAGGAAACCCGAACTTTATGCTATATTCTGTTTATTCATTATTTAGAGTTTACCAAGCCTGTTGGTTCTAGACTTCTTACGTACTAGATTTGGTAGTTATTTTGGACTTTTGGACATTTAATCTTTCCATTAGTTAAAGATTAATAAAATAAATTCTTGAACTTAATAATGTTTTAATATGTTTTGTTTGGTAATGATCCAATTGTCGATTTCCTTCGTAAATCGACAGCTTATAAAAGTCGAGTCATTCCATTAAGAGCATTTCAGAACGATAAGCAGCCAAAACGGTCATTTTGGGTCGTTTTGGAGTGTTTAATTACCTATTTTCATTCTAATCAACTAATTTCATGATTTCAAGCTACGTGCATGTTCTACACATATAAGTGAGTAGATCAACACTCATTGGCATGGTTTAGGTCACCTTAAGAGCATTTCAGAATGATAAGTAGCCAAAACGGCCATTTTGGGTCGTTTTGGAGTGTTTTATAACCCATTTTCATTCTAATCAACTAATTTCATGATTTCAAGCTACGTGCATGTTCTAAAAGATATAAGTGAATAGATCAACACTCATTGTCATGGTTTAGGTCACCTTAAGAGCATTTTCGGAACGATAAGTAGCCAAAACGGCCATTTCAAGTTACGTGCACGTCCTAAAAGCTATGTGAATAGAATACTTACCAGAACACGCTTCGCTCGATCACTTACTACTACCTTCCCCTTGCCAGCCTCATCTCGAGCATGTGTATATAGGTACAACTCCGCAGCAGTGGGTAGCCTTCCTCCACTTTTGGTTGCCTTCGAAACATATATATATAATTTTGTTAACTTTTGAAGAAAATGACACTACTGTACATTATTTTAGCAACATACTTACCAATTTACGTGCACGCAGAGCTGATGACATAGATCCCAGACAATGAGAGGGGGGTACGGGCTTGCTCAGATCACCACCTGTCCTATTTTTCTTTGCCTTTAAACACTTTTCCTGGTAGGTAGCGTAGGATCCTTTGCATTATCCATCATCTGCTTGTGGACGTCCACAAACATCCACCCATGTACCACTCTTTTCTTCTTCTTCGTGACATAGTTGTGGATGTCCTTCAATCGAGTTCTGTCTTTCTTATCAAAGCCCCGCCTAACCTCACTTTCGATCTCTGGTTTCCATTTGTAATAATCCTGCAAAATCATAAAAACAAATAAGTTTTAAGTGGGTGAATTATAATACAACTAATTAAAAGATTTTTTCGATCGTACCTTGAAAACATTGAACCACTTATCTTTGGTCGCGTTATCGACCATTGAATAGTTCCTCCACGGTTTCTGAAAATACTTCATTATGCCGGCTGTGATGGATCGTGCTACTGTGGAATCATTAAACCTTGCAAACAAAAATTGGAAAAAATATCATGTTTTCAGCAACAATATTACATATGTAAACAAAAACCAGCTAAACAAAATATACTAAACTTAACTTACCAAAGTCCTTCAGGATCCAACTCCTTCTAGCCTTGCGAAGGAGGTGTATCCTCACCCAAGGACTCGTGATCGTTGTAATCATCTTCTTCTTCTGCCGTCAAAACAACTTGTTCTTCTTGTGGTATAGGTGTAGACTCTCCTTCTTCTGTAGGTGCAGATCTACCTCCACCACCCCTAGATCTACCTCCGCCTCTTCTTCCACCTCCACGAGAAGACATCTACAACATGTTATAAATTAATAAATTATTAATATTAAAACAATGTTATGAAATAAGAAAAAATATTATTATCATGACATGAAATAATTTTAAATTATATTAAATGACATAAACATAAAATTACAAATGTGTAATTACAATAAATAATTTTAATATATATTAATAAGTGAAATTACAATAAGTTAAATTTTAATTACAATGTAAAATGTTTAATGAAAAACATAACACAAAATTACAAAATGTCTGGAACACATCAAAATTAGCCTCCTCCTCTTCGTCATCGTCAGTGAATTCATCACCCGCATCAATGCTGTCATCAGTGTCCTCTTCAGATTCAGAACTTGAAGTATCGAATACAACAATCTCATTGTCACTTTCGTCATCAATACCATCATAGTCAGGGATCTCATCCGGAGCACAAAGTAGAGCGGGAGCATCGGTTATTTCCTTTTGCAATACTTCCAAATCCACTAGGGCATCAATGTCTGACCGAGCCTTTGTTTTAAATAAAGCACACCATTGCATTTTATCCCTCTTCAGACTAGGATAAGGTTCATAGTACACTTGACTTGATAGGACAAAACAAAAGGGTCATATATAGGGTATCTCTTTGTGTGATTGACTTCTACGAGTTTTTATTGTTCATGAATGTTCATACCCTTATCAGTGTCCATCCAACTGCACTTAAACAAAATTGTTTTGTACACTCCTAGATTACCATGATAAACCAATTCTAAAACCTCCTCCAAGAAGCCAAAGTAATCATTTTCTTCATGACTTTGTACGCAAACTCCGTAAATCATGGTTGACTTGTTCTTGCCATATTCAAATGTGTGGAAGTTGTATCCATTGAAATAGAACTGACTCCAACTCCTCACTTATCTAGAGGGGCCCATTGCAAGCACACTTATAACATCATCAGTTGCAACGTCAGAAGTTGGCATTCTCTCAAACACCTAGTATTGTTGATTTAGTTAGTAAATAAAAAAGTCCTATTTATTTGCATTTTAATAATTTGACAAAACTCACATGTTCCTTGAACCATCCAGGGAAAAAAGCTTCGCAATTGCTCCATACTTGATCCCTAACTATATTGGGTTTTGAATGAACAATGTGCTCCTCAAATTGCCTTTTCATAATAATATATATCCAATTCAAGTCAGTCATAAAACAACAAATGTGAATCAATAAGCCCCTTGTCCCAACCAACGTTTGAACAACTTACCTTTCATAATCACTTAGGATGCCACTGTTTGCAAGCACATAAAGATGTGCTCGATCATACTCCTTGTCCAACAACCAACGTTTCTGACCATTTGTTGTAGGTCGACCACAATCTTCCCTAAACATCTTGGGGAGATTAGAATCATGTTGGGTATCCACATTTGGATTGACATTTCTTCCTAAATCCCTTGACCTAGTGTCAACGCCAGGTCGAAAGTAGTTAGAGAAAATGTTTTCTATCTCCTCAGTTAGGTAAGCGTTACATATTGAACCTTCAACACGTTCTTTGTTTCCCACTTTACGCTTCAAATCGTTAAGAAACCTATTAATGACTTAAGCATAGTTAATTTGTATAAAATAATAATAGGTTATAGATAAAAGTTAATAAAGTTGAATTACCTTTCGAATGGGTACATCCACCTATATTGAATGGGACCAGCAATTTTTGCCTCATAAGGCAAGTGAACCGGCAAGTGCTCCATTGAGTTGAAAAATGATGAAGAAAAGATTTTTTCGAGCTTGCATATGATCTCAGGTATGTTTTTATGTAAGAGTTCCATCTCGCTCGCTTTGATAGTGGGCGAACACAAGTCCCGAAGAAACTGATTGATTTCCGTCAATGCCTTCCACACATGTAACGGAAGCAACTCCTACAAATCAACTGGCAATAGCCTCTCTATGAATACATGGCAATCGTGACTCTTCATTCCGTGCAGCTTACATGCTCGAAGATCTACACACCTACTTAAGTTTGATGCAAACCCATCTGGAAACTTCAAATCTCATACCCACTCACATAACACCTTCTTCTGATTCTTGTCAAGTGTATAAGGTGCTTTGGGCATCGTCTGCTTACCATTTGTATCGTCAACCGGCTCCAATTGTCGGCGTTTACATAAACGTGCAATGTCCTTTCTTGCATTTATGTTGTCTGAAGTTTGTCCTTTGACGTCCATCATAATGTTAATAAGTTGTTCAAAAAAGTTCTTCTCAATGTGCATGACGTCTAAGTTGTGACGAATAAGCAAATCCTTCCAATATGGAAGTTCCCACAAAATACTCTTCTTAACCCATCCCTTTTTCTGCTTCTTGACCATGTTTAGTGCCTCGGGACTATCAGTTGCTTTAGGCAAGTTTTTCACACACCGCCACAGTTCGTCACCAGACATTATATGTGGAGCCACGTTATTTTCAACTTTGTTCTTACAGAAAGCAGTCTTGTTCTTTCTAAATGAGTGATCGGAAGGGAGAAATTGTCGATGACAATCGAACCACGTCACCTTACCGCCATGATCAAGCCAAAATGCCTTGCTTTTCTCCATATAGTACGTACATGCCTTTTTTCCAGCGGTAGACCACCCAGATAACATACCATAAGCTGGAAAATCATTAACAGTCCACATGAGGGCCGCACGAAGGTTGAAATTTTGCTTCCGTGACGTGTCATAAGTCGTTGACCCAACATGCCAAAGCTTCTTCAACTCTTCAACTAGAGGTTGCATATATACATCTAAGTTTCCCTTTGGATTTTTAGGACCGGGGATGAGCAAAGAAAGAAACATGAACGGCTTCTTCATACACATTGATGGAGGCAAGTTGTACGGTGTAAGAATGACAGACCAACATGAATATTGCTGTCCAAATTAAATTTACCATCTGGAGAAAAACCATCGGTGCACAGACCAAGTCTAACATTCCTAGGCTCAGATGCGAATTCAAAAAAAGTTTTGTCAAAGTGCTTCCAAGCCTCACTATCACTTAGATGTGCTAAAGTGCCTCCTACTCGAGGATTCTTGGCGTTCCATGTCATTTCCCCGGCAATGTTCTTTGTTGCAAACAACCTTTGCAACCTCGGTGTGATGGGAAAGTATATTAGCACTTTTGCGGGAATAAGATTGCCCTTAGAAGTCTTCTTATACCGATCAGCTCCACATACACTACACTTATCTAAAACATCATCGTCCTTCCAAAACAACATACAACCTGTAGGGCATGTGTGTATCCTCTTATGAGGAAGAGTTCCAAGCCCTTAAGAACCTTTTTTGTGTCATAAAAGGTTCTACCCATTATATTGTCTTGTGGCATTGATTCATTCAACAAAGAAGCAAATGCGTCCACGCACCTATGTGGCAAATTGTATTCACACTTCAAACTTATAATTCTTGAAGCCATTTACAGCACTGACATCTTACTCCCTTGAAACAAAGGATCCTCAGCTGCCTTAAGAAGGTCAAATAACTTCTTGGCTTCATCATTCGGTTCTTCTTTAACTGAATTTGGTCCTTCTGACCACGTGTCATCTTGTTCATTTCCAAGAGCATCAACAACGTAACCATATCTCGATATGGGTTTGATTGAACCGAAGAGGAGGGCCCTATATCCGCCTCACCATGGAATTTCCATTCATCGGAATTCGGAGTAAATCCCTTACTATACAAATGTACTTTGACCTTGTCCACATCTAAATAACGCTTGTTACGACAACAAAAGCAAGGACACCTTATCTTATCATTGTCATTATAAGCGGGATGTTATAGACAAAAGTCGACGAACCCATCGACCCCTTCTACAAATTCATTTCTAAGACGACGCCCATTTAATCTTTGGTACATCCAACGACGCTCATTCGTTCTCATGATTAAAAAATTCTACACAACTAAGATTAAGATTCATTGAAATTGTATTATAAAAACTACTTAAAGTGATGAATTACAAATAAACATATACTTAAATTTTTTAAACCAAGTTTGTATAAATAAATTCTATTATAAAATCCTTTCAAATAATTATATTTATTTCTTTAAGTTGATACTTATTATGTAGTTAGAGTTGGATTAGAATAATTTAGTATACCACTAGCCGCAACACAATTATTATATGCTTCGCATAACATCTGATCGGTCCCTTAGGCGTCGTTAATTCCTAAGGAGCCAGAATCAAGAATAAAAACCCAAATTCATAACTAACCTAAAAGGGTAGTATAATGGAGTAAGGAGTCGAATCCACAGGGAGGTAGGTGAGTGAGAATTGTCTTTAAAATTATATTCACCTGTTGAGGGTCTAATTTTTTTTTTTTGGGGAAATTTTTAAAGATTGAAAACTTTAGAAATTCAACTAATAAATTGATAAAATAAAACTAACTTGAATAAAGTAAAGCAAGTCGCTAAAACTATAATAAAGCATTAAACAAGCGCTAGGGAGAGGGGGAAACTTGGATTAATGCAATTTCAATCAACGATCATGGAAATCAAAGTGTTGGCTTATGAAAGGGGTGATTTGCACTACATTAGGAAGTCACTCTCGCGCTCTCCCTAAATTCGTCCAAATCGTCAAACATCAAGAAGTCACTCTCGTGCACTCCTATAGTCCGACTACCCAACCCCGCCGCGGTGGTCGTGGTCAATCTTATTCTAGTTATCCGCTACACACGAGCTCGCTCTCGCACAACTCATGAATAGCTCAATATTCAAGCATGAAGTTAGCTACTCTTCAAACCTTACTCATCAAAACCTAGACTAATCAACATTCATAACCCAACTACAATGAAAATCCAACAATCATCCAATTTCAATCACAAAACCAAATTATCCTCCTTCCCTAGCTACTAATCTAATCTAAGAAGGAGAAAAACATGAAAGAAATAATAGAGAAACAAGAAATTGAAAGAAACAACAATAAAAAGGGCTACAACTAATAAACATTAACAAAGAAACTAAAGTCTAAACACTAAATTACTAATAACATGATAAAAACATTAAATCTCTAAAACTACATCTAAAAATTATGAAAGAACAAACTAAACTACCGAACCCGAATTATACCGAAACCGTTTTCCGACCGCTTTTACACATACCGAAACCGACCGGTACCGACCCCATTCAAAACCGAACCCGATTCCAACCTGTTTTTATTATACCGAGACCGACCGTTACCGAACCTGTTTTCAAACTGAACCTGTTTTCAACCTGCCAAAAACCTATTTTTGACCGACCGATTTTGACCGAAACCGTACTGTGCCGAACCTTTTTTGGATCGGCCTTATCACCGAAGTCGTTTGCCTGTTTACAACCAAACCCATCTTTTACCGAACTTATTTACATGATTTCTCTAAGTTGACAAAAATTGATGAAATTTTTGTAAATTCATTTAATTAAAACTTAATATAAATAAATAAATAAGACTTAATATAAATAAACTTATAATTAAAACTTAATATAAATTAAAATTAAATATTAATTATTCGATACTAAATTCTTAGCCAAAAATTCTAAACCAACTAACCCGAAATATCAAAATTTGATCCAAAGTTTTGAATTGACCGATTGTATTGTGATCGATCGTTTAAGACTAATAGGTTACGACATACATTTTACCGCAATCAACTGATTATAACCTTCATATCGATTTTGACCGACCGATTATGACCTGCATATCGATTTTGACCGATCGATTATGACCCGTGCACCGGTTACAACCTGTAAAAAAACCGATTTTGACCGACCGAATGTGACTTGTTACCGAAAAATGACTGCACCGATAAGTACCAGACCGAAATCAACCGACACATGTTTTGGAAAATACTGAATTTGACCGGATACGAATAAGACCGACCGTTACCGACTGATATCAAAAGGACTCATACGACCTGTTTTTTACCGACCGTTTTTGACCGAACCTGTTTTTGACCGAACCTGTTTTTGACCGAACCTGTTTTTGACCGACCTGTTTGCGACAGTTTGACCTGTTTTTACATCCCTAGTGAGGGTAAGTAAAGAAAAGAGCAAAAATAAAATAAAATAAAACTAACTAAAAAAAAAAGAAAAGAAAGAAAATAAAATACAAATACAAATACAAATCCTATTCTACCCAGCAACATACGAAGCCCCCCATTCCCCTGCCATTTCTCACGAACAACATCACCAACATCTTCATAAGCTTCATTCAACCACCATCAACATCATTTCTATCTTTAACATCATCAAATCAAGCAAACCATGGCCACTCGATCAACATATACACAACAATTTGCTTGAATTCGTATGGAGCGGGCGCTCCTAATTCGCGACTTTTGGATCTGAAAATGCTCTGTTTTGGAGCGGATGTTCCAAATGTCGGAGCAGGCGCTAAGAATTCATGACAATTGGACATGGAATTGCAATTGGACTCGAATGGACGCTCTAATTTCGGAGCGGTCGCTTCGATTTCATTGAACTTGCTGCTTCACATTGGGCTGGGAAGTGCATCAAATGGATGTAAAAAAATGCTTTTTTACATGGTACTTTGCAGGAAGATGTATATATGAAGCTCCCACCAGGGTATAATGGCAAAGACATAAAGATCCAAGCTGGAAGTGAGGGGGAGTGCTCATACAAAGACAAGTTGATGAATCCAATGGTATGCAAACTGGAAAAATCACTATACGGGCCAAACAAGCACCCAGACAGTGGCTTGAAAGATTGAGTGAAGTTCTGAAGGAATGCAAATTTGTTCAGTCCAAATGTGACTACTCTTTGTTCACAAAACATGAAGAAAGCAACTTTACTGTCATGCTCATTTATGTGGATGACATGCTAATTGGTAAAAATGATATAATGAAGATCCAAGAAGTCAAGGAGTTTCTTTCCAAAAAATTCCAAATGAAAGACATGGGACCTCTGAGATATTTCTTAGGCATTGAAGTGGATAGAACAAAGGTTGGATTTTACTTGTCACAAAGAAAGTATGCCACTGATTTAGTCAAGGAATATGGACTGCTCAAGTGCAAAAGGCTCAACCTGCCCTTCGACAGTCATCAGAAGCTCAGTGCTGATCAAGGAGACATTCTCCCTCACCCTGAGGATTACCAAAAACTTGTTGGAAAGCTGATTTATCTCACTATAACTCGTCCTCATCTAACATATTCAGTGCATATATTGAGCAAATTTATGCACATCCCCACTACCACTCATATGCAGGCTGTTAAACGAGTGGTAAGGTACCTAAGTGGCTCTACAAATCAAGGAATCCTTCTGGAAAATGAAAAGTCATCTAAGCTAACAGCCTACTGTGATTCAGATTGGGGAGGGTGCCCCAATACCAGGAAATCAACATCAGGTTTCTGCTTACTCCTAGGCAATTCACTAGTGTCCTGGAAATCCAAACGTCAATCTGTGGTGGCAAGAAGCACTGCAGAGGCCGAGTATAGGGCTATGGCGTTCACTGTTTATGAAGTCCTTTGGATGAAACAACTTCTCAAACAGCTTGGGCTTCATCAAAATGGCTCTACTCTCATTAATTGTGATTACCAAGCAACCCTTGCTATTGTTGCTAACCAAGTCAAGCATGAGAGGACCAAGCACATTGAGATTGACTGCCACTTTATTAGGGATAAAGCCAAAGATGGTGACATAGCTCCAGTGTATGTCTCCTCCTCTCAACAACTGGCTGACATTCTCACAAAAATCCTTCCTGTTGATCAACATCAGAAGCTCATGTTCAAGATTGGAGTTCGTCCTAAGCCTCACTCTCATCTTCAGGGGGAGTATTGAAGGGAGAGCCCAGTCCAAGCTTCTTGCAAGTATGATAGGCCCAAATCCTTAGCTCATTAAGTTATTTAATTCTTAGTATTTAATTCAGGTGGGTTACGTTGTACTGTTTTATTGTGATTATTGTCAAAAATGAATATGTTAATGCTTGCTCTATGTTCTACGTGTAAGCTTATAGTTGGTTGTATCTTTTTAGGGATTTGTATCCTCCAACTATATAAAGCATAATAATGTAATAGCCGCAGGAAGGAGATTAGGATGAATGACAGAAAATCAGCAACAAATGCTACTGTTTTATTGCACAAATATATGAGAATGAGAGGAATGAATGAATCAACAAGTTTACATACCAAATAGTTAATTTATCAATAAATTCCAAACAAAGGTTAATGCAAAACAATAAAGACCATTCCAAACAATTTTTATATTAAACTTTGGGTTTTTTTTTTCTTTTAATATTCATCAACATCATTCGTGGACTATTTGACATCCTACCTTGTCTACGAGGCTTCTCAATGAATAATAGATCAGCCACCTGCAGTTAATCCCCAAATAAAAATCAATCAAGCTGCTTACCAAAAAAATATTTTTAGCAACATTAAGCATCAACAAAATATATAAAGGATGAGATGCATTACGTGTTTATCACTATCCACATCTTTGTACTTAGCTTCCCTTGGATGCTCCTCCCCGTAAGCAACATTAAGCATCTACAAAAATTAATGGCATATGATTGACTTATAAAATTCAGCAACATTAAGCATCAACACAATTGACTTATAAAGTTAAATAGAAAATAACACTAACACCCAGAGCGCTGAAATCCCATGTTTCTCGCTTCGATTTGCGGACATCACTTTACGAATCTCCTTATAAGACCATGCGATAATTCGTGGCCAATGACCCCAACGATTTGGGGTCCTCGCAAGCCGATCTAAATAAAATATCTACATACATTAAATAAATAATAGAATTAATACACACCTGTATTTTCCAAGACATCTTATAACGTAACAATTACAAATGTATAATACTTACCGCAAGAAAAATACTGCAACCACCACAACTAGTGTGCACCATTCATATTTTTCAGCTTCTAATGCACACGATACACAATCTAACAAATATGCGGGAAGAGAAGGAGACTGTGTAGGACACAATACCATATGCAAAGCTACCATCAAAAACAACATTTTAAATTCATCCTTCTGTTCAACATCCCATTTTCCTTCTAAAATTTCCAACAACTCTTTAGTTAATACATATCCTTTTCCACTCCAACAACGACTTCTTATTTTATCCATCAAAGGAGTTCCAACAAAACTACAACAACCACCCTTCTTTGTAGGTAACACTTTGGGACCTTTGGGTAACCCTAAAACCCACCTAACTTGATTCGCAGAAAGTATATACTCATCACCCTGCATCCCCATAAACATCATAGAATTCGGGTTTATCCTAGTCATCAACCAATAGCAAAGTGTCCTAGGTAGGTGCATACCAGATCAGTGCAATAAACCCCCAAACCCCATCTCCATTACCCATTTATTTCTCAAGTCATCAAACTTACTACATATCCGTCCAAATGTTTCAACTCTACAAGTCATGTTTGATTGCTGAAAATACGGGCAATTACTCCAACTCAATCATTATAACACAACTTCATACAAAAAAATCAATTTTTTTTTTAACAAATTTCACATTTATAAATACTAACTTACCCTTTTACAATTCTGAGAACGATATTGTACCACACGCTTCATTTCTGTAATTTTGACTCCAAGACCCTTTTGTGGCTGAATATGCAAAAACCAAAGCATGATGTACTTTTAATTGTTGAAAAAAAATTCCACAAAACAAAACCAATACATGTATCAGAACATTTTCCATTTTTCTCTCACATAATGAATATACCATAAAACAACAAATTGGCTTATCTAGCATTTCCATGTAGGAAGTGGGTGTTGCTCGACTCGTGCTTGCTTGTTTTTAATTTAGGGCCCATTATTTCAATTAGTGTTATGAAAAATTTATGATTATTATCTTCTTAATTTATTTATGTATTATATCAAATTCAAGCATTTCAATTATACAATTATTGATTCACCTATAAATTTTTCGAGTTTGAAGCTAATATCTACTCAAGCAACAGTTCGACCTTTGACCGAGTCCAGCTTAATTAGCTCGTGAGCTGCTCAGCTCATTAAGCACCGGCGCGACCAACAATATTACAGCCTACTGTATAACCCTAAATATCATCATATCCCTTATAATACAGTTAATTGCCCTATTAACTGAAAAGATTATACATTTTGTTAATGTTTTTATTACAACTTACATGGCTTTAATTAAATTCAAAATCCACCCAGAAAAATCCACAAAGATCAAATAACAAAATGTATACTTCAAATTAGATAAATTAAAACAACCTAATCAATTAAATTATAACAATGAAGACAACCAACATTTGTGTTTCACTTACCTCAGCCACCATTCGATCATCGAATACATTTTGGGATGATGCATGGGGTTGAGCAACTTCATTACATAAAAATTGACAATCGAAATTCTTCTTGCATAAAAATAACAAGTAAATTATGCATAAGATGGTTTTTCTTTTACACTATAAACCCTAATATTCTCCCCAAATCCAACAAAATAACATATCTGTCCTAATTTTACAAAAAATCACTCACCGTCCTGATAAATGAATGTAATTTATCTCTTTTGACATGGTTTTCTACAGCGAAGAAGACGAAGAAACAAATTTCCCAGGTCTTCTTTCCTCTTCGACAACAAGGAGATGGAGAAGAACAGGATTCACCAAAAAAAAAATATGACTTTCTCTCATCTCCTCACTCGTTTAAAGTATTTATTGATTTTTTTTATTCCCAAACAATTTAAACAATTAGCAAACACTATAAACCTCCGTTACAGCGTTAATTAACCTCCGTTACGGCGTTAATTAACCTCCGTTACGGCGTTAGTCAATAGAAAAACATAAAAGGATTAGAATATTTATTTTAGACATATGCCAAATGTCGATCTATAATTTAGATACCTGACACCCCTCCTGCCGATACTGCTATATTTTTAAAAAAAAAAAAAACTTTCCTTTTCTTTAATTCTTATTTATATCTTAAACTAATCTTGTTTAATTAGTTTTAAATCTATGGATTTGAATATGTTTTGATGTTATGATTCTGATTAATATTTATTTATTCTGATTTATTTGTGTTTTATGATTTAATGTATTAGGATTGGTTTTTATGGAGTAGGGCTTGATTTTATAAGTTGTATGGTTTGAAACATAAATTTTTGGAGGTTTTAGGGATGCTTAAACTGCTAAAAAAGTTGCTGGAATTTTATTAAAAAAGATAATTGGTTATTTTGGGTTATTAATGCCCTATAGTTTGATATATGATTTTTATTTGATTTTATATGATTTTCGGGGCTTAAAGTTTTGTTTTTATGATATTTTTGAAAATTTTATGTTGCTGTGATTTTTATAAAATTAGCCTAATCTAATGGATTTGTAATACCCCGAAAACTTGGGATATTTTAAAATTTTTATTAGTTAATTAAATGTATAATTAATTAACTATTTAATTGATTATTATTTAATTAATTATTATTTTGTGTAGCAATCTAGTTATTTTGAGCCTGGCCCTAACCTTTTTACCTTGCCAAAACCCGAGCCCAATTATTTCCTTTGAATTTGTGTTGCACGGTTCATCTTATCTTTCTTTTATTTATTAATCACTCTATTTCTTTTTAATCGACATTATTATTAATTCTTTATCTATTTTGACCCTATTTTCAAAACTTCTATTTTTATATCCTTGCCCATCTATTTTCCTCCTACTATTAAGGGAGCCTATTGTCTCTTTATTCTTTTTCTTTTCTCCTAAATATTTTATTATTCTAGGTCCAAAAGGCCTATATTTATTTTGGACTGTTTATTTTTATTTCGTCAAATTTCATCCGGGAACCGGGTACCATGCCCATCCCCTCTCTTACGGTCGACCCCCTTGTTTGGCCATCAGTTATTCTCTTTGGTAATTATTTGTTAATTAGATAATTTAATTATTTAATTAACTAATAATAAATTAATTAATCCATTTAATCTAAAAAACCTAGTCTAACCCCTTACCAAGTCTCCCCTAAATTCACTCCATGCTCCCTAACTCTCTCAATTCTCACGGCTCCCCCTCCCCTTTGTTAGTTATTGTTTGTTTTTTTTTAATTTCTATTTAAATAAAGAATAGCAATTGTATTCTTTACTCAATTTTAAAAGCTCCAAAAAAAAAACTTTCTTTCTTTTTCTCTCTTTTGGCCGTGAGTTTTCAATCACCAAAAGGGTGATTATCTTGGAAATTTTAGCGATTTAAGGTAACTAGACTTTTCCTCTTAGATTTGGGTTAGTTAATTACATAGTTAATTAGGATTAAATCATGAAAATTAAAGGAATTAGTATCATGTTAAGGTTAAGAATTTCGAACCATGTGATGAATTATTACGAAATTTTCTTGATCATTTTATATAGTTTCTTGAAATCTTTAATTGTTTAATAATTATTTGTATGAATTTATTTCTTAATCAAATCTTGTTATTTCTTGATGAATTTTTCATGGGAGTTTCTTTACTGTTTCATTATGAATCATGATTTATTTCGTGGCTAAATTCGTCCTTTAATTGCTTATAATAATTTAATCTTTCAAACCGGTAAAACTGTCCAGATTTAGTTTACGAATTATTCAGGACACTTAATCAATTCGGATGGCTACGAAATTTTAGGTGGAAGTCAGTAATAGTGTTTTACAGCTTGGGCTAAATTTTCGTAATTTTTAAAGTTTGTTTGCTATGGAAGAAAAATCTGAAACTGAGTTCAGCCTAATCTGATTTGCTAGTTATAAAATCACTTAAAAATAGTAAATGACGTTATTTTTGGACGAAATTTATGCACGTTAAACCTTGAACCTAGATCTAGATTCTATTAAAATTTCCAGATTATTCGAGACCTTTTAACGGTGGTTTTTAATTTAATTCTTTAAAAACAGATTGTGTAAAATAGTGTGATTAAATTATTAAAACATGTTATTATTGAATTCTTGGATTTAATCTTGATAATTTAAATATGCCAGAATGCCGTGTGATATCATGTATATAAAGTGTTGATTTTGATCTGGTTCTTGATAACTTTAATGTTTGAAGTATGATTTTTAATTAATATTATTAATTTAAAATTGCTAATTATTGATGATTGTATTTAATTAATTGTGTTAATTTTCGGGATTGCTGACATGGAGTTTTCGAGTGGTATAAAATATGAAAAGTAGGAATTTTATCATGTTTTGAGTAATTTATGTTGCTAATTGTATTTTTATATAATTTATTGAATTAATTATACGATGACTGATGAATTTATTTAATTATTATTGTTGTTACTAAAATGCCGTGTGGTCCTTATGTGATTTGATCAATCTTTGTTTAATTTTTGACTTATAATAATGTTAGAAAGTATTTTAGGAATTATTGTAATTATTATAAGTAAAGGAATTATCAGGGATAAGTGACAATATGAAGGAAAGTAATAATATAACAAAAGGGTAAATTATTATTATTATTATAATTATTATTATTATTTTGTTAGTCATTAAAGAAGTGGATAAGTTGCAATAGAAAGAAAGTATAATAAGATATTAATAGGGAAGGAAAGGAAAAAGAGTAAAAGGATATTGATTTGTTTCGATCTCTGGCTAGGAAAGACTTGGTATTTAAGATGGCCAATATACGTGCCGCACCTCTCTTTCCTGGGACTTCGAACATTTCATTTCCGATTACGGTCACCTAGTACTTCCAAGTATAAGAAAGATAATAAGTTAAGGACGCCCCTGCGATGACGCAAAGGTCATTAATCAGGTTAATAAGTATTAAGGACGCCCCTGCGATGACGCAAAGGTCATTAATCAGGTTAAGTCGTTGCCACTGCCAGACTGCGGTATCTGCGCAGTTCTTGATTCTAGGACATGTAGTCGTCTAGGTAGTTCTCGCAAAGGAGGGCTATTTAGGGGTTATGACCATAGCTTAGTGTTTACATATTCCTCTTTATGTTTTGATGATAACATAAACCTCAAACTTAATTACTAATAAGTATCTTTGAGTTCTTGGAGAATTTTAGATCTTGAAGATAAATAAGCATTGAAGATTCAAGCATGAAGATTCAATCATTTGAAGAAACAAGATGGTGATTCAAGCAAAGGTTCGAATCATGAATCAAAGATGTTGCTGTCAAATTTCTACAGAGAAATCAGAGAAGTTCTTGAAGAGAATTCAGCAAGGAGCATGAGAAGAACTTCAAGTATTCCAACGAATCACTTGATGAAGAGAAGAGAAGCATCCATGAATGTGATAATGAATGTTCTAGGGTAAATGTAAGTATATTAATGCATTTAAGTCTGGTTGGAACTTAGTCGTGTCTGTCAGAGGAACTTTGGGTCATGTTCCTAGAGGAACTTGTGTCGAGTCAGTTGGTTATTTTGGTCCACGACTGTTGTTACTTTTTAGGGTCGGTTTAAACAACCCCTTGACTGTTTTAACTTGCTTAAAATGTTCAAAAGCTGAATGAATTAGTGCACCCTAATTTTAGGAGTAGTTGGTGAGTGTTTTTGAATTAGTTAGTAGTCAAGATTAGTCTCCTTAATTTTAGGACTAGGTTGGTTACTTTTTAATTCTGATTTCTTTTTTTGTTTTATTAGTTTATTTTTGTTATTAAAATTGATTTAAAGTTTAAAAAAAAAAAATCGGAAAAATTAAAAAAAGAAAAAACCGGTCTTTGTTTTTTATTAGGGTTGACTGAGCTAATTTTTAGGAGTAGTTTTTAATTTTTCTTTTCTGATTTTTTGGGTCAATAATTAAGTTAGTGGGTTGTTTAATTAGTGAGTCAAAATTTAGTGGGGTGTGTGAGAGTGGTGGACGTGTGAGTGGTAAGTGTGGGTGGTTAATTAGGCTTTTTCTCCAAGCAATTGATATAACCATTCATTCATATATACACATATAATTCTGACATTTTACACACACAACAAGAGCATACTTTCAGATTTATATTACTTAGAGTTTGTGTCAAGTTCCAAAGTTCCAATCCAGTTTCTTATGTGCATTTCAATATACTAGAGTTATTATTTTGAGTTGTATTTGAGAAAAAGAAAAGAGAAGTGTGTGAGAACTTAGAGAGAACAGAGAAGAAAGAGACGTGAGAAAGAGAAAGGAAAAAGAAAGAGAAAAAGAGAATAGAATTGTAAGTTCCTACAGGAACTCACGAGGTCCGAGAGAAATTTAGGATTGTAATAGTTTACAAGGCCTTTATATAAAAGTGGAGTTTTTCTTCCGTGGGCCAGGAAGTTTTTCTCGTTGAAATTTGTCTCTTGATATTTCGTTTTTCTCAAAGTTCCTTTAGGTTTTTAATTCTGACGAAAATCTGTGCTATAAGTTCCACACAGCAATTCACCCCCCCTCTTGCAGTGTTCCTACAGGAATAACAATTGGTATCAGAGCAGGAACTTAGACCGTTCAAGACACCTTGACGAGAGATCCGGGCAGTATGAACACGTGCGAGAAATTGGAAGAAGGGTACTCATCTCAGAGACCTCCAATGTTTAATGGGAAATTCTATGCATACTGGAAAAATCGGATGGAGATCTATATCAAAGCCGAAAATTATCAGGTATGGAGAGTCGTGGAAGTCGGTGACTATCAGGTACCCAAAACTAATGCAAATAATGAGATAGTCCCTAAGGAAATTTCTGAATATGAACGTGAAGACTTTGAAAAAATGGAAATAAATGGAAAGGCCATAAAATTACTTCATTGTGGTCTTGGACCCCATGAACATAATCGTATTATGGGGTGTAAGAGCGCAAAACAAATTTGGGATTTACTACAGATAACTCACGAAGGTACTAATGAAGTTAAAAGGTCTAAAATTGATTTATTGATTTCTAAATATGAAAGGTTCGAGATGATGCCTAAGGAATCTATTCAAGATATGCTTACTCGTTTCACTAACATCATAAATGAGCTTGTTTCCCTTGGAAGAAAAATACCCATTGATGAACAGGTTAGAAAGATCTTAAGGAGTTTACCACAAGACAATAGATGGAGATCTAAAGTAACAGCACTTATGGAATCAAAGGACATGACGAAGTTCAACATCGAACAATTAGCGGGTTCTTTGCTAACCCATGAACTACATCTGGGAACCAGCGGAGAAGGTTCCAAGAACAAGGGGTTAGCATTGAAGGCAGAAGAAAGTGATACTGAAGAAGATGACGAGACTGCTATGCTCGTTAGAAGATTCAAAAGAGCCTTCAACAGAAACCGAAGTTCCTTCAGGAACTCAGGAAAGAAACTGACGAGTTCCAAAAAGGACTTTGGATGTCACAAGTGCGGCTCCACTGATCACTTCATCAAGGAATGTCCACAATGGGAAAATGAGAAAACAAAGTCCAAAGGGAAGGAATCATTTAAGGAAAAGAAGGATTACAACAAAGAAAAATACTACAAACCTTCGTATTCCAAAAATGATGTTCGAAAAGCGATGATAGCTGCATGGGGTGATTCTGAATCAGAAGAAGAGGTGGAGGAACAGCCTGAAGAGGAAACGGCTCAATTGTGTTTAATGGCAAGATCTGATGTGCCAGAGTTCCCATTGGAACTCGACGAGAAGGTAAGCCTAAATCCTTATTATTTAAATTCTCTGCCTAAACAAAAACTTGTTGATTTAGTTATTGATTTTCATAAAAACTGGATGACTGTTAAGAGAGAAAAGAATGAGTGTGAAAACGCACTCAAAGTTAGTAGGGAACATAGTGATTGGTTTAAGGGTAATAAAGTTGAAACTGAAAATAGATTCTTTGACCTATTTGATAAAAACAATGTTTTAATGACTAAGGTTAAAAATCTTGAAAAAGAATTAAGCCAAACAACAATGGAACTTAATTGCTATAAGTTGATTAATCTTAGTTTGAAATCTGAAAATTCGAATGAAAGTTCCTCCAGGGTTTCTGATATGAAGGAACTCAAGACTGATCTGGAAAAAGTAAAAACTGATAATAAGAAATTGACAGAGGAACTTACTGAAATAAAAAGGGATAAAGATAATCAACGAGAAGTTCCACAATGGATTCTGAATGCCCAAGAAAAGAGGACCGAAGGTCTAGGTTTTAATTACAAACAAAAAGGGGGCAATCATAAAAAATATGTGGAACTTCCAAGCAGCAAAGTCTGTCTGTTCTGCGGGAACTCAGGTCATCTGAAAGACCAGTGTTCCAAGAGGAACAACAGCTTGAATCAGAATCATAGACATGTTAAATGGATTGAAAAAACTTATGATGAGATGTCTACAAAGGAACCCAAGGAAACCTGGGTTCCTCAACCTAACCATTAATTATTCTTGCAGGAACTAGTGAGGGGGAACACCACATGGTACCTCGACATTGGATGTTCCAAGCACATGACCGGAGACAAATCTAACTTTCTCTCACTAGTAGCCTACTCAGGGGGAACTGTGACGTTCGGTGACTGTAACGACCCGACTTTTTGGACTTGTCGATTGACGAAGGAAATCGACATTCAGATCATTACTTAAACAATTTAAACTATAAATGAAATTAATTAATTAAAATTAAGCAACCTATATTAAAATGCTGAACTAAAATCCAAAAGTCAAATAAGGCATATAGTGCCAAAAGTGTTACATGAACTAAGTAAATGTCTTCCCAACAGGCTGGGATTATAAATAAAAACTATAATATTGTCTTATAAGTCTTGGAATAACTAAAATAAATCTAAACTTCATCCACACTCAAACCCATCCAACGGAAGCCCGTTTTATGCTGCTGCATCGTCACCTGAAACTGAGGGGGGGGTCCACCGTCAATGGCGAGTAACTAGGCTGTCCTGCTTAATTGAGGGACCGCTAAACACATAATATCATAGAATATACACATGAAAACACACATAAAACCTAATATAATGTATACAAAATATACGAGATACGTATAAAAGTACGTACAAAAATACGTATACGAATACGTATAAAATACGTATAAAAATACCTGCAGAAATACAGTTAGAAATACGTACAAAATATGTATAAAGGTACGTATACCATACGTATAATTATACCTGCAAAATACGGTTAGGAATACGTACAAATACGAATACAACACAGGTATACATGTACACAAAACATACGATTACAAATACATATATCATTACATCATACGAGTATAAATACGTATAACGTACCGTACAAATACGTACATCAAATCATACACAGCGGAAGACCTATACAATTAATCCCTAACTTATACTATATGGTTTCCATAATTCCGTAATCATATCATATCTTAACATTTCATTTCATCCATACCATATCTTATAAATTCATATCATATCGTTTTCATCTTTCAATGGACCGGTCACTATAACTCGTTGTGGATCCCGTGTTTCACCACAACTTTCCTAGAACATGCCGGGGTGAGCTCGTGTACTCAACCCGTAGTGGATCTCGTGTTTCACCACTAAGCCTAAGCTATGGCCATAACCCCTAAATAGCAGCTCGTGTACTACTACTTAGACGACTACATATCCTAAGACCCAGAATTACTCGGGGGAACTCGTGTGTTCGTCCCATTGAGCAGTGGCTTCGACTTAACCCAATCTGACTACTCGGGTCATCAGGTGGGCGTCCTTATCTTATCTTATATCTTTCAAATCTTATATCTTATCTTATATCGGGAAATACTAGGTGACCGTATTCGGAAATGAACCGTTCGAAGTCCCAGGAAAGAGAGGTGCGGCACGTATATTGGCCACCTTAAATACCAAGTCTTTCCTAGCCAGAGATCGAAACGATTCGTAATCCTCCTACTCTGTTTCCTTTCTTTCCCTATTAATATCTTATTGTACCTTTTATATCTTATCCCTACTGATTCCTAATATTAATAATAATACTAATAATAACCGTAATATTAATAATGTTAATAGTAACATCCGAATACTAATACTAATAATAATAACATTATTATCTACCCTTCTTGTTACAATTTATCCCTGATAATTCCTTTAATTGTAACTGTTATAATTGATTATTCCTAAAAATAATAAGTCAAAATTTAACTAAATTTGACTAAATAAACTGTGTCACTCGACAGTTTCGGATTTTGCAACAATAATTAATTAAATTCGTAAATTACTTTAATTAATTATTTAACCACTAAAATTACTTAGAATATGATAAAAATTCTATTTTTCTTAATCTTGTCCACTCGACATTTTCCACTCAAGAACACAAATTTTGTCAATTAATTTAAATACTTTCAATCAACAAGATTAAATAAATTAACTAAACAATAATAGTAAAAATCATATTTTTAACATAAAATCATCAAGATTGAATACAAAACAAGATCAAAGTTCATCTTTCTATTCCTATTTCACTCGACATATTCAAAGCATAAACAAGAACAAGGTTTATTTCAAGGATTCAAATTAACATGATGTAATTAAAGATTAACATAAAGATTAAATTAAAGATTAACAATAATAAATCAAGAATCATCAAGATACATCATAAAAATCATATTTTTAGTTCCCTTTTAATACTAGGTTACTCGAAAAATTCAAGAAATTAATAATAACATATTTTAATAATTCAATTACCCTATTTTACACAATCTGATTTTTTAAAGAATTAAATTAAGAACGACCATCTAAAGGTCTCTAATAATCTGGAAATTTTTATGGGAGCTAAATACAGGTTCAAAGTTTAATGTGCATAAATTTCGTTTAAAAATAACACCATTTACTAATTTTAAGTGATTTTATAATTAACAGATCAGATTAGAAAGAATTCAGTTTGAGATTTTTCTGTCATAGCAAACGAAATTTAAAAATTACGAAAATTTAACACAAGCTGTAAAACACTATTACTGACTTCCACCTAAAATTTCATAGTCATCCGAATTGATTAAGTGTCTTGAATAATTCGTAAACTAAAACTGGACAGTTTTATCGGTTTGAAAGATTAAATTATTATAAGCAATAAAAGGACGAATTTTGCCACGAAATAAATTATCATTCATAATCAAACAGTAAAAAAAACTTCCACGAAAAATTCATCAAGAAATAACAAGATTTGATTAATAAATAAATTCATACAAGTAATTATTCAACAATTAAAGATTTCAAGAAACTATATAAAATAATCAAGAAAATTTCATAATAATTCATAATGATTACATATTATCATCAAGAAAAATTGCATAATATCCTATCATATGATTCGAAATTCCTAGGTGAACATGATACTAATTCTTAGCAATTTTCATGATTTTAATCCTGATTAACTATGTGTAAAGATTGTTCCAAAATTAATCAGGATTGCGAAGTTACCTGATTCGCTAAATTATCCAACAAAAATCACCCTTTTGGTGATGATACTTCACGGCACAAAGAAGAACAAAAAGAGAGAATTTTTCTTTAGGGTTTTGAGTTTAAGCAAGCAAAGAAAATAAAATAAACTTGCCAAGCCTATATTTATAGGAAAAGAAAGAAAGAAGACAACCCTAATGAAATAAGAGGGGGGTGCCGTGAGGAGAGACTAGAATAGGGGGAGAGTTGAGAAAATTTAGGTTGACTAACAAAATTTGTTAGGTTAGATTTGAATGGGTTTTAATAAATTAAATTAAATAATAATTTAATTAATTAAACAACTCAATTATTAAATAAATCAAAAGAATTAAAATGGACCCAATTAACACTATAGGGGCCGGCCAAGGAGAGAAAGAAAAGAAAGATTGGGTCTTTGGCCCAATGTTGAGGAAAAAGTTTGGACTAAAAATGTAAACAGTCCAAATTAAATGGCCTATTTGGACTTAGAATTTAATAAACAACATTAATAACCGCGAAATTTTCTGGCCCCAAATTTCGGGTTATTACAGTCACCCCTCCTTAAATAAATTTCGACCTCGAAATTTACTTAACGGAGCTCAACAGAAACACAGCAAACAAACACACAAAAGCAAAACAAAAGCAGCCAAAAGAAGAAAAACAACTGCGTACCTACTTCGAACAGCTCGGGATACTTATCCCTCATCGAAGCCTCGTCTCCCAGGTAGCCTCTTCGAACTTCTGGCTACGCCACAAAACCTTAACCAAAGGCACCACCTTGCGACGCAACAACCGATCCTGGCGATCCAAAATCTGAACCGGCCTTTCTGGCACGTGAGACATCGTGCAACCTGGTCGCTGATGCTCGATCTTGACTTTCTGGCACGTGAGACATCGTGCAACAAACTCTGTGACCTCTTGCTTCATCCTCGGCCACCAGAAGTATTCTCTCAGGTCCTTATAGAGTTTCCCGCCACCTGGATGCACCGAATAGG
The DNA here is from genome assembly GCA_951394345.1 of Salicornia ramosissima. Lineage (NCBI taxonomy): Eukaryota > Viridiplantae > Streptophyta > Magnoliopsida > Caryophyllales > Amaranthaceae > Salicornia > Salicornia ramosissima. The sequence goes on from OX596239.1 coordinate 25,558,376, forward strand.
GAGTATTGTGGGCCTCTTCCATGATCCGGTTTCTCAGATTCGAATTCCGGGGCACACACCACCTGTTACGGAGCAAAAGATTAGTTTCCACAAGGCGAAAAATAGTTCATTATGACATTAACTCCATTACCTGTTACGGAACCTCATACTACCATCTGATTCAATCGTGAAGTCTTCTGCCTTGCCTTGAAGTTTAGCTTCACGAATCTTCTCGAGTTGCGGGTCTTCCTTCTGTTTTTCCCGTAACTCCTGATACAAACTGGGCTCGACACTCATAGCACTCAGATACACTCGGGTGCTACCTGGCATAAGCATCTCAATCTCCATCCTGCGAAGGTCGGAACAGATTTCCTTAGGTACAACCGCCACTCTGTTGCATGAATGACGATCCTTACGGCTAAGGGCATCAGCTACTTTATTAGCTTTTCCTTCGCAATAATCAACCGAGAGGTCGTAGTCTTTGATTAACTCGAGCCACCGTCGCTGTCTCATGTTGAGTTCCCTCTGAGTGAAGATGTACTTCAGACTCTTATGGTCGGTGAACAACTTGCAAGACACTCCATAGAGAAAATGTCGCCAATTTTCAAAGTGAACACCACCGCTGCCAACTCTAAGTCGTGAGTAGGATAGTTCTGCTCATGAACCTTAAAGTCCTGTTGATTATATAACATGCCGCGTTAACATGATTCTATTGATTATATAACATGCCGTGTTAACGGCCTCAGCCCAGAAGTTCCTAGGTAATCCACTTGCAATGAGCATTGTTCTTGCCATGTCTTCTAAAGTCCTGTTTTTTCTCTCCACAACACCATTTTGTTGTGGTGTCCTTGGAGCGGAGAAGTTATGATCCATGCCATTTTCCCTGCAAAACTCATCAAACTTTTGATTTTCAAATTCAGTTCCATGGTCAGATCGTAAGTGAATTAGTTGATAACCACTCGACTTTTGTATCTTCTTAGCAAAACAAACAAATTCTTCAAAAGTCTCATCTTTGTTATGAAGAAACATTGTCCAAGTAAATCTTGAGTAATCATCAACTATGACTAAGACATACAATTTTCCACTTCTACTTTAAGGTTGCATATGAGAAGAACTATGACTTATATTGTTGAATAGTTGCATATGAGAAGAATCAAGGATAGTTAAAACAAAATTAATGAAGGTGTGTAAGAAAATAATGTTAGGGAGATGAGTTGTTTATTAGCTTTAATTCTTTGGGATTTGTATATGTTTAGCTAGATATGAGAAGAGTGAAGATACGAATATTACAAATGTTATTTGTGCATTTTAGGAGATTTTGAGGTGAGATAATAGGAACATGTAATTTTTTTTAACTGTTTTTACTTCTGATATGTTTGTGAGTCTACATTTAAATATAAAATTGACGAATGGTGACGTGAAGGTTTGATGAAAGGTTTTATTTTAGGTTAAATTGCTTAATAATAGTAAAGGTTGTTATTTGAGGATATGAATACATATAATAAGAGATGAAGAATGTAAATTTGAGTTGTCAACATAATTTATGAAGAGGAATTCTATATGATCATTTGGGAATTATTTGATGAAAAGTAAGTTTATATATAATATTACCATTGATGATAGAAGCCATTGTCGGATTTGAAGTTTTATGAGTGTTTTGCATTTGAGGATATGGTATTTAACGGAAGAAAAAAAAATGAAAAAATGAATGATATAGATGCGAGAAAAAAAAGAGTTTGGGTATATATATATAATTTAATGATTATTGGATGAATATGGTTCATTTCGGTGCTTTTTAATTATACGGATGTGTGAATTTGTGTTTATTAAGGAGATTTTAACAATTAATGATTTTTATTGAGGATGGATAAGATAACACAATGAAAACTTTATGGCCGAGGGAAGAGACAAATTTCGTATTTGGGAATATGAAGTCTGTAGGGTATGGATTAACTCATATACGGATTTAGGGATCTAATTGGAGGTTGGAATAAATATTTTAGGATATGATTGTTTTGCCAATAAATTTTAAAAGGATGCAGTTTGTTTTCAAAAATAAACAAAATCGTTTTATGGTGTGAGTTACGGGGGCGTAACTCATTTTTAAGAGGGGTAGAGTGCAATAAATTTCGCTTCTTTCTTTTATGGTTATGTCATAAAATAACAATGTTTTTACAAAGGTCGTAGTAACTCTTATGTGAATTAATGCAACTTTGTTGCAAGGTCTCTGCAAGTTTGCAAGGTAGCACAAATTTTGTGCATTGGAAAAGTCAATTAACGTTACAAATCTAGCGATAGAGTCAAAGATGTTATTATAAGTTAAGATTTTGAACATAAATTTGTTCATTTCAAGGATATTTCGCACTCCTTTTGAGGTTTTTTTTAATATTTTGTTAATTATGAGTAGAGTTTGCATAGGCAACATGGTTACGATGATTTTGTGGGCACAAATATGTGCATAGTTAGAGTTAAGTAGTATTGCAATTTCCAGCAGTAGGATAAAAATGTTCACCTCTAATTAAAATGTTAATTTAAGGTTTTCCAAAGTTTCGGGATGAAACTTCTTTTAAGGGGGGTAGACTGTAATACCCTATATTTTTGTACATTTATATATTTATTTTATACGTATTTTATACACCTATACACATGTTTTATACGCCTAAATGAATATTTTATATGCTTTACGAATTAGAATTAATAAAATGTTTTAAAGTAAATATTTACGAAAATATTATTAATTGAATATTTAAATAATTTCTTTATATTTACAAAAGAATTTTATAAGATCATATTTGAAAGTTATATTAAAGGTTTTAATTATGTATTTTTGGCGCCGTTTATAAAATTAAATATTCCCATTTGAAAAAGGTAAAAGTTTTTACGCCTATTGTTGTAAGCTCAACCTAGTAGGAAACCCAAATTGGATCTAAGATATATATATATCTGTAGGCCATAGGGTAAACCAAAACAGGTCAAAAACCCTAAATTAGAAAAAAAAAATTAAATAAATAAAATAAAATATTACCTTTGTCGGCCCTCTTGGAATATTCAAGGCCAAGGGGTTTGCTTTCAATTAAGGCCCAATTATCTAATTATTATATCTATATCTAAAAATCTAATTTTTATTAAATATCCAATTTTATGATCATAACAACCTCTCCTACTTTCCCTCAACTTCCTCCCTCTTTTTCTCATATCTCACGGCCCTCACTCTCTCTCTTTAAAATTCTACTCTTGTTATCTTATAAATACATAAGTGAACAAACTCCTAAATCCTCAAAAATCTTAATCCATTAAGAATTCCAAGATGTTGGTAGAGTTTCTTGTGCTTGTGTGTATGCCATGGGTGCCGTATAGAAAAAGGGCCAAAGTTTGGTTTTTGTCATTGCAATTCAAGGTAAATAGATTTACCACTTAGATTTAGGATGATTAATTTGCATAATTTGATAGAATAGGATGTTGATTGTAGAATATTGATCATGAAATTGCTTGCCTTTATTTCGAACCATGAGTGTGATGATATGAATATGTTCTTGATGTTTTCTTGGATGGTTTACATGTTATGTTATGATTTAGTTAGTTAATTATTGTTTATTTCATAATCTATGATCTTAAATTGTATGTTTTGATGTAAAGAATTGCATAAAAATCATTGATTTGCTCCTTGACCACTTGTCATTTACGTGTATCAAAAAAGAATTGATTTTTATTATGTTCTTGATGAATTCTTATGATTCCATATAAATCTTTAAAGTTTAGTTCTTTTAATTCATGATTTATGATTCGAATTTGCATGCTTCTTTAATATTAATTATAGAATAATTATCACTTTTGTTTTCTTGAATTTTCGAGTTAAATGAATAAGAAAGTATGGATTTTTATTAAGTTCTTGAATTGATCTTTAATTTTCAAACATGATTGTATGATTAAATTATGTTTAGAATCCTAATCTTGAATTAATATTGTATCATGATCTTTCCTTGAAATTGCCGTGAATCCCATGATGATTTTGGAGTTAAAGTTTCAATTTTTATTATTGGATTAAGTGCAAAATCAAATCTTTATTATGAAAGTTTATTTGCATGATCGTTTTAAGTTATAATTTATAGTTGCATGATGATTTCTTGTTGAACTTGCATGATCTCTTGTTGCTTTATTTTTCGCGCATGGCCGAGTGTTTCTTATGATTAAAGGTTGGATTTTTATTTCTTATTTGTGTTGCTAAGCATGATTACATGATGATTACATGAATACAGATGATTTATTACATGGCTTTGAGTATTATCTGAACTATTTACGTGGTTGAGTCAATTACGGCCTTGCATGGGTCCGAATGATATGTTTCATGAATACTTATCATTCGTCTCTGAAGCAGTATATTTTATGTTAGCAATTTACATGTTTAGATTTAAGTAAGAGTCTGCTTATGTGTTATAGACTTCGGTCGTAGCGAATATGTGTTATCGACTTCGGTCGTGGCGATTATGTGTTATCGACTTTGGTCATGACGATTATGTGTTATCGACTTCGGTCGTGGCGATTATGTGTTATCGACTTCGGTTGTGGCGATTGATTGTTTAGATTACGGTTGAGTTGATTGCATGATTAGATTTCGGTTGAGTCGGTTGGTTGTTTATAATTTGATTGAGTCGACGTATGAATAGCAATTTCAGTCAAACATTGTTAAGCATGAATTGGTAATGACATTATGAATGATTTTATGTCTTTTGTTATAAAGTCTTCAGCTGTGTCTTTGATGATTTGATTGAAGAATGATTGGTTGATGCACTACAAGAAAATTGATTTTTGGCAACAAAAGAATTCGTTGCTAAAAATATCTTTAGCAACAACTTCTTATTTTTGGCAACAATTTAGCTTTGTTATGGGAGATCCCGTTGCTAAAGGTATTTGCAACGAAAATCTCTTGTTGCCAAAAATGTGTTATTTGCAACAAAACTTTTGTTGCGAAAAATAGCTTGTTGCAATAACTCAGTTCAATCCCTGTACCTGAAGCTTATTTTTTGCAACAAAATTTTTCGTTACTAAAAATAAAAAATTTCAGCAACAATACACTTTGTTGTTAAAAAACATCTTCTGCCACAACATATTCGTTGCAAACGACTACATGGATAACATTATGACAAACGTGAGTCATTATTTTTCTGCAACAAAATTGGTTGTTACCGATAATAACTGATTTATAGCAACAACTAATTGCGTTGACAAAAATTAATGTACCATGATTTTTTTTTTTTTTTTTGTTATATATCGTAATACCATATTGTAAATTTGGGATGTTCTAATAATATACAATTAAAAACAAAAATCCATTTGATATAAACACTCATTAAAAAATAGCCATAATACATTGGCTTGATTCATATATTCATAATGTATCCAAAAGTGTATTACATAGCTTTCTAACAAAATATACCAAGAGATAACATGAACCATTTCTTGTCCAAAAAATTAGGCCATATACCAAATTTTTGCCTCAAGGGTCGTACATTAAATTGCTAGATAAACTTGTTAGCTCCACATGCTATCTTCTTTCCCCAAAAGCATGAACTTCTCTTGATATTATATTCTTCATTGTTCATCATCATCATAACCAAAATTCAACCTAAAGATCAAAAAAAGGAAACATGTTTATAATCATAAAAGCCTTTAAAGACCATCGTCCCCCTTTCTAGGGGTAATAAACAACTATATCCCAGCATCCTAAAAAAATCTACAATCAGAAACTAAAAGTTACTTACATGTATCTCTTTGGAGCGCCCATCATTAACCCACTTCAGCACCCCTTCACCATCTAAATTAGTATGCTTAGCTAGCCAAACAATATCAGGATCAAGCAACACATTACCATTGCTCTCAGTCTACACAAGCATTTCTTTGTATTAGAATAATACGAAATAAAAAAAGGCAGCGAGGAAACTTTACCAGCATATTATTGTAAAAAGAGATAATAATTAGCATGCAAGAACTAGTCAGCGAGGAAACTTTACCAATATATGCTCCACTTCTGCAAAAGATAAGTTTCAGGTGGTGTGTTTAGTCCACTTGTCAGACAATCGATTCTTGCTATTTTTTTTTGTTTTGCATGTTTTATGCTAAAATGAAGCCAAATATATTATATATACATAAAAGTATCAAATTACATTATAATTCATGTTTTTGAAGTTTATTCATGTCCTACAATATTCATGTAAGAATTTTACATCTTATTTGTATGATTTTGGGCAAAACTATGGCGTTTTGGAACAAAAATGAGCCAAATAGCTCATTTTAGCTTAGTTTTAGGTGTTTTTGCACCCATTTTCGCACCAATCAATCTAATTCATGTTTTTAAAGTTTATTCATGTCCTATAATATTCATTTGAGCATTCTACTTCTAATTTGTATGATTTTGGGCAAAGATAGGGTGTTTTGAAATGAAAACGAGCCAAATAGCTCATTTGGGTTAGTTTTGGGAGTTTTTGCTCTCATGTTCGCACTAATCAATCTAATGAATGTTTTTAAAGTTTATTCATATACTATAATATTCATATAAGCATTCTAAATCTTATTTGTATGATTATGGTCAAGGCTATGGCGTTTTAGAACGAAAACGAGCCAAATAGCTCATTTTGGATTACTTTTGCTCCCATCTTCACACTAATCAATATAATTCATGTTTTTAAAGTTTATTCATGTCCTATAATATACATGTAAGCATTCTACATCTTATTTATATGATTTTGGGCAAAGCTAGGGTGTTTTGGAATGAAAATGAGCTAAATAGCTCATTTTGGGTATTTTTGCTCCCATCTTCGCACTAATCAATCTAACGAATTTTTTAAAGTTTATTCATGTACAATAATATTCATGTAAGCATTCTAAATCTTATTTGTATGATTTTGGGCAAAGCTAGGGCGTTTTGGAACGAAAACGAGCGAAATAGCTCATTTTGGGTTAGTTTTGGGTGTTTTTGCTCCCATCTTCGCACCAATTAATCTAATTCAAGTTTTAATGTTTATTCATATCCTATAATATTCATTTAAGCATTCTGCTTCTTATGTGTATGATTTTGGGCAAAGATAGGGCGTTTTGGAATGAAAACGAGCCAAATAACTCATTTTGGGTTAGTTTTGGGAGTCTATGCTCCCATCTACACACTAATCAATCTAATGAATGTTTTTAATGTTTATTCATGTACTATAATATTCATGTAAGAATTCTAAATCTTATTTGTATGATTTTGGGCAAAGTTAGGGAGTTTTGGAATGAAAACTATCCAGTGTCCTCATGTCGGGAACCTCATGCTCCTAACAAAGTAAACATCCTCAAAATATCGTCTCAATCCTATATCTAATCCTAAAAAACTAAGCAAACCAAGAAATAAAAGGGGAGTTGGAAAGAACTCACCAAGGCAAGCCTAGAAGGGATCAATGTTACCATATGAATCCAAGTGATTTTTATGTATATAATGTCATCTAACCAAGTACCTGCAAGAGTTACACTTCCACAAACTCCACAAAATAATTAGCAAACCCAAAAGAAATACAAAAGTCAACCATCGATATAATTATTTTTAGCTCATTAAGTTAAAATTGCTCTCATTTCAAGATTATAAGCTGCAAATACTAAAATTTTTGACAAGTAACTAAATGAAAGCATAACAAATTATGATCAACACAAACCAAACCACTTAATTCATGAAGATTAGAGATAAGCAAAAAAACTTAATAAATCCATATTAAACTGAAAATTCATGAAGATTACCTCCTAGTCATTTTATTTCCTATCTTGATGGATGATAAGGCTTGAGATATAGGAGCAGAACATCGTCCAAAGCAGAGGTATAGTGGGTAGATGCAGCAACAAAAGAACATAGCAGCCTAAAAAGCTAGCTCAACCACATTCCATGAAACAAAATCCATATTAAACTGAAAATTGCTGGGTTTTGCACATAAGAACCTAATAGCCATGCTATGCTACAACCAGAATGCAATACCATAGAGCTGCGAAAAAACCCAAGCATCCCATCAGCGAAACAGCCCACAAAACCTATCCCTAAATACCGTAACTACCCAACACCACCCTCTACATTATTTCTTTGTATTTCTAGGCTATAGGATGGAAAAGCATGGGTGATAGGAGTAACTTATAGTGCAGGTGCAGCGAGAAGGAGGCCCAACACCCTTAGAGAGCAAGTGTACTTCGTTGCTCTCAAATCGCCCATAGCAACAAGCCCAAAAGTAGCAAATTCGAGCTCCAAGGTAAACCCTAGCCTCGAGTGCCACCAAATCGCCATTTCTAGCCGTGTCCTATTGCTCAGATGTCCATGAATAGAGCCTAGGGTTTGAAGGAAAACAGAATCACGATTCTCCTAGTTAATTCGTTGTTATTTCACTCAAAATTCGCTGGGTAAACAAACCTGCTGCACCTGGTTGTTTCTGGTTACTGCTCCGGTTCGCCTGGTTGCTGCCGGTGGCCGTCGACCGCCAGTGAACAGAGAGGGAGGGTTTTTTTTTGTGGTGTGCGAGTTTTGGCCCTCGACCGCCAGTGAACAGAGAGAAATTAAGTATTGCGCTAGGGTTTTTGCATGGTGCACGAGTCAATGCGCTGGACGTCGCCGCCGGGTCGCCGTCGAATGGCAGTCAACAGTGGTGAGAGAAAGGAATGGTGGTGCGCAGGTAGAATAAGAACTTCAAAGGGTTTTTGGGTAGAATGTCGAGCAAGTGTTTTTGGCTGGTGAGAGAGAGGAAATGTAGAGCAATTGAAATAAGGGTGGGTAGAATTCATTTTTATTTTAGTTTTTAAGTTTTTTTTTTTTGCAACAAAATTTTTTGTTGGTAAAAAAAAGATTTTAGCTAACAATGTAACCTTGTTATTACAAATAATTCTATATATAGTCACAAAATTTTTGTTGCCAAAGCTATGCCTATTTTTGTATAGGAAAAGTGAAAAGTTATTAATAACAACAAAAGTTTTGTTGCTAACAAAAGTTTTTAGGTAACAATTTAACCTTGTTATGATAAATAATTCCATATATAGTCACAAAACTTTTGTTGCCAAAGCTATGCCTTTGTGGAGGGAAAGTGAAAAGTTATTAATAGCAACAAAATTTTTTAGGTAACAATTTAACCTTGTTATTATAAATAATTCTATATATAGTCATAAAACTTTTGTTGCCACAACTATGCCTATTTTTCAAGAGGAAAAGTGAAAAGTTATTAATAGCAACAAAATTTTTTGTTGCTAAAAAAAAAAATTTTTAGGTAACAATTTAACCTTGTTATGATAAATAATTCTATATATAGTCACAAAACTTTTGTTGCCAAAGCTATGCCTATTATTCAAACATACCCACCCTTGATGAATTTGTGGAGGGAAAGTGAAAAATTATTAATAGCAACAATCTTTTGCAACAACATATTTTTTTTGTTGCGAAAAAGCATTTTTTGTAACGAAATTAAATGTTGTTGCCAAAAATTTGTTGCCAATAATTAATTTTCTTGTAGTGATGTTTTCCGCTGTGTGATTCTGATTTATGAGTTGAATTGTTATGATTGTTAGAATCCCCTGTTATCATGATTATTATGCTATGATTGCTCTGTTCTCTCTTATTATGTATTTTATGGTTCCACTTCTAAGTGGAACAGCCTAGTTACTCCCCACTGATTTTGGACCGCATTTTAGGTGATGAAGCTAAAGTTTGAGTGCGCAGTGGAAGCGTAGTTTGGGTTGAGTGTAGTAGCGAGATTAGCTTTAGCTTGTCAACCTTTTAGTCTTTTGTTTCAGTATTTCTTTGTTTTTCGCCCAGCTTGTAGGGCTATGATTTCCTTTTAATGTTCGGTTTAGACTGTTTTTCCCTTATTAGTTGTTTAGTGGATTCCATTTATTTCTTTTCCATTAATAAAAGTTAGACTTTGAACTCAAAGTAGTGGTTTAACTATTAGTTATTAACTTGGTAACGAATCGGTTTGTCGATGATTACGAGATCAACAATGTACGAAAATTCGGGTCGTTACATTAATATTATGGACAAGGAAGGTACTCGTGACCACATCTGGCTGAGCATCTGCCTCCTCCTGAGTCATGCAGAAAACTCTGTTCTTCACCGGTGCTTGGTTGTTTGTTGCAGCTGGTCGCTTCTGAGGACAGAACAACGATTTATGACCCTCCTGACCGCATTTAAAGAACACGATCGGAGACCCATCACACCTCTTACCCGGGTGATAGTCCTTCTTGCAACCTTGATAGATTCTTGGGCCTTGACCAGGAGCTGGTCGAGCACTCTGCTGAGGCTTCTGAGTAGGTTCATACCGAGGCTTCTTCGCTGGTGTTGGCGTAGGAACCGAAGACGCCCTCTTTCTGGCTGCTTCTTCCTCGGTAATTGAGGCGTGAATCTCCTGAGCCACTTCATATGCCCTTTGGAACGATGATGCTTCACTGCTAATCACATGAACCCGAATGTGAGGATCCATCTTCTTTATGTACCTCTTTACTCTCTCGGCTTCAGAAGGAATGACTGCAGTGGCAAACCGAGACAACTCTGTGAATCTGTTTGTGTAAGCTTGTACGGACATGCTCCCTTGAGTGAGAGTCAAGAACTCCTCTTGCTTCTACCATCTCAACTCGTCTGGGTAGAACCGTTCTTATATCTTCTCGGTGAAGTCTTGCCAGTTCATAGCCAACTCTGTCTCAGGGTTAGCCCTCATGGTACTCCACCAATTGTCAGCCTCACCTGTTAAGTAGCAGGTCGCTATAGGAATCCTTTCACGTTCAGGACAGGCTAAGGAGTCGAAAAGCTTCCACATTTCTCAAATCCAATTCTCGAGAACAGTCGGTTCTACTACCCTATCGTAAACTGGAGGCCATAGACGTGCGATCCGATCAAACGAAGACTGATTACCCGAAGGCTGGACACTCTTCTGAGCCAAAGTGAGGATAGCATCCTCTAGGGCTCAGCGTCTAAAGCGGGAGTTACGTTCAGGAGTCGACATGCTACATCAAAATAACTTGGTTAGTAAAAACACACATACTACACGTCGAGAAAAGCTTGGAAGAAGACAAAATATCCTATCCCAGGCTTCTACCCATGGCTTCCCTCGCTAAGGTTTTCCATTTTAGGCTAAGTTGCACTCATGAATCATAAAGCACTCATCTTACTAGCTACTTATGAAGAAGTAACTTTAGGGTCTTAACCTATGCTTTGGTACTAACTGTAATGACCCGACTTTTATAAGATGTCGATTTACAAGGGAAATCGACAAATGGATCATCACCAAAACAAATTATACTAAACAATTTATTCCAAAAGTCATTTTATTATTATTATCAACTAATGGAAGGTTCCAAAAAGAGACATAATCCAAACTTAATGAAGAAAGTACTAAACTAATCGACTAAACCCAACAAGTTGGGTAAATCATTAAAGCAACAAACTAAAAAATAAAGTAAAGATCGGGTTTCCTCTAGGTTTCTTGCACGCAACACACATCATGACCCATACGTAAGCTCAATCATGCTTCAGCATCATCACCTGAAATGGGGGGGTGGGGCACCGTCAGTGGCGAGTAACTATGCTGTCCCACATAAATGTGGAACCATAAATCATATAATAAGATAGAATCAAGGCAAATCACACGACATACATAAATATTCAACAAATATCGTACAAAAATATCATAAATCAGACATACGCAGCGGAAGACTCATAATATGCATAAAATATAATAAAGCACAAGATATAACATAAACAACGTCCCGATGATTACTTATCTTTTCGTATTATTACCCAAATTCCATATTTAATTCATCTTTCATAATCCATGGATCGATCATTATAGCTCGTAAGGATGCCCGTGTACATCCCCACTTTCCTAAAATCCGCCGGGTAGAATACGTGTGTTCTACCCGTGTAGAACCCATATGGCCAAACAGACGTCCATTTCTTAACTTATAAACATTATCTTATCTTATCACCATGGTCACCGTAAGACCAATAATATTAAATAAATCAAAGAATCACCAAAAACCTAATTAATTATTCAAAACAAGATCAAAATTACTCCTTTTTAAAATAATACCATTCGACCAACTCAATATATAAATCCAAAAATTCATACTTTGAATATTAATTACAATTTCCACAATTTAATCATTAAAACAATTAAATTAATTCTAAAATCATAAAATATCAATTAATCATACAATTATAACTCAACATGGATAAAAAATTATCCCTTTACATCATTGAAACATTCGGCCATCATGGTTATAACAAGATCAAGATTAATTTTCAAGATTTTACTTAATTAAAGTCATTAAATCATAATATTACTTTTAAACCATAAATTAATTAATAAATCATGATCAAGATTTTAATATGAACATAATTCAACAAGAAAGATTAAAACTCTAGTTTCGTTTTGAAATTGGGATCACTCGACATTTTCAAGAATATGAGCAAAAATTATGAATTTTAATTCAAGACTGTAATTAGACAATTAATTAAATCGTGAAGCATATTTTAATCATGAAATCAACATAAAAATACAATAAAAATTCATGCTTTTATCATACTTATGGTTCGAAAATATCATAATAATTTATCAACAATAACCTTACAAACATCGAATTACAACATGCAAATAAATAATATAATTCATGGTTTAAATCATAATTCTACAATTAAATTACATAAAATCACTCAAGAACATCAAGATTCAACCAAGAACACATCAAAAAATCATGCATAAACATCTAGTATGGTTCGAAAATTCAAGGCAATATTCAAGATTAAATTCTACAATTATCTTTTAACTCTAATCTTATTATATGATGAATAAACCATACTTAAGAGGGTTAGTCTAGTTACCTTGAACTAGATTAAAATCACAAGAGAAAATTCTCTTGCTTGGTACGAAATACACGACACACACACACAAAATGTTGTTTTGGTTTTTGAAAAGTTGAATGTGTTTAGAGAGTAAAAGGGTTGATGTGTCCAGTTTGTACGAGTTATTTAACTTCTTTTTAGTTCCTTTATGTAATTAGTTTAGCATAAGATTGCACATTTTGTTACTTTTGAGTTTAAACGAGAGTTTGGCTTGAAATGTAAAGTTGTAGTGTAATTTACAGTTTTTAATGCTTTTTAGGATAAGTGTAGTTTGTAGTTGCGGTTTGGTTTTATGTGTTCTTGTAGTCTTGAGCTACAAAACATCACTAGGAGCATTTTTGGAGTCATTGATCATGCGCCAAGCACACTTAAAGAAATCATTAAGCATTAGAGGGAAAGAAAAGCTTTATTGTGAACCATCAAATGCAGTAAGTCCAACTTCAAATGGAAATATATCCCAATCTACTCATTGGATTTATGTGATTCAAATTTGAGGTTGTAGCTCTCTTCAAGAGCTTTCCAACGGTAGGTCATAAGCCTTATTTCGTTAAGGAACAAGAGAGTTATAGCTATTTTAGTCTGAGCTGCGCAGACAATCTACATGGGCGCGCCCAGCGCCCCCATCACAGTATCCCTCCAAGGAATGGCGCGACCCGCGCCTATGGGGCGCTGATCGGGGCTTAGGGGTCGTTAGTTCCTAATCCGGTCAAAAATAATTACCCTAGGCTAACCTAACAAGTAGTATAGGAAAGTAAGGGGTCGAACCACAAGAAACTAGCGGATTACTTAGTCAAGTTATTGAGTGAAAAGGGGGTTTTTAATAAAGAGGAGAGGTGATTAAACTACTTTAAATAATTAAATCTAATTAAACAAATTAAATTAAAATGAAGTAAAATCAAAGATTAAAGAGCACTAGGGAAAAGGGGGAAAACACGATATTCCAAAAATTAAGCACGAAGTAACCACATAACAAGCATAAAATCAATTGTTTCTAGCAAGGAGATTAGTTAATGCAAGTGGGCTTAGATTTCTCAGCCGACCCACTTACATAACATCTCAATCTAGACCAAACCAAACACCATGGATCGAATCGCTCGGTAGACTAGATCTCTCATTCTCTACCTCGCTCACAATCCGGTTCGAAATACCCTAGACCTTTTCTAACATATTGTCTCTAACCTCATGCTTAGATTTCTCAACCACACTTGGTTAGTCCAATATTCTATCCTAGAAGTTGGCCAAACTCCTAATCTAGCATTTTAATCCATGTTAGAAAACAAGCATCAACAAATAATTTCATACCAAACTAACAATTACTCCATGTTCAATAATCAAAATACCATCATTTTCCCCCTCCCCTAGCTAGAAATCTAGCCTAGGAGAGGGATGTTCATACTAACAAAAGCCATAAATAGACCAAACATGATAGAAGAAGTAGAGAAACTAATAAACATGGAAAATAACAACTAGACTTGCAAATACTAATTCAAAGATTTAAACTTAAAATCTCAAAAACAATGAATAAGAAACTATAGCTAATGATAAATAATAACTCAACAAATAATGACATACAAATGATGAACAAATAACAAAGAAAGAAAGATTGAGAGATATTACCAAACTAGAAGATTAAATAAATAGATTGATTGCAAATGGAGAAGAGAGTGTTGAAGATTACAAGCTAAAAGTATCAAAACTCTAGTGTTTCTCTCTCTAAAATTTCTGAAAAATATGCTAAGTGTAATGATAATTTCGTGCCCCCCCTAAACCTAGAAGAGTTGGGGTATTTATATATTACATGAGAGAGAACAAATGGACGCGCTGAAACTGGGCCAAGGGAGCGGACGCTCCAGGGGTTGGAGCGGACGCTTCATGCAAGGGGAGCGGACGCTCCATGGGTTGGAGCGGACGCTCCATGCATGGGCGAGCGGACGCTCCATGGGTTGGAGCGGGCGCTCCATGCATGGAGAGCGGACGCTCCATGGGTTGGAGCGGACGCTCTGGCCTTTGCTAGCAGCCAATGCCTTCTGATCATGGGCCGAGCGTCCGCTCTAAATTAGAGAGCGTCCGCTCTGACATGTCAGAGCGTCCGCTCTCATATTTAGAGCGTCCGCTCTGAGAAGACTGCGCAAAGAGCTGATCTTGTAAGGCTCATAACTTTTGATGTAGATCTCTGATTGGAGCGTGTAATATACCGTTGGAAAGCTCTTGAACTCTAGTTTCCAACACAATAGGCCCCGCATCCAAAAGATTTCCAGAAAAGAATTTATGCCCAAAATAGTGGAGGATGGTCAAAACCGGCTTCGAATCCTCTGGCGTGGACCTAAAACAACTCATGTTAAATATCAAAGCACTTGTATTCCCATTTCCTCTCAAAAATGCATAGAAAATACCCAAAAATGAAACGAGACCCAAATCTTGGTAACATGTAACGAGCGGAGGAAAAACCAATTAAAAATGCACAAATATGGGCAAAACAAAGAATAAAAAGGATGAAAAATGACCTATAAGATGGTGCACAAATGCACCGATCAGGCGCTGCCAGCGCCCATGTTACAGTAGTACTTCCAAGGAAGGGAGCGCCCCGCGCCTTTGAGGGCGCTGCCAGCGCCCATCTGCTCTGTTCTGCACGCGGCTTCATCCACTTGATTTCTAGGTTATAATTTAGTTTAGTATAAATAGAAAAGTGGTTTTTCATTGTAGAAGGATCTAGGTTTTCATTTTCATTAACTTTCTTAGCTTAAAGTCTCTCTAGTTTCTCCTTAGATTACATCAAAACTATTAAATCTTTAGTTTGTAATTTTGATCTTTTATCATGGAATCAATGAAGAATCTTTGTTCATCAATGGAAATGGTAGCTTAAACTTGTTCTTGGGATTGGTTTCAATGATTCTAAAAAGCTCCTTGTGAGGATTCCCTAACTCTAAACTATTTCCTTACTTCAATTATTTACTTGCTCTTATATGAATTGTTATTGGTTTTGTTGAATGTTTTAGCTTGATCTTTGTCTTGTTATTATATTTTACAAAATCATTACTAGGGTTTGAACACAATCGATTATTGTATTCAACCTCGAGTAGCAACTATCTTGTTCATGCTTAAGCGTATTCTTATTGTGAACAATTTAGTAGAGCTTGTTTAAACGATTAATTGTTTATTGCGTATTCTCTAAACAATTGCGTTCTTATTGTGTCTCCGTTCTTAAAGCTTTTGTTCACTGCGTGTTCTTTGAACATTAAGGGTTTTAGGCAATTTACGATTTATCTTGTCTAGCTAATTAAGGGGACTACAAGAGTTTACTCTTGTCAATAATTAATTGAGTATTGAAATGGTTTGGTAATTGAGAGTCTAATTCAATTAGCCGAGTCAGAGTCGTTGTAACCGAATCCTAAGATTCTTTAAAACTAGAATTTTCCCGTAATCAATTAGTTGTTAGTTTATTTTATCACTAAAATCTCCAATTTCCCCCCCTTGTTACCAATTTCACTAAGGAATTAGTGATTCTCCCCTTTAATAATCCAAATATATATTAACACAATTAAATCAACATAAATCCGTTCTCTGTGGATACGAACCTTACTTGCCCTTTACACTAGTTGTAATTGGAGAGTAGGAGAAATTTACTTTTGATAAGTCTTTTATTTTAAACGACATAAAAGGCCTACCAAATTTTGGCGCCGTTGCCGCGGAACGGTGTTGTTTGATTGTGTTTAGGTAATATGTTTTTATTCCTGTTTATATATATATATATATATATTTTTTTTTTTTTATTGTTACTTTATTCTTTCATAAGAGGAGTGTCTTCGAATGGCTAGTTTCTATGTACCCCAATTTGAGGATGAGGCCTTTTGGAGGTATTTCATTCGTTTGCAGGATCCACTTCTAGTCCATTATGATTGTGATTTGTGGGAGATATGTGAGGTGATTTATGAAGGGTTAAACCATTCCACAAGGATTGTAGTTGAGGATACATTTAATGGGGCATTCCGATCTTTAACTTATGTAGATGCTTGGGATTACTACCATTGGCTATCACAAGACACATATGAATGGGAAAGAGCTTTAGGGTTCCAAAACCAAGGGTGCTCAACAAAATGTAACCCTAACTCTATCACCCTCAATCCGAGTTGGGAGGATCATATGTGCTTCAATCATGAAAACCAACAAAATGACCAACCACCCTATTACCCACAAAATGACCAAACATCACAATACAATGAGCCAGCCCAATTACCTCACCAAGGACCTTTTCCGGAGCAAGGTTCACATACGAGCTCCTCAATCGAGGAAATGCTCCATATGCTAACCAAGAATGTCATGATTATGGAAGGTAATATGGTCCAAATCCAAGATGAAACAAGAACAAATATCAACAACTTGGAAAGGCAATTGAGCCAAGTTTCGGGGTTTTTGGCAAGTTTTGAAAGAAATTGGGAATCGGGTGAGCTCCAAACTCAAGAGGAGTCAAACCCAAAACCCCATTTTTCTTGCTTTGAGGATGAGGATACCATCCTTGAAAATGAGGAAATAATTCCATTTTGTTTGAATGTGGATGTGATAGAAGAGAACACTTTGAACGATGAAGTGTTGGCTGAGCCAAGTGGAATTTTAATGCCTAGGGTGATAGGTGACATATCTTATGGGGAAAATGCTCCCATTTTAGTCCCTCATGTGTCATTCTCCACAAAACTTGACCTCATACCTTCCTTCCCCTTGTTTCTACCTCATTACATTCATTCCCCACCTCTTGAGGAGACGTCCCTTTCTTTTGATCCTCCTCATTCCATTGTCCAAGCCACCAAGGAAGTGGAAGCTTATGGCAATGACATCTTTCATTCCTTTTCTTCTTTTCATTTTGATTTTTCCGTTTCCTTTTCTTCTTTTCTTACTTTTTCTTTTCATTCTTCCCATTCCTTCCCTAATCGCCCTCCCTTTTCTTATAGCATGGCTTTAACAATTTTTTTGGCTTTGCTATTCTTGTTTACCAACTTGGTAAACTCTGATTTTTGGGTGGTTGCACATGACAAGCTTTTGCGGTCATTGAGGTGTTATTTACTAAATAACACTTGAGCTTGGGGATTACTCCCCTTTCTTAACCCCTAAACATTGAGGACAATGTCAATTTTAAGTGTGGGGGTAAGAAATCCATCCTTGTACATATTTCTTTTTGCTTAAAAAAAAAAAGAAAAAAAAAATCCCGCTGAGTTGAAAACCCGCAAGAGCGGGCAACTTGGGCAAAAATGGGGGCCTTTGATAGGTTGAAAACCCGAAAGGGCGACCTATGCAAAATTTAAGGCTAATTGATCGAGTGGGTGAGTTGTGAGTTTTATTTATAAAAAAAAAAATTGAAAAAAAAAATTAAGAGAAAAAGAAAAGAGAGTAGTTCCTATGCAGATTTGGTTCAAGTTTGAATGTCAATCTTCGATCATTGGATCTTATTTTTGGTAAGAACCCTTGTTCTTGTCTTTTTTCACTCATTTTTAGGTTAGTGAACCTTGTTTGAGTTGTTTCATATATTGTGGTTCACTAGCTTATGTTTTTGTTTCCTTTCACTTTGTTTTGATACAAAACCATGAATTTCATGCCTAATTATGTATTTTGGTTTGGTATGAAAACAAGTAATTGATGGCTTTTTGTTAGAAGTTGTAACTTTGCAAGCTTTTGGTCTATGGCACTCTTATACTCATTTGATTTACTCGAGGACGAGTAAAGGCTAAGTGTGGGGGTATTTGATGTGTCCAGTTTGTACGAGTTATTTAACTTCTTTTTAGTTCCTTTATGTAATTAGTTTAGCATAAGATTGCACATTTTGTTACTTTTGAGTTTAAACGAGAGTTTGGCTTGAAATGTAAAGTTGTAGTGTAATTTACAGTTTTTAATGCTTTTTAGGATAAGTGTAGTTTGTAGTTGCGGTTTGGTTTTATGTGTTCTTGTAGTCTTGAGCTACAAAACATCACTAGGAGCATTTTTGGAGTCATTGATCATGCGCCAAGCACACTTAAAGAAATCATTAAGCATTAGAGGGAAAGAAAAGCTTTATTGTGAACCATCAAATGCAGTAAGTCCAACTTCAAATGGAAATATATCCCAATCTACTCATTGGATTTATGTGATTCAAATTTGAGGTTGTAGCTCTCTTCAAGAGCTTTCCAACGGTAGGTCATAAGCCTTATTTCGTTAAGGAACAAGAGAGTTATGGCTATTTTAGTCTGAGCTGCGCAGACAATCTAAATGGGCGTGCCCAGCGCCCCCATCACAGTATCCCTCCAAGGAATGGCGCGACCCGCGCCTATGGGGCGCTGCCAGCGCCCATGTTACAGTAGTACTTCCAAGGAAGGGAGCGCCCCGCGCCTTTGAGGGCGCTGCCAGCGCCCATCTGCTCTGTTCTGCACGCGGCTTCATCCACTTGATTTCTAGGTTATAATTTAGTTTAGTATAAATAGAAAAGTGGTTTTTCATTGTAGAAGGATCTAGGTTTTCATGTTCATTAACTTTCTTAGCTTAAATTCTCTCTAGTTTCTCCTTAGATTACATCAAAACTATTAAATCTTTAGTTTGTAATTTTGATCTTTTATCATGGAATCAATGAAGAATCTTTGTTCATCAATGGAAATGGTAGCTTAAACTTGTTCTTGGGATTGGTTTCAATGATTCTAAAAAGCTCCTTGTGAGGATTCCCTAACTCTAAACTATTTCCTTACTTCAATTATTTACTTGCTCTTATATGAATTGTTATTGGTTTTGTTGAATGTTTTAGCTTGATCTTTGTCTTGTTATTATATTTTACAAAATCATTACTAGGGTTTGAACACAATCGATTATTGTATTCAACCTCGATTAGCAACTATCTTGTTCATGCTTAAGCGTATTCTTATTGTGAACAATTTAGTAGAGCTTGTTTAAACGATTAATTGTTTATTGCGTATTCTCTAAACAATTGCGTTCTTATTGTGTCTCCGTTCTTAAAGCTTTTGTTCACTGCGTGTTCTTTGAACATTAAGGGTTTTAGGCAATTTACGATTTATCTTGTCTAGCTAATTAAGGGGACTACAAGAGTTTACTCTTGTCAATAATTAATTGAGTATTGAAATGGTTTGGTAATTGAGAGTCTAATTCAATTAGCCGAGTCAGAGTCGTTGTAACCGAATCCTAAGATTCTTTAAAACTAGAATTTTCCCGTAATCAATTAGTTGTTAGTTTATTTTATCACTAAAATCTCCAATTTCCCCCCCTTGTTACCAATTTCACTAAGGAATTAGTGATTCTCCCCTTTAATAATCCAAATATATATTAACACAATTAAATCAACATAAATCCGTTCTCTGTGGATGCGAACCTTACTTGCCCTTTACACTAGTTGTAATTGGAGAGTAGGAGAAATTTACTTTTGATAAGTCTTTTATTTTAAACGACATAAAAGGCCTATCAAGGGTAATGATTAGGACTCTTGCTGCGCTCTTTATATAATGAATAAGAATAAAGGTGCCAAATAGTGATTAAGGGGGAGTGGTACCGTGAGTAATGAGTAAAATAGGGAGGTGGTTGAGAGAATTTAGGAGGATTGCTAGTTGTTTCAAAAAAATGAGGCTTTTAGATTTAGTAGGATAAGCATAAAAAGATTGGATATTTTAGATATAAAAATATCCAATTTAATTAAAATTACAAAAAGAAAAATAATCCCTTGGCCATGACTTTAGAGGGCCGGCCATGGGGAGGTTTCATTGGGCCATTGGGCCCAATTATAAAGCAAAGGAAATTGAGACAAACCCAGCCCGAAATCCAGGATTCGAGCTTAGAATTTAGGCGATCATAACAAATTAAATAGCCACGAAATTTTCTAACCCGGATTTTCGGGTTATTACAGGAGATGCATGAAGAACCAGGTCCACATGCTGAACTTCCACACACAAATGATGAAGGACCTGGAGAAGATCCAAATGAGCATTCTAAGGGGGAACCAGGACATGTTGGTTCCTCTCAAGAAAATTAGGTAAGGCACTTAGGGGGGGAACAAGTGTGCCAAACAGAGAAAATCCCCTTGAACCACAAGGTATTAATGATCAAGGTAACAACATGCACCCTGATGTGTCTGGTACTCTTAATTCTGTAAACTCAGAGGTGCAAGCTGTTTCCAATCAAAATCAAGGTGCACAAAATGATTTGTTTTTGAGAAATTATATATATTAATCTTCTCATCCAACTGATCAAATTTTGAGTGACATTAATAAGGGGATTCAAACAAGGAGTAGTATCTATAAAAACTTTTGTGCACACTCTTCTTTCTTGTCTAGTATAGAACCAGTTGACTATAAAATGGCTTTGACTGATCAAGATTGGGTAATAGCTATGCAAGATGAGTTAAATCAATTTGAAAGAAATCATGTTTGGCATCTTGAGCCAAGACCCCTGGATAGGTCAGTCAATGGGACTCGTTGGGTATTCTGAAAGAAATTGGATGACCTTGGTACCATAGTCAGAAACAAAGCAAGACTTGTAGTGCAAGGTTATAATCAACAAGAGGGAATTGATTATGATGAAACCTTTGCACCTGTTGCTAGATTATAAGAGGCCATTAGAATCTTGATTGCATTTGCTGCTCACATGAATATTAAGTTGTTTCAGATGGATGTCAAGACGGCCTTCTTGAATGGTTATTTGAAGGAAGAGGTATTTGTTGAGCAACTACCTAGTTTTGAGGATAGTAAGTTTCCCCAATATGTATACAAGTTAGACAAAGCACTTTATGGATTAAAATAAACTCCAAGAGCTTGGTATGAGAGGTTGTCTAATTTCCTTATGAAAAATGAATACAAAAGAGGAATAGTTGATAAAACACTGTTTATCAAAACCAGGGGGAACCATTTGTTAGTAGTACAAATTTATGTTGATGATATTTTGTTTGGTGTTACTAATCAGATGCTATTGATGAGTTTACTAGTCTTATGCAAAGTGAATTTGAGATGAGCATGATGGGAGAATTGGGATTCTTCCTTGGTCTGCAGATTAAGCAAGCTAATGATGGGATAATGATCCATCAACAAAAGTACTTAAGAGAGTTGCTGAAGAAATATGGCATGGAGAATAGTAAGGCCTATGAGAGATCTTTTTACACATTTACAAAACTTGATGCTGATACAAAAGGGAAGGATGTTGAGGCTTCACTGTATAGAGGGATGATTGGTTTTCTCTTATACCGAACAGCTAGTAGACCTAATATAGTGTTCTCTGTGGGATTGTGTGCAAGATTTCAAAGTAATCCCAAGGAGTCACACTTGAAGGCTGTTAGAAAAATACTCAGATATTTAGTAGGAAAAGATGATATGTGCCTGTGGTACCCCAAATGAACCACTTATGAACTCATTGGGTACACAGATGCAGATCATGCTAGTTTCATAGCTGATAGAAAGAGGACGCTCATCAGGTATGGCACACATTCTTCTGTCTTTTCTTATTTCATAGGGTTCTAAAAAGAAAAACTCGGTTGCCCTATCCAGAACAGAGTTAGAATATATTGTTGCAACTTTATGTTGTTTCCAGCTATTGTGGATAAGGAACCAGTTGAAAGATTTTGGTGTTGATTGTAAATGTATTCCTATATTTTGTGATAACACCAATGCTATTAATATTTCAAAGAATCCAGTCCAACACTCCAGAACTAAGCACATTGAGATAAGGCACCACTTTCTGATAGAAAATGTTGAAAAAGGATTAGTAGAGATGTTATTTTGCAAAAGTAAGGATCAATTAGCTGACATCTTTACAAAACCTTTAGGAAGAAAGTCTTTTTGTAGATTAAGGGTTATGCAGGTCTAGTTAGATTTAGGTATTTTTGCTTCTTCTTTTTCCTTCAATGATTGGCTAAAACAAGTGTTCCCCTGTGTGAATTTTGTGTATATAGTTTTGTGAATTCCTATAGGTGATCATGTAGATGCTAAATTAAGATGAAAATCTTAAAAGACATTGTTGTGAAATAAAAGAGTTAAATTGGGCGAAGTTGCCTGAACTAGAAGTGATTGGTTCCAGAAGTGAAACAGCTTGGGAGAACAGCAGTCAGCACAGATGTGTATTTTAGAAAATTCAATTTTTTTGAAAAATCAAAATATAGAATATTTTCTTACTTCCAAGAAATATTTTATTTGCAGTTATCATTTTGTACTTGGGCAAAAATTAAATGCCTAATTTCTGAGTTGGTAGAGGTAATTAAGGAAAATATTTAAATTTCAAATTTGCATGATATTCTCTCTCTCACACGATCTCTCTAACTGGCTCCACTTCTCTTTCTCTCTACATCACTTCAGCTCTATAAATAAACTAATCGATGTGCAGTTATCATTCATCATCATCACGGTCCTCAATCTCTTTCTCTTTCCCCTCAATTCAAATTTCGAATTCTCTAAAGATTGTTCCAAGTTTTAAAAACAATGGTGAAGAAGGGTGCAAGCAAGATAGGTAGTAAGAGCGGTGGTTCTGATCCATCACCAACAACACCAAAGAAATGCAGTTCTGTTACTCAGAAAACCTCCAACACCCAAACCAATCTCTCCAAATCCAAACCAACTTCTCCAAAACCCGTAACTTCCAAAAACACCACTACATCATTTCCATTACCAAAGAAACCACCAACACCATCTACAGAAACACCCCCATCATTCAAAAATGTTGAAACACCACAGAAAGAACAAACATCACCATCATCACCTAAACACACGCCTTCTCAAGAAAACCTCCAAACCCCAATAGTTGATGAAATTACCTCTATTCCTGAACCACAAGTTTTTGAACCTAACCCTGCTAATTCTCAAGGGGAACCAAAAGAGAAAAATCTGAAAGATATCTTCGGTGTTCCTTTTGAAAAGATAGAGGAAGATGTTGTAGTCACTCGCTCAAAGAAAGGGTCACCATCTGTGTCTACAAGGGGTAGAAGAAGGCTTATGAGATCAACTCTTAAAACTGAGGAAACACCAGAGCAGTCTGAGGATTTGTCTACTGGTTCTGTCAGAGGAACAAAGAGAAAGGGAGTACCATCTATACTTCGTCGTGCTACAAAAGGTAAATCTACTGAATCACTTATTACTGGTTCTACACCTCTGACTGAACGTATTATACTTCCTGGTTTTACTGTAGAGGAAGGGTACTTAGACATTCCTGCTTTAGGAAAATTTAGGGAGCTTTTAGAGTTCCAGGGTTGGGTGGATATGCTAAGTTTGAAGGATGGTATGTTTTGTTGATAAGGTCAGGGATTTTTGTGTTAATCTGAAACAATTGTCTGATACTTCTATTAGTTCTGTTGTGGGTAACATTGAGATTAGTGTGTTTGTTTCTTCTTTATCTGTACTGTTGGGAGTTCCTAGAGATGGGTTTGACAAGTATTCATGGGATGGATGGCCTGCTTTGATAGGGGTCACTCCTGAAGAAATCTATGAATTTTTGTTAGGGGCTAGGTTGACCAAGAAATCGACCTTTTAGACTGTTAATCTTCAGGAACCACTTATGTTGGTTCTTCATTGTTTGTGCAATAAGCTTTTAATTACTAGGGCTCAATGTAGAGGGGTAGTTAGATTTATGGAAATGGTACCCATGTACCTTATGCTGAAAAGAGTCAAAATCAACCTACCTACCATTATTTTAGCCCACATGATGCACTGTTCTCAATCCTATCATCATTCTTTACCCTATGGTTCTTTAATCACCTTTTTCCTTACACAACACAATGTCAATCTTTCTGGAGAGGTGGTTCCCATCCAAGTATTCACCAAGAGCATTCTGAAGCAGAATGGCTTGGATGTGGATACCTCTAAACTTAAGTTTAGGGAGGAACCAGAGGAGGAGGATATTAAGCCTACTAAGAAGAAGAAGGAGGTTTCAGGAACCAGCTTAGATGTCAATTTGATGAAGCGGCCAGATAATCAGGATGAAACACTAAATAAGATGATGGACTTGTTGCAAAGTTTTACCTCAAGCTACAAGAGGAAGGTCTGTTCTCTGGAAAAGGACCTGGTTGCAGTCAAGACAATGTTGCCTGATGCTTCTGGTTCTGCAAAGGGAACCACTGATGATGCTGAGATGGAAGTCGATGTTGTTTCTTCTGAGAGCAAGAAGGTTGAATCCGAGGATATTGAAGAAGATGAAGATGAGGATGAGGATGAGAATGATGATGAAGAGTGATGATGAAGTCTTTCCTTTTTTGCCCCCACCCATATTATAAACTCTTGGAAATTCCCAGTGGTATGCCCGAGCTTTTTCGAAATCCTAATGGTATACCCGAGTTTATTTTAATCTCAGTGATATACTTGAAATTATGTCTAATTCCCATCCGTTACATTTAGAAGGTATATTTCGTTAAATGTAATATACCTATTGTAAGGTTAGATTTAACTTTGGTTAACAATTTTTTTTAATTTTCATTTAAAAAAATAAAATTTAAAACTAATAATATATTAAATTAATGGGTTTTTGCAAAAAAATGATCCGTTTGCCCCCAGTTTGCGTTCCTAAATCGCATCGATTTGCGCGCATTGACCTAAGTGAAAAAAATAGTCCGCTCATGGTTCTATGGGCCATTTTTATCCTTATAGGATCCGATTTGAGGTGGGATTTTGCAAAAAATGATCCGATTGCCCCCAATTTGCGTTCCCAATTTGACTCGTTTTGCGCGCATTGATCTACATGAAATAAATAGTTTGCTGAAGGTTTTACGGGTCATTTTTACACTTAAGGGCTCCGATTTGAGGTCGGATTTTGCAAAAAATGATCCAATTGCCCCCCAATTTGCGTTCCCGATTCGCCTCGTTTTGCGCGCATTGATTTATGTGAAAAAAATAGTCCGCTCAAGGTTTTACGGGTCATTTTTATCCTTAAGGGTTCCGATTTGAGGTCGGATTTTGCAAAAAATGATCCGATTGCCTCCAATTTGTGGTTGTTTTTCCTTTTTTTTTTTTCAATTTATTAACCATGGTTAGTGTTTTTAACAATTTTGAACCAAAAAGGTTACTTTTGGGAATTATGTTTAACATTAGGTACACCTCTGGGATTAAAAAAAACTCGGGTATACCAGTGGGATTTCCAAAAAGTTCGGGTATACCACTGGGAATTTCCCTAAACTCTTTTATAATTTTTTTTGTTGAACTGTTTCCCCCAATCCCTAAAACATTTTTGTTTGTATGTTTTTTTGGATTCTTTTCTTTTTAACTTTGTTGTTTTAATTTGGAAACTTTCAATTCTTCTGGTTTATGGATTGTGAGTTGCCTAACTTACACTGTTTTTGCAGCATGGTTATCTGTTTAATGGTTCTTGAATCATTTTGGGGATAGAAACAATTTCTTATGCATAATTTTTATGCTATGTCATACTTTTTAATGATGCCAAAAGGGGAAAAATAGTAGAAGTTGAAGCCTTAGTCTAATTAGTTGTTTAGATTGAGTCTAGGTAGTAAAAAAAAAGAGTGCGTGTATAGAGTTTAGAGTGTAGAGTTGTTTTTCAGTATCTTAGAATAGGATAGTTTAAATTTCTACAATTTTTCTTTTCTAGGAAACAGTTGGATTAGTTAGCTGTTTGGTTTTGAGTCTGAGTGAGTGCTCTGAGTGGTTCTGCACTTAGAGTGTTGAGATTGGAATTCTTTGTTTCTAACTTGTTGTTTGCAGGAAATTTTAATTCGTCACATAGGTTTGTCATCATCAAAAAGGGGGAATTTGTTTAGGATTTGTTGACTCCCTTTTTGGTTTTGAGTGACGACAAACACTGAAAAACTTTGATAGGAAACAGTTGTGTTTTACAGGAGCTATGTAGTTGGTCAGAACAAGCTATGAGCTGTTTCCAGTTTTGAATGTTTGTATTGATTGAGTTTATTCTTGATTGATAATATGTGATATTACAGGGAATACGTTTTTGAGCTTTATTGTGTATACTGGTATGGTACCAGTTGTAGTGTTCCCTGAACTATTTGTAACAATTATATATTTTACTTGTTATGTCCTAATCATGTTGGATGTGCACCAAATTGTACCAATTATTAAACTCCAGATTGAAGATTGAAGATATTCTATAGAAGACTTTCAAGACTTGGATGAGCATGAAGATAGACTAGGTTTTAAATTGAGCATATTTTAGTCTTCATGTAATGGTTGTGTGAATGTTTGATTAATCACTATAAATGCCTTTGTTTGTATGTTAAAATAGTAATATGGATATCATAACCAAAGGTTATAATATTCATAAGACTATGAGTTAGGGTAACATGTCTAAGGACCTGTACACTTTATGAGAAGCTGTCAGTTTTCGAAAGAAATAGGGTTTTTCTTAAATTGTCTTAAAAAGGGTTTTTAGGTTTTTAAACACCTTATTAGCAACTAAGTAAATGCTAATTAATTATGACACCCACGTGAAAAGATTGGAAAATCTTTTTGAGCATAACAAACTTTCTTGAAAGGTTGTTGTGAACGAGATAGACTGTTTCCCGCCTTTTCAAAGGGTTTTTGAAAACTGATTTTCCTCTCTTTGTGATGGATTTTTTAATCAGTTTTTTTGTCTATAAATACTGGGAATTTACATCTCATAAAAGAGTGGAAAAAATAGAGTGACGAATACACACCAATCATAATTGTCTCTCCTAAATATATTGAGCAAGAAACATTTGAGAGATAGGAAACACACAAGGCATAATACATTTGATTAAACACAAACACAATCTTAAAGCTTAAACTTTACTCTTCAAGCTTTGTAAGAAAGTAACATTAAACATTGGGAGGTGTTTGTAACAATAAAATGGTTATTGTTGTAATTCGTCTTTGAAAAAGGGGTTGAACATTAGGAGGTGTTTGTGAGTTCAAACACGAGTGAGCACATTCAGAGTTGAGTGTGGGGGGTTTTTTGGTTCCATGAGTTTGGAACGAGTTGAGTGTGTAATCTCGTTGTTCTGAGTTGAATCAATAAGATGCATAGGGTAGGTTGGTAGGAGGATCTAGACCTTGAGTTTGGCCGAACCTCACTAAATTTGGTGTTCTTGTTTTTATTGTTTTCCAATTTATATCCGCTGCAGTAACCACCATAACTGGTTCTAAATCAAGAAACAAGAAAATTTTAAATTCGTAATCATTTCACCAAATATTCAATTCACCCCCCCCCCTCTTGAGTATATTCAACCTTTCAGTATAATGGGGTAAGCCTTGGGGGGGGGGTTATCGAACAAAGTCTATCATTAATTAAGTTAGGCTCAAAGTAAAAAATTGTTGAGGAAAAAATATAATAGGGAGGGCCAATTATACAAGTGTGCAAAGCCTAAACATTGGGCTTGTTACCCAATCACAGAAATAGTGTTTAAGTCTGTTTGCCCAAAATAAAAGAGTTTGGGCTCAAAAGGCTTAAATTGCATAATTGAAAAGAAATTTTATGAACCAAAAATTAGGGTCATTAGACCATTATTAGTGTGGGCTATAATGGAATTTTGTTCAGTTAAAGCTTGTTGTCTTGATGGTGATGTCTTGTGTTAGTTTATATGTTCTGATTTGATGGTAGTTGTTACTACCAAAAATATAGCTCTCAAAGGCTAATAAGGCCCAACAAGGTATGAAGACCCAACAGAATGGAACCACTCATCCTAAGGCCCAACTCACTAAAGATCCAAAGTTTCATCAGCCTAAGATCACCAGAAGCCCAATAGAAGTCTCAAGTGAAGGTCCACATGGCAACACCTTACTGGTCCACGTGGCAAAATATTACAGGGCCACATGATATTATCCTATGAAGACACATGGCCACTTGGAGTTGAGCATGAAAAGTTAGGGAAAAAAATCAAAAGTTGTAAAACATGTATCCCACATTGATAGTGTACAAAAGGTAGTGGGGAGATTCTTGTGTGAAAGGATTTATGTAATGATTAATACACGGATTTCAATGATTGCTGATTTGACAATACATAACTTGTAATTTGTTGATTAACCTTAATCAACCTTGATTAGCAGCGATTTGAGTTATTATTATCTTTTGCACTCTTAATTACTTTTATATTTATTCTTATATTTAATTTTGCATTTATAGTCTTTTGGAAAAAAAAATTGTAGCATAGATTTTGTTAGCCCTCTCCTTATTTACAAAACCCTAAAACCTTTTTGCGCCGTCTGTGGGGAGGGCACGATTCTATGGCAGACTTCGGACAAAAAAGTCATGAATTTTCTAAAACCACATTAGTAAGTGTAGAAGACGAACACGAGTCTGACGAGAGAGAAATGGACCATGACCGAACCCCTCGAAGGGAGAGGGCCGCACACCGTGCGAGTCAGGCCGAGGCCCAAACTCCCGAGGGGGATCAGCCCATCTCTCTCTCTCAACTCAAGGATGTAACGGTCGATTTGAGGAACTCATTGGTCACACAAGTAAAAGATATGATAGGCCAGGCCAAGAAGGCCGATCTTGGGCCATCTAGGCCTACCTAGGGGGGAGCCGACCCCGGGCCCTCCAGGCCGACCCAGGACCCGGTTGACCCCAAGGCCGATCAAGGGAAGAAGAAGGCCTCCACCGGTTCTAAGAAGAAGAAAACCCCATCCAAGTCAACGAAGTTTGATTGGAAGAACATCACCCAACGGGTGAAGACAACCAAGGCTCCCATTTTACCAAGAAGAGAGCCCCTGATCAGTGAGTCTAATCAAGCCTTCAGAGATGCCCGAGAGTACCTGAGGGCAAAGAGTCAACGGTCACAACAACACTCTCAAGTCGACATTTCTGATACAGCATCAACTCCAACTCTGAAAAATAACACTCATCGAAGTTCATTCCGAACTATGTCTCGTTCCACACAAGTGCATACGCCTACCCCTATGCCAAAAGTTTCATTCAAGGCCGAGACTTGCAGGGATGACGAGCCTTTGAACACTCAGTTTCAGCAACAACCTTCGTCATACCCTCGTGGAGGGGTGGCATGGAAGTCTTCATTCTTCGTCGCCATACTGACAGCCCCAAGGGCCTCAAAAGTCAAAGCACTCCACATCGAGCCTTATGATGGCACGGGTGACCCTGATGATCACTTGGCCACTTATAAGCACTTGATGTATGCTCAGTCAGTAGATGACGTGACATGGTGTATGTACTTCCTAGCGACACTAAAGGGCGTGGCCCAAAAATGGTTCAGCAGCTTGCCGGACCATTACATACAAAACTTAACTGAGCTCAGCATGGTCGTTGCACATCACTTCATGGCAAACAAGCAATAGAAGAAGACGAGCATGCACCTCGGTAAGATTGTGCAGGGGCCGAACGAGACTTTGAGGTCGTACGTTAAAAGATTCAATCCTGAAATGCTTCAATTTCCAGGCCTTTCCGAGGGGGTAGCCTTTGATAACTTTGTCAAAGGGCTTCACCAGTCAAGGTTCAAATTTGAGATGCTAAGGAAGAAGGTTCATACCTTGCCAGAGATCTTGATGGAGGCCGAGTCCTACATCCATGCTACCAAGATATGCTCGGCAACAAAACCAGACATGTAACGACCCGGATTTTAAGCAACGACGTTAACGGTGCTATCGTCGTAAACAGGCAATTACCAATCGAATTGAAAAGGTAAAATAACTAAAACTCATGGTAAAATGTTAGTCGTTGTTATTATTAATGAATTCCAATAGACAAAATAGTAAACTAATCCAAAATAAAAGTCCTATAACAAGAAATAAATCTAACTACTAAAAACAGGAAAGTAACAGGAGCCTAGATCGCTCGTCAAACACTCATCCCGCCTCTAATCTCTATCCTGCTCATCTGCAAAATAGAATTGGGGGTTCACCGTCAGTGGCAAGTAACTAGACTGTCCTACTTAGAAGTAGAACCACAATACATAAAACAATAGTTTTAGAACACATGGAACATTATTACATAACAACAACGTACATAGCAAACATACAATACCATCATCAAAGTTACGCAACGGAAACAACATAATAATAATAATCATTGACATTCACATCATAACTCAATAAACACGACATCTAAGATAAATTCACAAAACAATGACAAGACTCCGTTGGGTCTACAACCGATAACATGACCAACAAACTTACCCCACTCAGTTCATCATCGATGAACCGATAGACCCGCTCAGTTTATCACCGATAAACCGATAGACATGACTTGACCATCAAACAAACACACAAACTTCCCCCGCTCAGTTCATCACCGATGAACCGATAGACCCGCTCAGTTTATCACCGATAAACCGATAGACTCGACTCGCTCGGTCTTCAACCGATAAACACAACTAGACTTGACAAGAATCAAGAGACGCCATCACATTCATCACACAATTCATCATTCATAATCACGCATCATCAAATTGACATTTAACAACAAGTTCATGAAAATATCAAAAGAAAACTCATGCTTCACTATGTACATATAATACGAAATAAAATATCATGCTATAATTAACTCATTACACGCATGGCACTAGCTTCATTATCAATGCACTTGTACTTATACTTTACAACATGATTCCACAAATAATTTAGTCAAAGCAAGGGTTAGCCATCAAATTAATCTTTAAAGTCAAATAAAAAACTACGTACTCGCTATTGCTAATAAACTTACGCATGATATACAACAAGGAAAAATCAAACCTTTGAATACCCACTACTCGCATGACTCAAGAAAACAAAGCGAGAGCCCAAGATTGCAATCAACTTGACAAGATTATAAAGATCCATGATTTAAAAGATCAACCAAGCACAATCATATCAAGTTTCATCAAGATAATCAAGAAGGATTGGGAAAATAAAAACAAGATTACATGCTTTTACATACTACATTTTCACGCATACACTTGACCTAAAAACAACGGTCCATATAGTCCTCTAATTACTTCAAGAATTATACCAAAATATCAGGCAAGATTATCTTAAGCAAATAACACATATAAGTTCTCAAGATTCAAGATTAACCAACAAGAAACTCAAGTAGTCATCAAAAGTACTCGGCTAATACATATAAAGAAAGCAATCAATATCATCACTATCTAATCCTATCATTCTATATAATCTAATCCTCATCCTAAGTAGAAGGTCTAATCCTCATCCTAAGTAGAAGCAATCAATATTGAAGAAACTATATACAAGATTCACGCACAAAAATTCGCCCAACGTTCACTCGTCCAAAGCACGGCTCAAGGTAAGCAACAATCTTCAACGAGGCTATTCTTGGTTCAAGTTGATGATGGGTTGAAGGTTTGAGTGTGTTATTTGTTTGATGAAGAGAAAAGTTAAGAATTGATGAAGATGGAGGAAGTGTCGTGAAGAACAAGAGGAGGAGATGGGGTTTTGTTTGGAGTTTTGTTGATATAAATAGGAAAAAAAAGTGGACTTTTGGGGTTTAAATAGGATAGGAGTATTAAGTGATAGGATGGGTTTAAGGGCTTACTAGAAATAGGATGAAAATTTAGAAGTGAATTAAGAGAAAGAATAGGAGGGGGCCGGCCAAAGGAGGTCTTGTGGAAAGTATTTGGGCTTGCTTCCATATACAAAATTGAGTCTTTTAGCCCAAAACAAAATGTTTTGGGCTTTAAGGCTTAATTTCACATGAAATTTTACGGCCCAAAAATCAGGGTCGTTACAATCTCCCCTCCTTAAGAAAATTTCGTCCTCGAAATTTAATAAGGAAGCACACATAAACACGAAAACAACGAACACAACATGCTATGCAAAAAAAAAATAATAATACCTGTGACGTTCTCGGGTTCAGCTGCTGCTTCCTCCTGGGTCATGCAGAAGACGCGGTTGCGCATGGGGGCCTTGTAATTAGGATCGGTCTCTTGCTTCTGTGGCAGAAATATGACTTGTGTCCCAATTGCCTGCAGTTGTGACACACTATGGGGGTGCTATCACATCTCCTACCCGGGTGCAGAACCTTCTTGCAGCCGTTGCATATCTTCAAACTCTGTTCTTGAACGAGTTGGCTGGTCTGCTGAGGATCGTCGCCATCTTCATATCGGGGCCTCTTGGCTAAAAGTGGATGGAAGAAATCCTGCGATCTCTTCTTTACTTCGTCTTCCTCGGCTATTGATGCGTGGATCTCCAGAGCTACTTCGTAAGCTCGTTGAAAATTCGTAGCACCGCTGCTGATTTCGTGAACTCGGATGCGGGGATCCATCTTCTTGATGTACCTCTTAATCCTTTCTGAATCTGAGGGAATCACTGATGTGGCAAACCTGGATAGTTTAGTGAACATATCCGTATAGGCTTGCACGAAGATCGATCCTTGAGTCAAGGTAAGGAACTCTTCTTGCTTCTGCCATCGGAGCTCGTCCGGATAGAATCACTCCTGAAGCCTTTTTTCTACGAAGTCTGGCTAGAGGACTATCTCTCCTGGCTCGAGCCTTGGCTGGATCGTGCTCCACCAATTGTCTGCTTCACCCTTGAGATAGTATGTGGCAATTGGAACCTTCTCTGATTTGAGACACCCAGTGGCCTCAAAAAGCTTCCTCATTTCTCGAACCCAGTTCTCTAACACCACCGGATTAGCAGTGCCCTCGTAGGTAGGGGGTCGATGATGGGAAATTCGGTCAAAGGTAGACTGTTGACTGGACGTCTAAACACCACATTGAGCCAAGGTGAGAATTGCATCTTCTAACGCATGACGTCGATCCCAAGAGTTGATGAAACGAGCTGAATACGCCATCCTGCAAAAGAGGTCCTCCGGGTCGAGGGTAAGGAGGAGAGGACTACGCCTCCTCCAAAGGTAGAGTTGAAACCTCTTCCCTCTTTACTTAAATATATTTTTCTGGATGCCGATGAGGCTTATCACGTTATTGTCGATGCTATACACGGTGACACTTCTCTTGACAAACTCTTGGTTATTCTGGGAAAATATAGAAGTTTCATCGGGTATAACATCTCCGATATTAAAGGAATAAGTCGCACACTCTGCATGCATCGTATTTTGCTTGAGGATGACCATGCCTCCTCGATTGCACATCAGCGAAGGTTAAACCCTTCGAGGAAGGAAGTCATGAGAGGTGAATTTATTAAATTGCTTGACTCGGGCATAATCTACCCTATCTCAGATAGTAAGTGGGTTAGCCCGGTTCAAGTAGTCCCTAAAAAGGGAGGCATGATCGTCATTAAGAACGAGAAGGGTGAAACTATTTCGACAAGATCGGTTACGGGTTGGAGAATGTGTATTGATTACAGAAAAATAAACAATCAACCCGTAAAGATCACTTTCCCCTTCCGTTCATTGATCAAGTTTTGGAAAGCTTGGCTAATCATAGCCGTTATTGCTTTTTGGATGGATTCTCGGGATTTTTCCAAATCATTATCCATCCCGATGATCAGGAAAAAACCACGCTTACATGCCCCTTTGGTACCTTCGCATATCGAAGGATGCCATTTGGGCTATGTAATGCACCTTCGACTTTTCAAAGGTGCATGATGGCTATTTTTTCTGACATGTTAGAAACATCTATAGAAGTTTTCATGGATGATTTCTCTGTTTGTGGTTCGTCTTTTGACACCTTCCTTGCTAACTTGGTGAATGTGTTGAAACGGTGTCAAGAGGCGAACTTGGTTCTAAACTGAGAAAAATGCCACTTCATGGTCCAAGAGGGCATTGTTCTCGGACATGTAATATCAGCTAGGGGCATCGAGGTCGATAGGGCCAAAGTTGACGTCATTGAGCGTCTCCAACCCCCCACCACTGTCAAAGGGGTTAGGAGCTTTCTTGAACACGCGGGTTTTAACCTCCATTTTATGAAAGACTTTTCAAAAGTGTCCAAGCCCTTTACTCAATTGTTGCATAAGGATGCCCCTTTTGTGTTTTCTAATGATTGTTGTGTAGCATTTCAGGAACTGAAACAAGCTCTCGTCACTACTCCTGTCATTCAGCCCCCGGACTGGGAGCTTCCTTTTGAGCTAATGTGCGATGCATCGGACTATGATGTAGGTTTGGTGCTCGAACAACGGTAGGACGGCAAGCTGCATGTTGTTTACTACACAAGTAAAAATCTAGATGAAGCTCAACGCAATTATGCCACTACTGAGAAAGAGCTTCTTGCAATTATCCATGCCATGGAAAAGTTTAGGTCTTACTTGGTCGGTTCCAAAGTCATAATCTTCACCGACCACTCATCCTTGAAGTACTTGATGGCCAAGAAAGACGCTAAACATCGGCTCATCCGGTGGATATTGTTGCTACAAGAGTTTGATATTGAAATCCGAGACAAAGCCGGGGCCGAAAATGTTGCAGCCGACCATCTCTCTCGGTTACCTTTATGCAAGGAGGGTGAGGTCATTCCGATCAACGATTCATTTCTTGATGACCGCCTCCTTGTTGCCTTGGCAATCCTTGCTCCTTGGTATGCAGACATTGTTAACTATCTTGCTTGTGAGGTTATGCCCTCCGATTTGGGGTATAAAAAAAGGCGACGTTTCCTACATGACGTTCGTCAATACTATTGGGAAGACTCTCTTCTGTTCAAAGTGGTGTTGATGGACTTTTTCGGAGGTGCGTTCCCGATGATGAGATTGCAAGTGTTATTAGCATGTGTAACACCCCGCATTTTAGCAACGACATTAGCGGTGATAACGTTGTAAACAGGAGGTTACCAATCAATTTATAATGCTAAAATATAACTAAAACTCATGGAAATGATACTTATTATTAATAATAATGGAATCCCAATTAGAAAAGGTTAACCAAACCAGAAATCTAGTCCTAAAAACTAGAAATTAAACCTAATGCAAAAGCAAGAAATGAAAACAGGGGCCTAGACGCTCATCAGCTCATCCCGCTTCTAGCCTCTAACTTGCTAACCTGCAAAATAAAAATTGGGGGAAAAAATAGACAAGGGGACCGACTAGGAGAGTTAAAATAGGGTGTTGGGGTTAATCAATTAAATAAGAATTAAGTCTCTGGGCCCAAATCGGATGATTCGGATTTAAAGGCTTAATATTATACGAAATTTTACGGCCCAAAAATCAGGGTCGTTACAATCTCCCCTCCTTAAAAAAAATTCGTCCTCGAAATTTCATAAGGATGCACACATAACACATAAACAAACAAACATGGCATAAAAACAATAAACGCATCCTAACCCAGGTTACTACCCAAAGCTTCTCTCTCTAAGGTTTTCCATTTTTAGGCTCAATTGCGCTCTTGGATTCATAAAGCACTCATCTTCCAAGTTACTTATGAAGAAGTAACTTCAGGGTCTTAACCTAAGCTCTGGTACCAACTGTAACACCCCGCATTTTAGCAACAACGTTAACCGTGATAATGTCGTAAACAGGCAGTTACTAATCCATTTATAATGCTAAAATATAACTAAAACTCGTGGAAATGATACTTATTATTAATAATAATGGAATCCTAATTACAAAAGGTTAACTAAACCAGAAATCGAGTCCTAAAAACTAGAAATTAAACCTAATGCGAAAGCAAGAAATGAAAACAGGGGCCTAGACGCTCATCAACTCATCCCGATACTAGCCTCTAACTTGCTAACGTGCAAAATAAAAATTGAGGGAAAAAATAGACAAGGGGACCGGCTAGGAGAGTTAGAATAGGGGTTTGGGGTTGATCAATTAAATAAAAATTAAGTCTTTGGACCCAAATCGGATGATTCGGATTTAAAGGCTTAATTTTACACGAAATTTTACGGCCCAAAAATCCGGGTCGTTACAGCATGTGCCACTCTTCTCCTTGTGGAGGACACATGGGTGCTGACAAGACTACATAAAGGATCTTGCAATCTGGGTTTTTCTGGCCTACCATGTTCAAGGACACTTGGAGCATGGTGACGGCGTGTGACCGGTGCCAAAGTACCGACAATGTTTCGAACCGTCATGAGATGCCCCTTAACAACATTCTTGAACTTGAAATATTCGATGTTTGGGGCATCGACTACATGGGACCTTTTCCGTCATCTTATGGCAACCAATACATTTTGGGCGCGGTGGACTATGTGTCTAAATGGGTGGAAGCCATTGCCTCGGTCACCAATGATGCAAAGGTAGTTATTAAGTTGTTTAAAACTATCATTTTCCCGAGGTTTGGTGTTCCCCGAGCTATCATTAGCGATGGAGGATCATATTTTGCCAAGCGGACACTCCAATCCTTGTTCTCAAAATATGGTGTTAAGCATAAGGTTGCCTTGGGCTATCACCCTCAAACGAGCGGGCAAGCAGAAATTTCTAACCGGCAAATCAAAATGATCCTTGAAAAGACCGTCGATCGGTCTCGAAAAGATTGGTCAACTAAGCTCGATGACGCTCTTTGGGCGTTTAGGACAACATACAAGACTCCCATAGGCACAACCCCTTACAAGTTGGTCTATGGCAAGTCTTGTCACCTACCGGTTGAGCTCGAGCATCGCGCACATTGGGCGACCAAAGCACTGAACTTCGATCTCCAATCTGCGGGGGACAAGCGGATGCTCGACCTACATTTACTTGAGGAATTAAGGCTTGATGCGTATGAAAATGCTCGAATCTACAAGGAACGCACCAAGTCTTGGCATGACAAGCATATTCTCCATAGGGAGTTCAATTAAGGGGACAAGGTCCTATTATTCAATTCTCAGCTTAGGTTGTTCCCCGGAAAGCTCAAGTCGAGGTGGAGTGTTCCCTTTATGGTTCGGAAAGTCTACCCCTACGGGGCGGTTGAGATTGGAAATGATGGAACCGCCCCTTTCAAAGTGAATGGGCAAAGTTTAAAAGCCTATTATGGAGGCCAAACTCCGGAAGCTGACCTTGTAATTCACTTAAACGAGTTTGATGTTACTCCTGTTGAGGAGTAGGGCCAGCTCGGTCATTTCGTCAGGCTCGGGACGTTAAACAAGCTCTTGTGGGAGGCAACCCTCAATTTATTGCTTTTTATGATAGTTTATTTCCTTACATTGTAAATAAAAAAAGGAGGTCGCTCTCCAACTGTTCCATAGGTTGTTGACCTACTCAATCTTCTCCAAAAAGGAGGTTGGGAAGATCAACAAGGATGAGCTGCTTTGTATTTACTTGGCAACAACTCCATCTACGTTGGGCAAGGTGAACACCGGTCACTTGTTGGTCAAGCGTATGCTTGCCCAAACAAGAGACCCCAAGATGACCGCTGACATCACAATAGGAGGCTTTGTGACTATTATAGCTAGGAAACTGGGGTATTCGCGTTACATTGACAAATTGGAAAAATTTTCTGAAACCCGGTATTTTGACAAATACGATTTCCTCAACTAAGCTTTCATCAAGAACACCAGCCGGGACGACACACTAAGTGTCCTTATCCGCGGGAGACACCACTACTACTTGCCTAATCCCAAGAAAACCAGGTTAGATCGGGAAAACCCATTCATAATCCCCGCGGAGCCCGTAGCCCAGCGTGACGCAGACTTATTTCAGGGGCCCCTGGTTGTTGTTGTTGAGGAAGTCGAACAACCAGCACCAGAACCAACACAAGCACAACCCAACCCACCCCAGCCGCAATTTGACTTTGCGGTCGCCTTTGAGGCCTTGTCCCAGCATCAAAACGCTGCCTTTGCATCCATTAATGCTAACATTATGGAGATGCATTCTGACTTGAGCCGTCTCTGTATACAGACTGACCAGATGTATGACTATCACGTGTCGGAAGGTCATTTCTTCCGACACCCTTCCCTCCCCCTCAGGATGACCCCGAGATCTAGACCTCTCCACCCACAGCCTCGGGACGATGCTTTCGTTCTAGCTTGGGGGGTTTAGACCCTTTTGGTCCGGTTACCTTTTTGTTGTTTAGACCCGTAGCTAGTGAGGGTGAAGCACTAAAGCCTCGGTTGAGGCATGATTTCGGTAGCGTTAAAGGCGCTTTAATAGTGTCAATGGTGCACCTGGACTAAAGGTTTCCCGAAAAATCGAATCATGTCCTCTACAGGTATGTTCTCACTTGTATTTAAGTGAACCTGGGGGTTTAGAACGCTTATGCGTTCTTATAGTCGTGGTCTTGGGATAGAGGAGCTAGCTATGGGGAGCTGCTCTTGGGGTAGGTTTGATTGTGCTTGTTCGTGGTTGTGTTTCTTAGTTTGTGTGATAATTTATAGTGTTCATTGGGGCAATATCCAGGTCCTGCTCCCGTTTTTGAAAATTCAAATGCATTTTAGCACTTTGCATATTAGTTTATTTTCATAGTTTATTTTCCTTTTCTTATTTCCTTAGTTTCTTTTTATTAGATTTTTCATATTAGTTTATTTTCTTTTATTTTTCTCGATTTTGCATGTAGTTTATTTTCTTTTATCCCTTTTATTTTTCTAGGATTAGTCGTCTCCCGATGACGAAACTAGGGGAGTTCTTATAGGTACTTTTCTTTCCTTTAGAGTCTCGAGTCCGCACAATTTTTAATGCTTTTTACAAACTCTTAGGATAGAATACTTTTCCCTTTTAAGAGAACCCTTTAGGACTAGATGTGTATCCATGTCGGTTTGTGGTACGAGGTTGTCCCTTGTTTAGTTGAGCTGAGTCGGTGGTTTTTGAACCTAGGTGAGGTTTCGAGCTCCTACCTTAATTAGGCCCTCTAGGGTTATTCATTTCTGAGCGTCGCATTTTATACCTCGTCGGTTTTAGTTTATCGGTTTCTTTTAGCTCTGATTTTTTGACTTGTGCATTGCTACCGCCCTTTCGAAACTTGGAACATTATTTAGGCATCCCATTTTTATTTTATTTTATTTTTATTTATCCCCTCCATCTTATGTCATAGCATCGAGTTTTTATTTTCGGTCCTTTTAAATATCCTAGTAGTGTAATTATTCGAATATTGTAACTCCTTCTCTAACAAAAAAAAAATGGAACAATAAAAAAAAATTATATATATATAAATTTATATAAAATAAAATATATTAATTTATAATTATATGTTTGTTTATTATGTCGAGTTCTTAGTTTTCACTTGTAAAAAATGAAAAAAAAGAGAGAAAAAAAAATGTATATATTTAGAGAAGGAGATAATAGTTTTCTTAGTCGACCAATGCTCTATTGTAATTTATCCTAACGGTCGGTCGGTATTTTTATGTAGTTTCAGACCATGTATATAAGATGCTATGACCGTACCCCATCCACTTTCAACTTACCTTAAGCCCAATTGATTTCATTTTCTCAAAAGGTCTCATCTTTGGTATGCGACGTCACTTGTCAAATTTCAAGAGACGCTAAGTCCAGCGAGACGTGAGTTCCCTTACCTTTGTTCTTCATGGCTCCCTCATGGAGTATTTTTCCCGCTACCGACTCATGTCTGAGATTATTCAAGGGTGTTTGACGGTTGTTAGGTTATTTAGGCTTGGATATCTCGTAGTCCTTTAAGGTTCTAATGTGTGAAAGGCTTTAGTCCTTAGTTTAGTTAGTTCCTAGAATTGGGATTTGTGCGCCTTAAGACTGTAATAGGAGTCCTTAGTCCCTTGTAGAATTCCTCTCCTGAGGGATTTGTCGAACTCTTCGGGCGGTAGTTGCTTGGGGACAAGCAACGAGCTAGCTTGGGGGAGTTTGATAGTCTGTATTTACGTAGTATTTTTCGTAGTTTTTATTAATTTATTTTCTATTTTTATTTAGTTTTTGATAAGTTTTTTAGGCTTTTTAGTTTTGTTTTGTTTTGGTAGTCTCCTTTCCCTTTTTCTATGTGATTTCCTCTATTTTGCTTTATTTCTGCGTTTTCTCCCCCTTTTGCAGGTCCCGAGTCTATTTCAGAACCCGAGGAGGCGACCCGGGAACCTCGAGGAAGCCACAGAGTTAATATGCCATTGCTTGTGCCAAGAAGGCCTCAGCGGGCACTGGGAATTCCTCAGCATCCGCTGAGATGTATTATGTCGAGGCAATTTTTGTCACAAAACAGTAGGAGTTCTAGGCCATGGCAGCGACCGCTGATGTATTCCCAGTGGCCGTTGATTTTGAAGGAGCCAAGCCCTTAGGACCTTACCCTGTACAAAAGAGAAGAACAGCGGCCGCTGACCCTAACTCAGCGCCCGATGTCCCCTCCCCTGTTTTGAGGCAGTAGCATCCCAAAGTTTGACAGCGGCCGCTGACCCCAACTCAGCTCCCACTGCCATAAGTCTTCCCAGCCTGCAAGCCTAGTATTATAGGTGTCAGCGGGCGTTGTCATCGCCTCAACGCTCGCAGAAATGCATCTGTACCTTATTTTTGCTCTTTTGAATTAATTTTTGGGAGAGGTATAAATACCTTTATACTCCCTTTTTGTAAAATACATTACATACATTACATTTCTAGAGTAGTTTAACCTAGTTTTCTATGTTTTTTCTCTCTTCTCTCTCCTAAATCTCCATAGTTCATCATTTTCAAGCTAGTGTAATTGTGAAGTTCATACTTTTGGTTTGGGAATTAAATTGATTATCTCATTGCTCTACTTATTGATATTGAAGCTTCACTTGTAACATTTCTCTACTCTTCCATTTATTATTTCCACTTAGTTAATTATTGTTTTGATGTTTTACGATTGAATATTGCTTAAATTTATAGTTTGTTCTTACTTTCATGCTTGGTGTTGATTTTAGTAAGCTCATTATGCTTTCCTTTATTATTCTAGCCATGTGTGAGTAGTTCCATTGCTAGGGTTTGGGGTGAAACCTAACAAAATCCTCCATGTTTATATTTTAGTCAATTCTTGGTAATGGTTGTGTTAATGTCGGTACCGAAGGTTCGTTGATGTTGAGTCTCATGTTTAGCTAGCATTAAATTCATAGGAGAATCCCCACCTAAGGACCGAAAGGTGAACGTGGGTGATGACTCCCTTCGCCCGATTGATGGAAGCACCATGAAAGTTTTGCCTTCAATCAAGGGAAAGTTACAGGTCTTCGTGATTTGTGCTTATGACATGTTAGGTGTCTTTTACGAAAGTAAGTAGTATACGTCTTCCCGGTCGTCACGCTAGCTCGAAAGAGTAGTGTGATCATAGAGTGACCTCCCCTTTAACCACGACCTAAGTCTAAGTTTTGACCGATCCATAATTCATGGTGGTATCGAGTCGTAATCCCCTAACCCTAGTATTTATTTCCTTGTTTTAGACCCCTACTTTAGTGTCTTGTAGTTATTTGACTTCCATTCATATAATCCAATTTCGACTTAGCTTGTCTATGCTCATTGTCTGTGGTCAGCAAACGTTATTCTCTAGGGTTCGACCCTTACTTGCTCTTACTAGCATGAGTAAGTCCGAGTCAAGAAATTTACTTTTGGTAGGCTCGACGACGGCTTATCAGTAGGACTACATTACATAAAACAATAGTTTTAGAATACATGGAACATTATTCATAACAACAACGTACATAGCCAACATACAATACCATCATCAAAGTTACGCAACGGAAAAAACATAATCATAATCATTCGACATTCACATCACAACTCAATAAACACGACATCTCAAGATCAATTCACAAAAGAATGACAAGACTCCACTAGGTCTACAACTGATAACATGACCATCAAACTAACAGACTTACCCCGCTCAGTTCATCATCGCTGAACCGATAGACCCGCTCAGTTTATCATCGATAAACCGATAGACACGACTTAACCATCAAACAAACACACAAACTTGCCCCACTCAATTCATCACCAATGAACCGATAGACCCGCTCAGTTTATTACCGATAAATTGATAGACTCGAATCGCTCGGTCTTCAACCGATAAACACAACTAGACTTGACAAGACTCAAGAGACGCCATCACATTCATCACACAATATTCATCATCACGCATCATCAAATTCACATTTAACAACAAGTTCATCAAAATATCAAAAAGAAAACTTATGCTTCACTATGTACGTATAATACGAAATAAAATATCATGCTATAATTAACTCATTACACGCATGCCACTAGCTTCATTATCAATGCACTTGTACTTATACTTTACAGCATGATTCCACAAATAATTTAGTCAAAGCAAGGGTTAGCCATCAAATTAATCTTTAAAGTCAAATAAAAAACTACGTACTCGCTATTGCTAATAAACTTACGCATGATATACAACAAGGAAAAATCAAACCTTTGAATACCCACTACTCGCATGACTTAAGAAAACAAAGGGAGAGCCCAAGATTGCAATCAACTTGACAAGATTATAAAGATCCATGATTTAAAAGATCAACCAAGCACAATCATATCAATTTTCATCAAGATAATCAAGAAGGATTGGGAAAATAAAAACAAGATTACATGCTTTTACATACTACATTTTCACGCATACACTTGACCTAAAAACAACGGTCCATATAGTCCTCTAATTACTTCAAGAATTATACCAAAATATCAGGCAAGATTATCTTAAGCAAATAACACATATAAGTTCTCAAGATTCAAGATTAACCAACAAGAAACTCAAGTAGTCATCATAAGTACTCGGCTAATACATATAAAGAAAGCAATCAATATCATCACTATCTAATCCTATCATTCTATATAATCTAATCCTAATCCTAAGTAGAAGGTCTAGTTAACTTATTGAAGTACCTACACACAAGATTCACGCACAAAAACTCGCCCAACACCACGGTTACTCGTCCAAAACACGGCTCAAGGTAAGCAACTATCTTCAACCAGGCTATTCTTGGTTCAAGTTGATGATGGGTTGATGGTTTGATGGTGTTCTTTGTTTGATGAAGAGAAAAGTTAAGAATTGATGAAGATGGAGGAAGTGTCGTGAAGAACAAGAGGAGGAGATGGGGTTTTGTTTGGAGTTTGGTTGATATAATGAAAATAGGAAAAAAAAAAGTGGACTTTTGGGGTTTAAATAGGGTAGGAGTATTAAGTGATAGGATGGGATTAGGGCTTACTAGAAATAAAATGGTTTGGGCTTTAAGGCTTAATTTCACACGAAATTTTCCGGCCCAAAAATTAGGGTCGTTACAAGACAAGAAGGATACCCCCAAGTAGGGCGAGGGCAGTCATAAAAGGGAGGATAGAAAGAGAGAGGTATGGACGGTGAACGACACTCATAAGGAGTAGAAGGCTCCCAAAAAGAGCCATACTTACGAGTCGGTCTATGAGTACAACAAGCGACCACACGCCATGCTCATGGAGATTAAAGACAAGTTCAGCTTCGACGCGCCTCAGCCTTTACGAGGCCCCTCCAAATATCGAAACACTAACAAGTATTGTCAGCATCATAAGGATGTGGGACATGATACAAATGAATGTTTGAATCTGAAGCGGTTGTTGGATAAGTTGGCTGCAAAGGGCATGTTAGAGCCCTACATAGTGAAATCAAAATTTCAATTTCAGAGAAAGACAACTTAGAAGATGGGAGATGAAGAGGAAACAGAAGCCGAGGTGGTGGCTATGAATTCTGGAGGCCTCGCCTCGGGAGATCCGACTATTAGGGGTATGAAGGATCATCTTCGTAGCCTCTCTCAGGTTATGAATGCTGAAACAAAGGAAGACAAAATGCCGGAGGTACTAATTGGTGAGAAGGACCGACCTAGTATCCAAACCCCTCATGACGACCCATTGGTCGTAGAATTCAAGGTCGCTAACTTGAAAGTTAGAAGGTTACTGATTGATACCGACATCTCAACCGACATAATCAGCTTCGCCTGCCTCGAAAAATTGAGGCTTCAAGACAATGCACTCTAACCTATCAATCACCCCATGATAGGGTTTGGAGGAGGTGTTATTCACCCTGAGGGCATTTTAACTCTACCTATTCGGATGGGTTGTAAAGAAATGCCAAGGAATATGTTTGTGAAGTTTCTAGTAGTGAAGGAGTTGACGGCCTATAATATCATTATAGGTCGAA
Organism: Salicornia ramosissima; assembly: GCA_951394345.1. Taxonomy (NCBI): domain Eukaryota; kingdom Viridiplantae; phylum Streptophyta; class Magnoliopsida; order Caryophyllales; family Amaranthaceae; genus Salicornia; species Salicornia ramosissima. The sequence continues at coordinate 25,602,975 of OX596239.1, forward strand.
CAATGTTAAATGAATCGAAGGCTATTATTGTGCCCCATCTGATGCTGATGAAGTTTGTATGTAATGATGGGAGTGTGGGGGCGATATATGGCGATCAACAGACGGCACGAGACTGATGTCTGACCACCATTAAGACTTCGTCCACTCTAGACAAACATGAAAGAGTCCAATCTCCAATGAAAAGGAAAAAAGAGCCGAAGGAGGTGAAGCAGGAGGTTTGTATGATTGGGTCAGCTAAGCCGGATGAATTAAGGCCTCAGCCAGTAGGTGAATTCTGAGATGTTACACTTGACGTTGACATACCCGATCGAATTTTGCAGATAGGATCTTCCCTGGGGGATGGTCAAAGTCGGATGTTAGAAGAACTCTTGAGAGAGTATCAAGATGTGTTTGCTTTCACAGTACAAGAGATGCCGGACATTGACCCGAGCATCGTGTGCCATGAACTGAATATCATAACCGGCATGAGGCCAGTCAGACAAAAGAAGAGAAATCATGGAGAATTGTGAGACAAGGCTGTGGCCGAAGAAGTGAAGAAGCTCCTAGAAGCTCAGTATATTCGTCCCTGCTACTACCCTGAATGGGTAGCCAATGTTGTCTTGGTTCCAAAACCTAACAAGACCTGGCGGATGTGTGTTGATTACACAGATCTAAATCGAGCTTGTCCCAAGGATGGATTTCCTCTACCAAAGATCGACCAACTTGTCGACTCCACATCAGGGCATGCCCTCATGAGCTTCATGGACGCCAACTCTGGCTTTCATGAAATTCCCATGCACCCTGATGATCAGGAGAAGACAGCCTTCATCACTTCTCAAGGCTTATATAGCTACACGATGATGCCCTTTGGTTTGAAAAATTACCCAACCACCTTCCAAAGGTTGGTAAACATGGTGTTTCAACATCAGTTGGGCGAAACCTTGAGGCATACATCGATGATATCATTGTAAAAAGCAAGGAACCTGTCAATCACTTAGCCGACCTAAGGGAGACATTTGATTCCCTTAGGAAATACAGCATGAAGCTAAACCTTGAAAAGTGTGTATTTGGGGTCGGCTCTGGTAAATTCCTAGGCTTTTTTATTGATCAGCGGGGCATAGAGGCGAACCCGGATAAAGTAAAGGCAGTAAGTGACATAGCCTCTCCTAGTTCAATAAAGGAAACCGAATGGCTGACCGGATGTTTAGCTGCACTAGGTCGATTCCTGTCCCGGTCAAGGGATAAATGTCACTACTTTTTGACGTTGTGAAGAAGAAGGCCATGTTTGAGTGGACAAAAAAGGCCGAATTAGCTTTTACCAAATTAAAGGAACATATGCATACCTTGCCGAGGCTAGTAAGCCCTATTCCAGGTGAGGTATTGTATATGTACCTGGTTTTTTCTGAATTTTCACTAAGTGCGGTGCTAGTGGCAGACCGAGAAGGTATTCAATACCCGGTCTACTTTGTAAGTCACATTTTGAGAAATCCCGAGCTGAAGTATCCTCTCATTGAGAAATCTGGACTCGCTCTGTACGTGGCCTCAAAGAAGCTTCGGCCTTATTTCAAAACACACCCCCTTGTGGTGTATACAGATCAGCCTCTGAAACAGCCTTTCACCAAGACCGAGTCTTCTAGCCGAATGGTAAAGTGGGCAGTAGAACTTAATGCTTTTTACATCTCTTTCGAGCCCAGGAAAGCAATTAAGGGTCAAGCCATCGCTGATTTTGTAGCAGAAATGACAAGGCCTAAAATTGAAACCAAGGTAAGTTCTAATGCTTGGAAATTGTTTGTTGACAGGTCATTGACCCAAAATGGATGTGGTGTTGGCATCCTTTGTGTCTCGCCAGAAGGCAATGTGTATGAATATGCACTTCACTTCAAATTTCAAGCTTCTAACAACGAGTCGGAGTATGAAGCCCTTCTTACGGGCCTTAGAATGTGTATTGCTGAGGGAGCAGATGAAATTGAGGCTTCGTCCGATTCACTACTTGTTGTAAGCCAAGTCAATGGAGACTATGAGGCTAGAGAGCATGCCATGAAGAGATACCTACAGTTGATTAAGGAAGTTAGCACTACTCTCAAAACATTTGTCCTACAGCATGTGCCTCGGTCAGACAATAGTCAGGCCGATGCCTTGTGTAAATTGGCCTCCTCGACCATTAATAACACCCCAAGGACAGTGTTTTGGGAGGTCAAAGAAAAGAGACGTATAGATGAACAGGAGGTCCTAACTTTGGACTGGAGCAACACAGGGATGGATGTCATCCTAAGTTACAAGCTAAATGGGGTATTGTCGAGTGACAATAAAGAAGCAAGGGCAACCGAGCGAATGGCTGCTTGATTCGAGGTGTTTAATGGAGAGTTGTACAAAAAAGCCTTCTCTAAGCCTTTTTTGAAATGTGTCACCCCCGAGAAGGGCCATGAAATTTTTGATGATCTGCACCAAGGCCTATGCAGCGCACACATTGGAGGAAGAGCAATCGCAGAAAAGGCCATTCGCACCGGTTATTAATGGCCGACCTTGAAAGAAGATGCCATATGGATGGTAAGAAAATGTGATAAATGCCAGAAGTTTGCAAAGCTGATCCATCGACCCGCCAGAGATGTTATTCCAATAGCCAGTCCCTTGCCATTTGCTAAGTGGGGGATGGAAATTTTGGGCCCTTACACCCCAGCTTTAGGCCAGAGGCGATATGTCTTAGTAGCAGTTGATTATTTCACAAAATGGGTGGAGGTCGAGGCTGTCAAGGGAATTAAGATAAGTGATGTGAAGTTGTTCATCTGGAAGAATATGATTACGAGGTTTGGTGTACCTCAACCAATGGTCTTTGATAATAGACCACAATTTGAGACTTCACATCTGAAGAACTGGCACAGAGACTAAGGCATAGCCCATTGCTTTGCCTCAGTTGGTCGACCACAAACTAATGGTCAAGTCGAATCCTTCAACAAAATTATTTCTGATCGCATCAAGAAGAAGTTGGAGCGAGCCAAGGGATTATTGGCGGATGAGTTTCCAAATGTACTTTGATCCAGCAGGACCAAAGAAAAAAACTCAACAAGTGAAAGTCCTTTCTGTAGACACCTAAATGTGTCTCACCAATGTAGAGACTAATGATGAACGTACCATATTGCCATAAGATACAACTAAGGGAAATTGACGATGAAAATGCACAATATACCTCAACCAATTTCCTAAATCGTGTTTAAAGTGCCTTGGAAGCGTGTATTAGGATTCGCGATGATTACGGGATTGATTCGTAATTTTTCTTCATTTTTAGATTTTTTTAATATTTTTTGCATGCGTTTTTCAATGTTTTATATTCATAAAAAAAATGTTATTTTTAAAAATCATAAAAATAATTTTATAATTTATTCATATTTTTCTATATTTTTATCATATTTTTAGAGCCTTTTTATGGATTTTTAGGATTTTTGCATGCTTAGTGGCATTTTCGTCATTTCCGAATGTTAAAAATTGTACCGCAAAGCATATTAGTGTTTTTCATACTTTTCAAATTTTTTCATAATTTTTAATAATTTTTCTGTAAAGTTTTGGAGCTTCTGGAGGAATCTAGAACATTCCGGAACGTTCTGGGCATTCCGGCACATTCTACAACATTCCGGGACATCCCGGAACATCCCGGGATATCCCAGAATATTCCGGAATATCAAAATATTACAGAATATTTCCGTAATCGAATCAAATCGGATCGTAATCCTGAAAATCACGCACAAAATCAAGAAAAAAAATCAACCCGAATTTGACCAGGACCTGCGCCTAGACGCAGGTCACCAATACTGACCTGCATCTAGGCGTAGGTCTGGTGCCATTCCGGGTCGATCGTTGCTTCTTCTGGCCTATAAATAGACGTCCTTCCAAGCATTCTAACACACGCCAATACTACGAACCATCCTTCTGCATTGCATACTTACATCCTATACCTTTATCTTCCATCAAACACCCCTCAAAACATCATCAAACACATCACAAATCACCAACTCAACCAACTTCAAACAAGCATATTGCAGTCATCATCGTTGATCCCTCCTTGGTTGTTCTATTAAGGCATTACCAGGTACAAGTCCTGAAGTCTCTACTTCAAATCTATTCGTTTTAAGTTTATTGTATATTTATAAATCAATCAAAATGGTGATCTTTGATAATGGTTAACACGTTTATTAATCTGAATGTTTTATATGAATTTTAGTGCTTAAATTCATGTCTGTCATATTAATGTTAATACTTTAATTGTTGTTTTAATCTGATCGGCCATGGATTATAAATTTTCAATATTGATGCATAATAATTTATGACTCATATTAATCAGATATGTTATCATGTATTATTTTAATAGAAAAACTTCAGTTATTATGTCGTTGGTAAATTTAGTTTTAATATAATGGTTTATTTAATAAATTTAATATTTCCAATAATTATCATTATAATAATCTTGATTAATTTATGATTCATATTAGATCTGGCCTGATTATGAATGAAATTACAATTATTCTTGTTAACATTGATATGACATCTGGTTTTAAGTATTAAAAGTCGCATTCAATTAATTCATATATGTTTTATTTATAATTTTATTGGTTGAACAGCACGTCGAACCTCTTCTCCTGGAACACACTTTGAACCTGCACATATTTATTTTTTGTATTCTTTTATTTCTTTTATTATATGTTTTATTCATATTTTACTTGATTTATTTTCTTAGGATTTAATACGAACTTAATTCAAAGTGGTCACAATAATAGTCCTAACATGTAATAATTAAACCCACTTAGTAATATGCACTTTTTAGGGTATAATATGGGATATTTGTGAATTCGGGAATAATAGACCTAGTAGAGACCGCTTACAGGCGGGCGGGCCCAATGCACGATTGGCCCGTAACCTGTCTGTGGACCATATAAAACGCATGGTGGCGACTCCTACTAGTCCGTATTCACATACGACGTTAACGAGCATTTTCAAACAAACTCGTGAGACGTAGGCGGCCGGGTAAAAACGACCCCTACACTTTCATGTTGGTCTATGGGGCCGAGGGTGTTCTTCCCATTGAAATGTACGAACCTACCCTGCAAGTCATGTTGTATGACGAAGACGGAAATTTGGAAGCCATGAAACTGAACAGAATTCCTCCCTGAGACTAGGGGGAATTCTGTGCTAAGACAAGAGCTGTATGGAGTCAGGATGGCAAGAGAGTACAACAAAAAGTGAAGAATAGACCGATCAGAGTTAGAGACATTGTGTTAAGAACGATGGAAGCACAGGGTTGTGCTAATGAAGAAGGCAAACTTACCCCAATTTGGCAGGGACCATACAAGGTGGTCAAGGCCATCCACGACAGCACATACCAACTCGAGACCTTAGATGGAGTTGTTGTACCAAGGTCCTGGAACCTTGACAACTTGAAGAAATACTATTTTTAGCACTTGTGATTTTTCTTATGCTTTAATGTAAGACCTTGGTCTAAAACAATGTAATCAAAATCCATATTAATGAAAAGGGTAGGGCTAGGTCCCTAAAGGCCCCATCACTTTTAAAGTGAAAATTCTAAGGCTAGTGTAACGCCCCAAGTTTTCGGTATTTTCTGCTTTGTTTATTTGTTTGTATTTATGTTATTTTATGTATGGGCTAGCCAGCTTAGAAGTGAGCCGATGACTAGTTTAGATTATGTTTATTTGATTAGTAGTCTATTCTTTATTTTTTTTTAATAGTAAAGGATATTGGTTTGATATTTATTTTGGGATTATCTAACAGTTTTTAATGAATAATATGATTAAGTTTTAGAGCTTCCGCTGTAGTTTATGAACCTAACTTTGAAGTTTTAGAACTTAATGATCTGTGATTGTTGTTTTCTCCGAAAATAACGCTGCTAAATTACGGGTCGTTACAGGTGGTGCGTGATCGAGAGTGGTTAAGCATAGTGGTGCCTCGTGTGGTGGTGCTGCGTGGTGTTCAGGTGGTGTACGGTGGTCCGTGGTTGAGGCCATGCAAGTTCGTGGTGGGCCGTGTTGAAGTCGTGAGTGCACTGTGTGTTTTGGGTCGTGCGGATTGTTTTCCGGGCAGCAAGTTTTTTGTATTGATTTGTTTATACTTCAATAAGGTAACATGCTTTTCTATCCTAGTTTGTATACTATGATTCATAGGGTAGATTTGATGATCAAGTTAGACTGAAAGTTTGATGATTATGACCCATATCCATGCGTGATTGTATGGCTGATTGGGAAGTTGTTTTTATGTTATTCTTGCCTTGTTTCTATGTATTTTAAGATTGGTTATGATAGTTTGATGTTTGATCATGTTCATTTTCGATTTTCATGAAGTTTCGATGCTTTGAATTGATGAGTATGATGATGAGAGTTAGCCATGAATATGCGTGAACTATGAGTTGTATTGATGATGATGATCTTGATGAGTTCTTTACGTTTCTTGAATCTTGTTTTGATGAATTAAGTTGAAGTATGAGTTCTTGATGATTATTTTATGATTCTTGAAGTTTCTTGATTATGGTATTGTGAATCTTGGTTTTCTTTATTATGATTATGTAATCCTTAAGTATGGGTTATATGGTCTTAATTAAAGAAAGTTAAGTTAAGTGTAAAGGATAGTTTAAGAACGATAAAGAAAGTAAAGATTAAGTAAAAGATGTTGAAAGAAAGTTAAAGAAAGTGAGAAAGATTGATTAATTAGGTTCTAAGATTATGATTTACACAGTTAGTCTCAAGAAAAGGCGTAAGATGCAATCTTGAGGATAACCAAGATGTAATGGATTTATAAAGATTAGCTTGAATTTACTTTTAGACGCCTAACCTTAGAGTAAGATTCTAAGACTTGGGTTAAGACGTTGCCCCTATCCTAACCGCGATATTGGGATAGTGTATACATGCTATGTCGTCTTTAAGATATGAATTTCCGTAAGATGGGGTTCATGGGTTTAGGAGTAAGATTCTCATTCTTGGCATAATAGGAAAGTTCGATCGCGTAAGATGCATTTGTACGAGCATAGTCCTGTCTAATATGTAAATGATAGCGACAGAGATTAAGTAATGATAAGATTTAAGTCAATTTAAGTTGAGGAAGTCTTTGATATTATTATTAATGTTGTTCTTGTTATATATTTTGTGATATGATGCATGTTTGAGTGCCTGATTTGTTGTTTGATTTATTTTATGTTCATGTGTATCCACATTAGGGTGGGACTGTTATGTTACTCGCCACTGATGGTGGATATATGTTCATTTTCATGTAACTCTGATGGTGAAGTTGATGCTTAGCTTGGGTTCGGGCGAGTGTCGATTTACTATCCATTGTTTTAGTTGTAATTTTCTTTAGAATGTTAGTACGTTGTTTACTCTAAATCTGACATCTATTTTGGAGTTAAGTCATTAGTAGTGACTATATGGGACTTAGTTATGTACAACTTATGGTTTTGTACAATTTGGGTTTTATAATAATAATTTTTGAGGTTTTGTTTTAAATTTTAAGTATGTTTGTATGTTAGATTGACAAATCGACTCGTCGGTTTCTTCCGCGCCGGTTTAAGCAAGTCGGGTCGTCACAGTTGGTATCAAAGCCGAATAGGTTAGAACTTTAAAGTGAAGTTTTAGGATTTGAGTAAAACCCGGGACTTGTGAGCTTTACCATTCCCGAGTGATAAACCCAATTAAGAATAAGTATAAGGGAGAAGAGCATCGGGTAGAAAACCGGGATAAGTCTCTTTTTCCTATTTTCTTTTATTTTGTGTACTTGACTATAGTGTGGATTATCGACTGACACTTTCTCTTTGTTGTTATTTTCTTGCGATGTTTTCAGCATGTCCACACCTCGCCGGTCAAGTTCGGGACGACAGAGGTTACGAGCGCTCGAGGAAGCGATTCTTACGTTAGCGAACCATAGTCGTCAGCCATCGGGTTCGCAGTCGACGTTCGATCGTATCGCTCGTCATCGACCACCGACTTACGATGGGGTTGCCGACCCTACGATTTTGGAGAGCTGGATCCGCGAGATGGGGAAGCTCTTCGACGCTACGTTTTGCCCCGAGCACGAGAAGGTCCAGATCGCTGACTACTACTTGAGAGGAGAGGCCGATAATTGGTGGATCGTAGCTAGCAATGCATGCATGCCCTTGCACTCGATGTCTTGAGCCGAGTTCGTAGTTAAGGTCCAGGAGAGGTTCTACCCCGACGAGTTACAGTGGCAAAAACCGGAGGAGTTTCTTAACTCTCACTCAGGGTAAGATGATGGTTCAGGCCTACACCGATAAGTTCGCCGAGTTATCGAGGTTCACTACATCCGTAGTACAATCCGAGGATTCGCGTTCACGTGATCAGTAGTGGAGCGAAGTCATTACAACGAGCTTACGAGGTAGCACTCGAGATTCAGGCGTTTGTTATCGAGGAGGATGCGAGCAGGAAGAGGACCCCGACCTTGGTGACGTCGCCATCTTTTAAGAAGCCCCAATCTAGTGCTCGTAGAAGTACCCCTCCGACCACTAGTTCGTCTAAGGGATCAAATGGGTAATATTTTGAAAGTTAAGGTTATTGTTCCTTATATCTAATTATAAAGAACAAGGAATGAATTAATAAAATGAAAAAGGAGGGGGCCGTGTATTTTGAGTAGGAGTAGGGAAAGTTGAGTCAACTTAGGAGACTTGGTATATGGTTAGTTAAAAATTAGATTTTTAGCCCATTGAATATTTAAAATAAAAATTAAGAATTTTAGATAAAAATTATATCTAATAATAATAACAAATAAAAAGGAGAGGGCCAACCAAGGGAAGAGGTTAATTGGGTCATTGGGCCCAATTTTAAGACAAGGGTAGAAAATAAAAATCACAGTCCAATTATATGGGCCTTTTGGACTTAGAATTTTAGAAGCCATAATAATTAACCACGAAATTTTCTGGCTAAGATTTTCGGGTTATTACAGTCACCCCTCCTTCAATAAATTTCGACTTTGAAATTTACTTAAAGAAGCTCAAACGTCACACAGAAGCACGCACAAGGGCACAAAATAAATAAATAAAATTGCTGCATACCTGCTCCAAAAAAGTTCGGGATACTAATCCCCCATTGATGCTTCCGTCTCCCAAGTAGCCTCTTCAAACATCTCACTACGCCAAAGCACTTTAACCAAAGTGAACCAGATTAAGTGTGCTAAAGAATGGTGATTAGTATTAGTACTTTTGTAATAGAATTGTAGTAGCATGATTAGCAATTTTAATGATGTATTTTAAGTTATTGTTGTTTTTGTACTAATTAGCATTAGTTAAAGTAGAGTTTGTAATCACTAGCTTAAATATGCAAGTAGGTGAACTACGGAGCAAAGTTGAAGACTTGATCAAGTAGAAAATCACGAGGTGCGAGCCTAGGTCGCGAGTCACGAACCCAGGGACCCAAGAAGGTCGCGAGTCGCGACCCAAACACGCGAGTCACGAGAGTACTCTGCCCATGTTCTACGTGTTTCAGTCTTTGAAAGTTTGTGTTTGGGCTTTTGGTTATTGCTTGCAAGTGGTGTACCTAGCTTTGCTTAGTCATCTAGTAGCCTTACTTAGTGTCATACTAGCTTTGCTTACTCGAGCGTGATTCTCTTAGTCGAAGCTAGCCAAACTGATTAATTACTTCGAGAGTGATTCTCTTAGGAGTTAGTCAGATTTGATTGTTGAGTTTTGAGAGCGATTCTCTTAACTCGGTAGTTTATTTAGCAGTAGATTCAAGAGCGATTCTTCCATCTATTAGCTAAAATATCCCATTTGGAGATTAGTATTCCTAATCTCTAAAATATCCCTTTTCTTGCTTTTGTTTTTGTTTAATTTTAGTGTAGCCTAATTATCGGCTACTGATTTTGTTACCCCTAAATTAAGAGCTAAGAGTGCTTCTTTTAAATCTTAATTTAGAGATATAAGATTGTTCTGAATGGAGTTTTGGAGCTTTCTTGTATTCATAGTAGTTTTAGCCTAAATTGAGTGTTAAGAGTGATTCTTTTCATTTGGTTTAGACTATACAAGTTTGTCCACAAAGTGAGCTACAAAATTGCGTGTTTTTTAGCTTGTTCGTAGATGAATTCGTAGGCATATATAATCGATCCTGGAACTTGTTCTTTGTTTCGATATGTTCCATTTGGTATCAGTTAGCCTTCTGCGACATGGACCATCCTCGATTTAAGTTCTAAAATTGAGGACAATTTTTTTTGAAGAAAGAGAGTGTCAACCAGATTAAGTATGCCAAAGAATGGTGATTAGTAGTAGTACTTTTGTAATAGAATTGTAGTAAATGATTAGCAATTACAATGATGTATTTGCTACTACTTAGTTTAATTCTTTAAGTTATTGTTGTTTTGTACTAATTACCATTAGTTAAAGTAGAGTTTGTAATCACTAGCTTAAATATGCAAGTAGGTGAACTACGGAGCAAAGTTAAAGACTCGATCCAGTAGAAAATCACGAGGTGCGAGCCTAGGTCGCGAGTAACGAACCCAGGGACCCAAAAAGGTCGCGAGTCACGACCCAAACTCGCGAGGGTACTCTGCCCATGTTCTATGTGTTTCAGTCTTTGCAAGTTTGTGTTTGGGCTTTTGGTTATTGCTTGCAAGTGATGTACCTAGATTTTCTTAGTCATCTAGTAGCCTAACTTGTTGTCATACTAGCTGTGCTTACTCACCTAGTAGATTAGGGGAGTCATGGAGGCAAGTTGGTGCAACTTGGTGCAAGTGGATGCAAGTGGAGCAAGTTGCTCAAAATGGCTGCCAAAGGGGGGATGTATGGACTGTTTTTGGGCTAGATATTTGCATTTCTTTATTTTGTTTATTGCTTATGAGTGTCTACTAGTAGTAGTAGTAAGACTTAGTTAGTTTACTTTCTCTATAAATAGCTTGTAATAGATATTGTGAAAATAAGATTTTGATGAATGAAATTTGGTTTGAAAACTTCGTGTTTTCTTTCTTTAGTTTTTAAGTTGTGTGCTTAGAAGCTAGTATGGTTTAAAGTTCTTGGGAGTTGTCTAGGTACAAGGCTTGGTGCTAGATGAATGATTAAGAGGCTGAACCTCTTAATTAGTTATCTAGGCTATTAGATTAAGAGGTCGACCCTCTTCGTTGAAGCTAGCCAAATTGATTAATGACTTCGAGAGTGATTCTCTTAGGAGTTAGTCAGATTTGATTATTGAGTTTTGAGAGAGATTCTCTTAACTCGGTAGTTCATTTAGCAGTAGATTCAAGAGCGATTATTCCATCTATTAGCTAAAATATCCCATTTAGAGATTAGTGTTCCTAATCTCTAAAATATCCCCTTTTATGGCTTTTTGTTTTTACTTTAATTTACGTGTAGCTAATTGCCGGCTACTGATTTTGTTACCCCTAAATTAAGAGCTCAGAGTGTTTCTTTTAAGTCGTAATTTAGAGATATAAGATTGTTCTGAATGGAGTTTTGGAGCTTTCTTGTATTCATAGTAGTTTTAGCCTAAATTGAGTGTGAAGAGTGATTCTTTTCATTTAGTTTAGACTATACGAGTTTGTCCAAAAAGTGAGCCACAAAATTGCGTGTTTTTTAGCTTGTTCGTAGATGAATTAGTGAACATATTCGATCTTAGAACTTGTTCCTCCTTTCGATATGTTCAACAAAGGTACCACCTTACGTCGCAATATTCGATCATGGCGGTCCAAAATCCGCACTGGTTTTCTTCAAAGGTCAGATTCGGCTTGATCTCGGACGATTATTCCACCGGGATAATATGGGAAGGGTCATTCACGTATTTCCGTAGCTGGGACACGTGAAACACATCATGAACCTTCGATAGATCCAGAGGCAACGCCAAACGATAAGCAACTTCTCCGATTCGATCCAGAATCTCGTATGGCCCTACATACTTGGGTCTGAGCTTACCCTTCTGGCCAAATCGAGTCACACCCTTCATAGGGGACACCTTCAACAACACCTTGTCACTCACTTGAAACACCAACGGCTTCTGTCAAGGATCGGCATACGACTTATCTCGACTCTGAGCTGCTTGCAATCTCGTCCTAATGATCTTGATCTTCTCCACCGTGTCCTTAATATGATCCGGTCCAATGACCAAGGCATCGCTGATGTCGCTCCAACAAGTAGGGCTGCGGCACTTGCGCCCATACAAAGCTTCATAAGGAGCCATCTTGATACTAGCATGATAGTTGTTGTTGTACGAAAATTCCACCAAACTCAAAGATTTAACCCAAGTATGTTGAAATTCTAACGCACAAGCCCGTAGCATATCCTCTCACGTCTGAATGATTCATTCTGTCTGGCCATCTGTGGCTGCCTGAAACGCTGTACTCAAATTGAGCTTAGTTCCAAAAGCTTCCTGCAATGACTTCCAGAAACGTGACAAGAATCGGGGATCTCGGTCAGACACGATATCCTTAAGCACACCATGTAACCGTATGATCTCCCTCGAATAGGCTTCCGCCATCTTCTCCATTGACCAAGTTACCTTCATCGGAATGAATTGAGCGACTTTAGTCAAACGATCGACGATCACCCAAACTATATCCAAACCCTTAGATGTCGCGGGTAGGCCCACCACGAAATCCACGGATATAGAATCAAACTTCCACTTGGGTATCGGCAATGGTTGCAATAATCCACCTGGTCTTTGATGCTCGATCTTATACTAGTGGAAAAAAATGTCTATTTGTATCGGTTTTTATGCCTTATTTGTATCGGTTTATGAAGGGTACAAATAGAGGGGATACAAATAGCAACATTATTTGTATCGGTTTTTATAACCGGAACAAATAATATGTATTTGTATCGGTTATTCTGCTAACCGGAACAAATATCTTTTTTTGATGTTAAAAAAATGACTATTTGTATCGGGTTTTAGGCAAAACCGATACAAATAAGTATCTATTTGTACCGGTTATACCTAAAACCGATACAAATAGGTAATTTTTCATTTTTGAAAAAAACCTATTTGTGTCGGTTTTGATTCAAAACCGACACAAATAGGTTTTCTTTTTGTACAGCAGCCCCCTCACCCTCCCCCCAACCTGCACCAGCCCAGCCCCCCATCCCACAGCCCCACCCTAGCACCTCCAAGTATCCAACAATCTGGTCTGCATCATCAATGCAAAAAAAAAAAAAAAAAATTAAAAAATGCAATTTATATATACATGCATCCAACTTCATTGCATGCAACATTTAATTATAACATTGTTGAGCATAGCTTAACCAATATTTTCAACTTCATTGCATCCAATCTCAAAGAAAATTATAACATTCAAAATAATATTTCCATCATAATTGTAACAGCCAACAATTGGCTTTTCCACTATTCATTAATTTGGATTTACTTTACATCAACACATAACAATGGTAATAACAAACATGGTAATCAACAATAAATTAAATTATGACAATAAAATTTAAACCTAAAATACTTTGACCATTCTCTCGAACTTCATCCCATTCCTTTTAGCTATACGTGAAGATCGGCTGCTAAACATGTTCTTCAAAAAAAATGTAAGTAAATAACAGTTAAAGTATAGAGACAAAAATAAAATGTGGCAAATAAGTTATTTTTAGCTCGTTTCGGTTGATTTCGTTCCCATCTTCGCACCAACCAACCTATTTCGATCATGTTTTAAAGGTTTATTCATGTCCTATAAAATTTATAAAAAAAAATATATAACATATTTGCATGATTCTTGGGCAAAAATAGGCTATTTTGGAACTACAATGAGCCAAATAGGTCATTTTTGGCTCGTTATGAGTGTTTTCGTTCCAATCAACCTATTTCATGTTTTAATGGTTTATTTATGTCCAATAACATCCATATAATTATTCTATAACTTATTCGCATGTTTTTTGGCAAAAATAAGGTATTTTAAAACGAGCCAAATAGGTAATTTTTGGCTTGTTTTGGGTGTTTCGTTCACATTTTTGCACTTACCAACCTATTTCACGTTTTCAAGTTATATATATATGTCCTATAACATTCTATGAATTATTTGCATGATTTTGGACAAAAATTGGGTGTTGGTGGTACTAAAACGAGCTAAATAGCTCATTTGGCTAGTTTTGGGTGTTTTCATTCCGATCTTCGCACCAACCAACATATTTCATGTTTTTTAAAAGTTTATTCATGTCCTACAACATTCATAAAAATAATATATAACATATTTGCATGATTTTCGACAAAAATAGGGCGTTTTGGAACTACGAGCCAAATAGGTCATTTTTGTCTCGTTTTGGGTATTTTCGTTCCCAATTAACCTATTTCATATTTTAATGGTTTATTCATGTCCAATAGGATTAATATAATTATTCTATGACTTATTCGCATTATTTTGGGCAAAAATAGGGCATTTAGAACTAAAATGAGCCAAATAGGTCATTTTTGCCTTCTTTTGCGTCTTTTCTGTTTTAAAGATTTAGTCATGTCCTATAACATTCATGTAAACATCCTATGACTTATTTGCATGATTTTGGACAAAAATTGGGCACTTTGGAACTAAATCAAGCCAAATAGCTCATTTTTCGCTAGTTTTAAGTGTTTTGTTTCCATCTTCGCACCAACCAACCTATTTCATGTTTTACAGGTTTTATCATGTCCTATATATAATATTCATATAAACATTGTATGACTACTTAATTATTTGCATGATTTTGGGAAAAAATAGGGCGTTTTGAAACTAAACCGAGCCAAATAAGTAATTTTTGGCTTGTTTTGGGTGTTTTCGTTCTCATCTTCACACCAACCATCTAAATTCATGTTTTAAAGGTCTTGTCATGTCCTATATCATTCATTTAATGACATAAGATCGAAAAATACTAAGGTAAGAAATTTATATAGTAATCAGTAAGCAGCCAGAACACACCTTTACAGGATTAAGCAACTCTTGTACAACTAGAAGTATCAACTAATCGATATAAGTATAAAACAACTAGAAGTATAAGTTCGAGGGTCATGAGGAATAAAAAGCCATAGTATGCTGAAAGATAAAGAAGTAAAGATATCAGGCCAAGGCAATAAATTCATGTAAGAATTCCTGGTATAAAACAACTAATTAATATAAGTTGCCAACTTGAATACTTTTAGCCAGAAAATAAAGATTAATGGTTTTATACAAAATAAGTAATAAGTATAACAAACAAAACTCATAGTTTCAATTAAAGCCATTCAAACCCACAATATAAATAACAAACAAAAATCATATGAAGTATTATGTGGTGATAATAAGAACGGTTCAAACAGAGATTAGTTCTAATTATTTTATTTAATAAAGATTTCAATTGTGCAAATTTGTGTCTCCTAAAAGTAAACCCTAGCAACCAAAATGACACATACACAACAAGATACCTTTTTAGGCTTGAAACACACACACACACACAGAAAAACGAGCCAAATATGCCATTTTTTTACTCTTTTTGGGTGTTTCTGTTTCGATCCTCGCAATAATAATTCGATTTAATGTTTTAAGCTTTATTCATGTCCTATGGCAGTCACATAAACTATCTATGACTTATTTGCATGATTTTGTGCAAAAAGAGGGCGTTTCAGAACTAAAACTAGTGAAATCGCCCATTTTACTTAGTTTTGATTGTTTTCGTTCCCATTTTTGTTTTAAAGGTTTATTCATGTCCTATAACATTCATGTAAACATTCTATGACTTAATTGCATGATTTTGGGCAAAAATGACGCATTTTGGAACTAAAAGAAGACAAATATGTCATTTTTTGTTCATTTTGGGTGTTTTGATTCCCATCTTCGGACCAACGGACATATTTCATATTTGTAAGGTTTATTCGTGTCCGATACATTCATGTAAGCATTTTAGAACTTATTTGCATGATTTTAGGCAAAACTAGGGCATTTGGAATTAAAACGATTGAAATAGGTCATTTTTTACTGCTTTTGGGTGTCTTCGTTCCTATTCTCGTACCGGTCATCTTATTTCATGTGTTTAAGATTTATTAATGTCCTATAACATTTATTTTAGCAATTACCAGACAAAAAACATGCATTCATGCAACAAAAGATGTCAAGAAAGAGGTATTCATAACCACTCTTTCCGAAACTACACCAAAAATCCCAAACTATAACCTAAAGCCTCCAAGTCCTTCTATACTATAATAATAAGCACACTGCAATTGTATTTGTAATTAGCCTTGTGATTGCTCCCCATCTAGGGTCAACACCTCCCTAGACAACCTACACAGAACACGTCGGCATAAATATTGCAATTGAACTTGTGATTGCGCCCCATCTAGGGTCATCACCTCCCTAGAAGGCCTACGCAGAGCACGTTAGCATGCACAAGTGAATTTGTGATTAGTTTTGTGATTGTGCCCCACCTAGGGTCATTACCTCCCTCGACAGATTGCAAGTAATATAAATGGTAGCCTTGGCATTGATAATTCAAATCTACATATAAGTATATTTATAGACAATAACAAACAAATACAATAATATACCACAATTTTCGAGCCGTAACGGAAAATTTGAAAATTTTGCTTATAGGATAATTAAATATCCATCATATTATGATGGCATAAATTCAAAATGCAAGAGGAAATAAATTAACAAAATCTCCCAATACTTTACATAAAAACAAATTTCCAGTATTGCAAACCAAAACAGCTTCCAAACTTTTCCAAAATTAAACACACATGACACATATAAACGAAGCAGTACAATAAACTCAATTTAAAAACAAAAACAAAGTGCAACAAATATCCCTCAAATATAATTTGTTGTAAAGAATAGAACAAAAAAATAAAAAATTAAGTAAGAATGAATGTAAGACTCACAATAAATTATTAGGTATTTGCCAAAAAAAAACCAAATTACAAACGCTAATTTCAATAACTGTGTCTATTCAACAACTAATCAACAAGTTAAAAATCTGTTAATTCAATCAACATGCTACTATCACGATTGTAACAACAACAACAACAAAAACAAGAGCAGATCGAGCATCACTAAACCCTAAAAATTAACAACAAAATTTAGAAATTACCTTAAGTTTAGTGCGACAACAACCACCACGAGCAGAGCAACAGCAACGTCCATCACGAGTAGAGAAGCGGCAGCATCCACCATGAGCAGAGTAGAAGCAGCGTCCACCACGAGCCCCCTTGCGTTTGCAGCCCTCGCGCATGTTCGCAGCAGGTCCGCCCCCTTATGCAGCAGCAGCAGGCCGGGAATCTGGTGGATGGGAAAGTGGATGGGGGCCGGCAGTGGATGGGGAGGCGGTGGTGGATGGGAGGAATCTATGTGAATGGGAGGGAAGTGAGTTAGGGGTGTTTAAAAACTTTTGAGAAACTTAGAAATTAAGATTGGGGTTATGTGTGATTGTTTGGGTAATTGCAGGGGCGTGAGCGTGCATCTGATGGTAAAAAAAAACATGTTCTATTTGTATCAGTTATATATAAACCGGAACAAATAATTAGTTATTTGTTCCGGTTTGTACATAACTGATACAAATAGATACTTATTTGTTCCTTTTATATATTAACCGGAACAAATAGTCATTATTTGTTCCTATTTTTATATAACCGGAACAAATAAGGGGTTACAAATATCAATTTTTCCACTAGTATAATTAACTTTCTGGCAAGTGAGACACCGCGCTACGAAGTCTGCGACTTCCTGCTTCATCCTGGGCCACCAAAAATATTCCTTCAAGTCCTAATAGAGCTTTCCACCACCTGGATGCACCGAATAGGGAGTATTGTGAGCCTCTTCCATAATCTTGTTTTTCAACCTCGAACTCTGGGGCACACATGCACCACCTGTTGCGGACCAACCTTTAGTATCCATTAGGTAAAAATAGTTTATCTATAAAAACTTTTAACTCCATTACCTGTTGCGAAACTTCGTACTTCCGTCTGAATCGATCGTGAAGTCTTCTGCTTTACCTTGAAGTTTAGCTTCACGAATTTTCTCGAGCTGCGGGTCCTCTTTCTGGCTTTCCCGTAACTCTTGATATAAATTGGGTTCAACATTCATAGCGTTGAGATAGACTCGCGTACTACCTGGCACTACTATCTCAATCTCGATCCTGCGAAGATCAGCACAGATTTCCTTAGGAAAAATCGCCATCCTATTGAATGAATGGTGATCCTTGCGACTGAGGGCATCTGCTACCTGATTGGCCTTCCCTTCACAATAGTCAACTGAGAGGTCATAATCCTTGATTAACTCCAGCCATCGTCACTGCCTCATGTTGAGTTCCTTCTGAGTGAAGATATACTTCAGACTGATCGGTGAATAGCTTGCAAGTTTCCCTATAGAGATAATGTCGCTAAATTTTCAAAGCGAACACTACAGCCGCTAACTCTAAGTTGTGAGTAGAATAGTTCTGCTCGTGAACCTTGAGTTGTCTTGGTGCATATGCAATCACCTTTCCTTCTTGCATCAGAACACAACCTAAACCCTTCTTGGACGCATGAATGTTAACCTCGTATCCCATACCTTCATTCGGCAAAGCAAGAATTGGTGCACTTACAAGACTCTGCTTGAGGGTCTAGAACACTTCTTTGCATTGATCCTTCCTCCAGTACTTGCAATCTTTGTGCAATAATTTGGTCATAGGTGATGCTATCATGGAGAAATCTTTTACAAATCTCCGATAGTAACCTGATAGAGAAATTTCACAGGTACGTTTAGATGCACAATTAGCTATTATAGCTTTCATAAATGTTTAAGGTTACATGCTAGGCCAAGAAAACTTCGAACTTCGGCCGCATTCTTTGGACTGTGCCATTCCACAATTGCTTTTATCTTACCTGGGTGTACCTTGACACCATCCGCTTTAATCACATGCCCTAGAAAGGCTACTTCTTTGAGCCAAAACTCACACTTTAACAACTCCGCGAACCACTTTTGAGCTCGTAAGACGTCTAGCACCATATGCAGATGTCGAGTGTGGTCTTCTTCGTTCTTCAAATAAATCTCAATGTCATCGATGAACACCACCACACACACATCCAAGAGATGATGGAAAGTCCGGTTCATCTGATCCATAAAAACTGTTGTAGCATTAGTAAAACCAAACGGCATTACCTCAAATTCATAGTGCCCGTATCTGGTGCGGAAAGTGGTCTCAGATATATCCTCCGGCTTCACTGGAATCTGATTATACCCTGACCTGAGATCGATCTTGGAGAACACGCTGGCTCCCTTCATCTGATCAAACAAATCCTCGATCCTAGGCAACGGATACTTATTCTTGATCATCAATATGTTAGATTCCCGATAATCTATACACAATCGCATACTTCCATCTTTCTTCTTGACGAACAATACCGGAGCACCTCAAGGAGACACACTGGGCCTTACAAAACCCTTGTCGATCAATTCCTGCAACTGGGTCTTCAACTCCTTAAGTTCTGCAGGGGCCATATGATATGGAGCCTTCGAGATTAGCACAGTTCCGGGCACCAAATCTATGTTGAACTCCACTTCACGTTCTGGTGGTATTCGTGGCAACTCCTCTGGAAAAACGTCTGCGTAGTCCCGAACAACTGGAATCGCTTCCAACTGTTCCTCCTTTGCAACATCCTTGACTTGGCAACGAAACACAACTTCGCCCTTGCGCTGCATACTACACATCTTCATCGCGGACACCACCTTCACGCCTTTGCTCATGGGCTTCTTGACATGGGTTACCCATTTTGCGTTGGATCCACGCAAGGTAATGGCCTGATCCCGACATCGAAATGCTGCTTAATACTTCGCTAACCAATCCATCCCAAGGATAACATCGAACTCCATCATAGGAAACTCCTTTAGGTCCGCATCGAACTGCTCTCCTGAGATGACAATGGGAACATTCTTATGCTACCGATGACAAGCAAAATCCTCTCCCGAAGGAAGAGTTATCACAGACTTGACGGGAGACACTCCCGTCAGGTTAGCTTTCACAACAAAAGATTTTGCAACAAAAGACACAGTGGCACCCGTATCAAACAAAACATAAGAATTGTTATTATGGACAAGGAAGGTACCCGTGACCACATCTGGCTGAGCATCTGCCTCCTCCTGAGTCGTGCAAAAGATTATGTTCTTCACCGGGGCCTGATTGTTTGTTGCAGCTGGCCGCTTCTTAGGACAAAACACCGACTTGTGACCTTCTTGCCCGCATTCAAAACACACGATCGGTGACCCATCACACCTCTTGCCCGGATGATAGTCCTTCTTGCAGCCTTGACCAATTCTCGGGCCTTGACTGGGAGCTGGTTGAACACTCTGCTGAGGCTTCGGGGAAGATTTGAACCGAGGCTTCTTTGCTGGTGCTGGTCCACTCAACTTTTAATTAACTGAAAAATCATAACTTAACATGGATCAAATTTTTTTTTTATTAGTCAAATAATTCGGCCAACATAGAAGAAAAACAAGAACAAGATTAATTTTCAAGAACCTATTAAATTATAATTAAATTGCTTTTAGAGTATTAATTAATTACTAAATCAAGATTAGGAACATAATTGAACTAGAAAAATTGAAACTTTAATTCTTTTTACATTCTTGGTCCACTCAACTTTCTTAGGAAATAAGAACAAAATTGTGAATTTAATTCAAGACTTCAACTAAGCAATTAAATTAATCATGAACATACTTTTAAATCAAGAAAACATCTTAAAATCAACATAAAAATCATGCAACATACTCGACATATACACGTATAATTCAAGAATCAAATTCGAAAAATATCAAGCAATTATTCTAGTCAAAACATGTAAATTAAGGTACTAAAGTATGCATAAAACTAATTAAAATAATAAATATTCATGAAAGATCATGCAAATATAACAAGAACTATCAAGAACACTACACTATATGGTTCGAAAAATCCTAGGCTAAACATGATACTAATTCTATCAATTCCTAGTTTAATTCTAATTAACTATATGATAAATTAATCCATATTCAAGGGGATTAGTCTAGTTACCTTGAATTAGGAAGAGAGGAAAACAAAGAAAAACTCTTTGCTTGGTTCGACACACACACACACGGCACACTTGTAATATTTTGTGGGTTTCTGTTTGAGAATATTTGAGAGGTAAGTAGAATAGTTAAGGTTATTGTGCCTTATATCTAATTATAAAGAACAAGAAATGAATTAATAAAATAAAATGGGAGGGGGCCGTGTATTTTGAGCAGGAGTAGGGAGAGTTGAGTCAACTTAGGAGACTTGGTATGTGGTTAGTTAAAAATAGGATTTTTAGCTTAATTGAATATTTAAAATAAAAACTAAGAATTTTAGATATAGAATAGATTTATATCTAATAATAATAACAAATAAAAATTAAAATAATCCTTGGTCACAAAAAGGAGAGGGCCGGCCAAGGGAGGAGGTTAATTGGGTCATTGGGCCCAATTTTAAGACAAGGGTAGAAATTAAAATAAGAATCACTGTATGGTCCAAAATTTATTCATGAATTTATGTTATTGGGCCCAGTTATATTGGTATTTCTGTTTTGATTTATTCATGAATTTATGTTATTTCTGTATGGTCCAAAATTTATTTGGACTATTTATTTTTATTTTATTTGAATAATTTCGATTATTTCTATTTTTGGTTATTTTATTATTAATTTAATTAATTAGAATTTTAATATTTAATTTTCTAATTAGTAAATTAATTTTTCGGCAAAATGCAAATTAGGCATGATTAGTCATGCATGAGTGTAATTAGCCCAAGTGATCACCAAAGCCCATTTTAAGCCTTGTAAAACCAGCCCCCTATGATTAGTGGCTTAATTTGCCACTTCATGTTCACACCTTAACCACTTCTATAGATAGAAGGGTTTGTAAGGCTTTAGAGCTCATTTGCCATCTTAAACACACTTGCTCATCAAATCCGAAAGCAAACACACCCTCCATTTCTCCATCATCCACACGCCAATTTTTGGCTTCAATCCCACCATCTTATGTTCATCATCAAATCAATTCCAAAACTTAAAGATTAAATTACTGTTTACGCAAAATCCCTACTCGGGTATGGGACTAAGCTGGTACGAACCACAGCTGGATTGTGACAAACCGAATATGTATACTATACGAATGGAGAAAAAATGTAAAACGGAGGATCAATGCGAAAAAGGGGACGGGGGTAACACGAGAGGATGGTGACGCAGAAACCTCGAAACAGAGGGAAAACTGTGGGTAGCTTTGAGTCTATCAATCCACTATATGAATGTATTTTTCTTTTGTGATTACAATGATCGTATGAATAAAAGCGCAAAACGTGAATGAGAATAGAGCTATGAATATTTCTTCTAGCACAATGCGTAAGAGGGAGGTGAATGACAATAATAATCTCCCTTTACAATGGGATTTTTCCCTATTTATTTACTAATTAGTCGTTCCTCAATAATAGGAACAACCTCCTATTTACTGAGGACGTGTATGATCATGATGGAGGAATTCTCCTTGCCACATCAGTGTGCCATTATTTCTCCCATGTTGGCTGACTTTTGACCTGTTCCCTAAATTTGAATTTAAACTTGCCTTAGCTTCTAGATCCTTCTAACGCTGTTCTGCACTTCTGCTCCTCGGCTTAACTTGCTTCTCGACTTTCAACCTGTATTCAGGTTAAGTAAATTTGACCATAACAATTTTCCCCCAACTCGTTGGTTAGGAATCCCGTATGATGCAACCTGCGAGTTTTATTTAAGAAGAGGCGGTTTAAGCCAAGAATATCCATAAATTCATTATCCCAAAAAATAATCAACTAATAATTCGGCTTGAGAAAAAGCCATCCAAAAATATTTAGTAGTCTCAAAATAATTCAATACAATTCAAAAGGATTCAAAATAATTTAAAAAATTAAAACTTCCCTCTCTTCTTTAGTGGGACACGTGGCGGGCGACGAGTGGAGAGTGAATTTTGCATGCCTTTAACTTTTACACCCGCCCTCTAATAAATGACCAACTCCAACCGTCATCTCCCCTATTCACACTCCATATTTACACTCTTCACTTTCTCTCTCCTTGAAATCTCTCTCTGCTCAACGACTCTTAGGAGACGCCATTTTCGTCCCTTCAGGTAACCACCACCTTCTTTACTTTTGTTTTTTCAGTTTCTTGGGTCTAACTTGGTTCAACACTTAGTAATTCCACTTCATCTTTCTTTCTAGTGAACTAGGCTTTGGTGAATTCTGGTTTGCGATTGAGAATTTTGGGTTAATTGTTTCTTTTTCGAATCTTTAGCGTAAGATAACTCGAAATTTTGTTTGGAAAATGGGGAAGGCAAAAGAACATTATGCTAGTAAAGTTCAAGAGAGTGATTTAAATGAAATAAAAGAAATGGCCAACTTCCCATCTGAAACCGTTATAACCGCTCCTCCACCCGACCATAAACCCGAATTAGTAGATCTTGACACATGCGTCTTTTATACCTACGCCTTCGACTTAGGGCACAAATTCCACTTCTCACCTCTAACCCAAGCCGTGCTCTCCAATTGGGATGTGAACCCGGGTCAACTGGAGTCGCAGGCATGGAGAATTTTGGCATTAATCGAGCACTTAACGATGAACTGGAAAGAGGCATTTACTTATGAGGACTTAATGTCGGTTTATGGGGTAAAGAGGGTTCCTGATTTCACCTATTCGTTCAAGAAACGCGTAGGGTGTGATTATCTGATCATTGACAAAGATGTTAATGACAGAAAGTGGAAAGAATCATATGTCTTTGTGGCTAAGTCGAGTTTGGGGGAAGCCGGGGAGTGGCTTCGAGGTGGTTGGAATTACGGAGGTATAACTAACATATTTGTTTTATTTGTTTTTATCTAAGTGCATTAACCTATATATTTTCTTACTTGTTTTTGCATGTTGTAGATCTTCACATTCCGGTCCCAGAATCCGAGGTCCCAAGGGAGAGTGTGGTCCGGCTTCTAAAAATACATCGAAGCAAGAGGACGTTTTCTAGGGCATACCCTCCCCCTTACTACAATCTATTTCCCGGCTCTTCTGCTATTATGGGTATGTTTTGCTAATTTGGTTGTTGTTCCACTTTTCTTGTGTACATATTATTTGGTATTCTGGATCTTAGCTGACTAACTTTGTTTCTTCAGCTCCTCGCACCTTCTCAGATTCTGAGGATGAGATTCTCAAGAGGGCCCAACGACTGAGGAAGAAGAGGGGTGGAGCCACTACTTCGAGCACAGACGTGACTTCTTCGGTGGGTACGAGCTCGGGGGCTGAGACTCCGACCAAGAAGACGAAGTCTAATGACGTTATGGTGATTGAGCATCCTCCTCCTCCGGTTCCTCGCGTTCCCAAGGCTCAGGATTCCAGGTTCCCTGATATCCCCTCTGACTTTCTCTCTCACCATGGCGTAGACCACGGGATCATGCCTACGGCTTCCCAGCTTCTATTCTCTTCTGCTAGGAGAAGGCTGGATCCTTGTGACACAGAGGTCCTCACTGCTCGGACCGTGGGACACCTTCTCCAGGTATGCGTGGTTAACTGGGTCTTTCCCCTTTCGATGTTTCTTCTGATTTTCTTACATTATAACCTTGTGGTGTCGTGTCTAATTACTTTACTCTTTGTCAAGGTTTGCAAAATGAGCTGGTCATCATTGAGCGTGTGAAGAGCCTCAATGATGCTCAGGTCAGGGCTAACGTGCGTATAAGCGAACTTCAGAATGCTGCCAGCAAGGTTGAGGAGGAGAAGATAGAACTGGAGAAGTAGATGAAGGAGCTTACCAGAGCAGCCGAGGAGCGGGAGAAAGAGCTGAAGGAGAAGCTTGCTGAGGAGCAGAAGCTAAAGGAGGACGCCTTGGAGGAATGTAAGGATGTGGAAGCTGAAATCACAATGTTTGTAAGAGCTCAGGTTTCCCATCAATATCTCATCCAGAAGCTGCCTGATTCCCACTTCAGGGGATATATGGACTCGTACCTTCAGATAGGGTCGATGTCCGATCTGGGATCAGCTCCTCTGATTGCTGAAGATGCTGAGGTTGGCGAGGGATCGAGTAAGAAGGAGGGCGAGGGCATAGGTGATAATGTTGACACTTAGTTTTTATAATCTGTTGGTTATGTGAACAATTTCTCTGTACTGTTTGTTTTTGTTGTTTGAACAATCTAACTACTTAACTACTCTCTAATTTTCACCGTTGGCTAAGGGGCCAATGTGTTTAGTATGTATTTGAAGATATGCGAGCGTTAGCCTTTTCACCTCTATTCTTTGCTTGTTCATTTTCGACGTCTACTTTTGCTGTTTGTCTTCAATACTATGTGTTTGCCCTTGTTACTTTGCACATATGTCTGCATCCATAAATAGGTTAGGGGCAACCGTTGGTGTTTCCACCAACGCCCCTCCGATGTTTAAGTCAGTAATGGCTTTTGGAGAGGACTTTTGAACAATACGTAAACTTTATGTAAGTACTTAGGAATTAGACATAACCTGGAAACCTGCGTACCTGTCACCATTGTAACCTGAGTACCTGAGATTCGGATGTCCTGAATTGTTTTCTGCTTAACTTTAACTATTGCAACTCTGCAACGTAACACTGGTTGGGAACGACCGTTGGTGCTGCCACTAACGGCCCTCCGATGCTTAAGTCAGTACGTGATTTTTGAAAAAGAAATTTAGGAATTTACTTTATGTAAGTGGCGTACCTGAATAGCTGGGGATAGTTGCCTCCTGCAGTGCACTTTTAGAAGTAATACTTCTTTAAGTGCACTGCATTCCAGCTCCTAGGGATTTGCTTACCTTATGAGTCTATTAAGCGATATTCCCCGTTTCCAACTACCTTTTCTATCTGATATGGTCCTTCCCAGGTTGCCCCCAGTTTTCCTACATTTCTTTCTTGTGTGTTTTGAAACACTTTTCTGAGGACCCAATCTCCGGTTTGGAACATTTTTGCTTTCACATTCTTGTTGAAGCTTCTTGACACGATGCTTTGGTATGTTGCATTCCTTATCATTGCATTTTCTCGTCAGTCTTCTATGGTGTCCAAGGCGCATGTTATTTCTTCTACGTTCTGCTCTGGTGTGAGTAACCCGTATCGTGCTATTGGGGTTACCACTTCTGCTGGCAATACAGCTTCGCAGCCGTATACCAGAGAAAATGGCGTTTGGCCTGTAGCGGCTCTAGGTGTAGTCCTGTTGGCCCATAGGATCCTCTGTAGTTCCTCTACCCACCTTACTTTCTTTGCTTCTAGTCTCTTTTTGATACCGTTGATGATGACTTTGTTACTTGATTCAGCTTGCCCATTTGCTTGGGGGTACCTTGGTGTTGACGTATGTAGGTCTATGTTCCATTCTTTGCAGAAGTCTCTCGTCTTGTCACTGATGAATTGAGATCCATTGTCGCATATGATTTCTGATGGGATTCCGAACCCGCATATGATGTTATTCCATAAAAACGATATAACTTCTTTATCCCTTACCTGGGAGTAGGCTGCAGCTTCTATCCACTTAGAGAAGTAATCGGTTACTGCGAGCATGTATGTTTTCTGACCTGGTGCTTCTGGTAATTTCCCTACTATATCTATTCCCCACCTCATGAAGGGTCACGGTGTGAGGATTGGGCTTAGTTGTTGGGTTGGCTGGTGGGACAAACCTGCATGTTTTTGGCATTTATCTCATTTGGATGTATACCTGTGAGCGTCTGTTTTGACAGTTGGTTAGTAGTACCCATATGTCAGGATTCTTTTAGCTAATGACCTTCCTGCTATGTGAGACCCGCATTGGCCATCGTGAAATTCTGATAGAATGTTCGGCCACTCGGCTTCTGATAAACATCTCTGCATGATTCCTTTAGTTGATCTTTTAAACAAAACACCTTCTCGTACTTCGTAGCTTGCTGCTTTAGTTTTTACTTTTCTGGCTTCCATTTTATCTTGTGGTAATGTTTGGTTTTGTAAGTAGTCGAAGATTTCATGGAACCAGGGTGTACTTTGGGATGTGGAGTTTAAGGGGAGAGTGTCTTGTTCAGGTTTGGTTATAGCTGGGCTTGATAAGTGTATTAAAGGTATATTGTCAAAGTTGCAGTTCTTGAGTGCTAATCCTAGGTTAGCGAGTGCATCTGCCTGTGTGTTTTGGTCCCTGGGTATCTATGTAATGGTGAATGGTTGAAATTTTTCTGTTTTGTAAGGCTTTAGAGCTCATTTGCCATCTTAAACACACTTGCTCATCAAATCCGAAAACAAACACACCCTCCATTTCTCCATCATCCACACGCCATTTTTGGCTTCAATCCCACCATCTTATGTTCATCATCAAATCAATTCCAAAACTTAAAGATTAAATTACTGTTTACGCAAAATCCCTACTCGGGTATGGGACTAAGCTGGTACGAACCACAGCTGGATTGTGACAAACCGAATATGTATACTATACGAATGGAGAAAAAATGTAAAACGGCGGATCAATGCGAAAAAGGGGAAGGGGGTAACACGAGAGGATGGTGACGCAGAAACCTCGAAACAGAGGGAAAACTGTGGGTAGCTTTGAGTCTACCAATCCACTATATGAATGTATTTTTCTTTTGTGATTACAATGATCGTATGAATAAAAGTGCAAAATGTGAAAGAGAATAGAGCTATGAATATTTCTTCTAGCACAATGTGTAAGAAGGAGGTGAATCACAATAATAATCTCCCTTTACAATGGGATTTTTCCCTGTTTATTTACTAATTAGCCGTTCCTCAATAATGGGAACAACCTCTTATTTACTGGGGACGTGTATGACCATGATGGAGGACTTCTTCTTGCCACGTCAGTGTGCCATTATTTCTCCCATGTTGGCTGACTTTTGACCTGTTCCCTAAATTCGAATTTAAACTTGCCTTAGCTTCTAGATCCTTCTAACGTTGTTCTGCACTTCTGCTTCTCGGCTTAACTTGCTTCTTGACTTTGAACCTGTATTCAGGTTAGTTAAATTTGACCATAACAATTACTATTGATCTTTAAGTGACTTTAAACATAACAATCTGCATTTTTATCAATCAAGACTTCTAGTTCGGGTTTGGTTTTGGGGTTTATTCAATTGGGTTCGTGTTCGTAAAGTGGTTCGTGTGTGTGCCGTGTGGAGGACCGTGTGGTTTGTGTGAAGTCGTGTGGTGGTTCGTGTGTGGCCGCGCAGTGGTGCAGCCGTGTCGTGTTGAAGGCGGTGGTGCAAGAGGTGGTGCCGTCCAAGTTAGTGGTGTCGTGCGTGTTCATGCCATGTTGTGCGTGTTGGGCCTTGTATTTTGGGGTGTTCCGCGCAGCAAGTTTTGCTAACGTTTTTGCATTCAAGTGATTAAGGTCAAATGCTTTTTTACCTTAATTTGTATACTATAGTTATAGGATTGATTAAATGATCATGTCGGATGAATTGTTGATGATTATTTGCTATGTTATGCGTGATTTTAAGGGATGATTTGAGTGTTGATTTTATGATAATTTGTTGAGTTTTCATGCATGTTTTGATGGGATTTTCGTGTGACATATGTATGAAGTTAAGTTCTTGTTGAGTTCTTGTTAAGTTCTTGATGAGTTCTTTTAGTTCTTTATGACTTCTTAGTTGAATCTTGAAATCTTGAAGTGAGTCATGTAATCTTTAAAGTGCAAAGTTTATTAAAGTTTATTGAAGTTTTATTTAAAGATGAGTAAAGTTTAGTAAAAGTTTTCTAAAGAAAGTTAAAGAAAGGTTTAAAGAAAGTTAAAGAATCGATATAGATTTGTTTAAGAAGTGGTAATGTTTATGGTTAGACTCAAGAAAAGGCGTAAGAAGCGATCTTGAGAATAACAAAGTTGTAAAAATGTAAAGATTAGCTTAAGTTTACTTTTAGACACCTAACCTTAGAGTAAGATTCTAAGACTTTGGTTAAGACGTTGCCACTATCCTAACCGCGGTATTGGGATAGTGTATACTTGCTATGTTGTCTTTTGATATGAATTTCCGTAAGATGGGGTTCATGGGTTTGGGAGTAAGATTTTCATTCCTGACATAGTAGGAAAGTTCGTTCGCGTAAGATGCGTTCGTATGTGCATAGTCTGGTTTAAAATGTAAATGGTAGCGACAAAGATTATTAATGATATAAGTTGGAATAATTAAGAGTTGGTCAATTTTACGTTATTGTCGTTATGTTGATTATGGCGCATGTTGGTGTGTTTAGTCTGATGTGTTTGTTTGATTTGTTATATGATTATGTGTATCCATGTTAGGGTGGGACTGTTATGTTACTCACCACTGACAGTGGATTGTTGTTAATTTTTTAGGTAACTCTGATGATGACGGTGTTGCTTATCTTTGGGTTGGGCGAGCGCCGTTGTTTTCCTATTTTAGATTTTATTTGTTTCTAGTTTGGGCGTTTAGTTTATGTATTCCGTATATTCTAACTCTGATAGTGTTTGGAGTTACTTTCTAGTATTTATTACATTGGGTTTAGTATTGTACAAGCTTGTGGGTGTTGTACTTTTGGGTTATAGTAATAATAATTTGAGGTTTTATTTTCAATTTTAAGTAAATTTGTTTGTTAGATCGACAATTTGACTCGTCGGTTTCTTCCGCGCCGATTTAAGCGAGTCGGGTCGTCACAATTGGTATCAGAGCCGAATAGGTTAAGACTTTAAGTGAAGTATTAGGACTTGAGTAAAACCTGGGAGTTGAGAGCTTTACCATTCCCGAGTGATAAACCCAATTTAGGATAAGTTTAAGGGAGAAGAGCGTCGGGTAGAAGAATCCGGGATAAGACACTTTTTCCTATTTTCTTTTTATGTGTATACTTGACTGGAGTGTGGATTTTTGATTGACATTGCCTCTTTTGTTTTTCTTTTGCTTGTACTGATTTCAGCATGTCCACACCTCGCAGGACAAGTTCGGGTCGACAGAGGTTACGAGCGCTCGAGGAAGCGATTCTTACTCTAGCGCACCATAGTCGTCAGCCATCGGGATCGCAGTCGACGTTCGATCGTATCGCTAGCGCACCATAGCGCTCGACGTTGGAGAGTTGGATCCGCGAGATGGGGAAGCTCTTCGACGCTACGTTTTGCCCCGAGCACGAGAAGGTCCAGATCGCCGCCTACCACTTGCGAGGAGAGGCCGATAACTGGTGGAGCGTAGCTAGGAACGCGTGTATGCCCCTGCATTCGATGTCTTGGGCCGAGTTCGTAGCTAAGGTCCAGGAGAGGTTCTACCCCGACGAGTTACAGTGGCAGAAGCAGGAGGAGTTTCTTACTCTCGCTCAGGGTAAGATGACGGTTCAGGCCTACACCGATAAGTTCGCCGAGTTATCGAGGTTCGCTACATCGGTAGTACCATCTAAGGAGGAGCGGTTCAAGCGCTACATCAAAAAGCTAGATCCGAGGATTCGCGGCCATGTGATCAGTAGTGGAGCGAAGACATTACAGCGAGCTTACGAGGTAGCACTTGAGATCCAGACGTCTGTCATCGAGGAGAATGCGAGCAAGAAGAGGACCCCGACGAACCTGGTGACATCGCCATCTTTTAAGAAGCCCCGGTTCAGTGCTCCTAGCAGTACCCCTCCAACCGCTAGTTCGTCTCAGGGATCAGGGAGTTCGAGATGCAGAGGATGTGGCAAGGACTTCCATCCAGGGAAGCGTTGCGACGGGACGCCCATTTCATGTTTTATCTGTGGGAAGGAAGGCCACAAGGCGTCAGTTTGCCCCAAGAAGAAGCCAGGCACCGAGACCAAGCAACTTCTAGCACCGGCTAAGACTCCAGTGAAGAACCGAGTCTACTATATGACTGAGGCAGAGGCAGAGGTCCAGCCAGTTGTAGTCTCAGTTCCCTTGTTAGTTCGATTATAACTCTCCCTTCTGGAGAGGATTTTTTTTGTCAGCGAGAGTCCCGAGGAGTGCCTATCGTTATAGCTGGGGAGCAAGCGACAGCCGACCTGAAGAAGTTTCCGCTGATGGAGTTCGATGTCATTCTTGGCATGGACTGGCTGTCGAGGTATCGAGCGATCATTCAGTGCCGAGATCAGTCAGTGACATCCCGAAGACCGCTTTTCATAGGAGATACGGCCACTACGAGTTTGAGGTGATGCCCTTTGGTCTCACTAATGCACCGGCCGTGTTCATGGGTCAGATGAACCGAACTTTTCATCACTTACTCGATAAGTGTGTCGTAGTCTTCATAGACGATATCCTGGTCTATTCAAGAGACGAGTCTGAGCATGTAGAGCATCTTCGGATAGTGCTAGAGATATTAAGAAAGAATAAGTGGTTCGCGAAGCTCTCTAAGTGTGAGTTCTGGCTTCGCGAAGTAGCATTTTTGGGTCACGTTATTAGCAAGGAAGGCATTAAGGTAGACCCGGCAAAAGTTAAGGTTGTAGTGGAATGGAGTAGACCGAAAAATGTGGCGGAGGTTCGTAGTTTTCTAGGATTGGCCAGATACTATCGACGATTCGTCCAGGACTTCTCCACGATTGCTAGGCCGTTGACTAGTCTCCTATAGAAGGAGATCTGATTCGTTTGCGGAGGCTTGCGAGCAAGCATTTCAGCAGCTGAAACAGAGATTAGTTTCTGCTCCTATTCTTACCCTTCCGAACAATGAGGAGGATTTCGAGGTCTATAGTGATGCGTCTAAGAGTGGCCTAGGATGTGTGCTAATGCAAGATGGGAAGGTCATCGCTTATGCTTCGAAGCAGCTGAAGGTGCACGAGTGTAACTACCCCACGCATGACTTGGAGCTAGCAGCTGTAGTATTCGCACTTAAGATTTGGAGGCACTATCTCTATGGTGGTTCGTGTAAGGTATTCACGGATCATAAGAGTCTCAAGTACATCTTCACTTAGAAAGACCTCAATATGAGGCAGCGACGATGGCTTGAACTTATTAAGGACTACGACCTGACGCTTAATTATTGCGAAGGCAAGGCGAACTTAGTCGCTGATGCACTGAGTCGCAAGAATCGATTGAGCTTCAGTAGAAGCCGTAGTTCCGTCAGATTTCATCTGACATCTATGAGTGTCGAGCCTGAATTATTTCAGGAATTGCGCGAGGGTCAGAAGAATGACCCGCAGTTGACTAGGATTCGAGAGGCTTTGCGGCAAGGAAAAGCCATTGGCTTCGAGACTTCTTCCGACGGTAGTCTGCGATTTCGACGGAGGTGGTGTGTACCGGACAGTTCAGATCTTCGGAACAGGATCATGTCTAAGGCACATAACTCGCGCTACTTTGTTCATCCTGGAGGTACCAAGCTGTACAAAGACCTTAAGGGCTAGTTCTGGTGGCCTAAGATGAAGCAGAATGTAGCAGCGTTCGTAGCTCCATGTTTCGTCTGTCAGAAGGTTAAGATCGAGCATCAGAGACCTGGAGGTCTTTTGCAGCCACTACCAATTCCGACCTAGAAATTTGAGTCGGTATCTATGGATTTCGTGGTTAGCCTACCTACCTGTAATGGTATGAACGCCATTTGGGTAATAGTGGATAGGTTGACCAAGGTCGCTAGATTCATACCGATGAAGATGACCTGGTCGATGGACCGCTTGGCAGAGGCTTATACCCAGGACATTATTCAAATTCACGGAGTTCCGAGGGAAATAGTTTCTGATCGTGATCCGAGATTCTTGTCTCATTTCTGGAAATCAGGTCAGGAATTGAGAAATCATTTGCGACCTCCCTTTCTACGACGGGGTCACATAGTCGCAAATAGAATCATTTCTAGTTGTGGAAGCCTTTGTGTTGAAGTTGAAGCTGAGCACCGCATTTCACGCGGCGAGAGATGGTCAGACTGAGAGGACTATCCAGACTCTGGAGAATATGTTACGAGCATGTACTCTGGAGTATCATCAGTCTTAGGTGCGTATGCTCTGCTTGGTAGAGTTTTCCTATAACAAAAGTTATCACTCCAGCATTGATATGGCTCCGTACGAGGCCCTGTATGGCAGGAAATGTCGGAGTCCGATTTGTTGGAATGATATCAGTGATACTGTGGAGAAGGTCTGAGTCATTCGGTCTAAGATGTAGGCCGCACAGAGTCGTCAGAAGTCCTACGCCGATAACCGACGTAGACCACTGACATTTGAGGTAGGTGACAGAGTCTTGCATAAGGTTTCACCATTCAAGGGAGTTGCTCGCTTTGGTCAAAAGGGGAAACTCCAACCAAAATTCGTGGGACCTTATGAGATACTAGAACGAGTTGGGGAGGGGGCATATCGGTTGGCATTACCACCTTGTTTGTCTAATGTTCAGGATGTGTTCCATGTTTCCTAGCTAAGGAAATATGTACATGATCCTACCTACATAATTCCAGTGGAGTCGGCCACGTTTGAGCCAAGTCTGACGTTCGAGGAGCAACCAGTTCAGATCTTGGATCGCGAAATGAGGACCCTCCGGCGTAAGCAAGTCCAGCTAGTCAAGCTGTTGTGGAGAAATCAGCACCATGAGGAAGCGACTTGGGAGACAGAGGCGTCCATGGGGCCGAAGTACCCGGAGCTGTTTGCGGGTGAGCAATCACCTTTGCCTTAAATTTCGGGACGAAATTTCTTTAAGGAGGGGAGATTGTAACGACCCAGTTTTATTGGTATTTCTGTTTTGATTTATTTGTGAATTTATGTTATTTTATGTATGGTCCAAAATTTATTTGGACTATTTATTTTTTTTATTTGAATAATTTCGATTATTTCTATTTTTGGTTGTTTTATTATTTATTTTATTATTAATTTAATTAATTAGAATTTTCATATATAATTTGCTAATTAGTTAATTAATTTTTGGGCCAAATGCAAATTAGGCATGATTAGCCATGCATGAGTGCAATTAGCCCAAGTGATCACCAAAGCCCATTTTAAGCCTTGTATAACCGGCCCCCTATGATTAGTGGCTTAATTTGTCACTTGCTTCATGTTTACACCTTAACCTCATCTATAAATAGAAGGGTTTGTAACGCTTTAGAGCTCATTTGCCATCTTAAACACACTTGCTCATCAAATCCAAAAGCAAACACACTCTCCATTTCTCCATCATCCACACGCCATTTTTGGCTTCCATCCCACCATCTTATGCTCATCATCCAATCAATTCCAAAACTTAAAGATTAAATTACTATTGATCTTTAAGTGACTTTAAACATAACAATATCCATTATTATCAATTAAGACTTCTAGTTCGGGTTTGGTTTTGGGGTTTGTTCAATTGGGTTCGTGTTCGTAAAGTGGTTCGTGTGTGTGCCGTATGGAGGACCGTGTGGTTCATATGAAGCCGTGTGGTGGTTCGTGTGTTGCCATGTAGTGATGCAGCTGTTCCGTGTTGAAGACGGTGGTGCAAGAGGTGGTGTCGTGCAAGTTCGTGGTGTCGTGCGTGTTCATGCCGTGTTGGGCCGTGTATTTTGGGTGTTCTGGGCAGCAAGTTTTGCTAACGTTTTTGCATTCAAGTGATTAAGGTAACATGGTTTTCTACCTTAATTTGTATACTATAGTTATAGGATTGATTAAATGATCATGTCGGATGAATTGTTGATAATTATTTGCTATGTTATGCGTGATTTTAAGGGCTGATTTGGGTGTTGATTTTATGATAATTTGTTGAGTTTTCATGCATGTTTTGATGGGATTTTCGTGTGACATATGTATGAAGTTGAGTTCTTGTTAAGTTCTTGTTGAGTTCTTAATGAGTTCTTGATGAGTTCATTATGAGTTCTTGGTTGAATCTTGAAATCTTTAACTGAGTCATGTAATCTTTAAATTGCAAAGTTTATTAAAGTTTATTGAAGTTTTATTTAAATATGAGTAAAGTTTAGTAAAAGTTTTCTAAAGAAAGTTAAAGAAATGTTTAAAGAAAGTTAAAGAATCGATAAAGATTTGTTTAAGAAGTGGTAATGTTTATGGTTAGGCTCAAGAAAAGGCGTAAGAAGCGATCTTGAGAATAACAAAGTTGTAAAGATGTAAATATTAGCTTAAGTTTACTTTTAGACGTCTAACCTAAGAGTAAGATTCTAGGACTTGGGTTAAGACGTTGCCCTTATCGTAACCGCGGTATTTGTTTAGTGTATACTTGCTATGTTGTCTTTTTATATGAATTTCCGTAAGATGGGGTTCATGGGTTTGGGAGTATGATTCTAATTCCTGACATAGTAGGAAAGTTCGTTCGCGTAAGATGCGTTCGTACATGCATAGTCCGGTCTAAAATGTAAATAGTAGCAACAAAGATTATTAATGATATAAGTTGGAATAATTAAGAGTTGGTCAATTTTACGTTATTGTCATTATGTTGATTATGGCGCATGTTAGTGTGTTTAGTCTGATGTGTTTGTTTGATTTGTTCTATGACTATGTGTATCCATGTTAGGGTGGGACTGTTATGTTACTCGCCACCGACAGTGGATTGTTGTTAATTTTTCAGGTAACTCTGCTGATGACGGTGTTGCTTAGCTTTGGGTTGGGCGAGTGCCGTTGTTTTCCTATTTTAGATTGTATTTTGTTTCTAGTTTGGACGTTTAGTTTATGTATTCCGTATATTCTAACTCTGATAGTATTTGGAGTTACCTTCTAGTATTGATTACATTGGGTTTAGGATTTTACAAGCTTGTGGGTGTTGTACTTTTGGCTTATAGTAATAATAATTTGAGGTTTTATTTCAATTTTAAGTAAGTTTGTTTGTTAGATCGACAATTCGACTCGTCGGTTTCTTCCGCGCCGGTTTAAGCGAGTCAGGCCGTCACAATCACAGTCCAATTATATGGGCCTTTTGGACATAGAATTTTAGAAGCTATAATAATTAACCACGAAATTTTCTGGCCCAGATTTTCGGGTTATTACAAGGAGGAGAAGAAGAAAAGAATGAAAAGCGTGGCAAAGAAGGGCAAAGGTTCTGAGAGCCCAAAACCTGGAACAAAGCTGTAATACCCGTAATTTTTCAAGGATTTTCAAAAATAATATTTTCTATAAAGAGGTTTTAGATTTTATAAAAAGAGCTTTTCGAATTATTTTTCAAAGGTATTTATTATAAACAAAGTATTTTGCCGTAATATTATTTTCGGTAAATAATACTTCATCCGTTTAAAAAAAAACGCAACAATTTCTATATTTGGATGTTTCAAAATAAATACAACAATTTTAATCTTCCATTTTTGTAAGGTTTTTCTTTCTATCTCTCACATCATCACATACCCCACTTTCTCTCTCTATCCCTTTTACTCTCACAACAAAAAATTACCTAGGAGTCCGTATCACCCCAATTGTTGCGTTTTTATTGAAACGGAGGAAGTAAAATATTTTTGAAGTTGGAATATTTTAAAAATAAATAAATAGTATATATATATTGCGAAAATTATTTTATTTTATGGAAAAATAAGTTTGGTAAATAAAATTATTTTTATGGCTTAGAATTTTATTTTTAGAGGTCGTTTCATGCATGTCGTATTTTATTTGCCGCATAATTAGATTAATTAGTCAATGAGTCATCAAGCATTAAGGCTTGACAACACAACTCCCAAGGCTGAACGGTGTCTCATTGGGGAGTACCCAATGTGGGCCTATTGTTGTGGTGGACACGCAATAGGTCGGACATGTGTTGAATAGTCGTTGAATCTTTGTAACTGTTATAATCTGCTTTCGTCCTCCTCCTGAACTTCTGGCGCGCACTTGCGGATACGCATTAGTTCTGTGAGGGGTTTATACACTCGGGACACTCCATCGACTAGCTACAGGCCAGGCCGAAAAGTCCGTGACGGGATGAAGCATGCCCTATCGCGTTCACTTTCCCAATTAAATAATCTTGAATAATAATTGCTCTAAATTTGTGAATTGGATAAATATTGGTTCAGCTAATATTCTATGTCTCTTGTGTGTCAACTGTTTTTTAAAAAAAAAAAAAACTAAAACCATTTTACGGGGTAGAGTCGATCATACTCAGTTTTTCTGATTTTTGTGTTATTGTTTGTTTGTTGTTTTTCCTTCGGGGTTTTGTGCAAGTGAGTACTAAGGATGGCTTAATTGTTTGAGGCTGATGAGGAATCCATGTTGGAATTAGCTAAACCTTTTGATCATAGGCTTTATGCTTTAGCCGAACAGCTTGTAATAAGTTATTTATTTAACTTTTGATGTTTTGGATTTAAACTTTGTACGGCTTTGGTATTTATGAATGAAATCCATTTTAGAATTTGAAAATGTTACGATCCTGCTTTTACTTATTCGTATGCCCATTTCTTATCAGAGGTGGGCGTACGAGTAGCAACTCTAGAAATTCGGGCTATGGTTTTTAGTAAAATTTAAGTTTTATAAAGGAAGGAAAAGGGTCCGGATTTCCAGGGCTGTTACAGTTGGTATCAGAGCCGATGTTTTCGAAAATGAATTTCAAAATGGATTTTGAAAACCTTATTTTACACCCTAGAGTTAGAACCAACTCGTGAGAGTGGGACTACGATGATGTGGTTATGTGTTTATTTGCAAGTACTTCTTAAAAGTAAATCTATTTGATTTTGTGCTTTTTCTTATTTTCTAGATGGTTCGTGAGTATCATTCAGCTAGGAAGAATGCATTTCTCCCTAGAATAGTGGTCTATACCATTCCAGACTCACCATATCATCTTTGCATTAGAGAAGGAGAGGATGTACGTTCTTTTGTTCACCGTCTGAATCTTTGTCTTAAAAGCTATCACTACAACCATATGCACGGGATATCAGACTACAACCGAACATATAGGCAAGCACATGTTCTCATTGAAACCCTTCCAACAAAAGGAGCATTATCTCGGGTCAAGAATAGGTACCCCGACATTATGATCTCCAAGGATGAACCCAATTTTTCTCGTTATTCTTACAAGGGCGAGTGGTTTCTCACACTCGACTATTTAGAGAAACAATTGATTGATGCCATACAAGAACATGAGTACAACCTTGATCCACCCAAACTGATAGTAGGGGTAGGGGAGCAGCAAGGGTCGAGCTCCAGTGTTGAGGATAGCAACATGGGATAGAATTTTTTTGTATTTAGGAGCCTATGAGTTGTGATTTGAACTTTTTTATGTTATTACTTTTCTGTACTTTTGTAATTATGTGTGATTGGTCAGTAAACTAATTCGGTGTGGTAAAATTTTGGTGTGAGTTGTAATTATGTGTGATCGGTCAATAGACCAATTCGGAAGGATGCAATTTTTGGTGTGTAAGGTCGTTTGACCTAAAACTGGAATGATTATGAATATATGCATGTTGGTACGTTTATTTCAAGTTTTCTTTTTCTTTGACCTCCTCATAAGCGTTGCTTTCTACGGTGGTAACACCGTCCTTCTCTATTAGTACCGTAGTCTATGTCGAATAACGGTGCTAATACTCGATCTAGGACCCGACGAAACCGACCAATGGCCAAAACAACCGAACAACTTGCAGCCAGACTCCGTTCACTTGAACAGTTAGCCCAAAACTTTGGTCTAGTCCTTCAAAACCAAGTAAACAAAAACAACAATGATGATCCCCAAGCCGCAATGGCCAAAAAGCTTTCTGCCCTCAAACCACCTTTGTTTGTCGGGAAAGAGGACCCAATGTTGGTTGAAAACTGGATTAGGGACTTCGATAAGATGTTTACCATAGCTGGAACTCCTGAAAACCAAAAAGTAGACCAAGCCACTTTTTAACTGAGGGAGCAAGCGGATACTTGGTGGGAAAGTGAGGGAGTAGCGTTGAGAGCCCAAGGAGATTTTGGTTGGGAGGAATTCAAGATAGCTCTTCGAGCTCGTTTCTTTCCAAAGCACATTCGAAGGCAGAAATGCAATGAGTTTGATAGATTGACTCAAGGAAGGTCGATGAACGTACAAGATTATGCCTACAAATTCAATGAGTTAGCCAAGCTTTGTCCTAATGTGGTACCTGATGAGAGGGCCAAGGTCCAAAAGTTTGAGGACGGTTTGGCTTTTCGACTTCAAAAGATATTAGGAGGGAGCATCACAGAGAATTTTGCGGAGGCGTATGCTAAGGCCTCCAACATGTAAGGGATTCTTAAAAGAGAAGAATTCGTATTTCCGGATGAAATCTCGGGGATGCCACCAGTAAGGGAGATGGAGTTCAAGATAGATTTAGTACTAGGGACGGGAGGGATCTCGAAGGCGCCCTACAGAATGGCACCAGCAGAGATGAAGGAACTAAAGGTACAATTGGATGAATTATTGAAGATGGGATATATTATTAGACCTAGTGTTTCAACCTGGGGAGCACCAGTGCTGTTCGTTAAGAAGAAGGGGCACATTGAGGTTGTGCTTCGATTATCATGAGTTGAACAACGTCACGATAAAGAATAGATACCCACTGCCTAGGATCGATGATCTTTTCGATCAATTGAAGGATGCCACTACGTTTTCAAAGATCGATCTGCGATCGGGTTATCACCAACTGAGGATTTTGTGGGATGATGTTCCCAACACAGCGTTCCGAACAAGGTATGGAAATTATGAGTTCATTGTAATGCCTTTCGGACTCACTAATGCCCCAGCCGCGTTCATGGATCTTATGAATAGGACATTCAATCCCTATTTGGATAGTTTTTTTGTCGTCTTTATCGATGATATTTTGGTGTATTCACGGAGTAATGAGGAGCATTTAAGAAAGGTATTACATGTACTTCAAGAAAAGGAGTTGTATGCGAAGTTCTCGAAGTGTGAGTTTTGGTTGGATAAGGTTGCATTTCTTGGTCATGTGATCTCGAGAGAAGGAGTCTCGGTTGATCCATCCAACATTAGAGCAGTTTCTGATTGGCCGCAGCCAACGAATGTAATGGAAGTACGAAGTTTCGTAGGATTGGCCGATTATTACCGACGGTTTGTGCAAGATTTTTCAAAAATAGCACAACCGATGACCAATCTGATTAAGAAGACCACGAAATTTCAATGGGACGAGAAGTGTGAACACACGTTCCGAGAGTTAAAGAAGAGGATGACTATGACACCGATATTGACGCTTCCTTCTGGAAGTGACGGATTTGAGATTTATAGCGACGCATCGAAGAAGGGACCTAGCTGCTCATGCAACATGGAAAAGTTGTAGCATATGCTTCACGGCAACTGAAGCAGTATGGATAGAATTATCCAACCCATGATTTGGAATTGGGAGCGGTTGTTTTCGCCCTAAAGATTTGGAGGCATTATCTTTACGGTGTGAGATGTAAGATCTACACCGACCACAAAAGTCTGAAGTACATATTCACTCAGAAGGAGTTGAATATGCGACAGAGGAGGTGGTTGGAGCTTATAAAGGATTATGATTTGGAGATTGCATATCACGAGGGAAAGGCGAATAAAGTAGCCAACGCATTAAGTCGGAAGGCGAGTCATTCACTATGTGTCATGGTGATAACGAAAGAACTTTGCCACGAATTTCAGAAGCTTGACTTGGAAGTTGTGGAGCGTGGACAAGTAGAAGTCCAACTAAATGCACTCACCTTGGAAGCAACACTTTTGATGAAATCTAAGAGAAGCAATTGACCGATGAATGGTTAAATAAAGTCAGAAAGATGAAGGCAGAGGGGACAACTACTGAACTCGATGTCAACAATGCTAATGTAGTAAAGTACAAGGGAAGATGGTGCGTTCCGAAGGACGAAACTCTTAAGAAGAAAATCTTGGAAGAAGCACATAATACGCCGTATTCAGTACATCCAGGTGGAGACAAGCTCTACAAAGATCTCAAACAGAATTTTTGGTGGCCAAACATGAAGAGAGAAGTTGCGGAATTTGTATCCAAATATTTAACTTTTCAGAAAGTTAAGATTGAACACATGCGACTGGGAGGAAAATTGCAACCGCTTGAGATTCCAAGTTGGAAGTGGGAATCAATATCAATGGATTTTGTCATGGGACTACCAATTACGAAGACCTCGAAGAATGCTATATGGGTGATAGTGGACAGATTAACCAAGTCCGCTAGATTCATCACTATGAAGGATAT
This sequence comes from Salicornia ramosissima, assembly GCA_951394345.1. Classification (NCBI taxonomy): domain Eukaryota; kingdom Viridiplantae; phylum Streptophyta; class Magnoliopsida; order Caryophyllales; family Amaranthaceae; genus Salicornia; species Salicornia ramosissima. The sequence goes on from OX596239.1 coordinate 25,643,780, forward strand.
ATGGAGTATGAAGCAGTTGGCAGACGCCTATGTCCGAGAGATAGTCAGGTTGCATGGAATTCCAAAGGACATTGTGTCCGACAAAGATGCAAGGTTTCTATCAAATTTCTGGGGAAAACTACAGCAAGCTTTTGGCACACTACTGAAGTTCAGCACGTCATTTCACCCAGCCACGGATGGTCAAACCGAAAGAACAATATAAACACTCGAAGATATGTTGAGAGCATGCACACTCGATTTTGGTGGAGCATGGGATGAAAGGTTACCAATGATTGAGTTCTCCTACAACAATAGTTATCATGCCAGTATTGGAATGGCTCCGTATGAGGCACTTTATGGGAGAAAGTGTAGAAGTCCACTATGTTGGAGTGACATCAGTGAGTCAATGACTATTGGACCAGAGATGATCGAGGAAATGAGTAAGCAAGTGAGACTTATTCAAACTCACATGAAAGCAGCACAAGATCGACAGAAGTCCTATGCAGACAGGCAAAGAAGAATAGTGGAGTTTGAGGTTGGAGAGAAGGTTTTGCTAAAAGTTTCACCAACGAAAGGAGTGAAGAGGTTTGGGAGAAAAGGGAAGCTAAGCCCTCGGTATCTTGGACCCTATGAGATACTGAAGCGAGTTGGCGAGGTAGCCTACCGACTAGCCTTACCCATTGAGTTAGAGAAAGTCCACAATGTTTTCCATGTGTCACAACTTAGGAAGTATGTCCATGACCCGAGCCATGTTCTTCAACCCGAGTCAGTCCAGCTTGAAAGTGACCTTTCTTTCGAAGAAAGTGTAACAGCCCAGATTTTATTGGTATTTCTGTTGAGTATCTATGTATGATTATGTGATTTTATATATGGTTCAAATTTATTTTTGAACTATTTATTTTATTTTATGTGAATAATTTCGATTAAATTCGAATTATTTTATTTTAATCGATTATTATTTATTTTATTATTATTTAATTAATTAGAATTTTATTATTTAATTTTCTAATTTTCTAATTAGTTATTTAATGTTTTTGGGCTAAATCGAATTAAGCATGATTAATCATGTAATTATTGTAAATTAGCCCAATTGATCACGAGAGCCCATTTTGGTCAATTTTGCAAGGCCAAAACCGGCCCCCTTGTGTGCATGGCAAGGATTTTCCACTTACCTCATGTTCACACCTTAACTAACCTCTATATATAGGAGGGTTAGTAAGGCTTGAGGATCCTTTTGCTCATTTGCCATCTTAATCACTTGCCATCAAAAGATCAAACACAAAACACCCTCCATTTGCTCTCCTCTTTCACGCCATTTTTGGCTCAATTGTTCCAACAACTGTTCATCAATCTTTTCAAACCCAAACTTAAAGATTCAACTTCCATTGATCTTTAAGTATCAAAACACAAACTAAACCACCTAATTTGCATTCAAGATCACTAGTTCGGGATTGGTTTGGGCTTTGTTCGAGTGGGTTGATCGTGTAGTTCGAGTAGTGGCACGGGATTGAAGACGGTGTTGGCCGTGTGGTGGCGTGAGACCGGGTCGTGCATAGCAGCCGTGCAATGAGGGTGGTGTACGAGAGGTGGCCGTGTGGTGTACGTAGTGGTGGACCGTGTCCGTGTTGCTTGAAGCCGTGTGGGTAGTTTCCGGGCAGCGAGTTTTTAGTGTTTACCTTGTTAATCTTCATAAAGGTAACATACTTTCTCAACTTGATTGGTATACTATGATCCATAGTATAGATTAAATGCATAGATTCGTTTATGTTGAAGTTTTGGCATGTTTATATGTATGAAATGTAAATCTGGTTTTTAAGTGGTTTTATGATGATTTTAAGGTTTAAAATGATGATTCTATGATTGAATATGTTAGTAGTAAGTTTATGTTTATCATGTTCAAGTTTGGTGAATTTTGGATACTAGAAAGTTGATGATTTCATGTGTTGAATTGTTGGAAGTATGCGTGTAATTTGAGCATGTATGAATGAGTTCTTGATTCTTGGATGAGTTCTTGGTTGAAGTTCTTGAATATTGATTGAGTTCTTGATGGAAGATCTTGAATCTTGGATGAGTTCTTGATGAGTTCTTTGAGTTCTTGATGAGTTCTTTAAGGTTCTTTATGAGTTTTTTGATTGAGTCTTTAAAGTTAAAGAAAGTTAAAGAAAAGGTTAAAGAAAGTGATAAGATGTTGTAAGATGTTTGGTTTACATGTTATTTGCTTAAGTCAAGGCGTAAGATGCAACTTAAGAAGTAACTAAGAATGTAAACTTCGGATTAAAGAGTTAAAGATTGTAAGATTAGCTTGATTTCGTTACTAGACGCCTAAATCGTAGAGTAAGATTCTATGTTTTTGGGTTAAGACGCCTAAATCCTAACCGCGGTATTGGGATAGTGATTACCACTATATCGTCTTTGACATGGATTTCTAGTAAGATTGGTTTCATAGGTTTGGGAGTAAGATTCTCAATCCTGGCATAGTTAGAAAGTTCGTTCGCGTAAGATGCGTTCGTACGTGCGTAGTCCGGTCTAGTATGCGAATGATTGCACCAAAGTTAAGATTGGTTAAGTTAGTCGAGTCAAGCATGTATATTTGTATGGTTCGCATGTTTTGATTTGGGTTGTTTGATTTATGCTATGTTCATGTGTATTCGCGTTAGGGTGAGACAGTTATATTACTCGCCACTGACGATGGACTGTTGTTTACTTTTCAGGTAATTTTGATGATGAGGTTCTTGCTTAGCTTTGGGTTGGGCGAGCGCCGATGTTGTTATATAGTTTTATTACTGTTATTTTATGATTTTCGTTAGTTTTGAACTATAGTAGTGGTATTTGTATACTTTACTATAACTCTGACATGTATTTTGAGTTACGTATGGTAGTAGTAGTTTGACTTTTGGGATTAGTTGTGTACAAACTTGTGGGTATTTGTACTTTTTGGTTTAGTAATATAATCATTTTGAGGGTTGTTTTTAATTTTAAGCATTTTAGTTTGTTAGTTCTGACTATTCGACTCGTCGGTTTCTTCCGCGCCGGTTTAAGCGAGTCAGGTCGTCACAGAAAGACCCGTTAGGATCCTCGATTCTAAAACACGGGATACTCGAACCAAGAAAGTGAAGTTGGTGAAAGTCCTATGAACGAACCAACAAACGGAAGAAGCAACATGGGAATCCGAGGACGATATGAGGACTCATTACCCAGAGCTTTTTCAATCAGGAATGTGACAGTTTCAGGACGAAACTGCTTAAGGGGGGAGAGGATGTAGTACTAGCTCCGTAAGTTCGAGGACGAACTTTGTTTTTAAGTGGGGGTAGATGTAATACCCGTAATTTTTCAAGGATTTTCAAAAATAATATTTTCTATAAAGAGGTTTTATATTTTATAAAAAGAGCTTTTCGAATTATTTTTCAAAGGTATTTATTATAAACAAAGTATTTTTCCGTAATATTATTATCGGAAAATAATAAAATATTTTTGAAGTTGGAATATTTTCAAAATAAATAAATAGTATATATATATATTGCGAAAATTATTTTATTTTATGGAAAAATAATTTTGGTAATAAAAATATTTTTATTGCTTAGAATTTTATTTTTAGAGGTCGTTTTATGCATGTCGTATTTTATTTGTCGCATGATTAGATTAATTAGTCAATGAGTCATCAAGCAATTAAGGCTTGACAACACAACTCCCAAGGCCACATCACCACCACTCACCCCCTTATCCCCTCCCTCCCACACGGCCCTCACCACCACCACCCATCACTTGTCCCACATGGAAAGTTTACTACTTTCCTCCACCTTTCCATCCTATAAATACCCCCTTCACCATCCATTATTCCTCACAATTCTCTCAACATTTCTTCAACTTCTCCTCTAAGAAAAGAGGAGTAACAAGTGAAAAGTTTTCAAGGAAGAATAACCGAGAGAATTGAGTTTAATTTTCTAAAGAGGGAACAATCTTAAAGTAGCCTTCTAGACATTGAGGTATGCTTCGATGTCTACCGCTTTCTTAGCCCTAGGTTCTTGTATGCTTAGGATAGATTAGTTTCTTTTTTTACGTTTTTGTCTTAGCATGCTTAGTTTTATGTTCTAGCGTAGTTTTAATGTTTTATAGTTATGTTTATTTACGCTTTAGTAGAAGTTATATGCATGCTTAAGTAGTTGTTTTAGTTATTGTTTTTAAGGTTGTTTTGATGACGTAAAATTATGATTAATTGTGTGCAAAGTAGTAGTATTTTCGTGTGGATGTATGGCCATTCAAGGAATGTTTTTAGCCATGTTTTTGAGGGCTAATGTGATGGTTTTAAAGACATTTTATGCCAAAAATAGTTGCTGTCCAGATTTTTGAAATAGCTTAATTATGCCTTTGTTATTTTCAAAAATCAAAATAAAACTTGTTTTTGGACAAAGGTTTGTGTACATGTGTTTTAGACCACATAGTTTGTGTACCAAATACCCATTAGAAGTCCAAAAGAACCTCATTTATTTTATTTATCAATTATGGAATTTTCGAAAAAAATATGCTTATAGATTGAAAATATTATTTCCAATTTTCGAAATTGTATTACGTATTTATATTATGATTTTTTCAACTTAAAATCTCCAATGTTTTATGTAATTTTATTCTACTAATTTCGAAAATTATCAATGTGTATTTTTCGAAAAATATGTGTATGAGTATATTAATTTCGAAATTTTATCCTATGCAAATGATTTCGAAAAGTTTGACGCTCTTAGCAATTCGATTGTTTGATGAAATATTTACGTCATGGAATTTGGGTATGGATAGGTGAATATTTGAACTTGCTTTGATTTAAGGAGCATAAGTGATGTCTATGAATGAATGACAAGTTACTGAGTTGTTGAATTTGGATTGGCAAGTTGCCTTATGGTTGATTTCTCATGGAGAATTCTTAAAGTGCGGAATTTTGGGATCATTGATTTATTTTGAGTTGTTGTTCTCACTCAAATGATTTTCAAAACCAAATTAAACTAAACTTAAAGTGAAACAATCTTCAAAGGGGAAGTAGCCCGAACGGTGGCGACCTATTAGGGTGATGAACGGTGTCTCATTGGGGAGTACCTAATGTGGGCCTATTGTTGTGGTGGACACGCAATAGGTCGGACATGTGTTGAATAGTCGTTGAATCTTTGTAACTCTTATAATCTGCTTTCGTCCTCCTCCTGAACTTCTGGCACGCACTTGCGGATACGCATTAGTTCTGTGAGGGGTGTATACACTCGGGACACTCCATCGACAAGCTGCAGGCTTGGCCGAAAAGTCTGTGACGGGATGAAACAGGCCCTATCGCGTTCACTTTCCCAATTAAATAATCTTGAATAATAATTGCTCTAAATTTGTGAATTGGATAAATATTGGTTCAGCTAATATTCTATGTCTCTTGTGTGTCAACTGTTTTTTTTTTAAAAAAACTAAAACCGTTTTACGGAGTAGAGTCGATCATACTCAGTTTTTCTGATTTTTTTGTTATTGTTTGTTTGTTGTTTTTCCTTCAGGGTTTTGTGCAGGTGAGTAGTAAGGATGGCTTACTTGTTTGAGGCTGATGAGGAATCCATGTTGGAATTAGCTAAACCTTTTTATCATAGGCTTTATTCTTTAGCCGAACAACTTGTAATAAGTTATTTTTTAAATTTTTGATGTTTTGGATTTAAACTTTGTACGACTTTGGTATTTATGAATGAAATCCATTTTGGAATTTGAAAACATTACGATCTTGCTTTTACTTATTCGTATACCCATTTCTTATCAGAGGTGGGTGTACGAGTAGCAACTCTAGAAATTCGGGCTATGGTTTTTAGTAAAATTTAAGTTTTATAAAGGAAGGAAAAGGGTCCAGATTTTCGGGGCAGTTACAAAAGCTAGCAACTGAGAAGAAGAGGAAGGCTGACTCTGCACTTTAGAAGGCCTCAGCCAAGAAGAAAGGTAAGATTTTAGAAGATTTTAAGGAGGCCCTAGAGTTGGGTTTTGCATGTCCAAAGTCTTGGCTGAGTCAACCCTTCTTAGAAGATTTTAAGGAGGCCCTAGAGTTTCAGGGTTGGAGGGGCTGTTCCATAAGAGGCTAGATGTGTTTGAATCCTGTGTTGAGAAATTCTACTCAAAGTTGGGGAAGTTAGACAAAGGGAAGGTCTGGAGTGAGGTTGAACGGGTAGATATCACTTTGTCTAAGAAGAGTCTAGGGGAGGTACTGGGAGTACCAAGAGGGGCGTTTTGTGACTATTCAAAAGATAACTGGCCTACTATCCCAGAGGTCAGTAAAGAATACATCCAGACCACTCTCTTTACTAGTTCTCCTTCTGATGGTTCTAGCTATGTAATTGGCCAACTGAGGGAACCAGTTATGAGGCTGTTTCATACAGTGGCCTCTAAGATAGTACTCTTTAGGGCTTAGGGCATAATGGATGTGAGAAAAATGGATGTGGTGATAATCTACTGCCTCTATGAGAATATTAAGTTGAGTCTCCCTATTCTTATGCTAGCCCACATGGTTAGCATCCTTGAAAGGTCAAACCACTCTCTCCCCTATGGTGCATGGCTTACCCTGGTCTTTCAAAATAGGAAGGTACCTCTGAGTGGTGAGGTTAAGAAGATGTCTGTCCTCACCAACCAGATTCTCGGTCAGAAGGGAATGACCTTTGAAGGAGGAATTCTGAAAATGATGGATGAAGAGAGGATTAGTGGGGTCAGGAGGACAAACAGTTCAAGGTCTGAGGAAGCAACTGTGGCACTGTCCAAACAAGTCCAAACACATGGAGAGCTACTTCAACAGATGATGGCAAGTGTTAATGCTCTATGTACCTCTTTGGATGGATCACACAAGAGCATATCAGCAAGGTTGGACACCCATGAAGAAAAGCTTGCCTCCTCATCCAGTATCAAGCCTAAGACCACTTAACGACCAGTCCCCATCATTGCCCAAGTCAAGAAGAAGAAGCAGGAGGAGAGTGCAGACAAGGAAGAAGAGGATTCTACTGAGGATTCTGATGATGATGCTAACTCTGACTCTTCTTAACTTACCCCCTACCCTGCTCACATATTTCTCAAACTTTCTTATTTCTTACTATTATTAGTTTTTGACCATTTCTACCAAACATTTTCATTGCAGAATGGTCCTGGTCTGTATAATTATTAACCTGTGTGCACTTTGAACTTTTAGGATTGTGAGTTGCAGGTATCACTAATTGGGACAACATCTCTAGAATGTTGTGTTAATACTATGCTTGTGCTTGACTTTACTTGTTGCCTTCTCCTAACTTTTGTGTTGTGATTATTTTGTCATTTGATGATGCCAAAAGGGGGAATAAGACAGGTGAAGTTCCTAGTGTCAGGTGTAGCAACTTGAACAAGGTTCAGACCTTGTTAGAGATGGCCCAACTTCATGCCTAGGAGTATTTTGAATTTAGATCAAATGCTCCTATCCATCCCAACTGGAAGTAACTCTTCCAAGTGAACTTAGAATTCTTTTGCTACACTTGATATTGATAAGTCTTGCAGGTTACAGGTCTAATGCTGAAACTCAATAATTATTGAGTAATGTGATGACACTATAAGAAAAACGTCTTTTAGCGACCGATTTTAGCGACCGAAGTAGAAATTAGTCGCTAAAATCTACTTTAGCAACTGATGGAGACTAGTAGTCTCTATTTTGCGACCGACACTTTGTTAGTTGCTAAGTAGTTGCAACTTTGCGACCACATAAAATTTTAGCGACTAATATGCGGTTGCTATTAGGAATTTAGGTGTACTTTTTTCTGCTTTTAAGTAAATATTTTTTGCGACCAAATTACAAACTTAGAGACTACAAGTTGGTTGCAATTTTTTTTTCCTATTTTTCATTTTAAACTTACACTTTGAATCTGTGAGACTATAAATCTCACACTTCAACTTTGCATAAAAAAAAGTCTCACACTTCAGTTTTTTCCCAAACCCTAAAAACCATCGCAAAAATTGCCCTGCTGCCTTCACTCGCCTTATGCTTTTCTCTCGACGCCCTGCTTCTCTCACTGTCGCACCGTCGCGCATATATCATCGTCGCGTCGCCTCGCCGCAACCCCTGCCCACTTCCAGCCTTCCTTCAACCGATCTTGCTATTCAGGCAGGCGTTCAAATTGACTAACGTTGCTGGTAATAATTTTTTTCTGTTTTATTCAGGGTTTAACTTTAAATCTCATCATTCATCTGCTTTCTATAATTTTTTGTTTGAATATGGTATATGTTGTTGTTAATTGGTTAGTTGGTTGTTTAATTAGGTAATTAGGGTAAATTTTCATTTGAATTTTTGTATATGTTGTTGGTGACTTTCCAGTGACGTATGGGGTGGAGAGAATCAGGCCTTCTATGTAATTTGCGTTGGCTGAGATGCCGTTAGTCACTAGGATATTTTGGTGCTTTGGTTAGGTCATGATTTCCTCTTCTTGCAAATGTCGAATCTGTCCTTTATTTCTGGTTGCCTAGGCTTTTAATTTTTCTACTGTTATGGCATGGGTTTTTGGGTAGAAGATGAGCAAAATATGGGTGTTGTAGGTTGTCCTTGTTTAAATCAAGTCTACTTGCTGCAACAAGAGCTTTTATACTACTATTTTTAGGAATAATTACATTAATAGGTACCAACTATTGCACTTTTTATTTTATAGGTACCAACTTTTGATTATTCACCAGCAGCACGAACTATTATATAAAGTTGCAACGATAGGTATATCACCTAAATGTTGTTACAATTTATAGGTCATTCATACTTATTTATAGGTCATCCATACCTATCGTTGCAAATTTATGTAATAGTTCGTGCTACTGGTGAATAATCAATAGTTGGTACCTATAAAATAAAAAGTGCAATAGTTGGTACCTATTAATGTAATTATTCCCTATTTTTATTGCCTACATCAGGTGGTTGCTAGTGAAAGTTGGTGTTTCCATGTCAGATTTGTGGTTTTGATGTCACATAAATCTTTGGTTTATGTTTGATTAACCCCTACTTTTGCATATAAAACATATTACCAATCGAAACAATGCACAACTAAAAATTTGTGAAGAAATCTAACATGGAAAACAACACCAACTATAGCTCTAAACAACATTAATATAGCCTAAACAAAACAACAAATTACTGTAAAGAACTCCCTATAACTGCACACAAATCAAACCCCATAAACTTCATAAAACAAAAAATAAAATCATCCAAAAACAGGAAAAAAACCACAGCAACAAAACAAGCAAAATGCAGAAGTAAATCTGCATTGAAACAACACCAATATAGTCCCTTAACAATAACCATAGCAACCACCTTCCTAAAACAGCAAAAGCCTAGTAGTTAAACATGACCAAAAACGGTAATTGCAACAACGTAATAGCCATAAAACAACACCAAAACAGTCCTTTAATAATCAAAGCAACCAAATTTTGACATTAACAGTCTCAACTTTATTTTTTAAATCATATTGTATACTTTGTAGTAACAAAAGTTAAATGGAAAAAAAAAAATCACTTTAATCTTAAACAACAGAAGAGGAACTGAAGTTGATGCCTAATATGATATTTGCGCTACTAATGTCTTATTTATTTCATTGTACAATCCTTCCCAATTTGGTAGCATATTCTCACAAACTTTGTGTCTGTAATTGATTCCAAACTTATAAGGTATGATGTAATTGATTCCATTCGTAGGACATATGTGAAATTTTGATCACTTGTGATGTAATTTTAAAAAAGAATCATACTTTTTCATTGCTTGTCCTTGATTACAAGCTCTGGAACTTCATATGATGAGCTTGAATGACACTCTCCCACTTTGACAGTTTGAGATGTGCAGGTACGTGAATATTGAGTTTGTATGTTAAGTCTTGATTTTTTATAAAAAAAAAGGAGACAAATAGCGGCTATTTGTCTCAATTTTGTATAAATTAACACAAATATGGAACTATTAATGTGTCGGTGTTTATAAAACCGAGAAAATTGTCTTATGTAAATTAGAGTTAAGTAAATTTGGGATTTTAGTTTTTTCATTCGATCTAATGTTTAAATTGTTGAAATGGTTTGATTGAGTTGTGCGTGTTTTACTAGAATTGGATCTTTGTATTTTAATTGTGTTTTTTGATTGATTATTATATAATGATTTAGTCTTTATTTTAAAGTTGTTGTTTCATTGACATTGAAGTGAGTAGGCCATATTGAAATGGTTTAATTATTGTGCTTTCTGTCCAAGCTTTAGGTAACACCAATGTATTAAAAGTCTCAAGGCGCACCAAGGTGATTGGATTTATATTTTTTTTTCCTTAAAAATTTTACCATCCTTATATATTGCTAAGTTGCTAACCGCCTGCCAAGCTGAAAATCATAATTCGTAAGTAAAGCCTCCACTCGTTCAAGAAAGCTCTCTTCAAGTTGTATACATAAAACTCTACAAGTATTGAGGAGTAATGATGAGATTGTATTCTTAATATACTAAAGAGGCAAAATCTACTGGCAGCTATGGTTTCTTAATTTATTTTGAAGGGTGTTTTGTAGAGATTGTATTCTCATTCTAGTTGTTTTGTATACCTACATTATTGTGAATACTCTGAATAATACTTTGTACAATTTGACCATTTTGTAATTCATATTGATGGAATGAATTTTTTTTTATTATTTTTTTATTTTTCTTTCAGTAATGTTGGTATTATTAAATGGCTATAATCAAGTAATTTAAGTCATACTGTGTATTATTAATTTGAATGAAATCAACAATATTTTTTATTATTATTGATTTCATTTTTTTTTCAATGGGTTTTGCGACCGACTTTCTGTCCCAAAATTAGTCTCCATACCTTTTTCCAGTTTCCATATTTAGCAACAAACAATTAGTCGCCAACATCAATTATCAGTCGCTTTTTTTAGCAACTAACCCGTCAGTCGCTATTTTCCTTAATTGGTCGCTAAAATTGGTAGTCTCTAGGCGGTCACAAAGTAGTCGCAAAAATTGCGACTACCAAAATTTCGGTCGCTAAAATGAATCTACGACCAAGATATAGCGACCGATAAAAATTTGGTCTCCGTCGGTTGCAAAACCTGTTTAGCGAATGCTTTTGGCACTTTTGCGGTCACAAAAGCTGGTCGCTATTTGGCCTTTTTCTTGTAGTGTGAGTTGACTGACCTTGTAATCAGTCTAATTGTGCTTTAATCTACTGTGTGTTTTTAATTCTCTGAGATTATGAATCTGACTGCAGGCACAGTGCAAGACCAGTTTCTCTGAACAGTTGTTTTAACTTGAAACAATTGGTTACCGTTCTCAGGGGGAACTTCATGGTTTGTCTTCATCAAATAGAGGGAAGTTGTTGAACCATGTTTGATTTAATTGATGACAAACCAGATCTCTATACTTGATTGCTATGCATGTTTGTGTATGAACAGGTTGAATAAAGTGAGGACTCATCAAGGCAACTTTGAAGGCCTTGAGATACTTGAAGATCAGAAGCCAAGAGCTTGGAACTTTTTAATTTTGTTTTTTTCTAGGATCTTCTTGTAAAGTAAGCTTAGGAAAATATAACTTGCTTTTCTACGTAAAGAGAAAAGGGTTAAAGTTTATGTCCAGTAAAGAGAACAAGCTAAGAACAAGCTAAGAAAAGGCAAAGAACAAGCTAGGAATAGTTCTCTTTACCAGATGTAAACTTTGTAGCACTAAAACCACTGTGGGAACCGACCTCAGTATTACGCACGTGCACTTAAGTAATCAGTATCGATTTTCGTGTTCAAAATTATTTTTGAAAATTCAATTGAAAAATATTGATCACTTAGGTTTTGGAAAGCTGCCAAAATGATACACCAAATCAGCTTTGCATGTACTTGGTTTGGACTTTAGTGTACTTTCCCACTAAATGTATTGGAAGGAGACAAAGGTCTGAAACAAGTACTATTGTAGTTGTGTGAGTTGAATTGGTTTGCACTATTTAGGCAAGTCTCCAAGCACACTTTAGGGTCACGGTTTTCATTCACAAAATTATCTATCTTTTGAAAAACCAAAAAAAAAAAACCCTCTTTCTCTCTAAAGAAAACCAAGCCATATTTTCTGAGAGTTTATTCATAGAGCAAAAATCATCTCCATAATCCATCTTTAAGACAAAATTTAAGGAGATTTGACATTGTAATTTTTGAACCATTTAGACGGGAGTGGTTGGGGAGTGCGTTGTGAACACTAAGTGAACTGTTAGAGTTAACAGTTGGGGAATTAAGTGTTACAGATCGAGTTGTAGCATTTAATGGAGTGTGTAACCTTGTTATTATTCAGAGTTGATTAATAATATTGGTGAGAGAGTGGAGGACGTAGGCTTGTTTAGAAGTCGGACCTTGTTAAATCCTTGTGTCCCTACTCTTTATTTACTGTTCTGTCGTTGTTCTCCAAAATAGATAAACAAACTTGAAATACGATTGAAAAACAAACATACTCAATTCAACCCCCCTTCTTGAGTATACATTGAACTTACAGTGGGGAGCCGGCCGTGGCTCCTACAACTTATCCCTTGTAATACACATATGTTATCAATCAAGAATAGACTCAATCAATACAATATTTAAAAGGAAACAACAAATAATCGTTGGTTTTGAGCAACTACATAGCTTTTGTAAAACACAACTGTTCCCTGTCATTATTTTTCAGTGTTTGTCATCATTCAAAACCAAAAGGGGTCTAAACAAATTCTAAACATATGCCAATTTTGTAGTAGTGGCGGTGGACCAATCCCCGATAAGGAGTAGCAACAACACCTACGAGATGGAGGGAGGACTCGTGATGAGTGAGAGAGGATGAGTACCATGAGAGGATGAGGACTCGCGAATGAGAAGTGAGAAAGCAGTGAAGGGAAGGGTCCATAACAGGCAATTGATCTGAATGGTCCTAAACTCTCTTTAAAGCTATGAACAAAACGATGTATAATATTTTGTCCATAACAATCTTGTACACAATATTATATATGATGATCAAATATCAATCTACGAGCTCTGTAAAAACATATATATTCAATCATTTATTACTAGTCAATTGTTAATGAAATTTTGGTACAAAAGTAAAAATAAATGATACAACAATGGGCTTCACACACACAAATTTTTTTTGGTAATATAAGGTATAAAATATTTTTTTAATGTACAAAACAATGAAACAAATTAAGTTAATTCAGTAGTAACTCCCTTAATTTAACACACATGCGTCCAATAACCAACCATCCTCCGTTCTATATTAATTGCAATAGTTTCTTAATATAACAATCTCGTACACAATATTATATATGATTATCAATCAGGGTCGGGGCTAGGATTTTAAGGGCCCTGTTCGAATTCATAAAATGAGGCCCTTTTAAGTATTTTTTTTTTCAAAAATGATTATATATAAAAAAAAAAAATTAATATATATACATATAATGAGGCTATTTATTAAGAGAAAATGATCCCAAACATGAAAAAACAAAAAGATTTGATTAATCAATACTTTAAAAAATAAAGGGAAGAAAAGGATAAAAAGGAAAAGAAATGAATAAAGAGAAAAGGAATCAGGAAGAAAAAAAAGGAAAAAGAAGAAGGAAAGAAATAAATGGGTATTACACCTTGGGAGTTGGAGCATTGGAGGAAGTGCTTTTTTGAAAGAAAAAATCAAGGATTAAGAATTGATCTCATGACTTTCCTTATTTAACACAAGCACACTTACCACTGGACCAAAGATGTATGACTAATTATTATAAGACCAAGTTATTATTATATAGAGTATAGAAATTTGAGGCCCATTACTGGCGGAGGCCCTAAGCGGTCGCGCTGGTTGCGTCGCCCCTCCGCCGACCCTGTTATCAATCTATGAGCTCTCTGAAAAACATATATATTCAATCATTTATTACTAGTCAATTGTTAATGAAATTTTGGTACAAAAGTAAAAATAAATGATACAACAATGGGCTTCAAACACACAATTTTTTTTTTGGTAATATAAGGTATAAAATATTTTTTTAATGTACAAAACAATGAAACAAATTAAGTAAATTCAGTATTAACTCCCTTAATTTAACACACATGCGTCCAATAACCAACCATTCTCCGTTCTATATTAATTGCAATAGGTTGTTAAAAAATTCTCTCCATATATATTTTATTGATTTTAGTAGCAAACTATATATTGTAATTTAAGTAGAACTCCTAACTCTTTTAAATTTGTTCATCTCCTTATCGAGCAACATAAGCGTGAACTTGTTCCAACATTCCTGTTCCACCCCTTGAATTCCTACAACCACGTGTCCCGTTGACTTGGATCTCTTGTATTTCCCAATTTGCCCCTCCTCCACGTCACCCCTTACGACATCAGGATCGTCGAACTGGCCTCCCCACAGGTGGACACGGGCTGATTGCACGGGACTCAACTCCGGGACAAGTTCAGTCCTGCAAAGAGGGCAGGTGGTGTGATCCTTGAGCCAGGGGTCCAAGCAATCAACGTGGAAAACATGGTTGCAGTTTGGCACAAGAAGGAGCTCTATGTCGGGCTGGAACGGGCTCAGGCATACCGCGCACTCCAGTGGGCCGGAATGGTGGTGTTCCTGGCAGTCTGCCACATCGGAGTATTTAAACACCGGGAAACCTTCGACGAAGGAGGGATCAAGCCCTTTACTGGCCCGCTGGCCCAGCCCGTGTTCATGAGCCCGTACACGATGCCCTAATAACCCTATAGAGTCGCGCTTGTAGCAGAGGAGGAGGATTATGAATACGCCAATGATGAAGACGGCAACGATGGTCAGCACAACTACAACCATGGGAGGTGATGCAGGAGCAAGTGTTAACTTTCAAGAGGAGGCACCTCATGTCATTACAACATCCTTGGCCAATGGGGGACCGAGCAAGCTAGAAGCACCATTGTTCCTCACCTTGCTTTACTTAGTCTAATTTGGTTTGTTGGGTTGTAATAAAGTAGTAAACTATGAACTATGTTTGTTTTATGCTTTGTTTATGCTTTTCCTAAGTTAGCATTTGTATTGGAGCTAAGTATACAATCAAAAGAAGCTTGGAAGCTCGTGCACGAACTTGTGGGGGCATGGCACGATCGTGCAGAGGGTCGTGCCAAGATAAGAGGCTGGAAAGAAGCACTGCACGACCGTGCAATTATATGCTGCACGATCGTGCAGAGGTCAGTAGCAGGTGCAAGGTCCTACACGACCGTGCAGATCAACTGCACGATCGTGCAGAAGTCAGTGGCAAAGTTTTTGGCTTGCACGACCGTGCAGGCGATGCTGCACGATCGTGCAGCCAGGTAACTTTTGCATAGCTTGAGTATGGTTGGACGAAATTTTGCATAGCTTTTGTTGTTTTTGAGTACCCATCCTACATCAGGAGGGCCCGGATGTTGTCCGGAATCGTACAGGGCAAACTGTGCAGTTACTGATAAAGGAGAAGCAAGGCAAAATAGTAATGTTATGTAGTAGTAAAAGTATAACGTAGCACTAGTTGTTTGTTTGTACAAATGTTTTTGTCGGCTAATGTTCATCAACTGCATCATGATTGATACAAAGATAAATAGCTAGACTAGATCCACAACAATTAATTAGCTTGTATTATTCCCCTCCAAAAATAAGCTTAGCCCTCTATTATTTATATACGCCTAACCCCCTCATATATATATATATATATATATACTAGCCTTCGATGTACGCTTTGCGTGCGGTGAACTATCTCAATATGGATGTCTATTTATAGAGAATTTAAAAATATGAATTTTGGTATTTTTGTTTTATTTTTTCAAATTTTATATTTTGTGCTATTTTCATTTAAAAAACCTTAAAAAATGGTAATAATTTTCCTTAACAATTAGAAGTGATATAAATTGAGATTTTAGAAAGTTTTGAGGGGTAGCATGGACTTTTCAGGGGGGACACCATGGCTCCCCCCTTGGCTTATATAATAGATATATATATATAGAGTCCGGGTCTGTTAAAAACCTAGAATATGTTGAAAACTAAAAATTTTTACTTATAACCGTCAGATTTAGATCAACGGTTACAATTATTTTATTTTAAAAAAGTGTCTTTTTTTTAAAAAGGGTAAACTTTTAAAAAAATAAAAAATGCCATTTTAAAAAAAAAAAAAAACAACATTAAAAAATGCCATATTTAAAAAAAAAAAAAAAATTACAACAACCGGGTAATTTTGAAAATGACATTTAAAAAAAAATTACCATGGGAAGAAGACCCTTGTTTATTTATAAATGGCATTTTAAATTATTTTTTTCCTATATATGGTTGTTTTTCACGCAAGTTTCAGTTGTATATGTACCCCTTTAATGTTGTATGTACTCCTATATATGTGTTGTCTTAGATGTACTCTTTTAATGTTGTATGTGCCCCTGATTTATTATATGTACCCCTTTATTATTGTATGTACCCGTGATATATTATGTACTCTTTTAATGTTGTAAGTACCCCTGATTTTTTTTATGTACCCCTTTAATTTTGGTGCTACGTATAATATATTATTAGGTACATATTAAATTCAATGGCTAAATACCAAATTTAGGTGGTACATATAATATATTATGGAGTACATATTTAATTTAGTGGGTACATATTAGACTCAAGGGATAAATACCAAATTCAAATGATACATATTAACATTATGGGAGAGATACTAAAATTAGGGGGTACATATTAGATTTAAGATGATACATATTAACCTTTATTTATGAACTTTAGATTTAGATTAGATCAACGGTACGTGGTTCAGGGGTACATATTAAAATTAAGGGATAAATATTAAAATTCATGGGTACATATTAAAATCAAATAATACATTAATGCATACAAAGTATTAATTAAATTCAAGGGATGCATACTAAATTTACACAGTACATATTAAAATTCGGGGATACATAATAAATTCAGAGTATACATATTAAATTCAGAGGATACATATTAAATTCAATGGGTACATACTAAACTTAAGGAGTACATATTAAAATCCGGGGGTACATATTAAATTGAAGTAACAACATCTAGTTTGTAGACAATGGAACTATTTCGTCCTCTCAAATTAAAGTCGCTACTTGGTTATGGTGCTGTCTTTCACCGCCACAACTATTGTAAATGTTTCACCCTGATTTTCCAGGCTCGATGATTTCGTCTCCTTCAATTATATAAAAAAAAATTCCGAACTTAGTAATAATTTTACAGATTTTGCGTTAAGAAAACACAAAACTCAAATTATATAAATGCAAACATCAAGAACTTAGCAATAATTTGCAATAATCGAGCACAATCGCAATAAAAAAAAAGTTAGGGTTTAGATCAACGGAAAAATTAAACTCAATTTCATCTTAAACAAATTAGAGAATATAAATCAAAATTTAAGTAGAAAACTTACCAATAACGTAAGAAAAGCATCAATGGTGGAGCTTGTTTTTTTGTTTCAGCAGAGAAGAGAGAGACTAAGGAGATAAGGGATGAGAGAAAAGAGATGAAAGAAAATAATGAAAAGGAGGAGAGAGAAATTATGAGTTACATATTTTTAATACTTAGTTTGCAGCCACTGATTAGATCTAAATTATGAGAGAAATTATGAAAAGGAGGAGAGAGAAAGTATAAATACTCTAAACCATTAGATCTAAAAGATTAGATCAATTATTTTGCAGCCATTGATTTCTAATATAAACGGTTCAGATTTAAAGTTTTTAGGTTTTTAACTTAGTAGTTAGTTTTTATGAGATCCTATTCCTATATATAAATATATATATATATATATATATATACATAGGTAGTATCTGCTAAAAACCTAGAATATGATGAAAATAAAAAACTTTTAGTTATGACCGTCAGATTTAGATCAACGGTTGTGATTATTTTATTTAAAACAAGGGTAGTTTTTTTTTAAAAAAAAATTAAAATGCCATTTATAAAAAAACAACATTGAAAAAAGCCATTTAAAAAAAAAAAATTACAAGAACCCGGTAATTTTATAAATGGCATTTTTAAAAAAAAAATTTCCTATAGTTGTTTTTCATGCAAGTTTCAGTTGTATTTATATGTACCCCTTTAATGTTGTATGTACTCCTATATCTGTGTTGTCTTAAATGTACTCTTTTAATGTTGTATCTGCCCCTGATTTATTATATGTACCCCTTTATTGTTGTATGCACCCGTGATATATTATGTACTCTTTTAATATTGTATGTACCCCTGATTTTTTGTATGTACCCCTTTAATTTTGGTGCGTGGTACATATAATATATTATTACGTACATATTGAATTCAATGGCTAAATACCAAATGTAGGTGGCACATATAATATAT
Organism: Salicornia ramosissima; assembly: GCA_951394345.1. NCBI lineage: Eukaryota > Viridiplantae > Streptophyta > Magnoliopsida > Caryophyllales > Amaranthaceae > Salicornia > Salicornia ramosissima. Next base: position 25,662,058 of record OX596239.1, read on the forward strand.
TATGGAGTACATATTCAATTTAGTGGGTACATATTAGATTCAAGGAGTAAATACCAAATTCAGATGATACATATTAACATTATGGGAAAGGTACAAAAATTAGGGGGTACATATTAGATTTAAGATGATACTTATTAATTTTTATTTATGACCGTTAGATTTAGATCAGATCAACGGTACACGATTTAGGGGTACATATTAAAATCAAGGGATACATATTAAAATTCATGGGTTCATATTAAAATCAAATAATACATTGATACATACAAAGTATTAAATTCAAGGGGTGCATATACTAAATTTAAGGAGTACATATTAAATTCAGAGGGTACATATTAAATTCAATGGGTACATACTAAATTTAAGGAGTACATATTAAAATTTAGAGGTACAGATTAAATTCAGATGATACATATTAAACTCAATGGGTACATATTAAATTTAATGGGTGACAGATCGTTTCACTACCAAAAATAATACCTGATAACCTAACAAGTATGTTTCGTTAAATAGGGTCGAACCACTGAAGAAGGACAAATTTAATTACTGACTGAACCAAGTTTGCTATTACTAACGGAATTTAAAGTTGATTGAGAATGATTAACTAATTAAAATAAAGCTAACAAAAAAAAATTAATAATATAAGATTGAAAAGAAATGACACAAATATTTGAATGAAACTATAAGAATAAAATCTAGGGCAGACAGGATCCACTATGCATCGATCATGAATCAAGAATAACAATTGGGATAGGAATGAATTTAGGCAAAGGAAGATGTTGCTCTCGCAATAAAATTCCATAATTAAACAATAAAATAAGCTATCGCGACGCGATTATGGCTTAATTGTTCAAAGATAGAAATCCTTCACTCAAACTCGCAGCTCTCGCTTATAGAATTGAGCAAATTAAACTTGCAAATTGGCCAAACATGCAATCAATCCAAAACCCGTCAATTGAATTGCCAAAACAAACCAAATTAAATCCTCAAATCAAACAAGAATCATGACATTTGCATAGTTTCACCAAGCCCTAGAAGAAAATCTACTCACTATTCAAAATTGAATCTACAAAAGCAATAAAAATAAGAACCCTAGAATTCATGATTATTGAGGAACAAAGAAATTGTTACTAGCAATCAACAACAATAGAAATCAAAGCAATAAACAAAACAAGTAAGGAATGAATCAATAGAAAATACCATGAAAACTTGATATTAATGGAGAATAGCAAAAGCTAGGGTTTGAAGGCCGGTAGAGGGCAAAAACGGTTGTAATGCAGCCAAAATAAAAGAAATGAGGGATAGATCACCCCCCTCTTAATGTTTGATAGATCACCACCCTCTAAATGTTTTCTTTCTATATATATTTTTTCTAAACAAAAACCTAATTAAAGATTAAAAATAATAATAAAAAAAAGTAATGAAGAGGAAACTCTGCAGTTTGCTTGACCATTGGGCGCTGGACAGCCATTGGGCGAGACAGTAGCAACCGTTGCAAAGCAACCCAAGTCATCGGGCGCTGGTTTGTTTCCTGAACCACTGGGTCAACTTTGACGGGCTATACCTCGACCTACAGACATCATACTGAGGCATATGACCTACCGTTGTGAAGCTCTTGAAGTCTAGCTTCCAATTCAACTTGAATCGCATTAATCCGATAAGTATATCTCGAGATATGACTAAAATAGTGCAAGGTGGGCAAGCTGATCTTTCGCAAACAATGTTATTTCCTCAATTCTAGCTCATAATAACCCCAATAACTATGCCATTACCCTTATGAATGTTAAATAAGCTTCATATAATGTAAAACTTGGTATAGAACATCCATCATCACCAACTCTCATTCTACAATCATCCACTTCGTGTTATCTTGTTCCAAAAGCTTCCATTTAGCCATAAAACTACCTGAAAAAGTTAAGAAACGAAAACGAAGTGTAATAGATCACAAAATGGATAATTAATGCACTTAATTCCTAAAATGCAACCATATGGACTAATATGCAACTAAAATATGCCTAAAAACTCTATACAATAGCGACTCATCAATGGATACATATTAAATTCAAGGGGTACATACTAAAATTGGGTAATACATATTATAATTATACAAAAATATTTTTATTTTATTCATATCAATACATTTTTTTAAATAGACTAGGTTTATACTAAATTCAAAGGGTATATATTAAAATCAGGGGTACTGGGTACATACTAAAAAGGGTACATTTAACTAAAAATTATACAATTGATACTGTTAAATTGGCTACAATCATATCATTACCCTTATATAACCTGTGTAGGATTTGATCCTGCAACTTTGTGCATGCGCACAATGCTCAACTAATTGAGCTTATAGGTTTAATCGTTTAAGATAACATGTTAACAATACGAGCTACTATTGGCATCAAAATTTATTCCATCCGTCCAAAATTAATTGCTTCATTTTTTACCAAAACGCTCTGACAATTTGGTCAAAATGGAGCAATTAATTTTGGACGGAGGGAGTACTTTTCAAGCAAGCAAAGTAATGAAATTGATTACAACTACAATATAAAGTAAAGTAATACTACGTAATAAAGAACTCCTATAAGCTCAATAGATTGTATAAGTGAGTTGTCACAAATACTTGTCAAAGTATCACAATTTCAGCAAGAAGTAATCCATAAAGATCAGATGAACTGCAAATATCACAGACTAAGCAAGATGAACGGTTTCTTACTCTATATATATATTATTCCTTCAGAAATTTGATCAACTTTTGTGTTCAGTACAAAACAAAGTAATGGTTCATTTCTTTTTCATACTTCAGAATTCAGAGTGTTCCTATGGACAGGCAAGAGTGAAAATAGCAGGAAAATAACTGTAGCTTGGGCTAAAATATGCTTACCCAAAATGAATGGTGGCTGGAGCATTATCTCTTTGCAAGAGTGGAATCAAGCAGCAGTTACCAGGACCCTTTGGGACCTTCCAATAACACATAAAGTCTTTGTGTGAAATGGGTGCATATACATATTATTTCAAAGAAAGGGATTGTTGGACTTGCCATTTGCCAGAAAAATGAATGGGCTCTCAAGAAGATTATGAAATGTAGGCAAGTGGTTGACAGCATTGGTGGTTGGGATAAGATTGTGGCCAATGGGAACAAGAAGATAAAAGCTCTCTATGACTTGCTTAGACCTGAAGCTGCAAAGGTGCCTTGGAGAAGGCTGATTTCCAACAACAGATCTACCCCAAAGAGTATATTCATATTCTGGTTAGCAACTCAAAATAGGCTAGCCACTACAGATAGGCTCATCCAGTGGAAAATGGCTTGTTATCCCCTTTGTAAACTCTGTAATGAGAAGGATGAAACAGCCCAACACTTGTTCTTTGAATGCAAAATCAACTCTGAGATATGGAGTAAGGTATTGGCTGTGCTACATATTACTGATCAAGGCCTAATGTTTGATGATACCATCGCTTGGATGCTGAAATGCAGTAGGAAAACTACTCTGAAAGCCCAAGTGCTAACAATGTGCTTCATCACTGAAACTATTCACAGCATATGGCTTCACAAAAACAATATATTTTTTGCAAATTCTTGCAAGCCTACTCATATGCTGGTTAGGGAGACTATTTTGAAAGTTGCTCTTAGATGTACTGAACCTGGTAGGCAAATGCTTATTACCTATCCTGTAGCTGCTACAAGGTCAGATTAATATAGGTTATAGTTTATTCATAGCTTATTGTTGTAGGTTTTGTAGATGTTTTTGGCCTGTTGGCTTTAAACAGTAAGTGAGCCATTATATTGGTTCATTGTATTTGGCCTCTTACCTTTCCTCGTTTGGTTATTACTTAGTTATACTGCAGGGTTTGTCCTGTTCCAGTTTAGTCTTTTTGGTGTCTAGGTGTGATCAATTGGTTTTTTTCCTTTGATCAGGTTTCAACCTTGGTGTCAACTTAGGTTGAAACTTTTTGGATGTATAATTCACCCCTTTTTGGTGGTATATATAAGACTTATTTACCAAAAAAAAAAAACTTCAAAGAACAAAAAAGATTCGCAAGAAATTCAAAATTAAAAGTTTAAACAATTATCAAGTTTAATAAAGCTAATGTAGAGCACCAACATCTTTTAGCCAAGAAAGATGAGGATTTAAAGCAAGAGTTGGAGCACAACTTGCAAAATCTCAAGAACGAACACCAATCCAACTACCTGCTGATGATGATAATCTACAAGTGAAGCTTGTAGATACTAACACTCAATTATCTTCTGTTGAAGAAAGTTATAAATATCCAGAGCTACTTATTTAGAATTTCTACTAACTCGATTTTTGCAATCTAAAACCTAGAATAATCTAAATCAAACTCGAATCTTTAACTTACCAATAATTTTAGGTTTTGTTGAAACATGAAACCTAAAACATCATATATAAAAAAATGATTTGATTTTTTAATAAAAAAAAAAAAACCTACAATTGCAGATGATTTAACTTAACAAAAATAGCAGAAGATTTGCATCATATATCAAATTAAAAACACCTCAAAAAATATTGGTAATATTAACTAAGTTAGGTAGACTTAGTTTATGTTAGCTATAACTAACTATCAATTGCTTATAAATACTTAAGCATAAGCACTGTACTATTCAATTAATCAATTCAAGTATTTAGTTTCTCTATTGTTCTCTCTACTTTGTTTTCTTGATTTCTCAACAAATATCATGGTATGAGAGCCAGTCACATAAAGTGCTTAGATTTTTATTCACGAATTTCTTTGATTTTCTTTGATTTCTTTGTTTTGTGTTACAATGGCAGCAAATACTCAATTGCCACTGAATAAAGATCCAGCTAGTAAGTACTATATACACCCTTCTGATGTGAATTCCGCACAATTAGTTTCTACGAAGTTTGATGGTACTGGTTTTGTGAATTGGAGAAAGGGCAATGAAATTGTCGTTGTCAGCTAGGAATAAGCTAGGGTTTGTGAATGGGAACGAAGCCTGCTTCTGGTACACCTGAGTTTGAAGCTTGGGAGAGGTGTAATGATTTGGTTTCGACTTGGTTAATTAAAATCCTTGATAAAACAATTTCTCAAATTGTTATGTTCCGAAAATCAAGTGTTGACATATGGAATAATTTGGAAATGAGGTTTGGTTTTGTGGCTTTGACTGAATTATTTTCTTTAGAGAAAAAATTGGCTGCAATTGCACAAGGTTCTAGTACGATTGCTAAGTATTTTACTGAGATTAAAATGGTATGGGATGCACTTGAAAAGGCAGATCCATTACATGTGTGTGTATGTGAGCAGTGTACCTGTAATACTGCAAAGAAGAATCAACCTAGGCAAGAAAGAAAGATGTTACTTCAATTCATGATGAAGTTGAAGGAGGATTACTCTACTTTTAGAGGTTGTTGTTGGTGTTCTTCTACTTAGATCGTTAGGAATAGGATTAGATTGCATAGGATAATAGGATTACATTGTTAGTTGTTGTTCTTCATGTATTTCGTGGAATAGCTGAATGGCTTAGGGTGTTTAGTTTCGAATTCTTTCTTATTATTTGATGATTCTTGATCAATCTATTTATGCTATCGTATTCTATTATTTTTACTTGATGATCTCTTGTCAATATTAATGCAACCTAATGAATTCATGATTTATTCTTTGCTAGTGATATGCGTGTGTGTGTGTAAAGTTCTAAAGCATGGATTTTTATTTCTTTGATAACTAATTTTGATGAACCTTCATGTATCTATGTATCAAACAATCTTCATTAGATGTCTTTTTGTAAATCTTGATGCATATAATCGAATTCTTGAACCTTATGATTTATGTTGTTGTCACCTTATTGAATCTTGGTTTTGGTTTAAGAAATCTTGAACCATTTCATTTTGTTTTCTTGATGAACTATGCGTGTAGCTTGCATGATCAAAGCATGAGTTTTTATTTTGTTTCTTGTTATCAATATGTATGTTTTAGCATTTAATCATAGTTTCTTGAATCCATGTTGTTTTCTTCCATAAAATTGAACCTTTGAATTGTTGAGCCACTCGCCAACTTGGTCCCAGAAGACCAAGATTGGATCTTTTTATTGTTCTTGAATTCCTTGATCATGTTCTTTGAAAGTTTGAACCTTTAATGCTCTTAATCTTGTTATGAACTTTGATAAGATGATTGATGGCTTGTTGCGTGTGGTTGGATTTGGTTTCGTGATGTGAACTTATTTATGGATTGGCGTCTTTTGAGTTTGGGCAGAGTCGAGTTGTGTCTATCGATTGAAGACTGAGCGAGTCGTGTCTATCGGTTGAAGACCGAGCGAGTCGTGTCTATCGGTTGAAGACCGAGCGAGTCGTGTCTATCGGTTGAAGACCGAGCGAGTCGTGTCTATCGGTTGAAGACCGAGCGAGTCGTGTCTATCGGTTGAAGACTGAGCGAGTTGTGTTAATCGGTTTATCTGTGATAAACTAAGCGGGTCTATCGGTTCATCAGTGATGAATTGAGCGGGGCATGTTTGTTTGTTTGATGGTCATGTTGTTTCTATCGTTTGAAGATCGAGCGAGTTGTGTTTATCGGTTTATCTGTGATAAATTGAGCGGGCCTATCGGTTTATTGATGATGAACTGAGAGGGGCATGTTTGTTTGTTTGTTTGTTTGTCATATTGTGTTATCGGTTGTAGACCGAACGGAGTCTTGTTATTGAATTATGACTTGAACTAGTGAAGCATGAATGTTGATCTATGATGGTTATGTTATGATTCTTTTCTGATTACTGATTTATGATGAAGTTGTGTTCCGCTGCGTAATTCTGATATTGAATTTGATTGATTATTATGAAGTGATTGTACGTCAAGCTTCTTGTGTTCTATTATGTTATTTTATGTAATGTGGTTATACTTCTAAGTAGGACAATCTAGTTACTCGCCACTGACGGTGGACCCCCCATTTCATTTTGCAGGTGAGCAGAATGAAGTTTAGAGTCGGGATGAGAGTTGGACGAGTGATTTAGGCTCCTGTTTACTTTCCTGTTTTTAGTAGTTTTAGTTCTTTTTCGAGTTGTTATACTCGGTTTCAGATTAGTTTATTAGGTTGACTCCTATTAACATTTGGTTTTTATCATTGATAATATTAAATACGATTTTTCCATGAGTTTTAGCTATTTTCTTGTCCTTGAATCGATTGATAACTACCTGTTTACGACATTATCACCGCTAACGTCGTTGCTTGAAATACAGGTCGTTACATTAATTATAAGTAGATTAAATTGTAGTCGTGGATCTATTGGGAATTAATGGTCCAGATTGAAGGTTTTTAGTTTTCAGCATTAGAGTTAGTTTTCAGCATCAGAATTAATCGTAGATATATATATATATATTTATATATATATATATATATATATATATATATATATATATATATATGTAGGGTTGGGTTCCGGTGAAAAATTTCTTATCATGAGAAATGTGAGAAGAGATAAATACATTAATTATGACCTATAGATACATTTACTAACAATTATAAGTACATTCAACATATACTATAAATACATTGAGTAAAAATACATTGACTTTATGCTATAGATACATTGACTCCAAACTATAGGAGTAAAGAGGGAAAATAAAATTTAATCCTAGCCATTCATTTGATGATCAAAGGGTTGAGGCTGCTTCTCACATTTCTCACTAAAATTACATTTCTCACATGAGCCTACTTCTATATATATATAACATCAGTCACTAATTCCTTTTTTTTTTAAAAAAATTGCATATTGATCCTTTAAAATTTAGTCAACTTATGATATTAACTTAAATTAAATATATATTTTACGAAAGGAACTTAAATATATACTCCTTACGTAACAAATTAACTGCAACGATATGATTATTTTTTTCTCTATTTTCTATTAAATTGTTGCACCTATTATATTACAGAATGATGAGCTTTTTTTTAGTGTCGATTAATTAAACTAAAATCCTATTCCATTTTTCACACACATGTGTAATAACCCGAAAATCAGGGTTAGAAAATTTCGTGATTAATTATTATGATTGCTTAATTCTAAGCTCGAATCCTAGATTTCGGGCTCGATTTTCTTAAATCTATCCTCGTTTTAAAATTGGGCCCAATGAACCAATGACACTCTACCTTAGCCGGCCCTTTAGCTTTCATGGTCAAGGGATTTATTTTGTTTTTAAGCCCATTAATTAGTTGGACATTTCCATATCTACAATTCTATTTCCCTTCTTACTAATTATCTCTCCATCTAAAAAAGTCTAATTTTTCACCCATAGTATTTCACTCCTAAAAATCCTCAACTACCTCCTCCCTTTGCTCTATAATTCACGACACCCCCTTCCCTTTTATTTTGTAAAATCCTTCCTTGTTCTTTATAAGTATATAAGGAACAATAATCCTAATCTATACTAATTTCTCTCTAAAACTCTCAAACACTCTCAAAGACCAAAGTTGTGTTGTGTGTGCCGTGTGGAATTCGTGCCGAGCATTCGAGCAAGGAGTTTTTCCTTATTTTTTCTTTCCAATTTCATGGTAACTAGCTATTCTACTTAGGATTAGAATTGAATTACATAGGATGATAGAATTAGATTAATTGTTGTTGTTCAACCTTTTATGTGTGAATGTCGAGTATTTTGGTGAATTATATTGATGATTTTTGTGGGGTTCAAATGCTAAAGATTGTATTTTTTATGTTTGAATTATTATTATTGATATTAAACAATTGCATGATTATAAGTATGTTGTTGAGTGTATGAATTTATTTCTTGGTCAAATCTTGTTATTTCTTGGTCAAATCTTGTTATTTCTTGGTCAAATCTTGTTATTTCTTGATGAATTTTTCGTGGGAGTTTCTTTACTAGTTGATTATGAATCATGATTTATTTCTTGGCAAAATTCGTTCTTTTCTTTATTATAACAATTTAATCTGTCAAACAGGTGAAACTGTCCAGATTTAATTTACGAATTTAATAAAATACTTATTCTATTCTGATGGCTACGAAAATTTTGATGAAAGTCTGAACTAGTGTATTATAGCTTGTGCTAATTTTTCGTAATTTTTAGAGTTCGTTTTCTATGGCATAAAATTCTGAAACTGATTATGGTCTAATCTGATCAATTAGTTATAAAATCCCTTAAAATTAGTAAATGATATTATTCTTGGACAAAAAATACGCACAATAAAATTTGAACCCGTATTTAACATTCATGAAAATTTCCAGAATATTCGAGAAATTTAAATGGTTGTTCTTTAATTTTAATCGGTAAAATCAGATTGTGTAAAATAGTGTGATTAAATTACTAAAATATTTTTAGAGTATATTCTGTCGAATAATTTGAGACTAATTAGAATTTAAGTTAAATCAGAATGTATGTGATGTCTATTCTTGAATTTTGGATTTAAATTGTATAGATACTTGATTGTTCTATGCGATTTGATGAATAAATAGTTAACCTTGAATTATTTCATGATGGCCGAATAGTTGATCGTTTTTCTTGAACATTCTTTATTCATCTTTATGAAAGTTTTAATCTTTATGAATCTGTAAGAATCTTAGATGATTGATGTATGAACGAACTTTGACCGTGTTCTTGAATTATGTTTCTAAATTGTCTTGTGCCCCGTTCTTGGCATTCGAACCTTGCGCTTGAGAACCGTGTGGTTCGTGTCTCTTGGGCCAAGTTCGAATCCCAATGAACCCAGTTGTTGTGTGATGCCTGATCTTCTGTATTTACTGCATGATTGTTGAACCTGATATTGTATATAGATAAGATGTTGCTTGATGGTGAATTGCGTGTGACTTGAGGTGTCCCTCGTTTTGAATTTGATTGGCATGTCTTGGGTGTTGGTCAGAGTCTTGTTGTGTCTATCGGATCGGTTTATCGGTGATAAATTGAGCGGGTCTATCGGTTCATCGGTGATGAACTGAGCAGGTCACGTCTATCGATTGTAGACCGAGTGGGTCATATCATGTCATCGGTTGTAGATATACACTAACCATACCATAATACAACACACATAATTATTCTGTTGACATGCAATATGCTTGAATTCTAGCACATTCTGGAATCAAGACCAGCCTTGTACAATTACCCCTTCCAAAAGAAACCTTGAGTGCATAAAATTCCTCACCCCAGCACACACCTCATCCCCAACTAGAGTCCAAGAATTTGTAAAGAAGAAACTATTAAAGCTATCAGGGATTGGAGCGTGCTGCTCATTTTTTGCATAACTAAGTTTACTGATCAATTTACGTATAATTGCTCTTTTTATAATTATATATTTACTCATTTTTTTACATATAGATATTTAGATTGCTATTTTCTAAGGTTGTTTCTATATTGCGTATTCTATGTACTTCTTCCATTTTTTAAAGGATGTAACAAATGGATATTATTAGTGAGATATAAGAATGCAAAAATTACATAGAATAAGTCAACATTAATGTCATCTTTCCAAAATAAGTTAACCTTTTGGTCACTCCAAAATAAGCCAACCCTATACCACTTTTTACCATTACTAAGCCAAGCGAAAAATTGACCTGCTTTAATAGGTTAAGCCGATTATATTAATTTTTTTAGCTTTATTTATTTAAATTTTATTTTTTGCCTTGAGAGTGCTTAAAATGTTGGTGTTTTTTTTTTTTTAAAAAAAATGGGTTTTTCTTAGTTATACTTATGAGGTATTAGAATTTCCCACCTGTAGCCACGAATTTTGAAAATTCTCTGTTTTTCCCATGAGGTTTGTAAAAAATTTTAATAGTAGCCAAAAAAAATAATTATAGGTCACAAAGATTAGCACCGTTTACTTTGTAAAAAAAAAAAGCAGAGGTGTGATGGACTTTTGTTAGGTTAATTTGGTAGTTGTGGGGGTGAAAATTAATGTTAGTTTGTTGTTAATGACTTAACTATGTTATCTATTATTATGTTTGTTGGCTACCGTTAAGAATTTTTAAAAATATCATGGGTATAATTGAAATTTTTCAAAATTCATGGCTACAGCTAGGAAATCCCAATAAGTCATGGGTATAACTGAGAAAAACCAAAAAAAAAAAAAGATTGGTAGTTTTTATTAATTAATTCTTGTAAAAAAGAATTGGGAAATTCTACTTGGTAGCATTTTGATTTTTCCTTTTCTATATGGTTCCCAATTCTACTTTTTTGTCCACATGGTACCACTGTGTTTTGTGTTTGGTCTCTGCCGTGACACTTCCGTTAGAACTTAACGGTTTAAGCTTTTTTTGGCTTGATTTATACGTATTTTTATACGAGGACATATTCTTTTACGTATTTTAGTATTTATATGTATTTTTGTGCATATTTATATATGAATACATATTTTTATACACATCTTATATGAACTAAGTATAAATGTATTTTTTTAATAACACGTAAATCGCGGCTATCCGAGTACACATTTCAGGGCTAATCAAGTCGTGTTTTTGCAAATTCCGACCTCGAAACGGATCCCTTAAGGAGTTAAAATGACCCATAAAACTTTGAACGGACCTTTTTTTTCTAACACGCAGATCGATGCAATGCACGCAAATCAAGACTATCTGGGAACGCAGTTCGGGGCTAATCAGGTCATTTTTTTGCAAATTCCGACCTCGAAACAGATTCCTTAAGGGTGGGGCTAAAATAACCCGTAAAACCTTGAACGAATAATTTTCCCAGACACGTAGATTGATGCAAAAAACGACCCGATTAGCCCCAAATTGCGTTCCGGTTAGTGTGTGTCAGGGAAAGAAATATTATGTTCAAGTTTTTATGGGTCATTTTAATCCCACCCTTAAGGGATTCGTTTCGAGGTTAACATTTGCAAAAAACTATCCGATTAGCGCCGAATTGTGTCCCCATATAGTCTCGATTTGCGCACATCGATCTGTGTGTCAGGAAAAAATAGTTCGTTTAAGGTTTTACGGGTCATTTTAACTCATTAAGGGGTCCATTTCGAGGTCGAAATTTGCAAAAAACGATCCGATTAGCCCTGAAATGTGTACTCGGATAGCCGCGATTTACGTGTCATTGAAAAACATATTCATACTTAGTTCATATAAGATGTGTATAAAAATACGTATTCATATATAAATATGCATAAATATGCATATAAATATTAAAATATGTAAAAGAATATTTATTCGTATAAAAATACGTATAAATCAAGCCATAAAAAGCGTAAACCGTTAAGTTCTAACGGAAGTGTCACGACAGAGACCAAACACAAAATACAGTGGTACCATGTGGACAAAAAATTAAAATTGGGTACCATATGGAAAAGACAAACCACAATGATACCAGGTAAAATTTCCTAGAAAAATTTATAAAAAAAAAAAAACCAAAATATTTTTTTTATAGGTGGAACCTGTAGGCATGTCAAATTTTTGTTTAACTTAGTAATGGTAAAAGTGATACAAAGATGGTTTCTTTCTATTAGATAAGTCAAGGGGGAACTATGGTGTCCCCCCTAGAAATGTCTCTAATACTCCTTTAATTTTTCTAAACACATAAGCTACATAAATAAGGAAAGGTTGTACAATTTTTTTATTCTTTTAAATAAAAAAATACAAATTATATAGTTCAAAAAAATAAAATAAAAATATAAAAATTCATAATTTTTAATTCTCTACAAATAGATACCCATATTGATGATATAGTTTTTTTACATAAAATTTTTACAATTTGATTATTGTAGAAATTTGTAGGAGGGAAAATATAGTGGATCAGCGTTTTTTTTCATTTCATTTTTTGGTATGAAAGAAATTCAATTCAGGTATTTTTTTGGCAAAATTGACACCACCGATCTACTATTTTCCATCTGAACATATCAGTCCCAACAATTGATTATCCCAGAGTAGGCCGAACTATAACAAAAACTTACCAAAAATAGTCCGGCTTACCTGTTGACTTATTAGTAATTCCCACTAAAAGTCATGTGCTAGTCACGTGTTTTGAATTAATTAATTTCTAAAAATGATTTGATTATCAATTAATTATTTTCTAAAGAAAATTTGATTAGCAATTAACCCCCTCTAAAAGTCATGTGCTAGTCACGTGTTGTGGATTACCGGCTACAATAGGTCAACAGATAAGCCGGAATGTTTTTGGCAAATTTGCATAATAGTTGGGTCTACTCAGGGATAATCAATTGTTCGGACTGATATGGGAAAATGGCAAATAATATGGCCTGGTGGTGTCAATTTTGCCTATTTTTTCCCTATTTTTAGACTATCACAAAATAAAAGAGATCTCAGGTTCGAACCTTATTTATTTGTTGTTTGTTTTACTACATAATAACAACTATATAAAAAATGCGACATAATTTTTTTTTTTCATTTCAATTATCGTAGAAATTTGATAGCAAATAGAATATAGTAAATAAACCTTTTCTTTTGATCATTATTGTCGGATGACCTGATGAAATGGGAAAATTCTGTTATGATTATGTGATTCTAAAAATATTTGAATTTTTCTAACAAACAATATTCTTTTTTGTTTGTTTAAACAGATTCAAAGTTACATTTAAAATATCATCGCACGCAAAGCATGCATATGAGGCTTTCTCATTTTTGCTATAAAAAATTCATTTGTTGCATTCTTTTAAAAACGGAGAAAGTATTCAATTTTTACTCATTTCGTATAAAGCTACTCACTATTAGTCCTATGTTTGGTCATTTTTTATACGTTCATAATTTCCAAATTTCACATTTTTTTTTGTGTTTGGGTCTGCTACATATCGTTTTTTTGGATCTCCTTCATTTAGCTCTCTTTCAGCACACAACGTCATCACATACGTTGTGCAATAGGTTTGTGTAAAAGATAGCCTAAACTTCCACTCAACTAAAACTTGCACGTCGCTCATAATACCTAGTATATGACTAATTCAAGTTTAGTATATGAATAATTCCACCTTTGTTTGGTCTTTTGAAAATGGTCCGGACTTTGCATTAACTTGTTATTATCCCACCATTCTAGATTGTGTTGTCATTTTGATCCTACTTTCATTTAAACCACCAAAAAATTCTCTATAAACAACACAAGGCTATCAAGCAAAGTCATTACCCAAAACATTTCTAAACAACATGGTTCCACAACCTTACCAAAGTTAAAAATCACAAACAAAATTAAGGAGGACCAAAATGAAAAGACACCGTAAAAATATTGGATTATAACAAGTTAATGCAAAAATCAAAACATTTTTAAAAGACCAAAAGATTGGGTTATTCAATTCATGTGAATTTTTAACATAAAATTATCGAAACTGATATACCACATACGTAAATCCCGTCTGACGCCTAAATGCTTCCAAATAACAGTTCAAATGTTGAAATGTTCTTTAGCTACATTGAGCGCAAGGCTTTCAGTATATTATTAGTAAGATTATTCTTGGATATGCTACATTAAGGGCATGTAACATAAAAAATGTTTTGGTTTACATTAACAAATATTTCATAGGATCAAAATAAAATAATTCATCTGTATGCTTTTTAGACTTTTAGTTCCAATAAATTGAAGAAGAAATTATGTATGTGAGATTATATTGAAAAAGAAAGAGGTAGAAAACATGTACTGAGGAGAGGTAAAAAGAAAAGGTATCCTAATAATAAATTAAAGAGACTATTTCTGTAAATAAATTTAACTTTCAACAAACAACAATTATTTTTTATTTATTTATTTATTTATTAGGTAAGGAGAGGTAAAAAGAAAATTTATCCTAATAATCCACTCTTTTTTTAGCTACGCATGTAGTGGAAAGAAGATGTTAGTAATAAGGCTTGAACTTTGTATCCCTCGATCATACAAGCATCAATTGTTGATTTTATTGGAACTAAAAAAATATGGACGAAGTATAACTTCCCCTTTATGGAATGTTGTTATCCCCTCTTTTACTATAAGTCTACTCAAAATTGGTCTTATTGCTTTTAGCATTTTTTTTTTGTGAGATTGTCTAGGCAAAAATTTCAACTTAAACCTGCAACTTTTTGCTATAAAGTTTAAATTTTTATATAACTAATTAAATTTTATGGCAAAAAAAATTGCTATTTATTAATGGTAACAAATTTTAAGCGTAAAGCTATAATTTGTTACCATAAGACAATGCACAAAAGACCTGTTATTTTGCTCGACATTATTTTTATTTGAATACTTCACCTATTTTCAAATTCTTGCAACAAATAAGTTTTGGCTCTGTTCATGATTTATATTTTTACCGTATTTTTTCACTTACAAATAAGGAAAATTATAGTAATACGAGGTCTGGTTGGATTCGTCTCAACTTATAGTTTATTTTTTATTATCTAATGTTAATTATTTTTACAAATTCATAATTAGGTACACTTGATGTGTCCAAGTTATACGCTATTTTTAGAAGGATTTGTTTTCCTTTTTGTTTATTATTTAGATAGTTTCTGGATTTTAGAATCCTTTAGGTATTTATAGGGTTTAGGAATTTTGGTTCTTTTTGTACCCCTATTCCCTCGATTATTATGTATTTTTGGTTTTGGATTGGTATTGCTTCGGTGATTGCCCAGGATTGCTTTTTAGAGCAAAGAAGCAACTGAAGAGCAACGAGGCTAGGGGTCCCCTCGCAAGTCGCGACCTTTTCTCGTGAGTTGCGACCCAACCTTGGGGTGCCTCACTAGAGGAGAGCAGGGCAGAGCAGAATAGGGTCAGTAGCAACTCGCGAGTCGCGACCCTTGACGGTGGCTTTTCCTTTTGTTTTTCTTCTCTTCAAGTTGGCTTGTTTCTTTTGTTTTCATTGGTTGAATGTTGAGGCACGTACTTGGGGCTGTAATAAGTTAGGAGAGAGGGTAAGAAGGGTGAATGAGATCACACTTTCACACTTAGAATTATTTACACATCTTTTTCCTCTCTATATAACTCTTCACCATTTTTACACTTTTGATGAGCTTCAAAGTTTTGTATATTTTGGTTTCTATGAAGCTTGTAGCTTAAACATTATCTTGGTGAAGATTTATTGAAGCTTCCTCTATTGTATTGTGTGAATTTCTAATCTTTATTTATACTTGATTATCACTTGTTTTTCATGTTTGAATATATTGATTTGTTGCATAGCTTTCTAGGAGTACTACTAGTATTGTTGTGTTGATGAATTATTGCTAGACTTGTGATTTGCCTTGCTAAGGAAATCCCTTGTCAATTAGTATTAAGTTAGGGTTTGGTTTGGATGTACTACATCCTTATTTCTCCTTAAGAATTCAAGTGTGTTGCTATATGTTAAATGCTTTTTTAACATAAACGATCTTAATGTTCTCTTCTCTTAATGCTATTCTCGGATTAGCCGATCTTCTAAGTTGTCTTTGAATAAGGGTTTTGTAGTATTGGAAATTTTACTACTTAGCTAATCATAAGGAGATTAGAAGATTTATTCTTCACATTAGCTAATCAAGATTATTGATTTTGAGTTGTTTTCGATGATCGATACTCTAGTCGGAAGTGGATATTAATCGGAGCCAAGACCTCCTTCTTTTATTTCTAATTAACCGATTGTTGAACGAATTTATTCTAAATCAATTCCATTGTTTTTTTTTTAGTTTTTTAATTACTTTAATCATTAGTTTAACAATTTTATAAACCCCCTCCTTTCACCATTTTAGTTTATTTCAAGTACATTTTAGTAGCCCTAGTTCCCTGTGGATACGAACCTTGCTTCCCTACTACATTTATTTGTATTAGAAAGTAAGATAATTATATTTGGTTTTGGCGCATACGACAAGGGCCTGCCAAATTTTGGCACCGTTGCCAGGGATCTCTGTGTTACTTGTGTAATTGGTATTAAGCTTGAGTGATTTCACTTCTTTTCGTTGTGTATGGTGCATACCCGTGCTACTAACCAAGAACCTTTGCAGTACGATTCGAATTTGGAATTAACTCTTTTCAGGTTGTGTAAGGAATTTCGAGAGAACTTTCGAGTGTTGCCTTTCTTTCTTGAAAGTGAGGTAGACTCCATGGCTCCACCAGAAAATCGAACTTTGAAGGAGCTCACTCCTCTAAACTTGGATCAATAACCCTTGTGCATTACATTTCCGGCTCTGGATCAAGGCACTACATTTGAATTGAAGTCAGGGTTGATACATTTGCTACCATCCTTTCATGGGTTGAGTCGAGAGGATTCAAACAAGCATTTGTCTGAATTTCATGTTGTGTGCACAAGCATGAAACCTAATGGGGTTACCGAAGAGCAGATAAAGCTAAGGGAATTTCATTTTTCTTTAAAGGACGGGGCCAAAGATTGGTTGTACTATCTTCCTCCTAATTGCATTTCAACATGGGGTGCGATGAAGAGAGAGTTCTTAAAGAAGTTCTTTCCAGCTTCTAAATCATCCACTCTGAAGAAAGAAATCAGTAACATCGAGCAAAGAGGTGATGAGACTTTCTATGAATACTGGGAAAGGTTTAAAAGATTATGTGCTAGTTGTCCGTATCATGGATATTCAGAGGAAGATCTCATTCTATACTTCTATAATGGTCTTTCTGATGAAGATGTGCGAATGGTCAATGTCGCTAGTGGGGGGTCGTTCACAAATAAGACTCCAGCTTCTGCTCGGGTTCTCATTGAAGAGTTGGCTGATGGCTCTAGGCAGTTCAATGGAGAGTCTAATCGGCAAACCGGACGGGGTTCTAGTTCTGGTGTTTCTAAACTTGAGGATCAAATGCATACTCTAACTTCGATGATGCAAGAACTTATGACGAAAAGCAAAGTTCAACATGTGAAATCTTGTGAGATTTGCGCCTCCGACCATCCTACTGATTCTTGCCCCCATTTACAAGAAGAAGATAGCGAAGAAGTGAAAGCTATTGGTTTCCAAGGTCAAGGAGTGCAAAAGAGATATGACCCGTACTCCAATACTTTTAATCCGGGTTGGAAAGATCATCCGAATATGAGGTATGGCAGTGCTCAGGGGAACCAATATCAGCAACAGAATAAAAAAATATCCACAACAACATCAATATCAACAACCACAGCAACAACCACACAATCGACCCCAACAACCATTTCAGAGGCCTCAAGGCCAAGGTCCGAGTTCTAGCATGTCGACTGAGGATATGATCAATGCCTTGACAAAGAAATTTACTTCCATGCAAGGTAACATGATATAATTTCAAGAAGAAACTAGATCGAGCATAAAGAACTTGGAAGGCCAAATGAGTCAGATTTACGGGGCGGTTACAAGACTAGAGGCTAGAGATTCAATTAAGCTACCATCTCAAATGGAGCTTAAACCTAGGCATGTTAATGCTAGTGCTATCACATTAAGGAGTGGAAAGGAGATTCAAGGCAATGAGAAGAATATACTTCGAGACCAAGAGCTCGAAACTGAGATCCTAGCTCGTGAGCCAGTGCTCGATACTGATGTCATACCACCTACAAGCGAGGTGAAGAGCAAAACCCCACAGTTTCCTTCATACGACCCTATTCCACAGTTTCCTGAGGCATTGAAAGACAGAAGGCGATCGGAGAGTAATAAGGACATCTACGAGATCTTTCGTAAGTGTGAGGTAAACATTCCCCTTTTAGATGCTTTGAAACAAATTCCTAGGTATGCAAAATTTTTGAAAGAATTATGCACTGCTAAAAGAAAACAAAGACCGAAAGGAACTGAAAAAGTAAAAGTTAGCGAACTTGTGTCTTCTATGTTCCAGAGTAAACTGCCTCCAAAATGCAGTGATCCTGGAATGTTGACTATACCCTGTACTATAGGTGATACTATGTATCAAAAAGCTATGCTAGACTTAGGGGCTTCGATAAATGTGATTCCATACTCTTTGTTTAAGTCCTTGAAGCTAGGTTCATTACATGAGACAGGTGTAGTTATTCAGTTAGCTGACCGTTTGAATGCTTACCCTAAGGGGATAGTGGAGGACGTGTTAGTTAAAGTAGGGCAATTGATTTTTCCAGTTGACTTTTATGTGATTGAAATGGAACATGACAAGCATGCGGCCCCTATTTTGTTAGGACAACCATTATTGAAAACTGCTAAGACTAAGATCGATGTGCATAATGGAACTCTTAGTATGGAATTTGATGGAGACAAAATTGAATTTAATATTTACAACTCCATGAAATTCCCTACTGATGATCATTCGTGCTATCACTAGTAGAAAAAAGACTATTAGTATCGTGCATTTCAAGCTATTAGTATCGTGCATTTGCAGTTACAAATAAAGCAGTTGCAAATAAAAATATTATTTGGATTGTGCCTTAGGCACGATCCAAATAATACTTATTTGCATCGTACCTTAAAATGCACGATACAATTAAGTGACTTATTTGCATCGTGCATTTGATGGCACGATACAAATACGTTACCTATTTGTATCGTGCCTTCAAAGGCACGATGCAAATAAGTCACTTATTTGCATCATGCATTTGAAGGCACGATCCAAATAGTGCTCTTATTTGGATCGTGCCTTCAAAGGCACGATGCAAATAGCTAGGTCTTTTTTTTTTTTTTGTGCTATAAACATATATACATGTAAGCATTAAATAAGACACGATTTATTTCATATGCATGAAAATTTGAATTTTATGCATTTTTTGTTATTATTGATACAAAAAAAATTATGATATTACAATACCGAAAAAAAAAAACAAAAAAAATATATAATAAATTATTGATCTAAAAACCTATACAAAATATATATACTAAATAAATTATTAAAAAAGTAAGCTTCTATCTAAGCTAGACTTTTCACTTGTATTAGTGACAGCTAGAAGGCTTCTATAAATTACATTTCCAACTTTCATATCCTGGAACCTAGCTAAACTGTACTTGACGAATGTCAATTGTCGAATGTGGTCGTGTGGTGGTTCGTGGTGAAGACCGTGCAGTGTGGCCGTGCAAATAGTGAAGCCATGCGGTGTCGTGGTGGTGCCGTGGTGGACCGTGCTGCTAGGCCGTGTGGTTTGGGTTTCCGGGCAGCGAGTTTTTATGTGTTGATTTATTTATACTCCAATAAGGTAACATACTTTCTCAATCTAGTTGGTATACTATGATTCATAGTATAGATTAAATGATTACATTAGACCGTTTTGATGTTTTGTAACCATGTTTATGTGTGGATTATAATCTGATTTTGGGTGATGATTTATAATGTTTTCTACTTAATTATATGAATTTCATGATGGATTATGTTAGTATTACATTTGATGTTATTCATGTGCAAGTTTGATGAAGTTTGGATATTAGGAAGTTGATGAATTTATTGATTGAACTTGTTGTATCATGCGTGTATTATGATGAGTTTGGGATGAGTTCTTGAATCTTGATTGAGTTCTTGGTTGAAGTTCTTGAATCTTGATTGAGTTCTTGATTGAAGTTCTTGAATCTTGGATGAGTTCTTTATGAGTTCTTGGTCGAGTCTTGAAAGTTAAAGAAAGTTAGTAATAATTAAAGAAAGGTTAAAGAAAGGTTAAAGATTGTTATAAGAGGTTCCAAGATTTGTTGGTTTACATGTTATTTCTTGAGTCAAGGCGTAAGATGCAACTTAAGAATTAACTAAGAATGTAAACTTCGATTTAAAGTAAAGATTAGCTTGATTTTGCTACTAGACGCCTAAAACTTAGAGTAAGATTCTAAGTATTTGGGTTAAGACGTTGCCCCTATCCTATCCGCGGTATTGGGATAGTTGGTGGTCTTACTATGTTATCTTCGGATATGGATTTCCAGTAAGTTTGGTTTCATGGGGTTGGGAGTAAGATTCTCAATCTTGGCATAGTAGAAAGTTCGATCGCATAAGATGCGTTCGTACGTGTATAGTCCGGTCTAGTATGTGAATGATTGCGCCAAAGTTAAGATTTGTTAATTGTGGGTTAAGCTGGTCGAGTCAGCATGATTACTTGTTTTATGATTGATGGTAGTATGATATGTTGGTTCGCATGTTATGATGTATGTTTGATTTAGTTTTTTGATTTGTGCTATGTTCATGTGTATCCCCGTTAGGGTGGGACAGTTATGTTACTCGCCACTGACGGTGGACTGTTGTTTTTCAGGTAATTCTGATGATGAGGTTCTTGCGTAGCTTTGGGTTGGGCGAGCACCGTTGTTATTTAGCTTTTGTATTGTTGTTTTACGATTTTCCTAGTTTTGGACTATAGTTGGTAATACTTGTGTATTTCTCTAACTCTGACATATATTTGGAGTTTACATTTGTTAGTAGTAGTAATATGACATTTGGGATTAGATATGTACAATCTTGTGGGTGTTGTACTTTTGGTTTAGTATATATATTCATTTTGAGGTTTTGTTTTTCATTTTATGTATTTTAGTTTGTTAGATCTGACTATTCGACTCGTCGGTTTCTTCCGCGCCTGTTTAAGCGAGTCGGGTCGTCACAATATCTATGTTTGACCAGATTCCAAAAATCTAATTTTTATTCTCCTACTTTCTCTACTAGATTTTAGGAGTTTGTTTTACTCCCTTGCCTAGTATTTCTACACGGCCAACACACCACAAAAAGGGGAACCACTTTTATAATTCTTAATCTCTAAAAACTAAACTACAAATAAAAACTCCTCCTTTTCCCCACACAAATACTTCCTTCACTTCATCAATTCAAACACCTTCATCAAAGAAAGTTCAACCTTTAGCCTTTGAAGATTGCTTTATTTAATCAATAGGATAGATTAGTTATATAGTTTTTATAGAATAGGTTTAATCATGTATAGGATTACTTAGAACTACTTAGAATCGCTTAGAATTATGCTGGATGAATTTTGAATTGTTTATTGATGATTAACCATGTTTGTCGAGTGCTTTTAATATCATTCCAAGATGTTTTGACAGGTTTATTTCATGTTCTCGCTATGTTTTATGATTGTTTTACGATTCTTGCTAGTTTAGAACTGATGGAATTAATTATGGAATAATTATGAATGATGATTAATTGTTGATAATTGTAATTAACTAAATTAAAGTGTCAATTTTTGTTGCTTGCTTCAAGAATGTCGAGTGGTGTAGTGTAATAAAAGAGAATTTTTATCTTGTTTTAAGCAATGTTTGTTGATGATTGTTAGTTTATATGATTATTTATTTATTTATTTAATTGATTGATTGAATTGTTTATATGATTATTTAAGAATAGAATTAATTATTGTTTTGCTATTGGATATGTCGAGTGGTACAAGTCCTATATTAGAGTTATGAGTCAAGTTAAGTTGGACTAGAATTGATCAGAAGTCAAGTTGTATCATTAAAGGATTGAGTTGTGAACTAGAATTGAGAACAGAATTGTAATATGGAAAAGATGATTAACTATGAAGTGACTGCCTATCTAGTGGCTTAAGTTGCCATGAACATAGGTATAGTCGAAGCCACTGTCCTATCCTCGGATTTGGGACAGTTCTTGATCCCAGTGCCGGGAAGTAGATCTTTGTGGTTGACCCGGCATGAGCAAGGAAAGTTGGGGAAGAATTAAGGTTTCCCCTACGAGCATATGTCTGGTCACGGATTAGCACCTGAACTGAATAGAACTGAAGAGTCAATAGTGGTGTCAAGAAGTCTAGGACTGAATAAGTTAGTATAGAGGTCTTGGTTTATTGTGATGTTATGTTTGTTTCCGCTGCGTACTTGAACGATGATGTCTATGAATGATTTCCTGATGATTTGTTTGACTGTTTGGTTGACCTGTTCTGATTATTATGTTTCTAATTGTGTTCTACTGATTAAGTAGAACAATCTAATTACTCGCCACTGACTGTGGACCCAAAAATCCTTTTCAGGTACAGGTGATGACTGATTAAGTTACGCATGGGCTGGGATTGTGTGCAAGATAGCTTAGTAGTTTATCCTAATGACCATTTCTAGCCTTTGTATTATTATTATTAGTGGACTTTTCCTTATTTTGTAGTAATAATGGACTTTAGAAACTTGTTGATTTTGGACTATCTAATGGTTTTAATGAATAATATGAACTAAGTTTAGAGCTTCCGCTGTAATTGACGAACTGATATTAAAGGTTTATAGATGTTAATGTTTTGTATTGTTGTTTTCCCTGAAAACAACGCTGCTAAAATACGGGTCGTTACATGACGTGTGGAAACGATGTCACAAAACATTTGAACTACACGGCCATCAGTTAACGATTTATCAGAAAAAGACGTGTGGAAACGATGTCATGAGAAATCAATTTCACTCGGCTATAGCATTTAAGCCGTGTGGAATTGATGTCAAAAGACATCATATCCACACGAAATATTTAACAACGCCGTGTGGGAACGATGTCATATAATATCAATTCCACATGGCTACATCATTTAGGCCATGTGGAATTGATGTTAAATGACATCATATCCACACGGCATACTTTGACAACGCCGTGTCGGAACGATGTCATTTAACATCAATTCCACACGGCCACATCATTTAGGCCTTGTGTAATTGATGTTAAATGACATCAAATCCACACGGCATATTTTAACAACGCCGTGAGGGTATGATGTCTTTTAACATCAATTCCACACGGCTATATCATTTAGGCCGTGTGGAATTGATGTCAAAAGACATCATACCCACACGGCATACTTTGACAACGCCGTGTGGGAACGATGTTATTTAACATCAATTCCACATGGTTATATCATTTAAACCGTGTGGAATTGATGTTAAACGACATCGTTACCACACGGCATACATAAGAAAAAGCCGTGTGGGTATGATGTGTTTTGACATCAATTCCACACGGCATCATTTAACATCATTTCCACACGGCTATACCATTTAAGTCGTGTGGAATTGATGTCAAATGACATCAATTTCACACGGCAAACAATATATGTCGTGTGGTTATCATGACTTAGGACATCGATTCCACACGGCATCACCATTTAGGCCGTGTGGAATAGATATCAAATAACATCATATCCACACGGCCTACCAAAAACGAGGTGTGGTTATGATGTTTTTTAACATCAGAATTCACCAAGTATAAATATATATATATATATATATAATATCGAAGGATTACCCTATTGGCCTTCTGCTTAGCTTGTTGAGTTTAACGTCTTTCCATCAAAAGTTGTTTTCTATACTCCGCGTCAGATAATTCACCTGCCATCTTTGGCTCCAATTCTTTGCGGGCTTTACCTGATACAATTCCAAGTACAATAAATACTCAGTTTCTTAAAAAAAATAGATTCAACTCATTGAAAAGAAGTTTACCTCTGTCATGCCCACGTAACAATCCAGTGGCTTCCAGGAAGTTGTCATTATAATAAAAAAATTTCATTGGCAACCAAGTCATAGGGATTTTGATTGATTTCCCTTCATGGTCATCAATAAAATCTGCTTGAAAATACTCTTTGATATTCCATTCATGAAGAAGTAAGTCGGGAGGATTGACTTTATTTAGGTTGCTAGGATGTTCAGTCCACCGTCTATATCGAGCCACATTCCTAGCGTCTTTGCAGCATATAAAGACAGATTTATCTCTCCAATCATGCATTTTGGAAAGTTTCCCATAAGCAGTAATATATCCAGTGTTGTTCCCAAAATAGTACCATCAAGGTTTGGCTTTGGGAGCACGAAAAAGAGTGTGCAAATGCACAAAAACCTTCATGCTTAGGGGCATACTTTTCAACTCACAAGCAGTAATAAATCCTAATATGTTCGACCAAGAGGTGGGAAGAAGCTGAGAAATCCCAATGTTTTAAAAATCTAAAATTCTATCTACAAAAGGGTGAACGGGAAATCGAAGGCCCAGATCTAAGGCTTGACGATAGACAGCAAAATGACTAGGAGGGACGTCGGTTATGGCACTCCCTTCTTTAGGAATATGAAATTCATAACCAGTTCCTAACCTTAAGTTTCTCTCAAAAGCGTGAACACGCTTAATCACATATTTCCTCCACGAAACATTCACATAGATGGTATAAGGATTAGGTCGGTTGTCAGAAGAAGTGCTTTCTTTGGCTTTTTCATCAATTTCTCCTTCCTCCAAAGTATGGGAAGGGGAAGAAACTTCAGGGGGATCAACCCCATCGTAAAAAGGGACAACAATTGATGCGTCACTCTCTACTTCTTCTCCTTTATTATGAGCAGCATCCTCAGACATTGAAGAAGTAATAGAAAGGCGAGTTGTAAGGACCCGGCTCGCTTAAACCGGCGCGGAAGAATTCGACGAGTCGAATAGTCAGTTCTAACATACTAACA
The DNA here is from genome assembly GCA_951394345.1 of Salicornia ramosissima. NCBI lineage: Eukaryota > Viridiplantae > Streptophyta > Magnoliopsida > Caryophyllales > Amaranthaceae > Salicornia > Salicornia ramosissima. Next base: position 25,687,215 of record OX596239.1, read on the forward strand.
TCCTTAAAAATTAAAAAAAAAAACCTCAAAATATTACTTTACTAAATCCAAAAGTACAACACCCACAAGATTGTACAAAACTAAACCCAAATATCATTGCCACTAAGAACAGTATTAACTCCAAAATAATGTCAGAGTTAAAAATTACAAAATACTACTAATGTCCACTAGAAACATAGAACAAATTAACAAGCAAAAACTATCTCGGCGCTCGCCCAACCCAAAGCTAAGAAAGAACCTCATCATCAGAGTTACCTGAAAAATGAACAACAGTCCACCGTCAGTGGCGAGTAACATAACTGTCCCACCCTAACGGGGATACACATGATCATAGCATAAATCAAACAACCAAATCAAACACTCAATCATACCATCATGCGACATACAAATATAACCATAACGATAATGACACTATACCAATGGACAATAATATTAACTTGACTAACTTCAGTTATTATCTTAATATTACTTAATCTTTGGCGCAATCATTTACATACTAGACCGGACTATGCACTTACGAACGCATCTTACGCGAACGAACTTTCTACTATGCCAGAATTGAGAATCTTACTCCCAACCCCATGAAACCCATCTTACGGGAAATCCATATCAAGAGACGACATAGTAGGATCTCCAACTATCCCAATACCGCGGATAGGATAGGGGCAACGTCTTAACCCAATTCTTAGAATCTTACACTAAGATTAGGCGTCTAATAGTAAAATCAAGCTAATCTTTAATCTTTTATTTACATTCTTAGTTAATCTTAAGTTGCATCTTACGCCTTAACTTAAGACTAACATGTAAATCATTATTCTTGGAACCTCATAAATCATTCTTTATACTTTCTTTATCTTTTCTTTGAACCTCTTTCAATTTTCTTTAATCTCAACTAACTTTCTTTAATCAAGACTCGACCAAGAAGTCATCATGACTCATAAAGAACTCAACAAGATTCATAAAGAAATCATAAAGAACTCATCCTCATAATCATCAAAATCACGTAAGTCATCAACGAAGTTCAACATCAAATCACCAACTTATATATGCATCAAAAACTTCATGAAACTTGAACATGATCATCAACAAACATGAAATTATCATAAGTAATCATAATGTACATAGAATCATGGCAAGATTATCATAAAACAACCACCCAAAATCAGCCCAAGTTCACGCATAAACAAAAGGTCATATTCATCAATTTCGGTCTAATCTAATCATCTAATCTACCCTATGAATCATAGTATACCAACTAGGATTAGGATAGCATGTTACCTTATTGAAGATTAACAAATTATTACACAAAACTTGTTGCCCGGAAAAGTATTCACACGGCCCAAACCCACGCAGCAACACGCCACAGCACGGCTTCAACCTACTCGAACACAGGCTCCACGCACGACCACTGCACCCACCGTGCAACTCTTGATCACCATGCAGCACCACCAAGTGAGGCACCACCCTTGATCACGAACACCCACTCGAACAACCCTCACGAACCAAGCCCAAAAACCAACCTGAACTAATGATCTTGATTGAAGTGATTGGGTTCTAGTTTGTGTTTTAATACTTAAAGATCAATGGAAGTTGAATCTTTAAGTTTGGTTTTGAATTGATGGATGAACAAATGATGGTATTTTAGAGCCAAAAATGGCGTGAGGATCAAATGAGCAAGTAGAGAAAGTATTTGGCTTGAATGTGGCAAAAGATGATCAAATGAGCAAATGGTGTTTAAGCCTTACTAACAACCTCTATTTATAGAAGTTAGTTAGGTGTGAAAACAAGGCAAGTGGCAAAACAAGCCACCAAAGAAGAGAGGGGCCGGTTATGGGCTAAAGGAAATGGGCTAAATTGATCACTTGGGCCATTTGCACTAATTCATGACTAATCATGATTAAATCCGTACTAGGCCCAAAACTAAAATAATTAATTAGAAAATTAAATAATTAAATTCTAATTAATTAAATAATAATAAAATAAATAACAAACAATAAATCATCAAATAAAACAAATCAAATCAAGCAAATAAGCAATAAATAATAGTCCAAATAAATTCGGACTATACATAAAATCACATAAATACAAATAAATCGACGACAGAAATATCGATAAATCTGGGTCGTTACACGAGTTGCAGTCTTATCCATATCACCCTACACAGACGAAAACATGTCCGACAAGGGTATATGGTGGAAATTAGGGCAATATGAAGAATATGGGTCACGGGACAAAGAATATAACACCCCAATAATTCTCATCAAATTATAATTGCTATTTTCAAGAAATATTGAGAATTATTAAAGTGTTATCGCCACGTGTGGAAACGTATCGGCTTACTCAGAATTTTGCAGCGAAAATAAAATAGTACTAAATTTAAAATAAAACTAAATCTTATAACAACTTGGAACCATTAAGGCCCTGAAATTATTGAATCAACTTAAACGAAATAAATCCAACTTAATAAACGAAAATGTCTAAAATATCCCAAACTAAAACGTTAAATCGAATTTAGAAAATATTTCATAAAGGAAATAAATGTTTCAGAAATACCACTCGTCACTCAAACCCATAATCGTCCCTAAATTCCTGCACAAACTTACCTTGACCCTGAACGACTACTCACCAATAATTGGGTCATCACAAGGTCAAGATATTAACAAGACCAAATTTGTACGGCGTCAGCAAAGCTGAGTACGGCAACTAAATAAGCATACAGATCTATTGCATAAAAAAATCATGTCAAAAACTTAAATGATATGGTGAGTAATTAGTTATTATTCCTTGTTAAACATATTTATTATTGAGTGGCCCTCTAAAGCCGAAGCTAGTGTAAGCAGCAGGCGAGTTGTCTATGCCTAGAAGGTGACAATGGGAGCTACCTACGTCACAAATAAAGGAATGAGCTCAATCCGCTAATGGAACACGTGGATCCTACGGTTCCCTTAAAGTCACGAGTCCTGTCGTGACCCCAACCCACATCTATGCCAATGCTCCAGACGTGCACTTGTCGAGAGTTTTAATGCTTACCCGAATCTTTCACTTATAGTGATTAGTGTCATGAGAGTTGTTACACATAACAAGCACACACATACAATTCACATAACACTTGTTTAATTTGTTGTTCAGATAAAACACACTGAACTCTTGTCTATTTAGCGAGATTCCCATTAAGAACTTATTCCTTAAGTGGTATCCCAAAGCTACTAAAAGGGCATGAAATATTTGGAGAATCTATTCATGCATTACTAATAAACTTGAAAGGGACAACCTGTCCATATGCAAAATAAATCGCATTACTAATAAACTTGAAAGGGGCAACATGTCCATACGCAAAATAAATTGCTACTAATGAAGCATGAAATATTCAAAGAACCTATTCATGCAATATTCTCTTCTATAATTGGGAACATGAAATAATCCTTCCTATTTTTTTCTTGATGGGTTTGCAAACACAGGTTATACAAACAATTAAATTCATCACAAATAGTCATGTTCCACAAATTCACATATCTCCACAAATTCACATATCTTGACAATCATGATAGAAATATGTAAAGTCCTAACATGATACTACGTCTGAAAACTTATCAATCACGCGTACCTAGAATAAACTTGGTGGTACTCCACCTTTTCCTTTCAGAACTCGCCTAAGTAATATTCCTCGCCTATAATATAAAAGACAATAGTATTAAACTTGAGTCCTAAAAAAAATATCCAGCAGCTCTAACCTATCCTAAGACCTCCGGTAAATTACTAGATAATAATATTAATTACTTAATTATATGTATAATTACATTCTTTAATCCAACATTTTAAAAGAAAATAAAAACAATAATTTTTTTTAAAACATATATATATAGGGTTGGGTTCCGGTGAGAAATTTCTTATGGTGAGAAATATGAGAAGAGATAAATACATCAACTATAACCTAGAGGTACATTGAGCATCAACTATAGGTACATTCACCATACACTATAAATACATTGAGTAAAAATACATTGAGTAAAAACCATACATACATTGACTCCAAACTATCAAAGGAGTAAGGAGGGAAAATTAAATTTAATCTTAGCCCTTCATTTGGTGATCAAAGGGTTGTGATTGCTTCTCACCCTTCTCACCAAAACTACATTTCTCACATGAGCCTACTTCTATATATATATATATATATATATATATATATATATAAACGACTGGCGGTGACAACAAGGCAGCAGGCGGCGGCGACGATAGGTGAAACCCCGATAACGCGGCTGCAGGTGGATGGTGGCGGTGCTGCGCTTGGCGGCTCGTGCGTGAGTGTTCGGTTTTGATTGTTTGTTTGTTTTTTTTTTAAAGAAACCCACCACGCACATCAAGCACGGTGGTAGCGGGTGGTGGCTCGGCTCCGGCGAGGTAGTTCATGGCAGAAATAGAGGCGAGGTGGTGGTGGTTGCTCCCGTGGTCGTGCGTGAGGGAGGGGGTGTTTGAGGTTTTTGGGTTTTGAATTTAGAATTTTTTTTTTTCTTTTTTCCTTTTTCCTGGGTCACGGTGAGAGAGAGAGAGTGGGGTTTTTTTTTTCTATTTGCTTTTTGACCTGATTTGGTTTACCCTAGGGTATTTATAATGTTACGGTTGTTTAGGATTTCTCAATAGATTGGGCCTGTGACAAATTCCCTTAAGCCCTTGTCATTTTAAAACACTGAATTTTTACTATTTCATTCTTTTTATTTATTTATTTATTATCTTTTTGAACGGTTCCCAACCGGCAATTAAAACCTTTGAGTTATATACGAAAGATATATTTTTTTTTGTACAACACCCAAAACAGATAATTAAAACCTTTAAACTTAATTTAAATATGCCCCAAAATTTTCTTATAAAAATAATTTAAGACTTTTAAAATATTAATATTTCCATAAAATAAAATAATTAAATTATTTTATAAATCCCAATCCAGAAACCGCATAAATATATGTTTAACGATATAAAAATCGCGTATTTATGTATAAATAATTCTATATTAGGATATAAAAATACGGGGGATTACATTCTACCCCCCTTAAAAGAAGTTTCGTCCCCGAAACTCATGCCATTATATATATATATATATATATTTAAAGAAATGCACTGCTAAATAAAAGTCTAAGGACTAGAGCTGTTGTAACTTGACTTGAACTTTCGATTTCTACTACTTGCCCAGGAAATATGCCCAAAGACACTTGAGACTTGTCTAAAAGCGAGGAAAATCTATCATACCAAATGCAAGCATGCAAAAAAAATGGTACCTAAAATGCTATAAAATGTTATAAAAATGCTCTAAAAAGCGCGAATTTCTATCGCATTCTACCCCCCTTAAAGAAAAAGAGTTACGCCCTCGTAACTCACCTCATTGAGCACTTCGGGATAATTTCCTCATTTCCTTTATACTCACCTGTTTGCTAGTGAATTTTGAAATTCGTTTCACATATACAAACTTATTCATACTCTTGATAACTAAATCACTCTTATTACAATGACATCTATAAGAAAATAAACTTCTAAAGATACGGATGTCTTCTTCTTTTATCAACTAAAATCACATAATATGCCTCATATATAAATATAATTCAAGTGTTTCGAAATATCGAACAAATCAAGTATCTATTGATTTCATGAGCAAAGTTTTTCTATAGGGAATTGTTACCATTGCTCTCACGTGCCTCAAGCAATCATATGTACTTTAAGCTTAGCTTTCCCTTTTGCCAAAAAAGCACATATGTCATTTGAAAACCTCCAATGCAACTCAAAATGAATCTTCCATTATTGGATCTAATCTCTATGATGGCCTAATACCTACAAAATGAAACAATATGCTCGACTTTAGGTCCTAAACTATGTTTCACTCTTCTCCAAAATTTCGCTAAGGCTTTAAGTCACTTACTACGTTAATAATTCCTTTACCTTTATTGTAAAAAAAAACTATAGGGTTCTCATTTCTCGTTGTAGGCATCTCATTTGTGAAAACATACATATTTGAATTCTATTTCTATATCACAATTGTTAATGAATACACTTTATTTACAGAGACAACATCAACCATTCTTTCCCTCTTTTGATGATCTAGATACCCCAAAATGAATTAGATAACTTCATAATAAACACTTAAATAGCTCATCGCATAAATAACTCACTTCTTAGTAAACAATAAATAACATGCTATTTTGTGATCTCACATAGTTTCTCACAATCCTGAAACATATATTACTATTTGATATATGTCGAATTCTCATAGCCCAAAATGTTAAGTTTCCACCTCCTCTCCATGACCCACATTATTGCTTCTTTGTTTCCTAGTCCTCATCCATAGCTTGGTTTCTTACCAAAAGTATAACCCAAAGCATAATTCTTAAATAAGCGTCCAATACCCTCCTCTTCGCTATATTATTATTTAATCTAACTAAAAAATTTACATAGGTTATCATGTCGAAATCATCATTGTCATTAAAATTCAACTCCTTACTCAAAATTTCATCACCCGCTTTCAATATTGTAAATAAGCCATAATCTTTGACTATCTCTAATCCTCATGCTTGCTTCATACCTAAGTGTCTTTATCAACATGTTACTTTTAGTTCTTATGGTCGATGTGTATGTCACCAATCACACTATACTACAACACCTTAAGATTCCCAAGCTAAAACCATCATCATTGCATCTACATTGTTTATACTGTATATCTAACCTCATATAGTTCCATAATTCATCTTTATACAATAAGTTTTATTTCTTTTACTGGTCTCACCCTAAATTAGTAACTCTTCACCACAAGCTACACCTTCAATTCACAAAATCAAAGTTGGTGCCCTATATAGTTGATTTGTTCCTCATGATGGTTGGAAAACCTCACACTGAAAATAACCATTTAAACGAATTTCGGTTGTTTCTTCATCAGAAATTTAATAACCTCTAAAGAAATCCCTAACAAGCCTCTGATAGAAATCAACTTAACCCCCAAGTCGCGTCGTCTCAATCATCCTTCAAGGTATAAACCACTTGATAATAATAGCTTTAGTCTTTACTAGCTCCATCAATGTACTTTCTCTTTGAAACTAATGTCCCATAGTTGTAATTCATTTATTCATAATTACCTCACACTAAGGTCCCATAAATAATCAATTCTTTCAACATGACTCCCAAAACACTCCTTAATCACTAATTACATTTTTCTTTAATCCTTTAAAATTCTCTTACGTCAACAAGATCTGTCTCCTATATCTGATTAAGAATCTTTGAGCACTTTCTTCATTAAGTCCCAAAAAAGGTATCGCGATGGTCAACTAGTTGATCATCTCAGTGATATTGATTAACCTTATATCATCTACATTAATTTCTTAAACATCATACATACTCGATATTCCCCATCAATCATTCATAATTACCTAAATTCCTCGATCCTTCAAGTCATCCCATAGTGAGTCGATCCTGGGCCGTGGATACTTAATAAATCATATATAATACTGCACTATCCTCTATCTCTTCTAGCAATGTAAAGCCTCATAAATTCATTTATTCCTTCGCGCTAAAATATTTGTTCTTCTCCGAGTGACTATCATAACTTCTAATAAGTAATTCTCATAATCAGTCAACACTTACTCTCCTTATAGGACACTTTTAAACTTATATTTTATGGTTCTAATTAAAACTTTTTAATTGTTGGTGAACTCAATAGCTTCCTTGGGCGATACTTCCCAAACCTTTATTCCCAACAGGCAATTGAAATTCATTTATGCTTAAAGCATATGCTATCTTCCCTTTACTTCACTTTTCCCTTCTTTGTGCCAATATCACATAGACCAAAAGTACGCAATTAAGACTCCTTTCAGAACGAACTCTCCCATCTATAATGCTAAGATATCCCAAATGCTTTAATAACTTCCTAAAGTACAAATAAGAGATGAAATTCTCCAAAATTTCCCCAACCAAACTTATACTCTTCATACTTCGTCTTTATCGCATTCTATGTTGACCCCTTAGCATCTAAATTAGGAACCATGGATTTGTTGTGAAATGGATTTATGTTGTAACAATAGATAATCTTACTGGAAATTCAAAGGATAACATAATAAGACTCCAACTATCCCAATACCGCGGATGGAATAGGGGCAACGTCTTAACCCAAAAACAAAAAATCTTACTCTAGGTTTTAGGCGTCTAGAAATGAAATCAAGCTAATTATTATTAATCATTTAATCATCTTATTCAACTCAACATAACGTAATTAAATTCAGGAATTGCCTTTGCGCCTTGATTCTTGAAAATAACTAGTTAAACAACGAAGTTATACTCAAGATTGCCTTTGCGCCTTGATCTTGAGTCTAACCAACCATAACCCATCATTCATTAACCATTCTTTAACCATATTAGACATAATCTTTAACTTTCCTTATCTTTTAAACCATTATCTTTAACTTTCAAGATTCAATCAAGAACTCATAAAGACTCATCAAGAACTCATAAAGAACTCAAAGAACTCATTAAAGATTCATAAAGAACTCATTCAAGATTCAAGATCTTCAATCAAGAACTCAATCAAGATTCAAGAACTTCAATCAAGAACTCATCCAAACCAATTACATCACACGCATAACTCCAAAGAATCACACGAAAATCCCACTTAAACTCATCCAAAATTCATCAAACTTTAACACAATAATCATGATCATATAACAACATATAATCAATCATAAAATCATGAAAACCTTCATCAAAACATCACATAAACCATATAAAAATCAGAATATAAACAATCCATAAAAACATGAATAATCCTCATCAAACAACCCATACATGCATTTAATCTATACTATAAACATAGTATACCAACAAGGTTGAGAAAGTATGTTACCTTATTGAGGATTACACACAAAATCAACACAAGAATGCAGCCCGGAAACACGACAAACACGGCCCCTAGACACGGCACACACACACGAGCACCACGTCTTCTAGCACGGCACCACAGCACGAGCACCACGAACCACTGCTCACACGGCTTCACCACACGGCCTGCTGCACAACCACGAGCACGAACACCACACGAACCCCACACGTGCACACACGGCTTTACACACGGCACCCACTCGAACAAGACCCCAAAACCGAACCGAACTAGTGATCTTGAATGAAATGAATGTGTTTAGGATTGTGTTTGAACACTTAAAGATCAATGAACTTTGAATCTTTAAGTTTTGGGCTAGAAAAAATGATGAACAATTGATGGGTTTCAATTGCCCAATAATGGCGTGAAGCAAAGGAGGAAGTGGAGGGAAAATTTTGGTGATTAAACTTGATGGCAAGTGCTTTAGGATGGCAAATGAACAAAATGATCCTAAGGCTCACTAACCACTCCTATTTATAGAAGTTGGTTAAGTGTGAAAACTAAGCAAGTGGCAAGCCTTTCCATGCTTGCTAAAAACCGGCCAAGGGGTACAAATGGGCCTAAAATGGGCTCTCGTGATCCATTGGGCTAATTTACATATTTTACATGACTAATCATGCAATAATCGATTTAGCCCAAAATATTAAATAATTAATTAGAAAATTAAATAAAAATTCTAATTAATTAAATAATAATTAAAATAAATAATAACAACTGCAAATAAAATAATTCGAATTAAATCGAAATTATTCACATAAAATAAAATAAATAGTTCAACAATAAATTTGAACTAACACACAAATACACATAAATATCGGCAAAAATACCAATAAAATCAGGGTCATTATAGATACGATCGAACGTCGACTGCGAGCTAGGCGGTTGACGACTATGGTGCGCTAATGTAAGAATAGCTTCCTCGAGTGCTTGTAACCGTTGTCGTTCCGAATTCGACCGGCGAGGCGTGGACATGCTGAAATAGCAAGACAACAATAAGTGTTAGTCAAAAGTCCACTACTATAGTCAAGCACACAACAACCAAAATAAGAGAAAAGAGTCCTATCCCGGTTTTCTACCCCACACTCTTCTCCCTTATACGTATTCTTCATTGGGTTTATCACTCGGGAAAGGTAAAGCTCACAACTCCCGGGTTTACTCGAATCCTAATACTTCACTTAAAGTTTAACCTTTTGGCTCTGATACCAACTGTGATGACCCGACTCTTATAAATCGGCCGCGGAAGGAACCGACGAGTCGAATTTTCATACTAACAACAAACATACTTTAAACCAAAAACTTTACTTAAAATTAAACTACTAAAAATCCCAAATGTACAATTACCACAAGTTTGTACATAACTAAAACCTCAAAAAAGTCACTACTAAATATTTAACTCCAAAAAACTGCAGTCAGAGTTAGAGTATACAAACTATCAAAAATCCAAATCCTAATAACGAAATATAAACTACAAAGGAAAATGTACAACGACGCTCGCCCAATCCCAAAGCTAAGCATCACCGTCACCATCAGAGTTGATGCTTTTTTTATGGAAAATTAAGAATTGGACCCTAATTAACACAAAGGGTTAGATATCTCTATGTTTCGACTCAAAAGATTGAACAATTTGTTATAATTTTATGGACAATTTGAATGAATGGATGAATTTTTTTTTATGGAATGAATTGGGATGGTTGGAAAGATTTAATGGAGATGGATTTAATGGGTGAGTTTGAATGGATTTTAATGGAGGGTGGAAGGTGGAATGGGAGGATTTAATGGAGTTGTGGAAGATGAGTATGGAAAGGATGAGGAAGAGGAATGAACGTGTGTTTTTTTTTCTCTTTCAAAACCAAATCTGAAATTTTATTACTCAATGGAAGGGTTTAAATATCCAACTCTCCAACATTACATTATCCTAGTTTTATTTTATTTATTTATTTCTAATTACAATAAAATCTAAAAAAACTAAAAATACAAAGTTCTAATTTTTTTAATATCAAAACTAAGTACAACTACTCTCTAGTTACACATCATTCTCCCCCCCCCCCCCCCCTAGAAAATCACTTGCCCTCAAGTGTTGTCAAAACGTGCGTGGCTCCAAATCCTCTAGCTTGAATGTAGCACACACTCCTTGACCCAAAAGAATTTGAAAGGTGTCATAAATCTCTCTATGGACAACCTTGAAGGGACCTTCGTCTATATCCTCTTCCTTCCCTTGAAGCTTGTTATGAAGTTGTTGAGCATCAAGAGATAACCAAACATAGTCTCCAACATCAAACGGTGGTGGTTTAATGGCCGCCAATACATGTTCCTTCTTCTTAGGTTTCCTCCTCTTTAAACATTTTTCTTTAGCATCATAGAAAGTAACAAAGGAGTTCTTGTGGTTGTCATCTTCATATGCCACTTCCTTAAACCGTGTAGGTGGTGGTAGTGGTTGTAACGCCATTCTTTTACCCACATGTTCTATGGGATATACATTCTCCTTGCCATGATGAATTGCTTTCTTGTCAAATTGTCAAGGTCTTCCCAATAATATTGCACAAGCACTCATAGGTATATATCACAAAGAACTTTATCCATATAATCACCCATAGAAAAAGATACCAAAACTTGCTTACTTACCCACAATTGACGTTTATCGGATAGCCATGAAAGTTTGTAAGGTCGAGGATGCGGTTGTGTCTCCAATTGCAAAGTATCAACCATCTTTTGAAAAGACACATTAGTATAACTTCCCCCATCAACAATCAAAGAGCAACTTCTACCATTTACCATGCATCTTGAATGAAACAAGTTCTCCCTTTGGCTAGATTCTCCACTTAATTGTTGCTCCACATGTAAGTCCCTCATTACTAGCAAGGTGTCATGATCCGGAGCGGGCTCAATGATGCTATTACAATGTAGTTCATATTCCACCAAATCAAGTGAACTATAATCTTTAGAACCCTCCTCTTGTTCGGCTTCATAATAAGAAATCAAGAGCTTATGATCGGCTAAAGCCACGCGGTAGTCTTGGTAGGGCATTGAGAAGAGATATGTCCTTGACCCAAACACTTAAAACATTGTTTACCCTTTAAGGCCGATTGAGTAGGAGTCAAAGATGGCAACTTAGAAACATTGTTGGCGGATTGTGAGTTAACATGGTTGCCTTGAAAAGCTCCAACCGAACCAAATTTACTTGGGCCAAAACCTCTTTCATGCTTTGAACTACTTTCTTCCACGGGATACTTTACCGATTCAAATGGTGGTCTATTATAGCCACGGTTTTGAGGCTTTATTTCATTCAATTGCCTCTCAATTTTAGTAGCCAAAGAACATGCTTCATCAAAAAAGAAAACTGATTGCAATTCAAGTTTATGTCTAATAGGTGCATTCAATCCCATCACAAATGACTAATTTTTTGTTCTTCTTCATCTTTGCATTCACAAGCAGTTGCCAACTTTTCAAATTCTTTAATATATTGTGAAACACTTAAAGAACCTTGTTGCAATGAATTAAAACGATAGAACAAATCTTGCTTGTATGGCGTGGAACAAAATGTCGTTTAAGCCTTTGTTTTAACTCAAGCCAAGATTTTAATGGAGGCAAATCATCTCTAGCCCTATCAGATTGTATGGATTTCAGAACAAAAGAAGCATGTTTAGTAAGCTTAAGAGAAGAGAAAATGTATCTCTTACTATCATTAAGATGTTTATGATCAAAAATTCGGTCCATTCTTGTGACCCAATCAAGATACGCCTCGGGATCAAGGTCACCATTAAACTCGGGAAAATCTTGCAATTTTACCTCACCAAAATCTCTACGTGCCAAAGATTGCAATGGTGAATGAAAAGAAATATTACCTCCGGAATTGCCTACGTCATACTTGAGTTTTATCAATTCTTGACCAATTGCATCGGTTTGGCGTTTGTGATCATCTAATCTAGTAGCGAATTCCTCCATTATTTCATTCTTTTGCTCATCCAATTTTTCCATAAGAAGCTCAAACTAGGTTTTACTTATCATGGTTATGATGGGTAAAAAATTAATACGACAACCCAATCAAAACTGAAACAGAGAGTAAGCAAGAAAAGACAACAATGAACCAAGAAAACAAGAAACAAAAAATACCCCACGAACAAAACAAGAAATACGAGCAACCTCTAACACAGATCTGACAATGGCAATGATAGATAGGAGAATTGAAATGCACTGATAAAAAGATGCAGCAACTGAACAAATCTTTGTTGTTGTACTTCAACACGTATGAACCGATAATTAGCGGTCAATAGCAACATCAATTGACTTCTTGAGTCAACAGCTCCCTGCCTTACGTGTAATGGCAGACAAAACAAGATTCAAGAACTTCAATGCTTATGAACCGACAATTAGTACCAGTTGTGGCAATTTCCAACGACAAATTTCAGAAATAAAACTTATACCGACAATGCAAACAGCTTTACCATGTCCAAGATTCAAGAACTTCAACTTGATTGCAATAATGGCCGACACTTCACTTCGTGCAAATGTAGTAGCAGCGACCATAGTGCAGCAAGAATTTAGAATTTTCAACACTAGTATAGACAATAAATGCAGTCAGGCCCCATGTCCAGCACTTATGAATGGATCAAACACCAAAACAAGAACAAAAATTTGACAGAAATGGTGGACGTTTGTTGCGGGTAACCCGTTGTGGTACCAATTTGATGCGTTTTTTTAGGGACAATTAAGAATTGGATCCTAATTTACATAAAGGGTTGGATATCTCAATGTTTGAACTCAAAAGATTGAACAATTTGTTATAATTTTATGGACAATTTGAATGAATGGATGAATTTTTTTTGATGGGATGAATGGGGGGATGGGTGGAAAGATTTAATGGAGATGGATTTAATGGGTGAGTTTGGATGGATTTTAATGGAGGGTGGAAGGTGGAATGGGAGGATTTAATGGAGTTGTGGAAGATGAGTATGGAAAGGATGTGGAAGAGGAATGAACGTGTGTTTTTTTTTCTTTCAAAACCAAATCTGAAATTTTATTACTCAATGGAAGGGTTTAAATACCCAACTCTCCAACATTACATCCTAGTTTTATTTTATTTATTTATTTTAATTACAATAAAATCTAAAAAAACTAAAAATACAAACTTCTAATTTTTTTTAATATCAAAACTAAGTACAACTAACTACTCTCTAGTCACACATCAAGAGTTACCTGAAAATATAAATCCACCATCAGTGGCGAGTAACATAGCAGTTCCACCCTAAATTGGATACATATGAACATAAAACAGATTAGACAATCAAAACAGACAATCACACAAATAAACAAGGAAATCTTAAATAATAGTGCCAAGAAATACAACTAACTTCTTTAAACTTTACTTAAACTTTACAATATCTTTGTCGCTATCATTTACATATCAAACCGGACTAAGCTCGTACGAACACATCTTACGTGATCGAACTTCTTATTATGCCGAGGATGAGAATCTTACTCCCATACCCATGAACCCATCTTACGGACCCATATCATAAAGACGACATAACAAGTATAAACTACCCCAATACCGCGGTTAGGATAGTGGCAGCGTCTTAACCCAAGTCTTAAAATCTTACTCTAAGGTTAGGCGTCCCATATGCAAATTCAAGCTAATCTTTAAAATTCATTACATCTTGGTTATTCTCAAGCCTACATCTTACGTTTTTACTTAAGTATAACTAAGTACAATACTTTCTTTGAACATCTTTAATCATTCTTTAGACTTTCTTTAACTTTAACCACATAATCTATACTTAACTACTAATTAACAAAGTCAAGAAAATCTTGATTCATTATAACTAATCAAGAAACTTCAAGAAACATTAACCATCATCAAAATATTCATTACACGCACATTTTTTAACTTAATTCATCAATTATCAATTCAAGATTCACAAAAAACCCATCACGATTAACAAGAACACCATTATAAACAACACCAAATATACACGCATAATCATGACACAAATCTTGATTCCGACTTCATCTTTTCAACACCAAATTCCATACATAGATACATAACCATGCCATAATACATAATTCATGACTTAAATTGCATAAAAATCATATTATAATATCAAAAATCAGCACCTATTTACACGCATAAAATGGCTTTGTTTCGCTCAAATTCATCAAACTTTTTGTCTAATTTGGTCACCAAATCTATCCTATGATCATGGTATTCAAACTAGGATGAAAGAGCATATTACCTTGACAAAACTTAAGTGCAAATGACAATAAAAACTCGCTGTCCGAAATCTTGCACTACGCGGCCCACCACACGAATCACGGCCACAAATCAATCACACAACCGCACGGCCACCACGAGTCGTGCACACGGCGCAGCTATGAACACCACCACGAGCACCACCGTTCACGTGCACGAGACCTCAAGAACCACCACGGCCTGACCCACGAACCACCGTGCACCACCCGGACCACACGCCAATACCCACGCACACAACCACCCTTCGAACCACACGAACCAAACCCAAAACCAAAACCCGAGTAATCAATCTTGAATGAAATTATTGAAGATGAAATGGGTTTAATCAACTTAAAGATCAATGGAAGATGAATCTTTAAGTTTTTGGATTGAAAAAGTTGATAATCAATTGATGGAGATTTTTAGCCAAAATAGGCGTGTGAAATGGACACTACTACAAAAACACCCTATCGTGTCCCCTGAAAACAGCTTTACGTGTCCCATATTGGTTGATACTATAGCTAGGGACACTATAAGTGTTGCTTTATGTGTCGCCTATTGAGGGACACATAAAGTGACTTTTACGTGTCCCTTATAGATTACAGGCGACACGTAAAGTATTTTTATCAATTTTTATTTTACCAGAACAGCTAGTTTACGTGTCCCTTATTTATGAAGTTGGACACTTAAACATTAATATACGTGTCCCCTCCTTTTACATGGGACACGTAAAATGCTTTATGAGTCCAACACAAATTGGAAGTGACACTTATACTTTACTATATGTGTCCCCCCTTTATAAGATGGGACATGTAAAATTCTTTATGTGTTATACGCAAACTATATGCGATACCTATCCTTTACTATATGTGTCACCTCCTTATAAGATGGGACACGTAAAATGCTTTATGATTCCCACACAAATTGGAAGTGACACCTATGCTTTTATATATATGTCCCCTCTTTATAAGATGGGACACGTAAAATTCTTTATGTGTCATACGCAAATTATATGCGACACCTATTCTTTACTATATGTGTCGCCTCCTTATAAGATGAGACACATAAAACGCTTTATGAGTCCAACACAAATTGGAAGGGACACCTATGCTTTACTATATGTGTCCCTTCTTTATAAGATGGACACGTAAAATTCTTTATGTGCCACACGCAAATTATATGCGACACCTATTCTTTACTATATGTGTCGCCTCCTTCTATGATGGGACACGTAAAATGCTTTATGAGTCCAACACAAATTGGAAGGGACACCTATGCTTTACTATATGTGTCCCCTCTTTATAAGATGGGACACGTAAAATTCTTTATGTGCCATACGCAAATTATATGTGACACCTATTCTTTACTACATGTGTCGCCTCCTTCTATGATGGGACACGTAAAATGCTTTATGAGTCCAACACAAATTGCAAGGGACACCTATGCATTACTATATATGTCCCCTGAGACACGTAAAATTCTTTATGTGCCATACGCAAAATATATGCGACACCTATTCTTTATTATATGTATCGCCTCCTTATATGATGGGACACGTAAAATGCTTTATGAGTCCAGCACAAATTAGAAGGGACACCTATGCTTTACTATATGTGTGCCCTCTTTATAAGATGAGACACGTAAAATTCTTTATGTGCCATACGCAAATTATATGCGACACCTATTCTTTACTATATGTGTCGCTTCCTTATAAGATGGGACACGTAAAACACTTTATGAGTCCAACACAAATTGGAAGGGACACCTATGCTTTACTATACGTGTCCCCTCTTGAGAAGATGGGACACATATTCTATCTATTTTTTTTTAATTATATATATCGGCACCATTTCATTTGCATAATGTGCACATATATTCAATACTATATACCTGATCACCATTATTGCATAAAAATAAAATGAAAACACAAATTAATGTAAATGCTTTTTAGATAATTCAATACCAAATATTATTTTTACAAACACAAAAACAAAAACAAACCAATTATTAAAATTCCTTTCTGCCATATTGTACTACCTACAAAAGCTATGACCAAGGACCTCCCATTACATAGAGAGTATGACAAACTAGATCGCTCATATACCATCAGGAGACATGCAAACTATAAGCACCTATCAATGAAAAATCTGCCCCATCGCTCACGAACATCATCAATCTCGTCTTGAGTATAGGGTTCTTGTGAAAAATGCTACAAATAAACAAATTATTAAAATTATAGTTAAAATACAACTAGATATAAGAATCTCTTAGATACAAAATAATAAACTTGTAAATCAAACATACATTTTGCAAGTTGTTATCTTCTTGTGACAAAGGAAGTGGTGAGACTAGTTGATCCATATATTTCATGACATAATAGCCACTCTCATATCCCCCGGGTTGTCGATGACACTAATAAAGAGACAAAGAATATAAATATTTGATGGCTACACAAAAGCATTTACATATAAATGAATTTAATGAAGTTCTAACTTTAAGTAAACAGAATAAAAATAAAAAAATAAAAAAAAAACTTACAGCTATTGCACTCCAACTTAAACTTTTTCGAGATCCATTGTTCAAATTGAGAGTTCTATAAGCACTAAAGACAACATGAAAATTAAGGAATATTATGAAAGCCTACATCCAAAATGTCAAAGACAAAAATTCCATATAAAATTTGGCAGCATATCCCCTAAATATTGTCAAACAAGCTTGATGAAGTAGTCACTTGATGAAGTGGTCAACAAGCTCAAATAATTCATCTCAAACAATCCAATATAATAAAACTCCAACCATAGTCAAACAAGTACCATCGGTATACATAGAATTAATAAATATCTCCAAAACCAATTAAATAATCAAAGAATTAAAAAAAAAAAAACAAAAAACTTACACTGATAATGCACCTTTCACTTGCACATTTGTTAATGCTCCATTAATGGAATCGAATAACAATGCTTCACCCTTTTGAAGACAAATCACAACTAGCATCCAATGATGACTTGTCCAAACATAAAAAAGTAAAGCATTATTATAATAATTATAATTATATAATAAGGTATAAAAGTGAAATACATAAGCACTAAGTACACTTACTTTTGATGAAATGGTGCAAGTATATATTGCTTCGTACGTTGCTTGGATATTGAATAAGATAAGTAACTTGTGAGTGCTTGGGGACGAGATTTCACGTATCCAAATCTTTGAGGATAGAAAAATCCAACCACCTCTTGGCAATTATGTGATATGATTTTTTTTTTCCAAATACTTAACACATGTAAAGGATAAATATTCAATAGTCATCCAGCATATAAAGAACTGGTCATTAGTTATACAAACATATAATTTTACCTTATCCAAATTTGCACACAAGTTACACTGACTCGATCCATGACAAAGAAGTTCTTCAAATCATCACCACTTATGTAAGTAGAAGGAGTCATACTCTCGTGATAATGGAAGACATAGAATCAAACACAACATCAATGGAGAAACCAATATTTTGACCTTTGTACAAGTTATAAAGCTCTTTGCAGCTTTTTGGTAAAGATAATAAGGTGACCTTACTAATGAGAAATGGAGGGATAGTATCATCATCATCAATTTCATTGTAATGACATTCAACCCCAGAACCAACATCTAGTAGTTTCTTACTTTCTTTCAACGCCTTCTTTTTTTTATCTTCAATCTTCTTACCTTTCATTTGTTTTTTATTCTCGATCTTCTTCATTTCCTTCTCTTTGGGTTGGGTAATATTCTTTAAATATACAAACAAAAAAATATAAATGAGGTTAGAGAGTTTCTAATATAATTGAATAGTGCGATTTTATTAGAGTTATTATATAATTACCACTTGGATTAACTTCACTTGTCTTCGCGGCCATTGGGCCGAACTTCCTTTCACTTCATCCCCAAGTACATCATGACCGAAAAATGGCACAGGTAACGGTGTGTTATCCTCTCCATAAAGTACATCCAAAATTCTCACTTTAACATAATCCTCTCTCAATGGAACACTATGAACAAGATGCCCTCCTAACTTTTGCAGAGTTCTCCTTTTGCAACAACTCTACGCCCAACATCCTCATCATGGATAAGAAGTTCACACTGAATTGGACCCTGTATACAAATATAAATTTACAAAATGATAAAATTAATAAGTTTAATATAATCGCATATATAATCAAAGTGGACGAGTAAGATACCTTCAATGCATTGAAAAATATGTCAGGATTAAAAGAATGACAACTACTATCAATAACTGTATTGTTAGGCGTGTCAACATTCATATCTCCCTCAACACCATGTGGCACCTCTATTGCACAAGATTTTAACAATTTAAGGGTTTCTATTTTCATTTCTGACTTTGTTTGCTCTTTCACTTGTTCGGTGAGCAAAGCAGCAAATTCTTGTACTTGTTCAATTGTAAACATTCCTTGTTGATGACTGTTGTTACGTTTTTTCCTTTTGAAAACTGAAGTAATAGTATCTTTTCCTCCATATCCTCTCACATATCCTCCATGCTCAACATTTCCAAGTGCTTTAGTTAAAATATCATTAATTCCAACTACAATAAACTCGCCCGAAGCCTCCTTTTCTTTCAATTCGTACTATTTGCAATTAAAACATATAACTAATAAGGAGGCCAATTTTGTAAAATATGTTATTATGAATGATATAAATTGTGAAACTTACTATTTCTTCCACCACTTTTTTAGTTTTTTCATTGGGGATGTCTCCCTTCTTGTCTTTTCTACCATCAATCCATCTCTCGTAACGATGCGTTGCAACAACCATATTTGTCTCAGATTCAATGTCAGATGAAGAGACACCAGATAAAGCTGATTTTTTCATCACATCTTTAAGAAGTTGCTCTTCTCGTTGTCAATAACCACCACGACCCAAACGATGAGGATGTTCATTCTTCGCTTGATTTTGTCGATTTCTTTCACTTTGAAGCTATGAACAAGAAAAATAAATCATGATGTATGCTCTATTAAAATTTAAAAAGATTGAATACATAATTGCAATTATTACCTTAAATTCTTCTGTCTCACGATGCTCCTTAAATTTTTTCCAGTCATCCTCATCAATGCCCTTGTATACTTCCCATGGTGGGTTGTCCACTTCATTTTTTTTCCTTTTTAGTGAGATATTCAAGAGTTAATCGTGACTTAAAATTTTTCCAATTTTTTTGGCAGTCTCGCAACACACATGATCTTTTATCATCGTCACACATGAACATTTTCTACAAGATTGTATACATATTGTTAAATAACAGAAATTATTATTATTAAACATTTAAAGTATTATAAGAGGATGTGGTGATGAAATTTCATAACTTTATAGTAATCCACAACCTCTCCTTTATGTCCTCATCGACTTCATTCCAATCATTGATACAAATCTTAACCTTTGAACGTGTAAGTGACCCCATATATGCTAGGTATTTATCTTTGTATTCACAAATTGCACAACCTTGCTTATCCCACTCTAGAGGATATGGTCTATCATCATTTGCTTTGATATACTTGGCCGTTGTTGGCTCTCTTGCTTTTGCACTTTTTCTTTTTTGTGGTATGTTTTTATCTTGTGACAAAGATATATCTTCCTGGGTTGCCATTATAGTATCCTGTAGTTTATACATGTTAAGCACCCAAAAATAACATATATAATAACTTAATGCAACAAACTAACACAAACATTTGTCATTCATAAGCAAATTATGTTCACAAATAGCAAACCAACACAAACAAAATAACATAAAAGTCTAGAAAAGTATACAACCCGTCACGACTTAAATAAAAACAAAAATAAGATGATCTTGCAATTTTTCACTACTATTCCTAATCCAAACACTGCTTCATAAAAAAGTTTGTACTCCATTCTCCTAATGTATGGACCGTATGACCTGTAAACACAACATAGATGAAATATGTTAATATAATTGCATCATTAATTTTTAACACAAGTAACTCAAATAATATTTGAAGATAAACCTACTTAATTGTTAACTTGCTGTTTTCTAATCCATACACCTTCACTATGATCATCTCGCAAATAATGCTCACTAACGTCATTTGCATCTGGTACCGTGTTTTGATACATTGGAAATTCAGGAATCTCATCACTTTTGCTATATTCTTCCTTGTCAGGAACAAGATCTACAACTGCTACACCATGTCTCTTTCCTTGAATAACTACCATCCATGAATTATTAATTGGATCTGCCATGTAGAATACTTGTTTCGCTTGTGATGCCATTATGAATGGCTCATCATAGTGACCCAATTTGCATTATATATATATGAATCCTAATATTCCAATTATTATAATTATTGAGCATTAAGCAAGTAACAACACACTAAAAAAAAAAGAGACCCAGATCTTGAATCTAGCACAATTTTATACACTCCATAGAAATAGAAAACAAAACCCAACTTAGGAAAATCAGATTAATACCCTGATTTTCTTAATAAGCATCATAATTATTCCAAAAATACTAATGAAAGAACTGAAAAAACAAAAATATATTGAAATATAATAGCAAATTTGCAGTTATGCGACCATTAATTTTTTAATAATGAAAAATAATCTCGAATGAAAATTGGCTCTCGCTCAACTGTTAAAAACAAAGAACTGACAGTTTGGATACAATTTTGGAATATCTCAACCTAACATTCTAACCTTTACAAGATAACATAACATCAAAATAAGTTTACTCAATTATACCCTTTGATTGATGGTTTATAAAGCAGATATGTTTAGCAGGGGCAAAATGTTAATGACAGATAAAAGTACAAGCCATATGTAAACCTCTACACTGATTTATCACCTCTATATTGTTTAGTGCTTTGTTAGGCTACTGCAACAAAAAAATAGATGCAGAGTACATGTTTATGCAACATATATGTACTGCCACAATAGCATACCCTAATTCCTAAATTTTGTTTCAAATAATGACAAACAAAGCTGCAGGCTGCAGATAAACCTGCTCAAAACAAGCAAACAGCCAATTGTAGACTCCTTGCACATAGGCATATTATTGTTGCAGTTATGGTGAAATTATCAGAACCAAAATTCATACAAAAAAATGGTGAAATTCAAACAAAAGTTGAACGAAAAACAGAACAAAAGTGAATGAAAATCAGAATAAAATTCGAACAAAAAAAAATCTAGAATGAAAAACAGCCTAAAATTCGAAAGAAACCCAACAAAATCATGGACGGAAATGGAAGCTAAATCATGGACGAAAACAGATAAAATGGAAGCTAAAACGAAAATCAAAACAAAAATGAGTGAAAAACATACCAAAATTCGAACAAAGATGAAAAGATCTGCCGGTGGATGTCGTCGGTCTCCTTGTCTACGCCGGAGGATCTCGTCAGTCTCCCTGTCAACGCTGGAGGAGGTCGTCGGACCGGTCTCCCTTGTCTGCAGCAGGTTGGTCGTGTTGGGGTTGTCAACACTGGAGGAATTAGGGTTTAGGGTTGCGCCAGGGAATTCGAAAGGAATTGGGGTTTTTTTTTTTTAACTAGCAAGTTAACTAGCAAATTGTCTGAAGGAATTCGAAAGGAATTGGGGTCTCCCTTGTCTGCATATCTGAATTTTGTGGTAAGCAAGTTAACTAGAAAGTTTTTTTTTGGGGTAATAGAGGGAATTTCTGAATCTTTTTGGTAATAGAGGGAATTGGGGTTTTAATTTTATCCTTTAAAATTTGGA
Source organism: Salicornia ramosissima (assembly GCA_951394345.1). Taxonomy (NCBI): domain Eukaryota; kingdom Viridiplantae; phylum Streptophyta; class Magnoliopsida; order Caryophyllales; family Amaranthaceae; genus Salicornia; species Salicornia ramosissima. Next base: position 25,710,068 of record OX596239.1, read on the forward strand.
TGGGTTTTGTGTCAAATAAGTTTTTTAGGGGAGACTTTTTTTTTTGCAACCACTTAAAATTGGTATCTGAAGTATAATTATGTGGTCGCTATATTTTTAAATAGAATATTTTATTATTTTTCTAGTAGCATTCAGTCGCTAAAACAACAATTCGGTTGGTAAATTGCGACCACTTAGAGACCAACTAATTTATAGTCGCAAATTTTGTGTCCACCAGTATGCAGTAGTCGCTAAAATCATATTAGCGACTACTATTTTTGTCGGTTGCTAAATTTGGTCGCTAAATTCGGTCGCAAAATAGTGTTTTTCTTGTAGTGTATACACACACTAGATACACTTTAATAAAATGTGTTACAAATATTATCTGAGTGTATATATATATATATATATATATATATATATATATATATATATATATATATAACACTACACCCAATGTACGTAGTTGAATTACCTCATATTTTCATTAAAAAAAAAAAAGATATGAATTGGGGCAAAAGCTTTTTGACTTGGTTTGGTTTGGTATTTTCTTTTTCCTTTTTCTTTTAATTAATAAAAAAAGTTTTTGTGTTTTTTTATGGAATAAATTTCCTTTTATTAAGCTTAGTTTTGTGTCCAATACAATATTAGATTATTAGGGGACACAATAGGTCAATAGGTCTAATTATATAGGTCAATAGTTTATGTGTAGCCTAAATAAAATGTGAGACACATATACTTTATGTGTCCAACTTATAATATAGGCGACACGTATACTTTACGTGTCCAAGTTATAATATAGGAGACACATATACTTTACGTGTCCAAGTTATAATAATCAGGATCCCTTGTACATTCAAGCCCCTTAGCTTCACTTGTGCTCTTTTTATTCTTTTTGCCGTCAATCAGGTTCGTCAATGACTTTTTGATCTTTAAGATTCCAACTTCTTTCAGCCTTGACTTGCACTCTTCAACTCGCTGCATTCTGGCTATCTTATATGGTTTCAATAGAGTCACGTCCGACACCTTCCTTTTCCCCATGTGAAGTTAGCTATAAAATAGCATGTGATTCAATAATAATAATAATAATAATAATAATAATAATAATAATAATAATAATAACACCAACAACAATATAAAAACAGCAACAACATTAATGGCCAAAGAAATTATAGCATCAATAGCAATAATAATGACAATAACCACATACTAGTAAGAAGTCACCAATAACACATAAATCATTACTTCAATAGTTGAAATCTCTAAGTAAATCACACAAGGGAGAAAAATGATAATAAAAAAAAATTCATAGATGAAATCCTAAATGCAAATCATTCATCTACATCTTCAATATCTTCATCTGCTTCCATCCAATCCCATAATGTGTCATCATGATTCGAGTCTTCATGAATTTTCTCATTAACTTCAGCACCATCTAGAGTGATATTTGCATTCATCAACGTAGGCTCTATATCTTCTCTTGACAAGTTGTGCTGCTCATCATCGACACTAGCAAAGGAGGTGGAGCCTTTCTCTTCAGGAACATGCCAATAAGAGTGCGCAACATCATCACCTTCGCCCCCAGAATCATAAATTTCTCTTGGAATTGCATTCATACCATAATTTAAACTGGGGATAACAGGATCCGGAGCATACCAAACTTGGTTCACTTGAGATGGCAAAACAAAAGGATCATCCAAGGAACAATTTTTTTTTACATTAACACAAGGAAGCCCATACTCATCCTTTTCCTCTTGGTACCACTGACATCGAAACAATACTACACTAAACATAGACCAATAATTCAGCTCTATAATTTCAATTATACAACCAAAATAAAACACCTTCCTAAAAGCTGGATTCTTGTCCTTGATGGTTGCAAAGCTTGAAGTAAATGCAACTGATGAGACACCACTGTTTTGAGTTTTACATCTATTGTCATGCTCTTTGGTGTAGAACCTAAAACCATTCACATAATAGCCAGAATATCTCTTCGTTGAAGCAGTAGGACCTTTAGCCAACCAAAATATGTGATCTGGTATATCGCTTTCCACCACTTTATTCTTAAACCACTTAGTAAATTCATGGCTATGCTTCTGTGCTTGAGCCCACTTAGTTTTCCGTGGTTGACAACTAGTATATACTTCATGTTCTCTGCATTATTATAATTGAAAAGAATTATTATGGAAATATAAGTAACAAAACCATGAACGTTATTCAATGTCTTACCTAATATACTCATGCACTTCCTCACTATCTGAATTGAACAAGGCATATCGATGCGCTTGTTCAATGGAATCAACATCGAAAGTGATGAGCTTGCCTTTCCTTCTTTTCTTTCCTCTCAATGGATGACCAACCTTTTTTAAAATGACCTCTTCAGATTCATCATCCTTGACTTCATTAGAATGAGGTGAACCATTAGTAACTCTTGACTTTACTCCATGCATGTACCATGACAGTAAATTTGAACACTCTTCTAACCAATACCCTTCTGCCATGGATCCCTCTGGATGTCTTCGATTTTTCACATATGATTTCAATGTACATAAGTACCTTTCAATGAAATACATAATGCGTCCATGGATAGGACCTCCAAACTTAACTTGCCTCACTAAATGAACAGGAAGATGTACCATAATATCAAAAAATGATGGTACAAACATCTTCTCAAGTTCACATAATGTTTCAGTTATTTCTTTTTGCAAGTTATCAAGGTCTTTTGGATCAATGACCTTGTTGCAAATCTTTCGAGAGAAAGCTCCAAGCCTAATAAGAGGAATTGCCACATGCTTGGGTAAATATTTTCTAACAGCAACTTGAAGTAGATAGTGCAAAATAATGTGTGCGTCATGGCTTTTTGTAACCAGTGACTGTCCTTTCCGAGGAATGCACACAATGAGCTATATTAGATGCACACCTGTATGGTAATTTTGCTTCCTTAAGGCCACGACAAAAGATATCTTTCTCTTGAAGAGACATAGAGAAGCTACTCTTTTTAAAGAGAACATGTCTACAATCATCTGTAAGTTGAGGATGCAAGTCTTTCTTAAAGCCTAAATCCATAAGATCGAACCTACCTTTAGCGTGATCCTTTGTTTTCCCCTTGACATCCAACAAAGTCCCAAGTATATTATCACAAATGTTTTTCTCGATGTGCATGAAATCAAGGTTATGCCCACAAGAAATGTCTTTCCAATATGGCAAGTCAAATAACCAGGTTCCTTTTTTCCAAGGAAAATTTGGATCATCTCTTCTCCTCATAGTTTTCCCAAACGAATTGAATTTTCAGAATTGGATAGCTTATGATAAACTTCACGCCCGGTTAAGGGTTTTGGAGGGGGACGTTGCTCTGTCTTTCCATTGAAAGCCTTCTTACTCCTTCGCCAAGGATGGTTTGCATCCAACAATCTTCGGAAGTCCATGTAACATATCTTTCTACTATTCTTCAAATATAAGTGAGGAGTTTCAAAATTGCATTCTGGACACGCAAATTTACCCTTAGTTTTCCAACCAAACAACATTGAGTATCCGGGAAAGTCACTAATGGTCCACATCAATGCTGCATGCAATTGGAAAGTTTGGTTCTTATATTTATCATATGTCTCGATTCCATTGTTCCACAAATCAAGAAGCTCTTCCTTCAAGGGTTGCATGTAGATATCAATGTTATTGGCTGGAAACTCGGGGCCAGGAATCAACAAGGACAACATAAGGTACTCTTGCTTCATAAACATCCAAGGAGGTAAACTATAATTGATTAGAACTACAGGTCATGTGCTATGTGCAATGCTCATTGTTCGAAAAGGATTAAACCCATCACTAGCTAAACCCATCCTTACATTTCTAAGCTCCTTGGAGAAATTTCGATATAAAGAATCAAAATATTTCCATGTCGATCCATCAGCCGGATGACGCAGATTTCCATCCTTCAAACGATCATCATCACCATGCCAAGTCACAAATTTTGATGTCTCAGAACACATGAACAACCTTTGAAGCCTCGGTTTAAGTGGAAAATGCCATAACACCTTGGCTGGAATGCAAGACTTCTTCTTAGAAGCCTTAGCAGTATAATTTCCTTGAATTACTTCGTTTTGTTTCCACTTAAATGTATCGTAAACATGGCATTCTTCAGCATCTTCATATTCTTTCCAATACAGCATGCAATCATTAGGGCATGCATAGATCTTCTTATAATAAAGTCCCAAATCCCTTATAATTTTTATAGATTCATAAAAATTTGAAGGAATATTGGACTCCGGAATAACTTCTTTCCAAAGTTGAAGAAGGTAATCAAATGCCACATTACTAAGGCCATGGCGCGTCTTAAAAAGGAGAAGTCTAATGATAAAGGATAGCTTTGAAAATGTCTTACATCCCGGAAATAACTCTTGCTTACCCTCATCCACTAATCAATAAAACTTTTTAGCTTCCTCGTTTGGCCCTTGAGAGTTGCCACCCCCCTCTATGGTCTCTCTAAATCGATCATGCAGTAACTCATCCAAGTTATCATGCATGATAGGGGAATCATCTTCCATCTCATCAATATGCTCAATGGATACATGGAACTCTCCATAAAAGTCCATACTTTATAGTTGTTAACAAATCCATTCACTTTCAAGTGTTCATAGACTTCACTTCTATAGCACCAATACCGGTTCTTACAATGCTTACATGGACATCTAATCTGATTCCCTCACGATGCCTTGGAAAATGAAGCATTAAGGAAATCAACCAAACCGTTTTCAAATTCAGGCAAACGTCTAGGTAGCCTCATCCAACCCGTGTCCTCCCTCAAACTATTCTGAAATATGACATCAATTAAGGTAAATTTTAATTCTAAGGATAAACTTTGGTAAAATAAAAATCAACATATAATTGCTCAATTAACAAATAAGTGATACACTGAATTGGAACTAATAGTGCACACTCAAAATGTGAAACAACTAGCAACATACAAAGAAAACTAATTATGTGTGTAATTTTGATAACCAATTATGTCTCAAAGTCAATGAAAATGCTCCACAATTAGGTGCTATTACTTATGTGACTAACTCTATAAACAAAGAACCTAATATAGCCACTAACTTCTAACCTATCTCTAAATTTCGTTCTAAAACCCTAAAATAACAACAACAACAATGAAATAACAAATAGGCTAAAAAACAACAACAATAACAAATAGAATAACAAAAACAACAATAACACAACAAAGAAATAACAAATAGGCTAAAAAAACAAAATAAAATGACAACAATGAAATAACAAAGCAAATAGAACAAGAATAATGAAATAAAAAAACAAATAAACAATGCAATGCCATACCAAAGATGATAACTAACAATTGCAAATTGGGGAAAAAATGAACTAAAATTATAAACAAACCCTAACCAAAGATAAGCCAAGAGATTACCTTTGAACAATAAGAACTGTCAAGCAAAGACGAACGAACTCCTATGCTGGGCTGATGGACGAACGAACGAAGTACTGGACGAACGAGCTCGACGAACTGGAGCTCCACGAACTGGACCTCAACGAACTGGAGGTGGACGAACGGAGATGGGCGGAGATTGAACGGAGATGGGCAGAGCTTGAACGGAGATGGACGAACTGCTGAGTGTTGATGATCGAACGGAGAACATAGGTTTTCATCCTTAAGTTTTTTGGGGTACTGATGGTCGAAATGTAGGCATAGGCAAAATGGCGCCCCTTTGCCTCACTAAAATAATTAATATCCCGCCCCCTTTTTTAATTAAAATGCAACATTTTACTAAAATGTTGCTCATAAGTGTTGCTTTAACATTTTACTATGCAACACTTTCAAATAAATGTTGCTTAAGTGTTGCATAAAATTTAAATATGCAACACTTATATTAAAAGTGTTGCCACTTTTTATTTTTGGTTGAAAAATGTAACACTTTTAAAAAGTATTGCAACCAAAGCGTTGCCTTAGCCTATTTTTCTAGTAGTGTTTTATAAAATGAATTTAATTTTAAATAATTAAAATTACAATTATTTCTAAAATTAATTAATTAAATTCTATTATTTTATTTAATTATAAAAACCGTGTATTTTGTTAAACAAATTGAATTACGTTTAATTATTATTTAATTTAAGCTTTTATTAAATTATACAATTACTTTTTTTTTAATTTATGATTATGAATTGATATGATTGATTACTTGTTATTAAGTCTAGAAGTAAAGTTAGGATGTTGACCTACAGTTGACTAAGTAAAAAGTTAGGTTGACTTAGAATTTAAATTTAAGTCCAAATAAAATAATAATATAAAAATGAAGGAAAGGGAACAGAGTAAGAGGACATTGTTTTGTTTCAATCTCTGGCTAGGAAAGACATGGTATTTAAGATGGCCGATATACTTGCCGCACCTCTCTTTCCTGGCATTTCGAACATCTCAGTTCCAATTACGGTCACCTAGTACTTTCAATTATGGTATTCTATACCGGGTTTAAGGAATTAACGGCTAGCATATACTGATAATTGGAATTGACGGACAGTTATGCCGATAATTAAGGAATTGACGGCCGGTATGAGCACCATATAAAATACATAATAAATGATGAGGAAAGATGATGATGAGAATTAAGATAATGAAAGATGAGAAAATTGATAAACTATGAAGTGATCACCCGTTTAGTGGCATTAGGGTCACGAACACGGGCATAGTTGAAGCCAGTGCGCCACTGTGGAATGGTGTCAGTTCTAGATCCCAGAGAAAGGAAAGTTGGGGAAAAAGTTCCCATATGAGCATATGACTGGTCATGGATTAGAATGGAAGAAAGAAATTGGAAATTGATTAATTAAGAATTTAAAGAAGTCTAAAGTTTTGAGGTGACCTTAGCAAGTGGTTAGAATGATTTTGGTTTCGATTGTTGGAATGAATTAGGAAGTTGATAATTAAGAGTTTAAGAAGTCTAGAGTCTTGAGGTGACCCTAGCAGAGTATATAGAATGGTTATGGTTTAGTTGTATGTTTTTGCGTTGCGTTGACTGATTGTTGTTAGTTTTTAATATAATTGTTGATGTTGATTTATTCGTGTGATTGGTGGATTTGTATTCTGATTATTATATGCTTAATTGTGTTCTACTATTAAGTAGAACATTGTAATTACTCCCCACTGATTGTGGACCCCCCATTCCCCTTTCAGGTGAAGAAGAAGAATATATAAGCCGGGTGTTAGCTAGGGTTGGGACTAGTGAGTTTGCAAGAGTAGCAGTTTAGCTACCAATTTAGTATTAGTCCTAGCCTTATGTTAATTGTAACGACCCGACTTTTATAAGCTGTTGATTTATGAAGGAAATCGACAAATGGATCATTACCAAACAAAATAATCAAAAAACATTAATAAACTTAAACAATTAAACTTAATTTTGAAAGTTACTTTATTTATTAATTAACTAATGGAAAGTTTAATAGTGGAACACTATCCAAAAATGACATAAAACAACTAAGTAAATAATCTATTCCCAACAAGCTGGGTAAAATCTAGAAAGAAGTAAACTAAAAAGTAAAATAAAGCTCGGGTTTCCTCTATAAATCTTGCAATAACGCACAAACCAATCCACACGAGAGCCCAATCATTCTTCTGCATCATCACCTGAAATGGGGGGGGGTCCACTGTCAGTGGCGAGTAACTAGGTTGTCCCACTTAAATGTGGAACCATAAATCATATAATAAGATAGTTACGACATAAATCACATGTAATACATGAATAATCATCAAATATTATACAATCATATCACAAGTAAGATATACGCAGTGGAAGACTTAACATATCATGCATATAAACAACATAATCCACACGAAAATAACATACCGACCAGATGAATTCTTATCTTTTCATATTATTACCCAAAACCCATCTTTTATTCATCTTTCTTAATCCATGGAGCAGTCATTATAGCTCGTAAGGATGCCCGTGAACATCCCAACTTTCCTAAAATGCGTCGGGTAGAACCCGTGTATTCTACCCGTAGCTCTCCTTTGCAAGAACTAAGCCTAAGCTATGGCCATAACTCCTAAATAGTAGCAATTATACTACTACTTAGACGACTACACATCCTAAAATCAAGAACTGCCCAGAGACCGCAGTAGGGCAGTGGCTTTGACTTAACCTAGCCCGGCGACCTGTGTATCGCCAAACAGGCGTCCACTTCTTAACTTATAACTTAATCTTACTCTTATCTTATCGCCATGGTCATCGTGAGACAAATAAACACTTCATTTTCTTATCATATTATCCTTATTCAAAGTCAATCCTTAATCTTATTAATTTAACTTAACTTCTTATTTCCTTTTTATTTCTTTAATTATATTAAATCCTTAAATCATAACTAAAATTATTATAAGCTAAAATTAAATTAAATTGATCATAAAATTATTCTTAGACCACTCGAAAATTTCGAATAATATAAATAAAAATCAATTCTTTTTGACAATTATATAAACAATTCAATTAACCATTTAATTTATTAAAATAATATAAGAATTATCAATCATCAATTAATATTGCACAAAACATGATAAAAATCACTCCTTTGTAGTCTTATATAGTTTGGCCTTCATGAAGAAATAATAACAAGATTCATGCTTTAATTATTAATCACAATTATCATAATTTAATCATTAAAACTGTTAAATAAATACTAAAATCATAAAATATCGATTAATTGAACAATCATAACTTAAAATGGATCAAAATTATTCCTTTTTGTTATATAAAATACTCGGCCATCACAGTTATGAGCAAGATCAAGATTAGTTTCAATATTTTACCAAGATTAATCATTAAAATCATAATATTATTTTTATTCCATAAATTAATTAATAAACCATCATTCAAGACTAAAATTCAACATAAAATTAACAAGAAAAATTCGAAAATCATCATTCATGCTACTCGACATTCTCAAGAACCAAAACCAAAGATTATGAATTAATTCTAAACTTATTCCAATCAATTACTTAAATCCTGGAACATATTTTAATCATGAAATCAACATAAAAATACAATAAAAATTCATACTTTGATGGAAATTTTGATGGGAATAATCCCAACTTTCACACGTCTGCTCATTTTGGTCCCTACTTTGGATTAACTCAATATAATCCAAAGTTGCACAACATCTTCTCAATTCTGTCCAACTTATACACATCTGCTCATTTTGGTCCCTAGTTTATGAACCAGATTAAATGTGCTAATGAATGGTGATTAGTAGTAGTATTTTTGTAATAGAATTGTAGTAGCATGATTAGCAATTTCAATGATGTATTTGCTACTACTTAAATTAATTCTTTAAGTTATTGTTTGTTTTTGTACTAATTAGCATTAGTTAAAGTAGAGCTTGTAATAAGTAGCTTAAATATGCAAGTAGGTGAACTACGGAGCAAAGCTGAAGACTCGATCCAGTAGAAAATCACGAGGTGCGAGCCAAGCTCACGAGGTGCGAGCCAGAGGAACCCATAGGGTCGCGAGTCCCGACCATAACTCGCGATTCGCGAGTTGCCCCTGCCCAAGTTCTACGTGTTTCAGCTGTTGCAAGTTTGTGTTTGGGCTTTCGGTTATTGCTTGCAAGTGGTGTAGCTAGCTTTGCTTAGTCATCTAGTAGCCTTACTTAGTGTCATACTCTCTTTGCTTACTCACCTAGTAGCTTAGGAGAGTCATAGAGGCAAGTTGGTGCAAGTGGATGCAAGTGGAACAACTTGCTCAAAATGGCTGCAAAAGAGGGGGGACGTATAGGGTCTTTTAGGATAGATATTTTGGCTTTATTTGCTTTGTTTATTCATGTAATAGCATTTGGTGAGAAAATCCCTCCTATCAAATTGGCGCCGTTGCCGGGGAAGGCAATGCCATTAGTTTAGGTTGAGTAGAATGGTTCTAGGTCTTTCTTTTCCTTTATTTTTGTGAATATTTGGGCCTTATGGCCACTCCTTTGATCGACCCCCAATATGAGCATGAGCCGTTTTGTGTGTATTATGACAGTATCGGAAGCTCTCTTCCGCTTAATCATAATTTTGGTAAGTGGGATATATGCAATATGTTGTATGAGGGTTTGAACTATGAGACGAGAAATTGGATAAAAATACCTATCTCATGGCGATTTCTTAGCTCTCGACTTGGATAGAGCCTGGCTCTTATTCGAGTGTCTCGCTAAGGACACCTATGAGTGGGATATAACTAGCCAAGGAATACATGGTCATGAGTTGAGTGCACTTGAGGAATATGGTTTTAATCAGCCATCACCTCATACCACTACCTTTGATTTTTCTCATCATTTTTCACATGAATCGAGTTCGCTTAATCATGTTTTTGATGAGTATTTACAAGGTCTTGGCATGAACATAGTTCATTCACCTCATATTCCCCTAGGTGAGCCCTTCTATGATGACCTTAGTCATGAATTCGATCCCTCACCCCTCATAGTCGAGCACACCATCCCGACTCGCATAGACGATGAAATTTATTGGCAATGTTGTGATGAGAATCATGACACTTTCTGTGACGACCCGACTCGCTTAAACCGGCGCGGAAGAAACCGACGAGTCGAATAGTCAAAACTAACAAACTAAAATACTTAAAAAATTAAAACAATACCTCAAAATATTGTATTACTAAACCAAAGAGTACAAATACCCACACGTTTGTACATTACTAATCCAAAAGTCAAACTACTACTACTAATAAACGTAACTCCAAACACATGTCAGAGTTATAGTAAAGTATACAAGTACTAGAACTATAGTCCAAACTAATCAATGTCGTAAAACAACAATAAAAAAAAACTATATAACAACATCGGCGCTCGCCCAACCCAAAGCTAAGCAAGAACCTCATCATCAGAATTACCTGAAAAGTAAACAACAGTCCACCGTCAGTGGCGAGTAACATAACTGTCTCACCCTAACGGGAATACACATGAATATAGCATAAATCAAACAACCCAAATCATAACATCAAAACATGCGAATCATACAAATATACATGCTTGACTCGACTAACTTAACCAATCTTATCTTTGGTGCAATCATTCGCATACTAGACCGGACTACGCACGTACGAACGCATCTTACGCGAACGAACTTTCCAACTATGCCAGGATTGAGAATCTTACTCCCAACCCTATGAAACCAATCTTACTGGAAATCCATGTCAAAGACGACATAGTGGTAATCACTATCTTAATACCGCGATTAGGATAGGGGCAACGTCTTAACCCAAAAAAATAGAATCTTACTCTACGAATTAGGCGTCTAGTAACGAAATCAAGCTAATCTTACATTCTTTAATCCTTTAAAATTTGAAGTTTACATTCTTAGTTACTTCTTAAGTTGCATCTTACGCCTTGACTTAAGAAAATAACATGTAAACCAAACATCTTACAACATCTTATAACTTTCTTTAACCTTTTCTTTAACTTTCTTTAACTTTAAAGACTCAATCAAGAACTCATAAAGACTCTTAAAGAACTCATCAAGAACTCAAAGAACTCATCAAGAACTCATCCAAGATTCAAGATCTTCAATCAAGAACTCAATCAAGATTCAAGAACTTCAACCAAGAACTCATCCAAGAATCAAGAACTCATCCATACATACATAAACCACACGCATACTTCCAATTTTAACACATGAAAGCATCAACTTACTAGCATCCAAAATTCACCAAACTTGAGCATGATTAACACAAACTTAATACTAACATAATCAATCATAGAGTCATCATATTCCATCATAAAATCATCATCAAACCACTTAAAAATCAGATTTACATTCATACCCAAAAACATGATCAAAACTTCATATAAACTAATCTTGTTCATTTAATCTATACTATGAATCATAGTATAACAATTAAGCTGAGAAAGTATGTTACCTTATTCAAGATTACACACAAAATCAACACAAACTTGCTGCTCGGAACGAGACACGCACGGCCCTAGCAACACGGCAACCATACGGCTTCAACACGGTTGCACCACCACCACGACACACGGCACACGGCCCCTGCTGCACGGCCACCACCACGAACACGGCCACCACCACGAACACGGCCACCACATGAGCCAAGAACACGGTCCCCACTCGAACCACACGAACACGACCCAAAACCAAACCCGAACACATAATCTTGATCAATGGTAACGAAGTTTAATTTGTGTTTGAATACTTAAAGATCAAAGGGCGATGAATCTTTAAGTTTGGGTTTAGAAAGGATGATGAAAAAATGATGGGTTTCAATTAGCCAAAATAGGCGTGTGGAATGGGAGCAAATGGAGGGAGTTTGTGTCTTAAACTTTTGATGGCAAGGGTGATTAAATGGCAAAAGCATCATTAAGCCTCACTAACCCTCCTATATATAGAGGTTAGTTAAGGTGTGAACATGAGGCAAGATGTAAAATTTGCCACCAAATACAAGGGCCAACCGGCCTAGCAAGGGGAATTGGGCCAAAATGGGCTTTCGTGATCAATTGGGCTAATTTATCAACAATTGCATGATTAACCATGCTTAATTCAATTTAGCCCAAAATATTAAATAACTAATTAGAAAATTAAATAATAAAATTCTAATTAATTAAATAATAATAAATAATAATAACCACACATAAAATAATTCGAATTAAATCGAAATTATTCACATAAAATAAAAATAAATAGTTCAAAAATAAATTTGAACCATACATATCAACACATAAATACACATAATCATCCGGCAGAAATACCAATAAAATCAGGGTCGTTACAACCTCCCCTCTTTAAAGAAATTTCGTCCCGAAATTTAAGGCAAAGGAGATTGCTCACCCTCAAACAACTCCGGGTACTTCTGCCTCATGGACGCCTCTGTCTCCCAAGTCGCCTCCTCATGGTGTTGATTTCTCCACAACATCTTGACGAGGTGGACTTGCTTACGCCAAAGGGTCCTCACTTCCCGATCCAAGATCTGGACGGGTCGCTCCTCAAAAGTCAGATTCGGCTCAAGCGTGGCCGATTCCACTGGGATAATGTGGGTAGGATCATGTACATATTTCCTTAGCTAGGAAACATGGAATACGTCATGCACACTAGATAAACTAGGTGGTAAAGCCAATCGGTACGCCACCTCCCCAACTCGTTCCAGTATCTCGTAAGGTCCCACATATTTTGGTCGGAGTTTCCCCTTCTGACCAAGCGTGCCACTCCTTTGAAAGGTGACCTTAAGCAAGCCCTTGTCACCTACCTCGAAAGCCAGCGGTCTACGTCGATTATCGGCGTAGGATTTCTGACAACTCAGAGCGGCCTGCATCTTAGACCGGATGACTCAGACCTTCTCCATAGTATCGCGTACCATCTCAGGTCCTAAAGCCACAGAATCACTAATATCATTCCAACATATAGGACTCCGACATTTCCTACCATACAGGGCCTCGTACAGAGCCATCTCGATGCTGGAGTGATAGCTATTGTTATAAGAGAACTCTATCAAACAGAGCATACGTACCCAAGAATGATGATACTCCAGAGTACATGCTTGGAGCATATCCTCCAAAGTCTGGGTGGTCCTCTCAGTCTGACCATCGGTCGCCGCATGAAAAGCGGTGCTCAACTTTAGCTTCGTCCCAAAGGCTTCCTGAACTGATTTCCAGAAACGAGATAGAAATCTCGGATCCCGATCAGAAACGATCTCCCTCGGAACTCCATGAAGTCGGATAATATCCTGAGTATATGCTTCTGCTAGACGCTCTATAGACCAGGTCATCTTCATCGGAATGAATCTAGCGACCTTGGACAACCTATCCACTATGACCCAAATAGCATTCAAGACATTACAGGTGGGTAAACTAACCACGAAGTCCATAGATACCGACTCAAATTTCCAGGTCGGAATAGGTAGTGGCTGCAACAGACCTCCTGGTCTTTGATGCTCGATTTTAACCTTTTGACAGACCAAACATCGAGCTACGAACTCTGCTACGTCCCTCTTCATCTTAGGCCACCAGAATTGGCCCTTGAGGTCCTGGTACAACTTGTTACCTCCAGGATGAACAGAGTACGGCGAGTTATGTGCCTCAGACATAATTTTGTTCCTAAGATCAGAACAGTCCGGCACACATCACCTCCCCCGGAATCGCAGACTACCATCGGAAGGGATCTCGAAACCTACGGCTTTGCCTTGCCGCAGAGCCACTCGAATCCTAGCTAACTGCGGGTCGTTCTGTTGACCCTCGCGCAATTCCTGAATCAGATCAGGCTCAGCATTCATAGATGTCAGACGAAGTCTGACGGAACTACGGCTTCTACAGAAACTCAAGCGATGCTTACGACTTAGCGCATCTGCGACTAAGTTCGCCTTGCCCTCGCAATAGTTAAGCGTCAAGTCGTAGTCCTTAATCAGCTCAAGCCATCGTCTCTGCCTCATATTGAGGTCCTTCTGAGTAAAGATATACTTGAGGCTCTTGTGATTCGTGAATACTCTACACAAACCACCATAGAGATAGTGCCTCTAGATTTTGAGCGCGAACACTACAGCTGCTAACTCCAAGTCATGCGTAGGATAGTTACGCTCGTGCACCTTCAATTGTGTCGATGTGTAAGCGATGACTTTCCCGCCTTGCATGAGCACACATCCTAGGCCATTCTTCGAAGCATCACTATAGACCTCGAAGTCCTCCTCATCGTTCGGAAGGGTAAGTATAGGAGCAGAGACTAATCTCTGTTTCAATTGCTGGAATGCTTGCTCGCAAGCCTCCGTCCAAACGAAGCGGACCTCCTTCTGTAGGAGACTAGACATCGGCCTAGAAATTTTGGAGAAATCCTGGACGAATCGTCGATAATATCCGGCCAATCCCAGAACAGTACGAACCTCCGCCACATTTCTCGGGCTACTCCAGTCAACTATAACCTTAATCTTAGTCGGGTCTACCTTAATGCCGTCCTTACTAATCACCTGACCTAGAAATGCTACTTCGCGAAGCCAGAACTCACACTTGGAGAATTTCGCGAACCACTTATGACTTCGTATACCATCCGAAGATGTTCCATATGCTCAGACTCATCTCTCGAATAGACTAAGATATCATCTATAAATACTACGACACACTTATCGAGTAAGTGGTGAAACGTCCGGTTCATCTGGTCCATGAACACGGCTGCCGCATTAGTGAGGCCAAAGGGCATCACCTCGAACTCGTAGTGGCTGTATCTAGTACGAAAAGCAGTTTTCGGAATGTCTTCTTTCTTGACTGGAATCTGATGATATCCAGATCGAAGATCTATCTTCGAAAACACTCCTGCTCCTCGCAAGTGATCGAACAGGTCCTCAATCCTAGGCAACGGGTACTTATTCTTGATAGTTACCCGATTCAACTCTCGGTAGTCTATGCACAGGCGCATACTACCATCTTTCTTCTTCACGAAGAGCACAGGTGCTCCCCACGGAGAAACGCTTGGCCGAATGAAGCCCTTATCGATCAAATCCTGGAGTTGCGTTTTTAACTCTTGCAACTCCGATGGTGCCATCCGGTAAGGTGCCTTCGAAATCGGCGCTGTCCCGGGTGCTAAGTCGATATGAAACTCGACATCGCGCTCGGGTGGAACTCCCAGTAGCTCATCAGGAAATACATCTCTGAAATCCCTCGCTACAGGTATATCGTCCAACAGACGCTCCTCAGTCAAGTCCCTTACCTGACATAGGTACACTATATCGCCCTTCTGGCGAAGTTTTCTCATTTTCAAGGCAGAGATTACCTTTACTCCTTTCTTAAGGACGAACCCAGAGTAGGTAACTCGGTTGCCCTGAAGTCCTCGGAATTTCACTGACTGATCTCGGCAACGAATGATCGCTCGATACCTCGACAGTCAGTCCATACCAAGTATTACGTCGAACTCCATCAGCGGAAACTCCTTCAGATTAGTCGTCGCTTGCTCCCCAGCTATCACGATAGGCACTCCTCGGAACTCGCGCTGACACTTAAAATCCTCTCCGGAAGGGAGAGTTATAACTGAACTAACAGGAAAGCTGCCACGAAGATTAGACCTCGAGGCAAAACTACTAGCCATAAAAGAGACAGTAGCACCAGAATCAAACAATACTAAAGCTAACACACCAGAGACAAGAAATCTACCTGATATGACGTCAGGCTGAACCTCGGCCTCCGCCTCGGTCATACAGTAGACTCGGCTCTTCACCGGAGTCTTCGTCGGTGCCGGAAGCTTCTTAACCTCAGTGTCCGGCTTCCTCTCGGGGCATACTGACGCCTTATGGCCTTCCTTCCTGCAGATATAACACACTGTGGGCGAAGCGTCACACCGCTTCCCTGGATGGAAGTCTCGGCCGCATCCTCTGCACTTCAAGCCATCGGAACCCTTATGCGAACTCGTGGTCGGAAGGGTACTGCTAGGTGCACTAAATCGGGGCTTCTTAAAAGAAGCGGTCGTCGCCGGAACCTGAGCTCTCTTCTTGCTCGCATCCTCCTCAGCCGTCGATGCCTGAATCTCGAGTGCTACCTCGTAGGCCTGCTGAAATGTCGTCGCTCCACTACTGATCACATGAACGCGAATCCTCTGATCTAGCTTTTTGATATAGCGCTTGACCCGATCCTTCTCTGACGGAACCACAGACGTAGCAAACCTCGACAATTCCGTAAACTTATCGGTATAGGCCTGGACGGTCATCTTACCCTGTGTAAGAGTAAGAAACTCCTCCTGTTTCTGCCACCGCAACTCGTCGGGGTAGAAACGCTCCTAGATCTTATCGACGAACTCGATCCACGACATCGAATGCAACGGTAAGCACACGTCCTTAGCTAACGTCCACCAGTTATCGGCCTCTCCACGTAAGTAATATGCGGCGATCTGCACCTTCTCGTGCTCGGGATAAAACGTCGCATCGAAAAGCTTCCCCATCTCGCGGATCCAGCTCTCCAGAATAGTGGGGTCGGGAACCCCATCATAAGTCGGAGGTTGATGACGTGCGATACGGTCGAACGTCGACTGCGTACTCGGCGTATGACGACTATGGTGCGCCAACGTAAGGATCGCCTCCTCGAGTGCCCGCAACCTCTGTCGTCCAGTACTCAACCGACGAGGTGTAGACATGCTGCAACGCGCCATACACTACAAGAAAAAAGACTTATGGAAACAACAAAAAAGTGTTGTCATAAGCTCTATAATTGTTGCAATAGCCTTTTGGCAACACTTCTTAAGGCGCTGCCAATAAGTGCCGTTGCTAAAACTTTATGGCAACAGAATATTTGTTTGTGGCAACAATTTTTAAAAACTGTTGCCACAAAAATCTGTGGCAACACTTTTCTTTAGCAACATTTTATTCACCTATTGCAACACTTATTACTTTATTTGAGGCAACAATATGACCTTTAGCCAAAACTTTTTACAGATATTTAAAGCAACAGTTTCTCATCTTTTAGTGACACTTAAATTATATATTTAGGCAACGGTTTAGGTTTTGGGCAACACATTCTTATATATCTAAGCCAACACTTTTCATGACTCATAGCAACAGTTTTATTCTTTGTCAAAGTTGCAATATGGATTTTTGGCAACACTTTATATCGTGTATGGCAACGATTTTCTCATCTTATGGTAACACTAATATTATGTTTTAGGGCAACATTTTAGATTTTAGGCAACACAATCTTACAAATTTAATTCAACACTTTTTTTCTTTCTAGAAAAAAATTTAATAAAGTAGCAATATGAACGAATACAATCTATATTCATTATGGATAGCACAAAAGCATTGAAATGTCAAGTGATATATTCATCATGTAGAAACACTACGATTTTATTAAAATTGTAGCTTTGTTTTCCACAATCTACACACAATTGATAGCACTACACTAGTAATTGAATATAATTGTTTCATGTCATGACACTCTTTAATGGAAAAAGGTCACTTCCAACCCCATAAAACACTATAAACCAAATTCACACTATAAAGCAAAAATTACTCAAAGCTAAGCTACCAAAAACTATCTAATGTTTATTTAACCACAATCTGGTAAATATGAATTACGGATGGACTTGTAATACTTGAAGCTCTGCACCAACCTGTAAAACGAAAAAAAAAAGACAAAAACAAATAATTAGGAAATACTACTAAAGTACAAGTGATTATTAAGACCTTAGGGACAAATACTCATTTACAACTTGTTATAAGGCTTGATGGAAAAACAAATATTTCACAGTCCCAAGGCATTTAATATATAATAACATGTATAGTCTTTAAAGATATAAGATAAAAAAAATACATGATTATGACATAACGCGCGTCATTTGTCTTCGACAACTATGTTATGCGACATTATTTGTAGCATTTGACACAATAACTTTTGCAATCATTTCCGATGTCAAGCTTGGGTCTTTTTTACGCAATTGTGCAAGTGCGGAAGCAATGGCATCAAGAGTCATAGTTTCATTCGAAGTTGCTAATTCAGGTTGCTTCTCTTGCTCCCTTGTAGCTCTTTCCATTTCAGCAACTTTTGCAGCACGAGCTTCCTTTTCCTTGGCAAATTCTTCTTTTTCGGCACTTAGTTTTTTTGGACATAAGCTAACACAACTTTTTTGATAGACTCCATCACCTCCTTTGGTAATATTAGTGATGTATCAGCAACACCTTGTTGTGGCTTATTACGAGAAACTCCTAATCCAACAAGTCTTTTTTTTATTAGCTTCTCCGTCTCCCATAACTTCATCATATGGATCTTTTCCATTGTCAACACTTCCAATAGCTTCTAATCCTTCCAAATGCCTCATTTCTTGCTATTTTAATACCAAAAAAGAAAAAGTCATTGTTAAATTATATAGAGTTTTGAAATGTATCAAATTTGAACACTTCACGATGATGCAAGACCAATAGAGAACATACAATTTTCTTTTGTGTATCATCAAAAGGTCTATCATAAGTTTTTCCTTCCTTTCGGGAGCGAGTTCTCTCAAACTTCTTTCTTTTGGAAGGTACTACACCATCTTGTCGATACTAAGAATTTATTAATAATTTACAAGTTAGAAAGATGCTATGGGAAACATTGAAAATATTAGTGATAGTATGCACATTATATTGCTTATCATCTCATCGAAAATCATGGCAAAGGGAACGGGACCACACGTGTGCATGTTATCCTGTTCTTAGCGATTTTTAGCATTCTGTAAACTTGTTTTCTAGCCAACAAAATAATAAATAAATAAATAAATAAAGAAAACAAACAAATGGAGGAAAAACATTATTAGTAAGTTCGGTCATAATAAACTTATTGAATAACATATAAACATGTTATAATTGGATTTCATATTTACCTTTGCAGGAGTAGATGCCCAATATTTAAGTAGTATTTTGAAATGATCTTTAAGAACATGATCCGGGCATGAGTTCAATCTCTTTTCATAAGTGTTATACATATAGTAATGATCTCTTTTAAGTCGACACTTAAAACCTCTCCAAGATGCATGCTCAAAACACAATTAAGGGAAAAAATAGTCTCCCTTTTTGCCAAACAATGCCGCCCTCTTTACTCAAAAGTACTATAGCATTAAATTATTAGCTCATATGCCCAAAAAATTCAACATTAATGCAAAAAAATTACAATATGTTTTTAAGATGATCAAATATAATGAAAGTACAACAACAACAACAACAACAACAACAACAACAACAACAACAACAACAGGCAATTGATGTTCTAAAACAAAAAAAAAAAAATTAAATCATGAATAATTCATCATGATCAACCTCAAGTCAATGCACATATAAAATGTAGTTCATGCACAGAATAATTCACATATTAAATAAGACCAAGAAATTTTTTCAACAAAGGAATCAAAGAGAACCTAGGACCTAAACTAACTCCAAACAGAATATAACAAAGTGAAGCATTGAAACCAAATTCAATAAGAAGGGCATTAATCTTGTGGAAAACAATAACCACTCAAACCCTCTTTACAGTCATATATCCCAACCAAAACTCTCCTTATAGAGAACTATACCTCAGAGGCTAGATTGAACACAAAAATAAGACATTTATCAAAAAATTTACAGTTCTATGTACCTGCAAAATTGAACAGAATAACAATCAACCTTAACATCCAAACTCCTAAAAAAACTAAACTAGAAGAATAACATAGTAACAGAGCAACAAACACCTCACCCAACTCAAAAGGTCAAAAATCGTAGCAAGAATACACAGTTTAATATTCATATCTACCTCTACAATATATAAAAAAACCAATCACTAGATTAATCACCTGACAATAAATCAGCAATAACCCAGAAAAATCAATGAAAAACTGAAATCAAACAACTAATTTCTCAACCCATAAGAAGTTATAAGAGTTAAAGGATTCAAAGTCACTAAAACAAATTATTAGGCATGAATTCTAATTTAATTCGAACATACTTTCTGCACTAAAATTCAACTATATTTCGACTACAATTCAACAACAATTGAAATTCGACTTTGCACTCAATTATTTTTCAAATTTGAACAAAGAAGCTAGTTTAACATTCAATTCGAACCAAAAGACCCCCTGCCAAAATGTTCCAACAAAACCCCCCAAAAAAATACCAACAAAAAGTCCCAAAATTTACGAACCCTAAAAAAAACCTCGCAATTTGAGTTGTAAAATCGAAAAAAAAAATTGAGAACAAACATTAATGAAACATACATTGCCAGTAGGCCTGGAAGTGAAGCTTGGGTGGTAGTGGTTATGGAGGACGGTGACGCAATAGAGCCACGTTGCTGGGTTGCTGGAGGTAGAAGACCACACAGTTGAACAGGGCCACGATGCAGCAGAAGCATGTACAAATTCTGCATAGGGTGATGGCGGTGGTGGCGGTCGGTGATGGTGTTGCAGTGGTGTCGGTAATGGATGGTGTCATTGCGTGAGAGAAGTTGAGAGGAGGGAACTGAAGTTGGGGATTTTTTTAGAAGAACTGAAGTTGGGGATTTTTTTAGAAGAATTGAAGTTGGGGTAAGAAAAGGTTAAAAGGGGCGTTTTTTTTATACTTTTAAGAGCGGTTTCTGTTAAACCGCTATAAATGACTAAGTTTTAATAGTGGTTTATTTACAACCGCTATAAAAGATCATGCTCCAATGTAATTATAGCGTTTTTTACAAAACCTCTTTAAAAAAAGCGCTATTAAATGTCATTTATGGCGTAGTGAATTACCTCAATTGATAGGTCAGCGAAAATCGGATGCCGAAGAGAAGAACTGGTGGCATTCTGTCGCCGACGATGTTCCACTGGTGACCGGCAAGAAGAAATGTTGGAGTGCTGAAGGAGATCGACGAACGAAGAAGAAGAAATATGGTGAATGAGTTTTTTTTCTAACTTGTTTAAACTTAGTAGTAGGAAATAAGATAGAAATAAACTGATTTTTTTATTAAAAAAAAAATTTCGCGCTCACTCAATTTTTAAGTTAGTTTTGTTTTTTTTTTCTTTTTGAAAAGCATAAAACTAATAAGTGTTGCTAAAGATTTGGCTCTTACTAATAAATCGAAAAGTGTTGCAATAGCTTATTATATGGCAACAGTTTTCCAAGCAAAAAAATCAATCTAAAAAACTGCTACCAAAACATATCTATAGCAACACAAAAAATATTGTTGCTATAGGTAGCGTTGCCATATCCCTCTTTTCTTGTAGTGATAATAAAAAAAGACATGCTAGAAATACAATGTCAGTCATATACCCCACCACAGTCAAGTATACAAAATAAAGAGAGAAAAAGAAAATAGAAAAGATCTTATCCCGGTCTTTCTACCCAACTCTTCTCCCTTTACTTAACCTAAATTTTGGTTTTATCACTCGGGAATAGCAAAGCTCTCAACTCCCGGGTTTAACTCAAATCCTAAAACTTCACTTAAAACCTATTCGGCTCTGATACCAACTGTGACGACCCGACTCGCTTAAACCGGCGCGGAAGAAACCGACGAGTCGAATAGTCAAAACTAACAAACTAAAATACTTAAAAAATTAAAACAATACCTCAAAATATTGTATTACTAAACCAAAGAGTACAAATACCCACAAGTTTGTACATTACTAATCCAAAAGTCAAACTACTACTACTAATAAACGTAACTCCAAACACATGTCAGAGTTATAGTAAAGTATACAAGTACTAGAACTATAGTCCAAACTAATCAATGTCGTAAAACAACAATATAAAAAAAAAATATATAACAACATCGGCGTTCGCCTAACCAAAAGCTAAGCAAGAACCTCATCATCAGAATTACCTAAAAAGTAAACAACAGTCCACCATCAGTGGCGAATAACATAACTGTCTCACCCTAACGGGAATACACATGAACATAGCATAAATCAAACAACCCAAATCATAACATCAAAACATGCGAATCATACAAATATACATGCTTGACTCGACTAACTTAACCAATCTTATCTTTGGCGCAATCATTCGCATACTAGACCGGACTACGCACGTACGAACGCATCTTACGCGAACGAACTTTCCAACTATGCCAGGATTGAGAATCTTACTCCCAACCCTATGAAACCAATCTTACTGGAAATCCATGTCAAAGACGACATAGTGGTAATCACTATCCCAATACCGCGGTTAGGATAGGGGCAACGTCTTAACCCAAAAACATAGAATCTTACTCTACGAATTAGGCGTGTAGTATCGAAATCAAGCTAATCTTACATTCTTTAATCCTTTAAAATTCGAAGTTTACATTCTTAGTTACTTCTTAAGTTGCATCTTACGCCTTGACTTGCGAAAATAACGTGTAAACCAAACATCTTACAATATCTTATAACTTTCTTTAACCTTTTCTTTAACTTTCTTTAACTTTAAAGACTTAATCAAGAACTCATAAAGACTCTTAAAGAACTCATCAAGAACTCAAAGAACTCATCAAGAACTCATCCAAGATTCAAGATCTTCAATCAAGAACTCAATCAAGATTCAAGAACTTCAACCAAGAAATCATCCAAGAATCAAGAACTCATCCATACATACATAAACCACACGCATACTTCCAATTTTAACACATGAAATCATCAACTTACTAGCATCCAAAATTCACCAAACTTGAGCATGATTAACACAAACTTAATACTAACATAATCAATCATAGATCCATCATACTCCATCATAAAATCATCATCAAACCACTTAAAAATCAGATTTACATTCATACCCAAAAACATGATCAAAACTTCATATAAACTAATCTTGTTCATTTAATTTATACTATGAATCATAGTATACCAATTAAGCTGAGAAAGTATGTTACCTTATTCAAGATTACACACAAAATCAACACAAACTTGCTGCCCGGAACGAGACACGCACGGCCCTAGCAACACGGCAACCGCATGGCTTCAACACGATTGCACCACCACCACGACACACGGTACACGGCCCCTGCTGCACGGCCACCACCACGAACACGGCCACCACCACGAAAACGGCCACCACACGAGCCAAGAACACGATCCCCACTCGAACCACACGAACACGACCCAAAACCAAACCCGAACACACAATCTTGATCAATGGTAACGAAGTTTAATTTGTGTTTGAATACATAAAGATCAAAGGGCGATGAATCTGTAAGTTTGGGTTTAGAAAGGATGATGAACAAATGATGGGTTTCAATTAGCCAAAATAGGCGTGTGGAATGGGAGCAAATGGAGGGAGTTTGTGTCTTAAACTTTTGATGGCAAGGGTGATTAAATGGCAAAAGGATCGTTAAGCCTCACTAACCCTCCTATATATAGAGGTTAGTTAAGGTGTGAACATGAGGCAAGTGGCAAAATTTGCCACCAAATACAAGGGCCAACCGGCCTAGCAAGGGGAATTGGGCTAAAATGGGCTTTCGTGATCAATTGGGCTAATTTATCAACAATTGCATGATTAACCATGCTTAATTCAATTTAGCCCAAAATATTAAATAACTCATTAGAAAATTAAATAATAAAATTCTAATTAATTAAATAATAATAAATAATAATAACCACACATAAAATAATTCGAATTAAATCGAAATTATTCACATAAAATAAAAATAAATAGTTCAAAAATAAATTTGAACCATACATATCAACACATAAATACACATAATCATCCGGCAGAAATACCAATATAATCAGGGTCGTTACACTTTCATATCGTCATGTGATGTTATAGAGGATGGGGCCCTCATAGTAGAGTCGAGTTAAACCGACGAGGTAGTTAATGTGGAGGATGTGGTTATACCACATTCTCTTATTCCATTTGTAGGAGGATTTAACCTCGTCTATTCACATCCCACTCTACTTCCATCCGTGCTCATATCACCTCCATCCGAGGGCATCATCTCTTGTCTTGATTCCCATGTTTCTCTTCCAGAAACCAAGGCAAGTGAGGTGTATGGAGGTGTTCCACCTACTTTATTTGATTTTTGTTTTTGTAGTTTTTATTTTAATTTACCTCCCTGTGGGCACTCACTCCCACATAAGCATAGGATTCAATTTTTTAAACCGTTTTCTTTGCTTAATTTAACTATCGCTTATGTGGTTTTTAGTGAGTTGAGTGTTAGTGCATTTGATAAGCTCTTACGAGCTTTGCGAGGCTATTTACTAAGCCTCGGCGGTTGTTCCCGCTGGATGACTTTGACATAGTTTTTCTTCTATGTCTTATTCCCTGTGTCCAGCTCCTTTGTCAAGCTTAAGACGTTAAACAAGCGCTTGTGGGAGGCAACCCTCAATTTATTGTTTTTTAGGATAGTTTAATTCATTCCTTTGCATTGAAATTATATCTAAAAAAAATAAATAAATAATGATGAGAGAAAAGATTGAGTAGTGCCTTCACACATTTGTGCATATATGTGATCTTTACATATGTCCATGAATGTGTGTTAGAAAAAGGGAGCACTCGAAAAAAAAAATCATGGGTGAGTTTTAAAAGAAAGCGAGAGATTTCCTAGATTGCAACTTCCGAATACATCAACGAGTGTGATTTTGGCCCTTTGGGCCACTATACATGTTGATGTATCCCTTAGGATGCAATCAAGAGAAAGTGTTCTAAAACTAAAATTCTGGTGAAATTTTTGACTTCAATTTGCTGCAAAAATGGCTACAGGTCAGGTGCAGCGGCCGCTGAATTTCCATCAGCGCCCGCTTGCACAATGCCAAATTTCTTCCAGTGAAAAAAAAAATTGGTATCAGCGGGCGCTGGCCCATTTTCAGCGCCCGCTGAAGGGCCTCTTGGAAAAGACAGTAAATCTTTCAACTGGGAAGCGCCCGCTGGAAGAATTTCAGTGCCCGCTGAGAACCATGTAGCATTTTCCAGTAGCAAGAAAAAAGGATTGCAGCGGGCGCTAGCCTATTCTCAGCTCCCGCTGATGAGCTTCATGTAACAGGCAGAAACTTTTTTGAAGAGGGGAAGCGCCCGCTGAAAACAAGTCAGCACCCGCTAATGGGCTCTATTGAAATCTCCAGAATCACTTCAGAAGGGGTCAGCGGCCGTTGGGATGAAGTCAGCGCCCGCGAATAATATAAAAGAACAGGAGGCAGATTTCGTTACTTTTCACGAACAAAAAAACCTAACTCACGAATTCTCTCTCACTTCTCTCAAACCCTAACATTCAAACTCACTCAAATTCACTCAAATCTCTCTCAAACACCATCATTCATCTTCATTATCACTCCATTACTTCATTTCTTCCTTCTCATCAAACTTTTCTCTCCATTTCTCCCCACAAATTCGAACCCTAGGTTCGAAAATTCAAAAAAAAAAAAAAAATGAGCAACACAGATCTTGGGTTACTTTTGGCTCATTTCATCAACAACAAGAACAAGGAGGTTTATCTAGAGTGTTTTCATACTCTAGTTGGGTATTTTCTAAAACCCTAGTTTTCTAACTTTGTTATTTTAAACTTAGTTTGAATCTTAGGTTTTCATTTTACTTTGCAATTGTTTGTTGAATTTTTGAGTCTCTAATAGTAGTCTTAGATTGTTGTTTTGTTTTGCGTTTATTGAATTTTGTGACTTGGATTTGTGTTGGTGAATTTTTTTTTTCTATTGTGATTTTGTGAACTTGAGGCACTTGGGTTTAGGCCTCTTGTTCATTGACTGGTTAGGGAAGTAATCTAGCTGAATTTTTATTTTATTTTATTTTATTTTATTTTTTAGTTAGTTTTCGGCCCTAATTTGATCAGTCATGTCTGAGCCCCGCAAAAAGAAAAGAAATGACCGACCCGGTACCTCAGACCAAAACCAACATGAAGATGCACCACCACAACCACCACCAGCCATTAGGATACCACAGGCCAATCGGGCCAAGTATGATAACTTGTTCAGGCGAACATTTCGCCCTACCCGATTTTACGATGCGCGCCCTTTTCTGGCGCTACAGATCACCAAGGAAATGCAAACCCTGTTCACAAACTTTGG
This sequence comes from Salicornia ramosissima, assembly GCA_951394345.1. Taxonomy (NCBI): domain Eukaryota; kingdom Viridiplantae; phylum Streptophyta; class Magnoliopsida; order Caryophyllales; family Amaranthaceae; genus Salicornia; species Salicornia ramosissima. Next base: position 25,736,466 of record OX596239.1, read on the forward strand.
GTGGGAGAACTTGACTGACCCCAACATGGATGATTACACATACCCACCTTTGGCCTGTGAATTCCTTAGCACCTTGACCTATACTGAGATAGCGTCCACCACTAACGTACCGGAATACTAACTTTCATTCCGATTGTTCAATGATCCACATACAATTACCATTTCCCAGCTAAATGAATTTATAGGATGTGACCCGGCCAACCCCATTATTGATTTTAGTCCTTAAAACTTTCCTGACTTTAACTCGCTTGCCTTTTGGCATGCGATTACGGGTGAGGATCGTTTTGAGTCTACATGAGCGGTTGCCAGCGCGATCCATCACCTTGCCCTCCGACTGTTCCATCGCTTGTTGACCTACTCAATCTTCTCCAAAAAGGAGGTTGGGAAGATCAACAAGGATGAGTTGCTTTGTATTTACTTAGCAACAACTCCATCCCCGTTGGGTAAGGTGAACACGGGTCACTTTTTGTTCAAGCGTATGCTTGCCCAAACAAGAGACCCCAAGATGACCGCCGACATCACATTAGGAGGTTTTGCCCAAACTAGGGTATTCGGACTTCATTGATCCATTAGAAAAATTTTCTGAAACCCGATATTTTGATAAATACGATTTGCTCAACCAGTCTTTCATTAAGAACACCAGCCGGGAAGGCACGCAAAGTGCCCTGGTCCGCGGGAGACATCACTATTAATTGGACCCAATCCCGAGATAACCAGGTTTGATCGGGATAACCCATTCATAATCCCCGCGGAACCCGTAGCCCAGCATGATGCAGACTTATTTCAGGGGCCCCCGGCTGTTGTTGTTGAGGAAATCGAACAGCCAGCACCAGAACCACCACACGCACAACGCAACCCACCCCAGCCGCAATTTGACTTTGCGGCCGCCTTCGAGGCCCTGTCCCAGCAGCAAAACACTGCCTATGCGTCCATTAATGCCACCATTATGGAGATGCATTCTGACTTGAACCGTCTCCGTATACAATCTGACCAGATGTACGACTATCACGTGTCAGAAGGTCACTTCTTCCGACACCCTTCCCTTCCCTGCAGGATGACCCCGAGCTCTAGACCTCTCCACCCATAGCCTCGGGACGATACTTTCATTCCAGCTTGGGGGGGTTTAGACCCTTTGGGTCCGGTTACCTTTTTTGTTGTTTGGACCCGTAGCTAGTAAGGGTGAAGCACTAGAGCCTCGATCGAGGCATGATTTTGGTAGTGTTAAAGGCGCTTTAATAGTGTCAATGGTGCACCTGGACTACAGGTTTCCCGACAAACCGAATCATGTCCTCTACAGGTAAGTTCTCACTTGTATTTAAGTGAACCTGGGGTTTAGTCGTGGTCTTGGGATAGAGGAGCTAGCTTGGGGGAGCTACTCTTGGGGTATGTTTGATTGTGCTTGTTTGTGGTTGTTTTTCTTAGTGTGTGTGATAATATAGTGGTCATTGGGGTGATATCCAGGTCCTGCTCTCGTTTTGAAAATCCAAATGCATTTTAATGCTTTGCATTCTAGTTTATTTTCGTAGTTTATTTTTCTTTTCTTATTTTCCTTAGTTTCTTTTTATTAGTTTTTGCATACTAGTTTACTTTTGTAGTTTATTTTCTTTTATTTTTCTCCATTTTTGCATGTAGCTTATTTTCGTAGTTTATTTTCTTTTATCCCTTTTATTTTTCTAGGTTTAGTCGTCTCCCAATGACGAAACTAGGGGAATCCTTATAGGGACTTATCTTTCCTTTAGAGTCTCGAGTCCGCACAATTTTCAATGCTTTTTACTAACTCTTAGGATCAAATGCTTTTCCCTTTTAGGAGAACCCTTTAGGACTAGATATGTATCCAAGTCGGTTTGTGGTACAAGGTTGTTCCTTGTTTAGTTGACGCTGAGTCGGTGGTTTTTGAACCTAGGTGAGGTTTCGAGCTCCTGCCTTAATTAGACCCTTTTAGGGTTATTCATTTCTGAGCATCGCATTGTATCCCTCGTCGATTTTAGTTTGTCTGTTTCTTTTGGCTCTGAGTTTTGACTTGTGAATTGCCACCGCCCTTTCGAGACTTGGAACATGATTTAGGCACCATCTTACGTCATAGCATCGAGTTTTATTTTCGGTCCTTGTAAATTTTGTAATAGTGTAATTATTCGAGTATTGTAACTCCTTCTCTAAAAAAAATTAAAAAATTAATTATTAATTATTTATGTTTATTATGTCATGTTTTTAGTTCTAATTGTTTATACGCTTGTTCTTTTTGTTTCTTCAAAAAAAAAAGTGAAAAAAAATATGCATAATTAGAGAAGGAGATATTAGTTTTCTTAGCCGACTAGTGTCCTATTGTAATTTATCCTAATAGTCGGTCGGTAGTTATTTGTAGTTTCGGACCTTGTATGTAAGATGCTATGACCTTAAGCCCTATTGATTTCATGTTCTCGAAAGGTCTCATCTTTGGTATGCGGCGTCACTTATCAAATTTCGAGAGACGCTAACTCCAGCGAGACATGAGTGTCCTTTCCTTTGTTCTTCATGACTCCCTCACGGAGTATTTTTCCCGCCACCGACTTATGTCTGAAATTATTCAAGGGTGTTTGACGGTTGTTAGGTTGTTTAGGCTTGGATACCTCGTAGTCCTTTAAGGTTCTAATGTGTGAAAGGTTTCAGTCCTTAGTTTAGTTAGTTCCTAGCATTGGGATTTGTGCGCCTTAAGACTATAATAGGAGTCCTTAGTCCGTTGTAGAATTCCTCTCCTGAGGAATTTGTCGAACTCTTCGTGCGGTAGTTGCTTGGGGACAAGCAACGAGCTAGGTTGGGGGAATTTGATATTCTGTATTTAGTTAGTATTTTTCTTAGTTTTTATTTATTTATTTTCTATTTTTATTTAGTTTTTGATAGCATTTTTAGGCTTTTAGTTTAGTTTTGTTTCGGTAGTCCCCTTTCCCTTTTTTCTATGTGATTTCCTCTATTTTGCTTTGTTTCTGCGTTTTCTTCCCCTTTTGCAGGTCCCGAGTCTATTTCGGAACCAGAGGAGGCAAGCCGGGAACCTCGAGGAAGCCACAGAGACATTTGCCAATGTTGGAGCCAAGAAGGCCTCAGCGCGCTGGGAATTCCTCAGCGTCCTCTGAGATGGTTTTGGTGTTTCAAGGCAATTTCTAAGAAAAAGGGCAGTAGGTTTTCTAGGCATGGTAGCGGCCGCTGATGGATTCCCAGCGGCCACTGATTTTGAAGCTGCCTGGCATTGTGAGCAAAGATAAGAACAACGGTCGCTGACCCAAACTCAGCGCTCGCTGCCATAATTCTTCCCAGCCTGCAAGCCTGTGACTATAGGTGTCAGCGGGCGCTGTCATCGCCTCAGCGCCCGCTGAAATGCTTTTCTTTGTTTTTTTTTATTACTTTACTTTTCTTTTGGCTGATTTTTGGGGAGTAATATATATACTTTCTCCCATCTTTTAACAAGGCGGCTGATGTTAGAAGCTCCAAGTTAGGGTTAGGTTAGTTTTTAGAGCTGTCTTCTTCAATTCCTCTTGTAATTTACAATTTGTTCTTCAATTTATGCAATTATTATAATTCTTCTTCTTCTTGTTCTTCTCTTCAAGGTACATTTTAATGCTTTGTTTCCTTTAGTTTCTTTTCATATTTTGATGTTCTTGTACTTAGGTTTAAGTTCTTAGCTAGTTTTATTATTGTTTTGATGTTAGTTTAGTTGTTGTGTTAATTTTATGTTATTATTTATAGTTAGTTTTTCTTAGTTTAGTTGATGGTTTTAGTTGATTTAGTTATGTTTTTATTAATTAGTTATGAGTAGTTAATTTCTAGGGTTTGAGTGAAACCTCTCAAATCCCCCATGATTATAGTTTAGTTGTTTCTTGGCTTTTGGTTGTGATTATGTTGGTACCGAAGGTTCGATAATGTTGAGTCTCTTGCCTAATTAACATTAGACTCATGGAAGAATCCCCACCTAAGGACCAAAAGGTGAACGTGGGTGATGACTCCCTTCGCCCGATTGATGGAAGCACCACGAAAGTTGGGCCTTCGATCAAGGGAAAGTTATCGGTCTTCGTGAAGTGTGCTTATGACTAGTTAGATGTCCCGCCACGAAAGTAGGTTTGTGTACGTCTTACCGGTCGTCACACTAGCTGGAAAGAGTAGTGTGATCTTAGAACGACCTTCCCTTATCCATGACCTAAGTCTAAGTTTCGATTGATTCATAATTCATGGTGGTATGAGTTGTGGATCTCTTACCCTAATCCTTTTTATTCTTGCTTTCGTAATTTAGTATTAGTTAGTTCCCGTAGTTCTCTTCGCCTCTCGCAACCATCATTTGACCTAGCTTGTTCGACGCTCATGCCTAGACTAGTGCAGCGTACCTTCCCCGTGTTCGACACCCCCACTCATACTATGACGGAGGTTTTTATTTGGTGAGAAAATCCCTCCTATCAAGGCTCAAGCCTTAGGTTAGATTAGTTTTTCTCTTCCTCTCTTGTAAACTCTTTTATTTGTTCTTTAAATTATGCAAGTAGTTTTGTTTTGTTCTTCAAAGTTTCTTAGCTTGCTCTTCAACCTTAGAGGTATTTTTAATGCTTTATTTTCCTTTGATTTTCTTATGTTTTTATGTAGTTGTAGTACTCCCTCCGTAACATAATTCTGGCAACAAGTTATTTTTCACGCATTTCAAGGAAGAGATTTAAGGGTGTAAACGAATAAATTGATAAAAAAAAAATTTAAGATTAGTAATTTATGATCTCAATCTTACTTGTATTTAAACCATTTTGATTAATTTGTTCGTTTACACCCTTAAATTGCTTCCTTGAAATGCGTGAAAAATAACTTGTTGCCAGAATTATGTTACGGAGGGAGTACTTAGATTCATGTTCTTCTTTTGATGCTTGTTTTCATTTAGTATTAGTTGTTAAATTACTTGTTAGTTTAGTTTTAGTTTTTAGTTATTTATTTGTTGTTCATAGTTTTTAGGGTTTTATTTATGTACTTAATAATAGGTTTAATTGTAGTTTTAATTATGTTTTCATTAATCATGTGTGACTAGTTTAGTTTCTAGGGTTTGAGAGAAACTTCACAAATCCTACATATTTGTGGTTTAGTTGTTTCTTGGTTTCGGTTGTGATTATGTTGGTACCGAAGGTTCGATAATGTTGAGTCTCGTGCCTAATTAACATTAGACACATAGAAGAATCCCAAACTAAGGATCGAAAGGTGAACGTGGGTGATGACTCCCTTCGCTCGATTGATGGAAGTACCACAAAAGTTGGGCCTTTGATCAAGAAAAAGTTACAAGTCTTCGTGATTTGTGCTTATGACTAGTTAGATGTTCCGCCACGAAAATAGGTTTGTGTATGTCTTCCCGGTCGTCACACTAGCTCGAAAGATTAGTGTGATCTTAGAATGACCTCCCCTTATCCATGACCTAAGTTTAAGTTTCAATTGATTCATAATTCATGGTGGTATGAGTTGTGGATTTCTTACCCTAGTCCCTTTTATTCTTATTTTCATAGTTTAGTTTTAGTTAGTTCCCGTAGCTCTCTTCGCCTCTCGCGCCCATCATTTGACCTAGCTTGTTCAACGCTCATGCCTAGACTAGTGCAGCGCTCCTTCCCCGTGTTCGACACCCCCACTCTTACTACGACGGGGTTTTTTATTTGGTGAAAATCCATTCTATCAAATTGGCGTCGTTGCCGGGGAAGGCAATGCCATTAGTTTAGGTTGAGTAGAATGGTTCTAGGTCTTTCTTTTTCTTTATTTTTGTGAATATTTAGGCCTTATGGCCACTTCTTTGATCGATCCCCAATATGAGCATGAGCCGTTTTGGATGTATTATAACAGGATTGGATGCTCTCTTCCTCCTGATCATAATTTTAGTAAATGGGATATATGTAATGTAATGTATGAGGGTTTGAATTATGAAACGAGAAACTGGGTTGAGTTTCTCTCTTATGGCGATTTCTTAGCTTTAGAGTTGGATAGAGCTTGGCTTTTATTCGCGCGTCTAGCTAAGGAAACCTATGAGTGGGATATGACTACCCAAAGGATACATGACTTTAGTAATGAGCTGAGCTTGTTTGCGGAATATGGCTTTAATCATCTTCCGATTCATACCCCTACCTTAGATGTTGATCATCAATACTCGCAAGAGCATGCTCTGGATGAGTTTATACAAGGTGGTGGTGTGAATTCCGATGATCCATCGCATAATCTTCAAGTCGAGCCAGTTGTTTGCAACTTTAGTTATGATTTTGATCCATCTCCTCTCGTTGCCGTACAAACCATCCAAACTCACATAGACGTTGAGGTTTCATTGCAATGTCATGATGAAAATCATAACCCTCCCATCTCGTCATGTGATGTTGTATTGGATGAGGCCTTCTTAGTTGAGTCCAGTGAAGTTGACGAGGTCATTATTAATGTGGAGGATGTGGTTATACCACCTTCTCTTATTCCCTTTTTAGGAGGATTTAGCCTTGTTTATTCACATCCCACTCCCCTTCCATCCATGCTCATAAAACCCCCATTCGAGGGCACTATCTCTTGTCTTAACTCCAATGTTTCTCTTCCAGAAACCAAGGCAAGGGAGGTGTTCCTTTTCTTTTATTTGATTTTTCTTTTAGTAGTTTTTATTTTGATTCTCCTCCCTGTGGGCGCTCACTCCCACATAAGAATTGGATTCCGGTTTTTTAACTGTTCCCTTTGCTTAATTTGATCATTGTTTATGTGGTTTTTAGTGAGTTGAGTGCCAGTGCATTTGATAAGCTCTTACGAGGTTTGTGAGGCTATTTACTAAGCCTCTGCGGTTTGTCCCACTGCATGACTTTGACATAGTTTTCTTTTAAGTCTTAGTCCTTGTGTCCAGCTCCTTCGTCAGGCTCGGGACGTTAAACAAGAGCCTTTGGGAGGCAACCCTCAATTTATTGCTTTTTAGGATAGTTTATTTCCGTGCAATGTAAAAAAAATGATGAGAGAAAAGATTGAGTAGTGCCTTCACACATTTGTGTATTTATGTGATCTTTACATGTATCCATGAATGTGTGTTAGAAAAAGGGAGCACTCAAAAAAAATATCATGGGTGGGTTAAAACAAAACGATAAATTTCTTTGATTGCAACTTCTGAATACATCAACGAGTGTGATTTTGACCTTTTGGGCCACTATACATGTCTATGTATCCCTTAGCATGCATCAAGAGAAGATGTTATAAATCTGAGATTCTGGTGCAATTTTTGAGTTCAATTTGCTGCAAAAAAAAATCAATAGATAAAATTTGCTATAGGTCAGGTGCAGCAGCCGCTGAATTTCCATCAGCGCCCGCTTTCACAATGCCCAAATTCTTCCAGTAGCAAATTTTTTTCTTGCAGTGGGCGCTGGACCAAATTCAGAGGCCGCTGATGAGTTTTGTCAAAAACTTCCAGTAGCAAAAAATTTGGTAGCACCGGGCGCTGGCCCATTTTCAGCGTCCGCTGATGGGGTTCTTGAAAAAGGCAGAATCATTGTGGACTTGTCTCAGCGCCCGCTTGAAAATGTTCAGAGCCCGCTGAGCACCATGTCTCAAATTTCCAGTAGCAAGAAAAATAGATTGCAGCGAGCGCTAGCCCATTTTCAGCGCCCGCTGATGGGCTATATTGAGAATTTCAGATTCATGGTAGAAGCTAGGGGACAGCGACCGCTGGGGTTAAGTCAGCGCCCGTTGAGAGTGGATAATATAAAAACTGCGTGCTCCGCCTGTGTCATTTTTCACGAACAAACTCAGGAACACTCGATTTCTCTCAAGTTCTCCCTTCTTCTCTCAAACCCTAACACTCAAATCTCACTCATTCTCACTCAAATCTCTCTCAAAAACCATCATTCATCTTCATTTTCACTCCATTACTCCATTTCTCCCATCCCATTACATTTCTCTGTCATCTTCTCACCTCAAATTCGAACCCTAGGTTAGAAATTTTTTTTTTAAAAAAAAGGGCAATACACGAGCAAGGCTCACTTCTTGGGTTACTTTGGGCTCTTTTCATCAACAACAACAACAAGGAGGCATCATCTAGAATATTTTCAACACTCTAAGTTGGTATTTTTCTGAAATCCTAGTTTCTTGCTTAGTTATTTTTTAACTCAGTTCGAATTTTTGGGTCAATTTTCATTTGTGAATTTGTTTTGTTGAATATTTGAATCCCTAATTGTAGTCTTAGATTGTGTTTTTGTTTTGTGTTGGTAGTTTTTTTTTTTTTTTTTTAAATTGGAGTTGTGTTGGCGATTGATTTTTCTATTGTGATTTTGTGAACTTGAGGCACTTGGGTTTAGGCCTCTTGTTCATTGACTGATTAGGGAAGTAATCTAGCTGAAAATTTTATTTTTTTTAGTTAGTTTTTGGCCCTAATTTGATCAATCATGTCTGAGCCCCGTAAAAAGAAAAGAAATGACCGACCCGGTACCTCAGACCCGAACCAACATGATGATGCGCCACCACAACCACCACCCCCACTAGGATTCCTCAGGCCAATAGGGCCAAGTATGACAACCTATTGAGCCGGACATTTCGCCCTACCCGATTCTACGATGCGCGCCCTTGTCTGGCACTTCATATCACTAGGGAAATGCAAACCCTGCTCAGAAACTTCGGGTGGGAAAATCTGTCTGACCCAAACATGGCCAATTACACTTACCCACCTTTGGCCTGCGAATTCCTTAGTACTTTGACCTATACTGAAATAGCGTCCACCACTAATGTACTGGATTACCAACTTTCTTTTCGATTGTTCAATGACCGTCATACCATTACCATTTCCCAGCTCAATGTATTTCTAGGATGTGACTCAGCCAACCCCATCATTGATTTTAGTCCTAAAAACTTTTCTGACTTTAACCCGCTTGCCTTTTGGCATGCGATTACGGGTGCGGATCGTTTTAACTCTACTTGGGCGGTCGCCAGTGCGATCCATCACCTTGCTCTCCGACTGTTCCATATGTTGTTGACCTACTTAATCTTCTCCAAATAGGAGGTTGGGAAGATCAAAACGTTGCTTTGTATTTACTTAGCAACAAATCCATCTCCAATGGGCAAGGTGAACACGGGTCACTTATTGGTCAAGCCTATGCTTGCCCAAACAAGAGACCCCAAGATGACCGCTGACATCACATTAGGAGGCTTTGTGACTATCATAGCTAGGAAACTGGGGTATTCGCGTTACATTGACCAATTGGAAAAAGTTTTTGAAACCCGATATTTTGACAAACACGAACTAGTAAATGTCCAAGTTTAGTAACTTATGTTCAGGTTTAGTACTATATTCTGCAGGTTTTAATATCTATATATATATACATTTACATATACATATATGTATGTATGTATGTATGTATGTATGCATGCATGCATGTATTTATTTATGTAGTGTACTATATTTTTTTACCTTTTCAATAGCATTTCCCATCGCCTTGTCCTAGTCTGTGAATATCGTCTTTGGCTCCATTTGGCACATTGAGCGCTTGAAGTTTTCTAGCAAACATTCAAAGCTCTCTTCTTTCGCATTGGTAATGAATGCACAGACAAACATTGTGGTCTTCCAGTGGCAGTTTATGCCAACAATAGGTGCACAGATTAGACCATATTTGTTTGTTCGGTATGTTGTGTCGAATATTACAACATCTCCATAGGCTTTGTAGTCCTCGAGCATCATTGAGTCCCTCCAAAAATAGCTTACAATGTTGTTGCTTTCTCCAAATTTGAGTCTGTAGAAGAACGAGGGATCTTCATCAGCCCGTTGTTGCAACAGATCGAGGACACTCTGCATGTCCTTTCCATCCACCATCCTTGTCCTATATTGCGTTACATAGTTTAGGTGGTCTCTTTTAGTGTGGCCTACCACTTCCTAAAACCCAGCCTCATTGCATAAAAAGTTATAGGCTTCCATGGGTCTTATTCCAGAGTCGACCATGCTCTCAATCAGCTGTGCCTTTTCCTCCGTTATTTTCCTGTATGATTTTAGATGATGTCGCTCCTTTTCAATTATCATCTCATGGTTTTGCTGGAGTTCATGTGTCACAACAACAAAATCATCACCTAGTTTTTTGTTTGTTTGAATCTGACCATGGCCTTGCAACCTGTTCTTGTCTCATTTACTGTTCTCGTCTTTCTCTTTTTGGTTGGCGTGTCCTGTTCCAGGTCTAGTATTTCAAGTTTTTCAGGATCGTTATCTTCTTCCACCTTCTTGCCCTTGCCCTTTGATGATTTGGATCGGATGCCCCTTCCTTTGACCATACTAAATAAAACTCTTACATTATTTTATCTTGCACTCTTCTTCGCATTGTCTGTCTCCTAATGCTGAAACCAAGTGCCCTTGCATGTGCTTGGTACAAGTTGTATCCATCTTTCATGTCCGTCGCTGATCTTCCGACAAGGCTGTCCTTTATGTTTGCATCATCAAAGTATTCCAAGTATCCTTCATCATCTGCTTTTCATTTTTCCAGCTTTACATGTTAAATGTCATGTGTCCAGGTTTACATATTAATATTAGTTGGATAAAAAAATTTCCAGGTTTAAAATAAATGTTCAGGTTTTGAAAGAGTTGTCCAGGTTCCACAAAATATGCCCAGGTTTAAACCTGGACTGTAACGACCCGGATTTTTGGGCCGTAAAATTTCGTGTAAAATTAAGCCTTTAAATCCGAATCATCCGATTTGGGCCCTAAGACTTAATTTTTATTTACTTTATCAGGCCCAAAACCCATGTTTGACTCCTCCTAAAACCGGCCCCTTGCTATATTTTCCTTTTACTTAATCAATTTAATTTATTTTCCATAATTAGCAATCCATATCTATTTTATTTAAAACCTAAAAACTCTATTTTTATTTTTCCTAACCACCCTACTACATTTTAGGAACATCCAAAAAATCTTACTTTGCATCTCCCTAGCCGGCCCCTTTGTTTTTATTTTCTTTTTTTTTTTCAATCCTAAACTACAAATAAAAACTAAAATACAAATAAAAACAACAAATAAAAACTCCTCCTTTTTTCCCACACAAATACTTCCTTCACTTCATCAATTCAAACACCTTCATCAAAGAAAATTCAACCTTTAGCTTTTGAAGATCAAAGTACAACACCCACAAGATTGTACGATACTAAGCCCAAAATAATCAATACTAATAGTTAACTCCAAACACTATCAGAGTTAGAATATACGGAATACAAATACTAAACGTCCAAACTAAAAACAAAATACAGTCTAAGATAGAAATACAACGGCACTCGCCCAACCCAAAGCTAAGCAACACCGTCATCATCAGCTTTACCTGAAAAATTAACAACAATCCACTGTCAGTGGCGATTAACATAACAGTCCCACCCTAACATGGATACACATAATCACAGAATAAACCAAACAAACACGTCAGGCAAATCATACCAACACGCGACACAATCATCATGATAACAAATCACAACAATAACATAAACTTAACCAACCTTTAATTATTCAAACTTATCATTACTTAATATTTGTCGCTACCATTTACATTTTAGACCGGACTATGCTCGTACGAACGCATCTTACGCGAACGAACTTTTCTACTATGCCAGGATTGAGAATCTTACTCCCAAACCCATGAACCCCATCTTACGGAAATTCATATCACATAGACAACATAGCAAGTATACACTATCCCAATACCGCGGTTAGGATAGGGGCAACGTCTTAACCCAAGTCTTAGAATCTTACTCCAAGATTAGGCGTCTAAAAGTAAACTTAAGCTATCTTTACGTTCTTTACATCTTTGTTATTCTCAAGATCGCTTCTTACGCCTTTTCTTGAGTCTAACCATGTATATTATCATAATCTTTAACTTCTTTAATCAATCTTAATCAATTCTTTAACTTTCTTTAAACTTTCTTTAGTAACTTTACTAATCTTTAATAAACTTTAATTAAACTTTAATAAACTTTTACACTTAAAGATTACATGAACTACTTCAAGATTCCAAGATTCATTAAAGAACTCATCAAGACTATCAAGAACTCATCAAGAACTCAACAAGAACTCAAGTACACACGCATGAATTCAACATAACTCAACAACATCTCATCAATTTCCATGCATCAAAACTTCACATGAATCATACATAAACATGATCAATCATAAGATTAACATAGGACATCATAACTTGCATGAAAACTCAACAAAATATTATAAAAAGAACACCCAAATCAGCCCTATAATTCACGCATAAAATGGCCAACAATCATCAACAAACTAATCTAACATAATCATTTAATCTACCCTATAATCATAGTATACAAATTAAGGTAGAAAAGCATGTTACCTTAATTACTTGAGTGCAAACAATAGCAAAAACTTACTGCCCGGAAAACCCAAACCACACGGCCCAATACACGCACAACACGGAGCACCACACGGCTTGCCTACGAACACTCTTGCACGGTTCCCAACGCACGAACACACGGGCACCACCTCTTGCACGGCCACGCCCCACTGCACGGCTTCACACACGAACCACCCTTTGAACACGAACCCAACGAACAAACCCCAAAACTAAACCCAACTAGAAGTCTTGATCAATAGAAATGGAGATTATTGTGTTTTTAGTCACTTAAAGATCAATAGAAGTTTAATCTTTAGGTTTTGGATTTGGATGGATGATGAAGAAATGATGGTGGAAATGCCAAAAATGCCGTGTGGAATAGGGAGCAATGGAGAGAGTGTTTGGCTTTTGAATTGATGAGCAAAGTGATTAAGATGGCAAAATGAAACATAAGCCTTACAACCTCTTCTATTTATAGAAGTGGGTTAAGGTGTGAACATGAAGCAAGTGGCAAAATTAAGCCACTAATCAAGAGGGGGTCGGTTTTTAGCAAGCTAAAATGGGCTTGATGATCACTTGGGCTAATTGCACTCATGCATGACTAATCATGCCTAATTTGCATTTGGCCTAAAAATTAATTAACTAATTAGAAAATTAAATATTAAAATTCTAATTAATTAAAATAAAATAAATAATAAAATAACCATTCATAAAATAAATAATAAAAATAATCGCAATTATTCAAATAAAAATAAAAATAAATAGTCCAAATAAATTTGGACCATACATAAAAATAACATAAATACAAAAATAAATCAAAACAGAAAATACCGATAAACTGGGTCGTTACAGTGCCTCCAGATCTTAAGCGCGAAAACCACAGCTGCAAGCTCCAAATCATGCGTGGGGTAGTTACGCTCGTGCACCATCAACTGCCTCGATGCATAAGCGATGACCTTCCCACCCTGCATCAACACGCATCCTGGGACACTCTTAGACGCGTCACTGTAGACCTCGAAATCCTCATCATCGTTCGGAAGGGTAAGAATAGGAGCAGAAACTAATCTATGTTTCAGCTGCTGAAATGCTTGCTCGCAAGTCTCCGTCCAAACAAATCGAATCTCCTTCTGTAGGAGACTAGTCATTGGCCTAGCAGTCTTGGAGAAGTCCTTGACGAATCGTCGATAGTATCCGGCCAAACCCAGAAAACTACGAACCACCGCCACATTTCTCGGGCTACTCCATTCAACTACAGCCTTAACCTTTATCGGGTCTACCTTAATGCCATCCTTACTAATAACGTGACCCAGAAATGCTACTTCACGAAGCCATAACACACACTTAGAGAGCTTCGCGAACCACTTATGCTTTCTCAATATCTCTAGCACTATCCGGAGATGCTCTGCATGCTCAGACTCGTCTCTCGAATATACTATATATCATTGATAAAGACTATGACACACTTATCGAGTAAGTGATGAAATGTCCAGTTCATGTGATCCATGAACACGGCTGGAGCATTAGTGAGACCAAAGGGCATCACCTCAAACTCGTAGTGGCCGTATCTCGTACGGAATGCTGTCTTCGGGATGTCTTCTTTCTTGACCGGAATCTGATAATATCTAGATCGAAAATCTATCTTCGAGAAAACTCCCGCTCCTCTCAGCTGATCGAATAGGTCCTCAATCCTAGGCAACGGGTACTTGTTCTTGATCGTTACCCGGTTCAATTCTCAGTAATCTAAGCATAAGCGCATGCTACCTTCCTTCTTCTTCACAAATAGCACTGGTGCTCCCCATGGAGAAACACTCGTCCTAATAAATTCATAAAATTACATGCTACTTGTTTAACCAAACTAAATTTTAAGAAATTTAATGATAAATTAGATTGGTACATATGCAAACCTTGGTGTGACATCTTTGGTGACTTTAATTTCATCCTTTCACAGCAACCAAAGACTAAAATTTAAATTGAATGGCTGAAAATTATATGAGCAGAATTGTTTTTTTTTTAAAAAAAAAATCCATATTATAAATAAGGAGACTTTTTTTTATAACAAAATGTATATACTTATTGTGCAAAATGTAGGGCTAAAGAATGAAGAATGAAATGAGAAAAATTAGTGAGTTTTATTGTGTATATAAAGTAATGAAATTGAGATTAGTGAATTGATTCATAGTGCATTGCATGAGGAAGCCAAAAGAGTAATAAAAACTGAAGAATATGAAAAAAAATTCCTAAAAAATTGATTTAGTTTTTCGTAAAGTAGTTGCACTTACATACAATGTTGAAATTAACTTTTCATTTCCAAATACATTTTTGACTTGTGAGTCCCAATGAAAAAATTACATATTGAAGAAAAGATGCACCGTAGTGAGAAGATGCATCATGGAAAAAAAGAATGTTGACTTTCCAAAAATTTCAGTAGACATTATTTTTTTTAGATATTAATATGTTGCACAACACCCTAGCTATGCCTTTTACCTGGTCTAATTTTCAGCTATTAACAAGTCTAATTTTTACGTTTTACCAGCTGAGTTGTTAAAAATAATTAGGCGGGAAAAGGTGATTTGTAGTAGTGACAAGTGGACAAGTTGGGGCAAGATTTAGATGGTGGTTTTTATTTTAGTTATGTGTATAGAATTCTCACAGACTTGATAATTTTTGTTTTTGGGTTTCTCCGCTGTAATATTTTAATATGAATGAGCGGAAACATTTTTCACACATGGCAGTGACACTTTGATAATTTTCCTCAATCTTATATAAGTATTCCCAAGTAAGTGTTGGAATTTTCGGGGTGTTACAGAGGCATTTTAGATTCCAAGCAAGAATAGGGAGTATTCACTATATCTTTATGAAAAGCTAAGATGGTTTTGTTGGAAAACAATTCAAAATGCTTCCTACAAAATTCAATCTGAACAAAAGAGGTATTCTAGTCCTTGGTAGAATCTATTCTACAATGAGCAAGAATCTATTGAGCATTTATTTTTCAATCTCCATTTTGCAATCAAGGGTTGGAATCAAGCTCTCTAGGCATTTCATTCAAGCTGATTTTACTTTTGCCTATCGTGCATAAAGATTTCTTGCTCTACCCACTCTCTAGGATATATGGCTCCATCAAATCAAGTCCTATTCAAAGGACATCAGCCACAGGAAGCACGAATCATGGATATCTACAAAAACTGAATAATTAGAAAGATGTGTAAAATGGGTTCATCAAATGTACCAGGGACACACACAATTCAGATCCTTCTTTGCATCAGACTTGATCCAAGAAGATGTGCTTCTCTCCAATCGTCACTTTTCGCAAGTTAATGGAGCTTGGAAGCATGGAAAAGACAACAATGCTCCAACAGCCTTTAGTTTGCTCGTGGACGATCACGACAAAGCCGTTAATTTAGGGTAGTAGGGTAAAACCTTTTGCAGGTACTCCAATTCAGGCGGAGCTCCTGGTTTTACTTAAGGGACTTTAAGCAGCTACCACTTCTTGAAACGATGTCATAGTACACCGATAGCAAGGAAGCTATGGAATTCCTCCACAATCCCAATCTTGCTCCGGTACAATGTACACTCTTAGTCAAAGATATCCTTTACGTTCTCAATTCCTTTTTTGTGTCTTATTTCTAAAGTAGATAGGGCGTTTGTTTGTAAGACCCACAATCTTGCTATTGAAAGAAGAAAGGCCTAGCTTATGTTTGTTGCCTCATTGCAAAAAAAAAAAAAGCATTTATTCAAATCTAAACAAGTCTATTACTTAGTCTTTTAAATGGGTGTTTGAAGTTTTGACATGTGACACTCTAAGCTAGATAATCTTTTTTTTAATAGACTATTTTATCTCTTGATAAAAGAATTATAACTTTTTATCAAAAATTTGTAAAATTGTACGTAACAAACATAATTGGTCAAATTAAAAGTCACTTATATGAATTTGTGACAAAAAAAAAAATGCTTAGGCCTCAAACAGTGTAATAAACAAAAAGTAAGAGGACATAGCTCTATCTTAGTGGCACTCAATTGCAATTTGATTTTCATCATTCCCCCCCTCGGGGAATTCTAGTTGGACATTTGATTCGATTTACCTTACAATATATAGTTAATAAAAAAAGAAGGGTAAAATAAATACTACTTTCGGTCCCAATTAATTGCAATATTTGCCAAAAAAAATCACATTACTTGCAATCCTTTTATTTTTCTCTCTACCTCAGTCTTACAATATCACACCCCTTTCTCTCACTTGAAATTATCCACTAAAAATTTTGGTCTTAGAAAACGTATAACCAAAATTGTTTCAATTAATTACGATCCTAATGGCTCGTTTGATTGTTGATAATTATACTATAAACTCGTTATCGTTACCACAATTTATTACTAACAACCAAACGAGGGTACTTAAAAAAAATAGTTCCCCAAATGCGGAATGGAGTGAAAAGAGCTTGTGATCTCAGTACACAGTTCCCCACTAATCACACTGACAAGTGACAACAAATCCTTCCTAAGCGGCTGCCAGCTAATACGTGCTCACACACCGAAATTTAAGAATTTCTACATCTCATTCTTCCCTTCCCTTCCCTTCCCTTCCCTTCAAACTCCCTTTTCTCAGATGCCTCTTTCCCTCACATTCAAACACAACACATACAAAATTAATACTAACATCACTTGAAGAAAATGCACAACCCTTGATCAATTTTTCAACCAAAGATCTTCTCTTCTCATCCTTCCAATTTCCGCCATTAATACCAACTTTAATTTAATTTCGTCCCCTAATCATGTCCAGTGCTTACAACAGCCCTTCTCGCAGCCCATCTGGCGCCACCACCGCCACCACCACCTCTACCACCACCTCAACCACGGGGCCCTCTCGGTTGCAGATTGGCTCTGTTTCTAGGTTGAGATCTTCTTCCTTGAAGAAACCGCCTGAACCTCTTCGCCGCGCTGTCGCTGATTCTCTTTCGTCTTCGTCTTCTTCGTCGTCTTTCTCCTCCATTTCTGCTCTCTCCTCTCACCACCCTTCCAGCAGTCCTTCTGTTCATGCTTCCGAAGCTTCTCGTACTCTTCGGGTTCGTTTTTTTTTTTTTACCTCTTTTGTGCCTGCATTTTGATGTTTATGATTCTGCCCTTTTGTTGTTTAGGCTTATTTATTTAAAATGCGACTCTTTCTTTTTGTTCTATCTTGAAGTTTGTTAGTTTGTTCAGTAGAGGCTTGAAATGTTTGGTATAGTTTGATGATTTTCACTTTCTGTGAGTGGAAAGAATAGCTGCCTAGAATGGTAATTTTGAATTCCTGTCAATTAGGAAAACATTTTATTTTAAATACATAACAGCGACTATTTAAGAACCAAGAAATGACATAGGGGACATTATCAAGAGATTAGAAACTTACTGGATAAATTGGGAATGAAAGCTTTGTGAATGTTTCATGAACTTTGTTCATGATTTTACTCTTTAGTTTAGTTTTATTGGAAAGACTGAACTTTGAAGAGTTTTTGCTGGTTAGGTGAAGCATTGGGGTCTCTTGATTTAGTTTGAGGAGAATTTTTGTGGAGGAATATACTCTAGAAGTGATTTTTTGTGGGCCGAGCTAACACTTTATCTTGTTTTTTATTTTTAAAATTGCAGACGCAGTAAGTTGATACTATGAAAATATATATGGAGACAAATCCAACCAAATTTTGCATAATAATATAGGGTTTTATTTATTAGGGGAAAAAATGTGGTTAAAGTTGTTAGTTGAATTGTGCAAAGCTCTGTGGAATAGAACATTGGAAGTATGATATGTTCTGTGTTGGGTGCACTGCATCTACTGTTTACCCCATCTTTTGGGATTGTAGCTTTGGAAATACTGTTATTATTCATGATCATATAATGTGAAATGCGGATTGGAGAAAGCAATGTAGGATTTAAATAGGTTTAGATGGTTTTTTTCTTGTCTTATATGACCCAGCATTATGTAAGCACAAGTTTTTTAATTGGCAATGGATGTTTGACAGAGTTGAAGTAGTTTATCTTCAGTCCTTTGTGTAGTCACGATAGACCTAAAATTGACTATTTTAGAAGATTGCTTAAATTTTCTTTAGGGGTAAAGTATATTTACTGAATTGAAAAAGACTATGTTTACAAAATTAAAAAAAAGATTACATTTATAGATTCAGGAAAAAGTACATTTAGGATTAATGAACCATTTTAATGTTCTCAGATGCTTGTATGAAGTTCTTTTAGGGATTTAAGTTGGTTTGCTTTTTGGAGGGTGGGGGGATAACTTGATGGCTTTGAGTAAGAGCTACGAAAATTGTACCAAGTAGTAATGGGGTGTAAAACTGTAAATTCCTAGCCAGTAATATACCACTAGGCAAAGGGTACACATGATGATTCTCCCCCCCCCCTCCTCCCCCTTTCCGCAATTATAGCATTAGTAATTAGCTCTCTTTCCACCCCTTTAGATTGCCCTAGATTTTATGTTTTTTCTTCCGAGATTTTAAAGAATTTTACATGAAGATGTGTGCCTTTTGTCGTTTTGCTTATGTAATTAAAAGAACCAAGTGGAAAGATAATGTGGGTTAATTGTGAGTTTAACTATCACATGGGCCAAAAAGTACAACAAAAAAAAAATTCAATTCTATATTTTTTTCCTTGTCATCTAATATTGCTAACCTCTCTCTTCCATCTTTCATGAGCTCTTTTAGTTCCTCATTGATGGCATGATTCACAATAAACAAATAAGCCGCTGCTCCAAATCATGCCGAAATTCACCTTTTCAAAAAGAAATATTTTCTAAATGATGTTTTTTTTAACCTTTCTTCTATATCATGGCTTTTTATCTTTTATTTATTTATTTTCTAAATTGGACATGTGGTTTTTCTGATTTAAGTGTAATAACTATATGAGAATTTTTTTGGGATGAAGAGTTAATGTAGAAGCTTTCATAGAATTTACCAAGAAAATTCTGATTTGGAATTTTTGGTATGTTCCCATACAAATTAAGAGCTATAATTTAGTGAATTTAAAGATCTAGTTTTTTGATAGAAGAACATTAAACTAGAGAGTGAATAGAGCAATCGAATGTTACCAGATCAATTCTGAAAATAGAGAGCTGAAAAGATGAGTTACGTGAAAGAGTGAGAGACACTACGATAAAGCAATGGGTTGATGGGGTGGGATCCATCTTTTTAATATTAAAATAAGTTAAATTAGGCAGCTTTATGTTAATAAAGGATGATTAATGTGTGTCAAGTGGTTGTTACCTGCTGTCAAGAATCAAAGTGGGTATGGTTCAATCTTTTCGGAACAAATTAATGGGGAAAATAAAGTTTAATTTCGTCAAATTTCCCCACCATTTTAAAAAGTAGTATCAAAACGATGTCTTTTACTTCATATATTCTCTTGAAAAATAGCAGTAATTATTGAATGCCATGTTTCCTAGTGCTTGGAGATACTTGTTGGCATTATGCTGTCAATCTTACTCCATAGTAAGCTTACATCAATGCAAATAATGAAACAAATATTGGCACAATGATCGGTTCATGAGCATTCTTATTCAATCTATAAGGGTCAGAATTTAATGTGAACCACCTGGATGATAACATCACTATTTCTTTCGGATAATAACATAAAAGCTGCCATTCAGTGAGGCATAAGGTGTAGCACCCTTTGTGCTTCTGAGGCAAAGGTGATAGAGGCGAAGAAAACTTGACATAATTATGTTTAGCAGCATTTAAGATATTAATTGACTTAGATCTTTGCAGTAAGTGCATAAAATTTATTCAATTTGAGCCCCAAATCAAATTCTCTGTTTTGATTAAAATCTTAATCTGAGAGTCAGTCTAAATTAGAGATTGTCTGTCATATGAAACAATGGCAGAGATTGCCAGCCGTTGTATTTCACTTTTCAGTGGTTGGCTCTTCGCATTCCACTGCATCGCTGCTGGTCTATGTTGCACAGAGTCGGATTCGGGGTCAAAAACGGGTACGGGTACGGGGACGGAAAACGGCAAAATCAAAATTTCTAAAAACGTGTACGGCTTGGGGACGGCAAAAAATATATGCATAAAAAAAATCATAAAAAAATCACACTTAAAAAAATATTAATGAATTACATGTCTTAAAAAAATACAAATTAAATAAATTAAAAAAAAATACAAAAGAAAGTTTTACCCAACTAATAATAACACTAGTAGTTACTAAGTAAATATATATTTTTTTGAAAGAGATAACAAAACACTACTTATTAGTAGTAGGAGTTAGAACTGTAGGACTAGGACTCTAGGAGTGTATAAAAAGAAAGAATAAAAAAAAATAAAGGCATACAGGCTGGCAGCAGAGTGGCAGGCATAGTGGGTATTGGGTAATAAAAAATAAAGTGAACCACAAATAAAGAAAGTGAAAAAAAACAGAGATAAGAAGAAAGAGGGATATCACTCATATCAGGGAAGTCTTCGAACAGAGAGAAGAGAAGAGAAGAGAAAATCTGGTGGTTGGCTGGCTGGTGCTGGACGGTGGTGACCGGCGAGTAATGGCGAGTCGACAGCGGTGACCGGCAAGTGATGGCGAGTCGACGACGGTGATCGGCAGTGGTGGTGGAGAGTAAAGTAGCCTAATTTTTCTCCTCTTCAAAACCCTAATTTTTTCCCCCCTTTTTTATTTTGTTTGATTTTCAATTTTCAGTCAATTACACCTCTCTCTCTCCTTTGAAGTTTAAAGGATGGTGGTGAAGGCCTTGGGGACGGCCATTTCTTCCATTTCCTCCTTTTGCCTTCCTCGAACCGTCCCCAACCCTAAACCCAACCGTCCCCGATTCACCCTTGCCGTCCCCAGATCAGGCCAGCCGACTCGGGTACGTTTTTTTGCCGAACCCGCACCGTCCCCGTCACCTTGCCGTCCCCAGATCAGGCCAGCCGACTCGGGTACGGATGCGGCACCCAGAATGTCGTCCCCGTGCTTCCTAGCTGCTGGTGCTCATTCTCTTGTTTTTATCCACTTCATTTTTCCATCTCCGTCTTTGTGATTCATCTTTTGCCTACTTAGATTTCCCCCCCGCCCTCTCTATGTGGCAGACACAAATTATTAATTTTTTTTTTGGGTAAGTAAAATATAGATTGCACCAAAAACTCAAATTACAACCTAGGCTACACTCAAAGGGTGACAACCCTACTAGGTAGGATTCACTCCCTTAAAGCAAGCCAAAACTACAGCTGAAACAGGCTTTAGCTAATACAAAGTCCTAAAAAATATGGACTCCAACCAATTCCTATCAATGTCAGACAGTTTACATGTGTATAACAGCCTACACCTTTGTTTGACAGCCATGACAATAGCTTTACTGACCTGCACATCAGTGGCAGTTTTAATCATCCAAATGGATTCATTCCTTACTTTCCAGATGTTGTAAAGAGCTGCAGCTAGATACTTTCATTCCTAGCTTTACTTTCCAGACACAAATTTCCTTGGGAGAAAACTATATCCTCATCAAATATATTTTTTTTTAATATAAAAATTGTAATAGATGCTCTACGTTATAGTGTAGCATTTGTTGCACTCTTGCTTCTAATATTAAAATGCTTTGACAGTTTTAAAATTCTTTAATTCGGTTTTTCTTTATCCCTGTGTATTCATGCATTAAAATTGGGGATTTGTTGAGGCTTTTTTTTTTGGATAGCAAGACAGGAAAGAAAAGAACTGGATTGAGATGAACGGCAGGTGAAAGTGCTAAGAGTCTTTTTCCCTCCACATTTCTTCAATTTTGTAGTGTGGTTTTAGTGCCATCTTGGACATTTTCAGGGCTCGGAGCGAAAATCAAAAAATAGGCCCCAAAACAATGGAGACACATTTCATCGATCAAATATTCAAATCCTTACAAATGATTTTATTAAGCACCTAATTCTTTATTGACACCGTAAGGGAGAACGATTTATTGAAACAATAAAACATGTAGCTAGGATTGAGGATTTAATTAGGAAGAAAAAATAGGATAATAATTATGACGTGAGCTGAAATATTTAAAGAGTTATAGTTTTGGGTTTTGCAGAAAATAAGTTGAGTACTAAAAAAATGAGAGAGAAAATGTGGATGAGATCTTACAAATAGAAAGCTAATTTAAATTGAATAAAAAGAATGTTTTGCTCGTTGTAATAACACTATTGAAATTATATTTATTTTAACAAAATAAATAAAAAAAATACAAAAAAATTCAAAGAAGTGGGGCCCCACGAAAAGGGGGACTGGAACCGTCGCTCAAACAACTATCCCTTTGACCCGGCTCTAGGTTTTTTTATTATAGAGATATAGAGGGAGGGAAACTGGATTTTCCTCTACCCTTCCTCTTCTACAAATCCCTTATCCAAGGGAGTTTTTTCCCTACCTTTCTTTTCCCTTTGTTTGTTTTTTTTTTCCTTTCCGGATCCTTTTATCCAAATACCGTGTTAAAAAATCTAACATCACACACCAAGAAAAGAAAAGAAATAGGAAAATTGTCTCTCCAATGGAATGTTGCGGCTTTTGCCTTTGGGGTGTGCATGTCTTAGCCTTGTGCTAGACTCTTCTCACCTTTTGAAACTAAGAATATAAGTTCTCACTCTATCCTTGTGGCCTTGTATGCTAGGACTGCATTGTAAGGGAAGGAAAGTGATGGTACTCACGCAATGAATCACAAAGAACAAACTCCACCGACATGGATTAAACAATCCTCTTGTTGCCAAAATATGTAATCCTATATTTTATTTGCAATTTTAAAAATTAACGAGTGCTAACAGTGTAAAATGCTAAAATGATCTCAAAAGTATTTTAAATTTATTCATGAAAAGTATTTCTTCTCACAGCTGAAATTTGCATCCATAAAGCGGCTGTTAGAATAAGTTTGATGAATGTCAATCATTATATGAGTTTTCGGTTGGTACTCATTGGATCATAATGTGTTGAAAGAAGGCCAATAACACCTTTTCACGCCTCCTTCCTCTTCCTTGCTAAAGTTTATCGAACTTTGGCTTGTGTTCAACACTGCGATAACCGCATATGCAATTCACAGCCTTCAATTGCTTGCTATTAACTATGTCGGGCATAGTGTCCACTACTAGTTTTTTAATTTTTAATTACCTTATGGACTGTTGTGCAACTGGTGAATTCTAGTAAGTTGATAATATTCCTTTTGCCTTATATGTGAGATAATTATATTTACCTGTAGGATGATTAAAAGACTAGTGGTCCTTGTGATTTTCAGGATTATTTGGCAGCTCCATCAACTACTGACCTTGCATATTGTGTCATTTTAGAACATACTCTTGCTGAGAGAGATCGCAGGTAGCTACTTTTGCTCATTGTCACATCCTATCGATCTCTCGTCTATAGATATGTGTGATCTATTCTATTATTAGTTGTTACTTCTCTTTTTTTCTTTTACATGTCTGGATAAAAGGAAATGTAGCGAAAGGGAGGGAAAAGAAATGGAGGGGAAGAAAATCCCTTATTTGGATAAGGTGATGAGGAAATGAACTGAAGGGGTGGATTTTTCGTCCCTCCCTCTATAATGAACCCTATCTCTACTAAATTGGAGAGTTTTGGAGGTAAAAGGGAGCACCGCTTCCCCCATTCTTTTATCCCCTTCCCTTCCTCCTATCTCCGTTTCCTTGCATTCTCTTTTATCATGCTATCAAATAAAGTGTAAGCCTTTTTGTTAAAAAAATAATTATAATTTCCCTTGCGGCTCTTGCTCTTCCATGCATACATTATTGCGCTCAAGGTGCAAAGGTTTTCCATGTGAATTACTATCCATATAACTCTTTTTATCCCACATTAGTTGCCATACATTCCGTTTTGGAATGTCCCTATTAGTTTCGTTATACTTTTTTGGCAAAATTTTTCTCACTTGTACTCCGAAAATGGAGTCCAAACTCACCAATCAGGTTTCCTTCTACAAGCTCCCAAATTATGTAATGATTTCTGTATGAAATCTACTTATTTTGGCATTATAAATTTATAATAGTTGCAAATTCCTAGCTATTTATGAAATTACAGAAAATACCCCGTGTTTTGCCAATTGTGATTTAATTTAATACCTTGTATGCATTACTTTTATATCATTTTGTGACAATATGGCACCCTCTGATAGTAATATTGTCATTTTACACACAATACACCTATTGTATGATGCAGTAGCACAATTTTATCCCTTGATTTTGATTTTATTTTTATTTTTATTTTTATGCAGCCCTGCTGTTGTTGCAAGGTGTGTGGCACTCTTAAAGCGTTATCTCTTAAGGTATGTTCATCCTTGTTTGTGGCATTCCTAAAATATTTGTGTTCTGTCTATTGAATGATGCAATTGCAGCATTGCAAAGATTTCTTCTTTATATATATGCTAGTCTGCTACATTTGTTTTAGTTGGAAGATCTTTTGGCTGAAGATTTAGAAAGATGTGTTCAATTTTCTAATTCCAGAGAGTTCAAAGTCCTAGAAGCAATTGTCTTAGCTCTCTATCTTATCTCAAGTTTAATTACCTAGTGCTCATTCACCATTAAGCTTATCTTAAGTTTATTTGACGTCGAGAGCCGAGTTTTAAATTTAACATTGTATCAGGAACTTTTTGTTTGTGTGGACTATTAATTTCTCAATGTTGTTTGTTAGTTCTCCTTTCTTGAGGAGCATGTTTTTTTAAACCAAAATTACTTCTTCACATGGCTCTTATTTCTCTCTCTCTCTCTCTGAGTGGTCATGGCTCGTATCTCTTGGTTATATGAATAATTGGATATAAGCAATCATGATTCATTAGCTTAGGGGAGAGATTATTATAGCTTCTCGCTTTATTTTTGAATTTTGATTGTTAGTGGATACCTCTTGGCTTCTAGATTTGGAATGAGGATACCACTTTCTTGGGTATCCTACTAAATATAGAGTTTTCTTTCTGATTTTAAATTATCATGGTCTACCCTTGTAACCTTGAAAATTTACCATGTACCCCTACAGTTTGTGCAAAATATTTGAAATACCCTCACAACCGACAATGTGAATGTTTCCTTAGTTAGTAATACTTATTTCATGAGATACCCTTTATGTTTAAAATTCCTTTGATGCAATACAACTCAGAAGGGTTTTTTTTTTCCTTTTCTTTTTGTTTCTCTTTTTTGCAATGTCCATAAAATTTGATGTGTTGTGATTTAGCTTGTTGTGTTTTTTTTTTTGTGTGATTACTCTTAATTAATTCCATTAATCATGCAAATTATATTTTAAAAAAAAGAAAATTATACTCCCCCCCCCCCTCTCCTCTCACGCGTTTCGTTTTGTTTGATAAATTTGGAAAATGAGTGAATTTTAAGGATTTAGTTAAAAAGTGAAATATAAAAGAGAATCTTACATTTAAAAAAAATTCTGTGACTTTTCAAGGATGAAAATTGATGGAAAGTAGAAAAATTGGGGGACATTTTTTAAAATCATGTGATTTAAAGTGGTCTCAAGTGTAATAATATATTATTTAAAGATGTATATTTATGGAAGGATTCAAAGTTTATCAAACTTTTTGAAACGTACTAAAATGGAAAGCGTATCAAACTTTTAGATACGGAGATAGTATTTAATTAGTAAATAAAAACAACAATTTGATGTAAATACATTGATGAAAAAATTTAAATTGCCAAGTACGCAACATATAATTGAACCTGAAGTTATTATCATTATAGTTAATTTCAAAAGAAGCAATGATATATAACCCAACTCAAAAGCAACTAAAAGGGGTTCATGTCCAACTCAGAAGCGTATGAAGTTATTGTAATTTTAATTTTAATATTCGAAATTTGTACCAGGTACCCCAGATATTTTAGTAATTGCACAATGTGTCCTTGAAGTATGCAAAATACACCATGTGCCCCTAACCTTTCATAAATTGTACTCTTTTTGCTTTAATGACTAGTATTTCAACTCAAATCAACTGTTAGCTTTCTTACGCTTTAGATATAAATATAAAAGCAAGGGCTCGTTGTTTGTTCTCACTTTATTGTGAAAATTCATAATCTTTTTGTTATCACTTTTTTTTAAAGAAATCAAGTTACTTATAAAAGGCATAAGTTAAAATAATAAATGGATCCATTAATTATTTTAATTGCAGTGAGTACACATTATTTGAGTACAATGTGTACTGAATGCAGTTGAGGTAAGCATGCATGCATGTTTGAGTTTGTTTAGGAAGAACGCTTGATTTAGTAGTAGAAGGAAATCATGGAAAATATAAATATCCATTATCTCTAATATTCATGTTAAAGATTTGCGCTTGTAGATAAATTGGCTTGATGAAATTTTAATTATGTTAGCAAAGTTTGGAACATGATATTTTTCTTTAATTTTTAATGTTGAGGGGCCATGGGACTATAGGAGTATGGGACTTAGAGCCTGGCGATTGACCTGAGTATGAGTGGTAGCAGGGGGGTCGATTGAAGCAAATCCTTGATGTTATACTCAATTGAAAGATCTAGGGTTTGCCATTTTTACCGTGGAATTCTAGACCGGAAAATTACTTAAAAGTTAGTGCTTCCTGTGACGATAATAAACCTTTTTTACCCTGGTGAATTCGTGATTAACCTGAGTATGAGTGGTAGCAGGGGGGTCGATTGGAGCAAATCCTTGATGTTATGCTCAATTGAAAGATCTAGGGTTTACCATTTTTACCCTGGAATTCTAGACCGGAAAATTACTTAAAAGTTGGTGCTTCCTGTGACGTTAATAAACCTTCCAGCACAAATGGATGGCAAGGTCATGATATTCTATGATGGTATGCCAATTATCTGAGATCCAGTAGGCTTACCTCATTACCAGGAATGCTAAAGAACCAGAAGCCAATTAAATCTGTATGAAAATGTTATTCATTGAGGGGATTGGTTCGGTTGACCCTCAAATTCATCAACCTTTTGAGGGCTATTTTTACCTGGTTGAATGTGCCTGAGGCTAGATACTGGTATCACCACCTGTTTATTTTTTCTGATTTTTTTCTTAGCTGATGCATGATTCATTGATTCCCATTATTTGATGAAATTACTTTCTAACTTGTGTATTTTCTGTTCCTTTTTTCCCTTTATTTCTCTCATTTTTTCAGATATAAGCCCAGTGAAGAAACATTGGTGCAGATTGATAAGTTCTGTGTACATATAATGACTGAATGTGATATTGGTTTGAGCCGAAAATTATTGCCGTGGTCACACTCATTGAACCAGCAACCTAGCGCTGCAAAGGCTCCAGTCAATGGTGCACCTTTGCCTGTTTCTAGTTTTGCTTCTACTTCGCTTATCAAGTCACTAAATTATGTCCGTTCCTTGGTGGCACAACATACTCCAAGACGGTCCTTTCAACCAGCGGCTTTTGCTGGAGCTCCTTCTGCACCAAGGCAGATCCTTCCTTCGTTGTCATCTTTACTCAGTAGGTCCTTTAATTCTCAGTTAAATCCTGCAAATAATGGGGAATCACCAGGAAGGATAGACACTACTTTATCTGTTCCTAGCCAAAGAAAGACTGAAAGTTCTGATGTAATTGAAGATTTAGAATACATTACTTCTGATGTTCTGAAATGGCGTTGGAGAAGTGATCAGGAGTCCACTTTATTTGATGGGTAATTAACTTCTTGCATTTTCTTTTTTGAACTGGCATTGCGGCTTATCTTAAGCTAGCTCAAAGAGAGGAGAGCCCACAGACCCACATAACTTCCCCATAAGACTGATGTGGAATTCAAATAATTAAGATCACATCAGCCCACCAGGCTCTGCAGTCCACGTGCCCTCAGTCCACGTGCCCTCACGTGGACATAGAGGGGCAGTGGCCTGCATACTAGCCACCAGGCTCCGCAGTCCCCTCGGATGTAGAGGATCAGTCTGGTTATGATATTATTGATATGAGTCTAAAGAAGAGCCATCCCAAAAGCTAGCTCAAAGAAAGGAGAACCCATAGACCCATATAAATCCTTCAAAAATCCCCCATATGACTGATGTGGGATTGTATGGGATCACATCACTAATCAGCATTTTTTTTTGTTCACAGTGAACAAAGTCTTAATTCCCAAGACTTGACGAGATCTAATTTGCTCGTGGGTGCTGCTGCTTTACTTGTTTCTGACTGGGATGCCAAAAAAGGTCAGTCATGGAGGCACTTTGGTACTGCGGATATGCCTTACCTTGATCAACTGCTGCAGCCCTCTTCTATGTCTTCAGTCACCAACAGTGCCGCTGCTCGACATCATTTGAGAATTATAACAGCATCGAAAAGGGTTAAATCTGGGTCTCAACAGATATGGCAAGTTCTTTGGATGTGCTTATTTTTTCTCTACTGATCTGATTAATTATTGATTTTTTTTTCTTGCTTCTGTACTTTGGTGCAGTAGTTAAAGCATTCATACACTTGTTTTTGTTTTTTTATGCATATTTTTTTTCAAGTGTAGTGTCCAAGAGAAAGGAGCCCTGTGAGAAAAATAGTGTGCTGTGATCTTGTTGGTGATGCTTTGAATGCTAAGTGCATGTTTTGATGGCATCCAAAAATATGGGTATTTGAAAATTTGATTTTTCTAGGAAATGGAAGCAAGTGGTGGTATAGGCCCCCTACCATTGGTAGGTGGGCCTTCCCATAAGCAACTAATTATCATTTCTTGGGAAATGTAAATACATGGGAAAATAAAATTGTTAGGATAATTCTATTTCCTATTTCAAACCATGGTTGCACTAAGTTTCAGCAAATTCCTATTTGTTGAAAAGGGAAAAAATAATTGAAGGATAATGGTGATATCAATGATACCAGGTTTAATATTGTGCAATGCACAAGACATTGTATAAATTAAGAAACTCCTACTGTTGATTACATAAATTCAAATGATATGACTTAGATGAACTTTTTTTTAGGTATTTTTAGGGAACGACCCTCAACTCAAGCTGAATTGAAAGAATTGTCATGTGTAAATGGATAAGTTATGAGTTAAAAGAACAATGACTAAGCTACCTAAAAGGTTATGTTGAAAGGATGATGGATAAATAACAAAGGTTAGTAAAGTAGTAAATGGTGACCTTATTTTAATTAACACCCCTTAAGCATCCGTACAGTTTTGTACTTAATTGTTTTGAAATTTTATCTGTTCAAATAATTTTTTGAAAATCTTAATGGCAAATTCATATTTTGTAGAAATTTAGATAAAGTTTTTAATCCAAAAGAATGAATATTGCTATTATTGTTGTTGTTGTAAAAGATCTTCCTTTTGGCTCTGTTTTAAAGCTTTTACTACTTCCAGGTATATTTTTTGGTTATCATTTGCCTTTCTTTGATAGTAAAAGCAGTAGTTTAGAGGTAAAATTGCTTGCATAATGTAGTCCTGTCTTTGATGGTTACTGCTATAGTAATATGTATTGTTTACAATAATTCTGAGTTTTTCTCCATGGGGTTGAATGCTTCATGGATATGGGGTTTTTACCATTAACTAATCTATGATGCATGCAACTTTCTTTAAGGCTTCAATTTCCTTCTCCAAAACTTGGTCAGTTTGAAAAACTTTTTTTTTGGTAAGAAGGATTTTTATTGCTCAAGTCAAAATCAAATACAAAAGGCACAGATACAATCAAATTCCAACACCCAAAGTGCTAATGCATCATTTCAATGCATCTTTGGCACCTTCTAGGAAGGGTACAAGGAGAATGACAATCTTATGCAGCACACAAGGGCACAACAGTAGCAAGGCTCACAGAACAGACTGGAGACTTGAAAAATAAAGGAGGAAAGTTTTGTTTGAAAGATAAAAATGGCCTTTTCTTTTATTATCTCTTTCATATAGACCAATTCCTATAATTCCTCATTTACAATTTTTTAGTAACCAATTAAATAAAATACTTCTAGTCTAATTTAAATTGTATGTTGATTGTTTTAAAGTTAGTTCTTGTCACTTCTTAATATTATATTATGAAAATTTTGTTTCCGAATCTTTATTTCTGCTTTCCATGTCCCATTGTGGTGCAGTTATAGATGATATCTCTATTATATAAGCCAAGGGGGAGCTATGGCGTCCCCCCTGGAAATGTCTATGTTACCCTTAAAATTTTCTAAAAGTTTAAGTAAAATCACTCCTAATAATTAAGGAAATTTCTTCCAATTTTTTAACTTTTTAAAATAAAAATATTACAAAATATATAATGCGTAAAAGTAAAATAATAACACTAAATTCATGTTTTTGAATT
Source organism: Salicornia ramosissima (assembly GCA_951394345.1). Classification (NCBI taxonomy): domain Eukaryota; kingdom Viridiplantae; phylum Streptophyta; class Magnoliopsida; order Caryophyllales; family Amaranthaceae; genus Salicornia; species Salicornia ramosissima. The sequence goes on from OX596239.1 coordinate 25,766,932, forward strand.
CTCTACAAATACAAACCCATATTGATATGTTTTTACTTCTGATTATCATAGAAAATTGATAGCTAATAGAATATACTCGGTAAATACACCTTTTCTTTTATTCATTGTTATGCAATGGCCGGATGAAAGGGGAAAAGTTTGTTTATGATTATGTGAATGAGTGTGAATTTGACAAATATTTTAATTTTTCGAACAAACAACCTTCGTTTTTTTAAAAGATACATTTAAAATATCATTGCACACATAGCGTGCATATAAGGCTAGTATCATATATGACAGTTGACCATAGGTTGAAGTATTGGGCAGAATTGCCAAAGTCTCTCTCTCTCTCTTGTATTTTGGGCATAGAAAAAGTTTGATTAAGTTTAGGAGTTGTTAAAGGTGCCAATGTGTAACAACCAAAAAATTTGAAAATTATGAACAACATGATGAAGGTGCTCAGATGATATTGTTTTACCAACGCTGAGCAACTATTTGGTTTGCATTTAGATGGGAGAGAAATGAATATGTTAGTAGTAAGAGAGAAAGCCTGCCACCATGACCCGAAGGATATCCATATGCCAGTTCTTTGTGACCACAAATTTTTCCTTTTTTTTTATTCAAAGAGGAACTTTTTTCTATGTCAACCTTACAACCTCCATTTCCAGTTGATTATTATTGAATTATAAAAAGAACTATAAGTAGCATCTTACATACCTCTTCCCTGTCTTTCTTGGCAATAATTTTTAATAAATTCAACATGAAATTAGCTTTCTTATTTTCCAATTTCCAATCACCCCCTTGAAGCTTGTGCAAAGAATCCTTTGCTTTCCAATGAATAGGATTTATATGCTTGCTCCCAAAGAAGGCCGTGTTATATGATCTTCATTTAAAAGGTTGAACATTAGTAATAAATTACAGATTCCTGCGATTCCCTGACATGTTTGTGGTGTGACAGAGTGGAATGTCTTGAAGCTGTTGTGATTGTTGTTTATGGGGTGTTGATTTTTTATTTTTATTTTTTTGTATTGTCGGCTGCCAGCATTTCATTGGAGATTGTAACTGGTACAGTTTATGGAAAAGTCTGGGCATTAATTGTCTCTGTTTGTTTTACAAAATCATTTGTATGCTAATATTTTCAAATATTGTGTTTTTATTTCTAATTAGCTGTTTCTAAAAATGTTATTTGTGTAATTATACTTTGATGAGAATAGATAGATAGAAATTCGTACTTCACACTAAACACAAGAAAAAATTGAAAGACATCTGGGTTTTTCTTTATTTATGTGGTTAAATCTGTGAAATTGCCTAATGGATGATATTTCTAATCAGGAAGGAAGCATATTGGTTAATAATTAAGGATTCAGTGAGCATGCATGAGCTTTTATTCCAGCAACCTGGCTCGTCCAAGTGTCCAATTGAGATGCCTTTTCATGCACTGCATTCTTGGGTGTTGGGAATGAGTAGTTTGAAAGCTTCATAATCCATAGCCTCTGTCATATTAGTTTCTGTAGTTTGGGTGACACGATGATCTTTCAAGTATCTTCTCATAGAACTACATATACAACCTAATTTTCTGTTAGAGTACTAGCTTTTTAATAGGATGATATTTATTGGCTGGAGCTTAAAACAATAGTCTTCAAAGGTGGATCCACGTTGATGCCTGGTGGGTCACATGCCCTACCAATGTCAATGCTAGTTTCCTATATATTTAAATTGCTTACATAGGAAAACATAGGAAGTGCAGTAGCTTGATGGTTTAAGCATTGGCACAAAGTTCACATGTGCATAGTAGGTCACAAAGTCGATTCCTACTTTGTGTCACTTTGGTTTCCACGTTGCTTTGTCATTTTCAATTAACTTCATGCTGCTTTGGTTTTACTTCCATTTCTTTTCATTACTTCTATTTTCCCACTTGCTTATATGTTTATAGCTTCAATGAGCTCATTGTTTTTTCCCCTTTTTTTTGAGAAGGAATTGCAATTCACTTTTTTCTTATATGTGAATTGTTAATAACCCATTAATATTATAATTATTTTTTTTACACACCCCCCCGCCCCCTCCGCTGAGTGCTAGATAAGGTAGCTACAAGTTCATATAAAAAATTTATGGATGCAATTTTTTAGCAAAAAATAAAACAAAAGTAAGAGGTCAATCTAGTCAAAAAAATAAAATAAAAGTAAGAGGTCAAGATGACTCATTTTTATTATTAGCTAGATATCACCCTACCAAGTTAAATTTTATCGATCTTCCACTGATAGTCTTGGATAATTACCAACCTAAGTCGTTTTGGGTCACAAAAGGGGGAAAATGATGATGTGGTGAGGTTGAATGGGAAAGATCTAGCCTTGAGTGAGTGCTTTAAATATCTTGGGTCAATTATCCAAAAGAATGGAGATATTGTCCAAGATATGGCTCACAGGATTAAGTCGGAGTGGTTTAAATGGAGAGCGGCCACAAGAGTGTTGTGCGATCGGAGCATCCCCTTAAAGTTGAAGGGGAAATTCTACAGGACTGCTATAAGACCAATGTTGCTCTATGGCACAGGATGTTGGGCGTCTAAGAAGGAGCACATTCAAAAGGTAGGGGTTACAGAGATGCGGATGTTAAGATGGATGTGCGGCAACACTCTACGAGATAGAATCCGAAATGAAGATATCCGTAGGAAAGTTGGTGTTGCGGATATTGTGATCAAGTTAAGAGAAAATCGCTTGCGTTGGTTTGGACATGTAACACGTAGACCCTAGGGAGCACCAGTACAAAGAGTGTAAGAGTGGGATCAGGGAGATTTCAAACTAGGTAGGGGGAGACCGAAAATGACTTGGCGGGAAAGAGTTAGAAAAGACATGAAGCAGATTGATTTACAAGAGATTGAGGCTCTCGATCGTAGGGGGTGGATGAAGAAAATTTTTTTAGACGACCACCCGGGATAATCACTTTGGTTTATGTAGCCGACCCCACTTATGGAAATAAGGCTTTGATTGATTGATTGATTTAATTCTTGCCTAATATGATGTGACATTGTTGGAGCCTGTACAATGCATGGGGCGTTTATCGTTAATGCATAGGTTAAAGTAAGAAATTCTTTGTATGTGGGCATGATTTGGGTGCCTGATTGCTGTTTATCCTCAATAGTTATCATTTGCAGTGGGATTGATGGAGACATCTCTTGTACATTCCTTTATGTTTGTCAATAGTAATTATTTCTTTTCTAAATAATACATTGAGGGTTGCCTGAGTCTCTAGATATTGGTTTGGTGGTTAATGGGAGAGGATGGGTTGATGGAATATATTTAGGGGTTTCTTTTAAAAGCACTAACTATGTCTTTCCTTATGTTTCATGGGTCACAAAGCAGCTTGCCAAGTTGCCAATCACGGTAGACAACTGAAAGCAACTTATTGAGGCAATTTCTTTCGTAAACATTCATGAACATTATTCTTGCAAATATTGAGTATTGTGGCGAATGAAGAAGTTTATTTTCTTCGGAGATGAGTGTGATAACTAGCAAGAATTGAATCATCTAATGACTCTAACTAATTCTGATGCCTGGTGAGGTAGCATGATGGCCAGTGTAGCTCTATTGAGAGAGTATCCTGTTCTTTTATACTTCCTCCGTTCCAAAAAAAACGCAACAGTTTCCATTTTTGGATGTTTCAAAATAAATGCAACAAAATTTTATTTTCCTTATATAGTAAACTATTGCTACTTAAAAGACATAAATACCCTTACTAATTCTTTATTTGTCCCCACCTTTTCTCTCTCCAATTCTTTAATTGTCCCCACGCTCTCTCACAACTCCTTTAATTGTCCTCACTTTTCTCTCCATTTATTTTAATCAACTACCCCTCACTTTTTCTAATTACCCACAACAAAAAAAATGCCTAGGAGTCCGTGCCATGACAATTGTTGCGTTTTTTTTGGAACGGAGGTAGTATTTAGAATTTGGTGGCTGCCTTTGTCCCGTGGGTGAGAACTTGAAAAAAATTATCCTTTTGCCATTGGTGTTTACCAATAGTTGTGAGGTCTATATACTTCTGGTGTTTATTAGTTTGGTTCCGAGGATTGTATATGTTTTATAGTAATGTTGGTTAAAGTGTTTGTATGATTAACATGGTTGGCATTCTGGGAAAATTATACTAGGAAATTTCTGAACTCTATGATTTGTTGGTACTGGGAATCACTTTATGACCTGTTAGACTTTTCAGCGATTGCAATTGTTTCTACTTTCCAATTGTAAGAATTCATTGAACAGTGTTCTAAACTTGCAGCTGTGTGAATATTTTGGAAGTGTTGATTTTCTGACCATTTTTTTAAACGTTACTGATAGCTTGTTCTTGTCTTTTTTTTTTTTTCAGGGAGGATTGTTCAGTGAGCACATTTCGGCCACGAGCACGACCATTGTTTCAATATCGTCATTACAGGTAGGATTTTTCAACTCTTTTGTAACATTTTTTTAATATGTGGTTGACGCCTTGACGGTGTTATGCTGCCTTAGGTCTTACTGTTTCTCTACTTTTGTGGTCCACTGGTACGAGCTCCTGTACGTATTGTATTATCAAAACCTAATTTAGCCCGCAAAAATATGACTCCCTCTGTTTCCTTTTGTTTTTCTCATTTGGAACCTTTTCACTGTTCATATAAGGTGGAATTTTTCTGAATTATTTCTCAAATAATAGTCATATGGGGGTTGTGTTTGATTCATTTCAAGATTACTTTGAGAAGATCCTTTTTATACATATATAATTTTTAGTTTTTTACTAATGCACAATTATAGATATATATTTAAAGTAAATACCATGTTTGTGAGTTAAACAAGAAATTAATTATCTTTTTGTGGGATTGATAACTTATTTATCTAATGCCATATGTTACTCCTTTTGTTTCTAGAAGTTTTTTTCCATTTCAGTTTACCATGTTTGTGAAATGGAAACATAATAACTCTTTGCATTATTTACATAGATTGGAGGGATTCTAAAAGGCGTACATATACTTTTTACAAGCGGCAACTCAACTAACCAACCCAATATTATGAATCTTGCTAATTTTAATCTAGTAGCTATAATGAATTTACGTGACTAAGCGTGTCATGAATCTTTTAGTGGGACTTGCTCTTTTGGACTTAGTTTTAGTCAAATTCAATTTAGTTTTGATCAGGTTAACTTATTATTATTATTATTAGACCAATTAGTTTCCAATTAGCAATGATTTTTCCGGCGATGATTTTCTAGCAATGTTTTTCTGACATGATTCTTGATAATGATTTTTTTGGCAACAATATGTCAATTGAATTTGCAAATGGATTCTCTTCCAATAGTTTTATACGGTTGTTTTACGACAAAATATTCAGGCCAAATTCATTTTCCTAAAAAACAATAATAATGAATCATAAATTTAAAATAAAAATATAAAATAAAAGGAAAAAGTAAAGATATAAATAAAAAAAATATAAAATGTAAAAATAAAAATAAAAATCAATAGATTAAAATATCTAGTATGTTGTGATATCTCAAGGTAAGGATCTTACGTTTTTTCCCATCTAGCCATTCCTCAAAGATCATATATCTTCTACTTTATTCCTTTTTTGCATCTTTCTGTTATTTTTTTTATTTGTTTATGCTCTAACATTTGGGGACCAAATATTCTTTTCATCAATTCATTACAGATTACACTTCTCTCTTCAATCTAGATTTAAATTGGTTTCTGCTTGCAATACTTTATAATTTTCCCAAGTTTGTCCCCAAATAGTAGGTCATGTAGGATTTTTGAGGTACGGAGAGAGTATTATAATTAAATTAAATTTAGCTACTAGATTCATGAGGCGCGTCTTGCACTTTTTAGATATAAATTCTACTTTATAGTTATTAATTAAATTTAGATATACTTTATAATAAATTAAGCGCGTCTCGGACTTTTTTGTGCTTGATTGAAATGTTAATTTATATGGAAACATTTGTCAATAACCATCATTTGTATAGTTAATTGCGAAAAATCATCTTCAGTAGCACAAGACTTTGTTGACCACCATCTTTTAACGGAATCCAGCGTTGACTGCCCCCGTGTTTTTCTCGTGAGTCACTTCAAACTTTTTTTTTTTGTTTTCTTTTATTTGTTCCCCATTTCCATCCTTTCCCCATTAAATCCCTCTTAAAAACCCCTTAATTCCCTAAAGTTAGGGTTTTTACTTTTTAGATTTTAAACTTAAATGAAATAGGGGTTTTTAAGGTGGGTTTAATTGGGGATTTTAGGGGGAAAGGGTGGAAATGGAGAAGAAATAAAAGAAAACCCAAAAAAAATCAGTTTTAAGCTTAGTTTTAAAAAGCGCGCCTCACTCTCAGGCTATGGGAAATGTGCTTTAGCTAAGTGAGGCTCAGCAACCTCCGAAAGGCGCGCGCCTCGTGTGCCTTTGAGCTCTTTTTGGTAAGGCGTGCCTTTGCGCCTTAAGAAAAATAGCTTAGATTTAAGTTACAAGTTGAAGAATGAATGAATGATTGATTTTTTTCCAAATTGAGACTACCTTAGCTTTACGAATATCAATATTTAAATTATTAGCGATCTTTTTAATAGATATTACTTACAATTAAAGAAAAAAAAAATTGAAATAAGTATATAAATACATGCGCCTCGCCTACAAAAGGTGCGCACCTTCGCCTTGCGCCTCGCGCCTAGGCTCTAGCTACTATTTGCGCCTTGGTGTGCCTTGCGCCTTTTAAAACTAAGGTTTTAAGTATTATTGGGTGACATTTTTAATTATTTCAACATAACACAACCAAATCTAGCATAATTCCAGTGGATGGTAATTAAATACTTAGGAAAAATCATGTTTCATCAACTGTAGTTAAAGAGTGGACGCAGGAGAAAACACATTGTAATGTGACTAGTTAACATTATGGAAAGGACAACATCGCATAAAGAAAGTGATTGGTATTCTGCAATGGGGTTTCACAGAATGGTAAATCCAAAATTGTTAAAGAACGTATGAGTTTTAATTCCATAGATGTGGACCCGTTCCCTAAAAACTCTACTCACCTGACTTAATGAAATTATTCAAATTTGAATAACTAAGGAAAATTTGTCATAAACAACCTTTATTATTATTTATTGCAATTTCAAATCGTGAGCATAAAAAAAAATTCTTCATTTCTTAAAATTGAATAATGATTTTCCGCCATTGAACTAAATGTGCGGCATGACTTGCTTATGGTATAACAAAATGGAAAGTTAGCAAGGTTTTATTGAAAACAGCCTCATGTTCTATTTATTTTTAACTTACAGTTTCCTAAACTACAAATAAAAACTAAAATACAAATAAAAACAACAAATAAAAACTCCTCCTTTTTTCCCACACAAATACTTCCTTCACTTCATCAATTCAAACACCTTCATCAAAGAAAATTCAACCTTTAGCTTTTGAAGATCAAAGTACAACACCCACAAGATTGTACGATACTAAGCCCAAAATAATCAATACTAATAGTTAACTCCAAACACTATCAGAGTTAGAATATACGGAATACAAATACTAAACGTCCAAACTAAAAACAAAATACAGTCTAAGATAGAAATACAACGGCACTCGCCCAACCCAAAGCTAAGCAACACCGTCATCATCAGCTTTACCTGAAAAATTAACAACAATCCACTGTCAGTGGCGATTAACATAACAGTCCCACCCTAACATGGATACACATAATCACAGAATAAACCAAACAAACACGTCAGGCAAATCATACCAACACGCGACACAATCATCATGATAACAAATCACAACAATAACATAAACTTAACCAACCTTTAATTATTCAAACTTATCATTACTTAATATTTGTCGCTACCATTTACATTTTAGACCGGACTATGCTCGTACGAACGCATCTTACGCGAACGAACTTTTCTACTATGCCAGGATTGAGAATCTTACTCCCAAACCCATGAACCCCATCTTACGGAAATTCATATCACATAGACAACATAGCAAGTATACACTATCCCAATACCGCGGTTAGGATAGGGGCAACGTCTTAACCCAAGTCTTAGAATCTTACTCCAAGATTAGGCGTCTAAAAGTAAACTTAAGCTATCTTTACGTTCTTTACATCTTTGTTATTCTCAAGATCGCTTCTTACGCCTTTTCTTGAGTCTAACCATGTATATTATCATAATCTTTAACTTCTTTAATCAATCTTAATCAATTCTTTAACTTTCTTTAAACTTTCTTTAGTAACTTTACTAATCTTTAATAAACTTTAATTAAACTTTAATAAACTTTTACACTTAAAGATTACATGAACTACTTCAAGATTCCAAGATTCATTAAAGAACTCATCAAGACTATCAAGAACTCATCAAGAACTCAACAAGAACTCAAGTACACACGCATGAATTCAACATAACTCAACAACATCTCATCAATTTCCATGCATCAAAACTTCACATGAATCATACATAAACATGATCAATCATAAGATTAACATAGGACATCATAACTTGCATGAAAACTCAACAAAATATTATAAAAAGAACACCCAAATCAGCCCTATAATTCACGCATAAAATGGCCAACAATCATCAACAAACTAATCTAACATAATCATTTAATCTACCCTATAATCATAGTATACAAATTAAGGTAGAAAAGCATGTTACCTTAATTACTTGAGTGCAAACAATAGCAAAAACTTACTGCCCGGAAAACCCAAACCACACGGCCCAATACACGCACAACACGGAGCACCACACGGCTTGCCTACGAACACTCTTGCACGGTTCCCAACGCACGAACACACGGGCACCACCTCTTGCACGGCCACGCCCCACTGCACGGCTTCACACACGAACCACCCTTTGAACACGAACCCAACGAACAAACCCCAAAACTAAACCCAACTAGAAGTCTTGATCAATAGAAATGGAGATTATTGTGTTTTTAGTCACTTAAAGATCAATAGAAGTTTAATCTTTAGGTTTTGGATTTGGATGGATGATGAAGAAATGATGGTGGAAATGCCAAAAATGCCGTGTGGAATAGGGAGCAATGGAGAGAGTGTTTGGCTTTTGAATTGATGAGCAAAGTGATTAAGATGGCAAAATGAAACATAAGCCTTACAACCTCTTCTATTTATAGAAGTGGGTTAAGGTGTGAACATGAAGCAAGTGGCAAAATTAAGCCACTAATCAAGAGGGGGTCGGTTTTTAGCAAGCTAAAATGGGCTTGATGATCACTTGGGCTAATTGCACTCATGCATGACTAATCATGCCTAATTTGCATTTGGCCTAAAAATTAATTAACTAATTAGAAAATTAAATATTAAAATTCTAATTAATTAAAATAAAATAAATAATAAAATAACCATTCATAAAATAAATAATAAAAATAATCGCAATTATTCAAATAAAAATAAAAATAAATAGTCCAAATAAATTTGGACCATACATAAAAATAACATAAATACAAAAATAAATCAAAACAGAAAATACCGATAAACTGGGTCGTTACAGTGCCTCCAGATCTTAAGCGCGAAAACCACAGCTGCAAGCTCCAAATCATGCGTGGGGTAGTTACGCTCGTGCACCATCAACTGCCTCGATGCATAAGCGATGACCTTCCCACCCTGCATCAACACGCATCCTGGGACACTCTTAGACGCGTCACTGTAGACCTCGAAATCCTCATCATCGTTCGGAAGGGTAAGAATAGGAGCAGAAACTAATCTATGTTTCAGCTGCTGAAATGCTTGCTCGCAAGTCTCCGTCCAAACAAATCGAATCTCCTTCTGTAGGAGACTAGTCATTGGCCTAGCAGTCTTGGAGAAGTCCTTGACGAATCGTCGATAGTATCCGGCCAAACCCAGAAAACTACGAACCACCGCCACATTTCTCGGGCTACTCCATTCAACTACAGCCTTAACCTTTATCGGGTCTACCTTAATGCCATCCTTACTAATAACGTGACCCAGAAATGCTACTTCACGAAGCCATAACACACACTTAGAGAGCTTCGCGAACCACTTATGCTTTCTCAATATCTCTAGCACTATCCGGAGATGCTCTGCATGCTCAGACTCGTCTCTCGAATATACTATATATCATTGATAAAGACTATGACACACTTATCGAGTAAGTGATGAAATGTCCAGTTCATGTGATCCATGAACACGGCTGGAGCATTAGTGAGACCAAAGGGCATCACCTCAAACTCGTAGTGGCCGTATCTCGTACGGAATGCTGTCTTCGGGATGTCTTCTTTCTTGACCGGAATCTGATAATATCTAGATCGAAAATCTATCTTCGAGAAAACTCCCGCTCCTCTCAGCTGATCGAATAGGTCCTCAATCCTAGGCAACGGGTACTTGTTCTTGATCGTTACCCGGTTCAATTCTCAGTAATCTAAGCATAAGCGCATGCTACCTTCCTTCTTCTTCACAAATAGCACTGGTGCTCCCCATGGAGAAACACTCGTCCTAATAAATTCATAAAATTACATGCTACTTGTTTAACCAAACTAAATTTTAAGAAATTTAATGATAAATTAGATTGGTACATATGCAAACCTTGGTGTGACATCTTTGGTGACTTTAATTTCATCCTTTCACAGCAACCAAAGACTAAAATTTAAATTGAATGGCTGAAAATTATATGAGCAGAATTGTTTTTTTTTTAAAAAAAAAATCCATATTATAAATAAGGAGACTTTTTTTTATAACAAAATGTATATACTTATTGTGCAAAATGTAGGGCTAAAGAATGAAGAATGAAATGAGAAAAATTAGTGAGTTTTATTGTGTATATAAAGTAATGAAATTGAGATTAGTGAATTGATTCATAGTGCATTGCATGAGGAAGCCAAAAGAGTAATAAAAACTGAAGAATATGAAAAAAAATTCCTAAAAAATTGATTTAGTTTTTCGTAAAGTAGTTGCACTTACATACAATGTTGAAATTAACTTTTCATTTCCAAATACATTTTTGACTTGTGAGTCCCAATGAAAAAATTACATATTGAAGAAAAGATGCACCGTAGTGAGAAGATGCATCATGGAAAAAAAGAATGTTGACTTTCCAAAAATTTCAGTAGACATTATTTTTTTTAGATATTAATATGTTGCACAACACCCTAGCTATGCCTTTTACCTGGTCTAATTTTCAGCTATTAACAAGTCTAATTTTTACGTTTTACCAGCTGAGTTGTTAAAAATAATTAGGCGGGAAAAGGTGATTTGTAGTAGTGACAAGTGGACAAGTTGGGGCAAGATTTAGATGGTGGTTTTTATTTTAGTTATGTGTATAGAATTCTCACAGACTTGATAATTTTTGTTTTTGGGTTTCTCCGCTGTAATATTTTAATATGAATGAGCGAAAACATTTTTCACACATGGCAGTGACACTTTGATAATTTTCCTCAATCTTATATAAGTATTCCCAAGTAAGTGTTGGAATTTTCGGGGTGTTACAGAGGCATTTTAGATTCCAAGCAAGAATAGGGAGTATTCACTATATCTTTATGAAAAGCTAAGATGGTTTTGTTGGAAAACAATTCAAAATGCTTCCTACAAAATTCAATCTGAACAAAAGAGGTATTCTAGTCCTTGGTAGAATCTATTCTACAATGAGCAAGAATCTATTGAGCATTTATTTTTCAATCTCCATTTTGCAATCAAGGGTTGGAATCAAGCTCTCTAGGCATTTCATTCAAGCTGATTTTACTTTTGCCTATCGTGCATAAAGATTTCTTGCTCTACCCACTCTCTAGGATATATGGCTCCATCAAATCAAGTCCTATTCAAAGGACATCAGCCACAGGAAGCACGAATCATGGATATCTACAAAAACTGAATAATTAGAAAGATGTGTAAAATGGGTTCATCAAATGTACCAGGGACACACACAATTCAGATCCTTCTTTGCATCAGACTTGATCCAAGAAGATGTGCTTCTCTCCAATCGTCACTTTTCGCAAGTTAATGGAGCTTGGAAGCATGGAAAAGACAACAATGCTCCAACAGCCTTTAGTTTGCTCGTGGACGATCACGACAAAGCCGTTAATTTAGGGTAGTAGGGTAAAACCTTTTGCAGGTACTCCAATTCAGGCGGAGCTCCTGGTTTTACTTAAGGGACTTTAAGCAGCTACCACTTCTTGAAACGATGTCATAGTACACCGATAGCAAGGAAGCTATGGAATTCCTCCACAATCCCAATCTTGCTCCGGTACAATGTACACTCTTAGTCAAAGATATCCTTTACGTTCTCAATTCCTTTTTTGTGTCTTATTTCTAAAGTAGATAGGGCGTTTGTTTGTAAGACCCACAATCTTGCTATTGAAAGAAGAAAGGCCTAGCTTATGTTTGTTGCCTCATTGCAAAAAAAAAAAAAGCATTTATTCAAATCTAAACAAGTCTATTACTTAGTCTTTTAAATGGGTGTTTGAAGTTTTGACATGTGACACTCTAAGCTAGATAATCTTTTTTTTAATAGACTATTTTATCTCTTGATAAAAGAATTATAACTTTTTATCAAAAATTTGTAAAATTGTACGTAACAAACATAATTGGTCAAATTAAAAGTCACTTATATGAATTTGTGACAAAAAAAAAAATGCTTAGGCCTCAAACAGTGTAATAAACAAAAAGTAAGAGGACATAGCTCTATCTTAGTGGCACTCAATTGCAATTTGATTTTCATCATTCCCCCCCTCGGGGAATTCTAGTTGGACATTTGATTCGATTTACCTTACAATATATAGTTAATAAAAAAAGAAGGGTAAAATAAATACTACTTTCGGTCCCAATTAATTGCAATATTTGCCAAAAAAAATCACATTACTTGCAATCCTTTTATTTTTCTCTCTACCTCAGTCTTACAATATCACACCCCTTTCTCTCACTTGAAATTATCCACTAAAAATTTTGGTCTTAGAAAACGTATAACCAAAATTGTTTCAATTAATTACGATCCTAATGGCTCGTTTGATTGTTGATAATTATACTATAAACTCGTTATCGTTACCACAATTTATTACTAACAACCAAACGAGGGTACTTAAAAAAAAATAGTTCCCCAAATGCGGAATGGAGTGAAAAGAGCTTGTGATCTCAGTACACAGTTCCCCACTAATCACACTGACAAGTGACAACAAATCCTTCCTAAGCGGCTGCCAGCTAATACGTGCTCACACACCGAAATTTAAGAATTTCTACATCTCATTCTTCCCTTCCCTTCCCTTCCCTTCCCTTCAAACTCCCTTTTCTCAGATGCCTCTTTCCCTCACATTCAAACACAACACATACAAAATTAATACTAACATCACTTGAAGAAAATGCACAACCCTTGATCAATTTTTCAACCAAAGATCTTCTCTTCTCATCCTTCCAATTTCCGCCATTAATACCAACTTTAATTTAATTTCGTCCCCTAATCATGTCCAGTGCTTACAACAGCCCTTCTCGCAGCCCATCTGGCGCCACCACCGCCACCACCACCTCTACCACCACCTCAACCACGGGGCCCTCTCGGTTGCAGATTGGCTCTGTTTCTAGGTTGAGATCTTCTTCCTTGAAGAAACCGCCTGAACCTCTTCGCCGCGCTGTCGCTGATTCTCTTTCGTCTTCGTCTTCTTCGTCGTCTTTCTCCTCCATTTCTGCTCTCTCCTCTCACCACCCTTCCAGCAGTCCTTCTGTTCATGCTTCCGAAGCTTCTCGTACTCTTCGGGTTCGTTTTTTTTTTTTTACCTCTTTTGTGCCTGCATTTTGATGTTTATGATTCTGCCCTTTTGTTGTTTAGGCTTATTTATTTAAAATGCGACTCTTTCTTTTTGTTCTATCTTGAAGTTTGTTAGTTTGTTCAGTAGAGGCTTGAAATGTTTGGTATAGTTTGATGATTTTCACTTTCTGTGAGTGGAAAGAATAGCTGCCTAGAATGGTAATTTTGAATTCCTGTCAATTAGGAAAACATTTTATTTTAAATACATAACAGCGACTATTTAAGAACCAAGAAATGACATAGGGGACATTATCAAGAGATTAGAAACTTACTGGATAAATTGGGAATGAAAGCTTTGTGAATGTTTCATGAACTTTGTTCATGATTTTACTCTTTAGTTTAGTTTTATTGGAAAGACTGAACTTTGAAGAGTTTTTGCTGGTTAGGTGAAGCATTGGGGTCTCTTGATTTAGTTTGAGGAGAATTTTTGTGGAGGAATATACTCTAGAAGTGATTTTTTGTGGGCCGAGCTAACACTTTATCTTGTTTTTTATTTTTAAAATTGCAGACGCAGTAAGTTGATACTATGAAAATATATATGGAGACAAATCCAACCAAATTTTGCATAATAATATAGGGTTTTATTTATTAGGGGAAAAAATGTGGTTAAAGTTGTTAGTTGAATTGTGCAAAGCTCTGTGGAATAGAACATTGGAAGTATGATATGTTCTGTGTTGGGTGCACTGCATCTACTGTTTACCCCATCTTTTGGGATTGTAGCTTTGGAAATACTGTTATTATTCATGATCATATAATGTGAAATGCGGATTGGAGAAAGCAATGTAGGATTTAAATAGGTTTAGATGGTTTTTTTCTTGTCTTATATGACCCAGCATTATGTAAGCACAAGTTTTTTAATTGGCAATGGATGTTTGACAGAGTTGAAGTAGTTTATCTTCAGTCCTTTGTGTAGTCACGATAGACCTAAAATTGACTATTTTAGAAGATTGCTTAAATTTTCTTTAGGGGTAAAGTATATTTACTGAATTGAAAAAGACTATGTTTACAAAATTAAAAAAAAGATTACATTTATAGATTCAGGAAAAAGTACATTTAGGATTAATGAACCATTTTAATGTTCTCAGATGCTTGTATGAAGTTCTTTTAGGGATTTAAGTTGGTTTGCTTTTTGGAGGGTGGGGGGATAACTTGATGGCTTTGAGTAAGAGCTACGAAAATTGTACCAAGTAGTAATGGGGTGTAAAACTGTAAATTCCTAGCCAGTAATATACCACTAGGCAAAGGGTACACATGATGATTCTCCCCCCCCCCTCCTCCCCCTTTCCGCAATTATAGCATTAGTAATTAGCTCTCTTTCCACCCCTTTAGATTGCCCTAGATTTTATGTTTTTTCTTCCGAGATTTTAAAGAATTTTACATGAAGATGTGTGCCTTTTGTCGTTTTGCTTATGTAATTAAAAGAACCAAGTGGAAAGATAATGTGGGTTAATTGTGAGTTTAACTATCACATGGGCCAAAAAGTACAACAAAAAAAAAATTCAATTCTATATTTTTTTCCTTGTCATCTAATATTGCTAACCTCTCTCTTCCATCTTTCATGAGCTCTTTTAGTTCCTCATTGATGGCATGATTCACAATAAACAAATAAGCCGCTGCTCCAAATCATGCCGAAATTCACCTTTTCAAAAAGAAATATTTTCTAAATGATGTTTTTTTTAACCTTTCTTCTATATCATGGCTTTTTATCTTTTATTTATTTATTTTCTAAATTGGACATGTGGTTTTTCTGATTTAAGTGTAATAACTATATGAGAATTTTTTTGGGATGAAGAGTTAATGTAGAAGCTTTCATAGAATTTACCAAGAAAATTCTGATTTGGAATTTTTGGTATGTTCCCATACAAATTAAGAGCTATAATTTAGTGAATTTAAAGATCTAGTTTTTTGATAGAAGAACATTAAACTAGAGAGTGAATAGAGCAATCGAATGTTACCAGATCAATTCTGAAAATAGAGAGCTGAAAAGATGAGTTACGTGAAAGAGTGAGAGACACTACGATAAAGCAATGGGTTGATGGGGTGGGATCCATCTTTTTAATATTAAAATAAGTTAAATTAGGCAGCTTTATGTTAATAAAGGATGATTAATGTGTGTCAAGTGGTTGTTACCTGCTGTCAAGAATCAAAGTGGGTATGGTTCAATCTTTTCGGAACAAATTAATGGGGAAAATAAAGTTTAATTTCGTCAAATTTCCCCACCATTTTAAAAAGTAGTATCAAAACGATGTCTTTTACTTCATATATTCTCTTGAAAAATAGCAGTAATTATTGAATGCCATGTTTCCTAGTGCTTGGAGATACTTGTTGGCATTATGCTGTCAATCTTACTCCATAGTAAGCTTACATCAATGCAAATAATGAAACAAATATTGGCACAATGATCGGTTCATGAGCATTCTTATTCAATCTATAAGGGTCAGAATTTAATGTGAACCACCTGGATGATAACATCACTATTTCTTTCGGATAATAACATAAAAGCTGCCATTCAGTGAGGCATAAGGTGTAGCACCCTTTGTGCTTCTGAGGCAAAGGTGATAGAGGCGAAGAAAACTTGACATAATTATGTTTAGCAGCATTTAAGATATTAATTGACTTAGATCTTTGCAGTAAGTGCATAAAATTTATTCAATTTGAGCCCCAAATCAAATTCTCTGTTTTGATTAAAATCTTAATCTGAGAGTCAGTCTAAATTAGAGATTGTCTGTCATATGAAACAATGGCAGAGATTGCCAGCCGTTGTATTTCACTTTTCAGTGGTTGGCTCTTCGCATTCCACTGCATCGCTGCTGGTCTATGTTGCACAGAGTCGGATTCGGGGTCAAAAACGGGTACGGGTACGGGGACGGAAAACGGCAAAATCAAAATTTCTAAAAACGTGTACGGCTTGGGGACGGCAAAAAATATATGCATAAAAAAAATCATAAAAAAATCACACTTAAAAAAATATTAATGAATTACATGTCTTAAAAAAATACAAATTAAATAAATTAAAAAAAAATACAAAAGAAAGTTTTACCCAACTAATAATAACACTAGTAGTTACTAAGTAAATATATATTTTTTTGAAAGAGATAACAAAACACTACTTATTAGTAGTAGGAGTTAGAACTGTAGGACTAGGACTCTAGGAGTGTATAAAAAGAAAGAATAAAAAAAAATAAAGGCATACAGGCTGGCAGCAGAGTGGCAGGCATAGTGGGTATTGGGTAATAAAAAATAAAGTGAACCACAAATAAAGAAAGTGAAAAAAAACAGAGATAAGAAGAAAGAGGGATATCACTCATATCAGGGAAGTCTTCGAACAGAGAGAAGAGAAGAGAAGAGAAAATCTGGTGGTTGGCTGGCTGGTGCTGGACGGTGGTGACCGGCGAGTAATGGCGAGTCGACAGCGGTGACCGGCAAGTGATGGCGAGTCGACGACGGTGATCGGCAGTGGTGGTGGAGAGTAAAGTAGCCTAATTTTTCTCCTCTTCAAAACCCTAATTTTTTCCCCCCTTTTTTATTTTGTTTGATTTTCAATTTTCAGTCAATTACACCTCTCTCTCTCCTTTGAAGTTTAAAGGATGGTGGTGAAGGCCTTGGGGACGGCCATTTCTTCCATTTCCTCCTTTTGCCTTCCTCGAACCGTCCCCAACCCTAAACCCAACCGTCCCCGATTCACCCTTGCCGTCCCCAGATCAGGCCAGCCGACTCGGGTACGTTTTTTTGCCGAACCCGCACCGTCCCCGTCACCTTGCCGTCCCCAGATCAGGCCAGCCGACTCGGGTACGGATGCGGCACCCAGAATGTCGTCCCCGTGCTTCCTAGCTGCTGGTGCTCATTCTCTTGTTTTTATCCACTTCATTTTTCCATCTCCGTCTTTGTGATTCATCTTTTGCCTACTTAGATTTCCCCCCCGCCCTCTCTATGTGGCAGACACAAATTATTAATTTTTTTTTTGGGTAAGTAAAATATAGATTGCACCAAAAACTCAAATTACAACCTAGGCTACACTCAAAGGGTGACAACCCTACTAGGTAGGATTCACTCCCTTAAAGCAAGCCAAAACTACAGCTGAAACAGGCTTTAGCTAATACAAAGTCCTAAAAAATATGGACTCCAACCAATTCCTATCAATGTCAGACAGTTTACATGTGTATAACAGCCTACACCTTTGTTTGACAGCCATGACAATAGCTTTACTGACCTGCACATCAGTGGCAGTTTTAATCATCCAAATGGATTCATTCCTTACTTTCCAGATGTTGTAAAGAGCTGCAGCTAGATACTTTCATTCCTAGCTTTACTTTCCAGACACAAATTTCCTTGGGAGAAAACTATATCCTCATCAAATATATTTTTTTTTAATATAAAAATTGTAATAGATGCTCTACGTTATAGTGTAGCATTTGTTGCACTCTTGCTTCTAATATTAAAATGCTTTGACAGTTTTAAAATTCTTTAATTCGGTTTTTCTTTATCCCTGTGTATTCATGCATTAAAATTGGGGATTTGTTGAGGCTTTTTTTTTTGGATAGCAAGACAGGAAAGAAAAGAACTGGATTGAGATGAACGGCAGGTGAAAGTGCTAAGAGTCTTTTTCCCTCCACATTTCTTCAATTTTGTAGTGTGGTTTTAGTGCCATCTTGGACATTTTCAGGGCTCGGAGCGAAAATCAAAAAATAGGCCCCAAAACAATGGAGACACATTTCATCGATCAAATATTCAAATCCTTACAAATGATTTTATTAAGCACCTAATTCTTTATTGACACCGTAAGGGAGAACGATTTATTGAAACAATAAAACATGTAGCTAGGATTGAGGATTTAATTAGGAAGAAAAAATAGGATAATAATTATGACGTGAGCTGAAATATTTAAAGAGTTATAGTTTTGGGTTTTGCAGAAAATAAGTTGAGTACTAAAAAAATGAGAGAGAAAATGTGGATGAGATCTTACAAATAGAAAGCTAATTTAAATTGAATAAAAAGAATGTTTTGCTCGTTGTAATAACACTATTGAAATTATATTTATTTTAACAAAATAAATAAAAAAAATACAAAAAAATTCAAAGAAGTGGGGCCCCACGAAAAGGGGGACTGGAACCGTCGCTCAAACAACTATCCCTTTGACCCGGCTCTAGGTTTTTTTATTATAGAGATATAGAGGGAGGGAAACTGGATTTTCCTCTACCCTTCCTCTTCTACAAATCCCTTATCCAAGGGAGTTTTTTCCCTACCTTTCTTTTCCCTTTGTTTGTTTTTTTTTTCCTTTCCGGATCCTTTTATCCAAATACCGTGTTAAAAAATCTAACATCACACACCAAGAAAAGAAAAGAAATAGGAAAATTGTCTCTCCAATGGAATGTTGCGGCTTTTGCCTTTGGGGTGTGCATGTCTTAGCCTTGTGCTAGACTCTTCTCACCTTTTGAAACTAAGAATATAAGTTCTCACTCTATCCTTGTGGCCTTGTATGCTAGGACTGCATTGTAAGGGAAGGAAAGTGATGGTACTCACGCAATGAATCACAAAGAACAAACTCCACCGACATGGATTAAACAATCCTCTTGTTGCCAAAATATGTAATCCTATATTTTATTTGCAATTTTAAAAATTAACGAGTGCTAACAGTGTAAAATGCTAAAATGATCTCAAAAGTATTTTAAATTTATTCATGAAAAGTATTTCTTCTCACAGCTGAAATTTGCATCCATAAAGCGGCTGTTAGAATAAGTTTGATGAATGTCAATCATTATATGAGTTTTCGGTTGGTACTCATTGGATCATAATGTGTTGAAAGAAGGCCAATAACACCTTTTCACGCCTCCTTCCTCTTCCTTGCTAAAGTTTATCGAACTTTGGCTTGTGTTCAACACTGCGATAACCGCATATGCAATTCACAGCCTTCAATTGCTTGCTATTAACTATGTCGGGCATAGTGTCCACTACTAGTTTTTTAATTTTTAATTACCTTATGGACTGTTGTGCAACTGGTGAATTCTAGTAAGTTGATAATATTCCTTTTGCCTTATATGTGAGATAATTATATTTACCTGTAGGATGATTAAAAGACTAGTGGTCCTTGTGATTTTCAGGATTATTTGGCAGCTCCATCAACTACTGACCTTGCATATTGTGTCATTTTAGAACATACTCTTGCTGAGAGAGATCGCAGGTAGCTACTTTTGCTCATTGTCACATCCTATCGATCTCTCGTCTATAGATATGTGTGATCTATTCTATTATTAGTTGTTACTTCTCTTTTTTTCTTTTACATGTCTGGATAAAAGGAAATGTAGCGAAAGGGAGGGAAAAGAAATGGAGGGGAAGAAAATCCCTTATTTGGATAAGGTGATGAGGAAATGAACTGAAGGGGTGGATTTTTCGTCCCTCCCTCTATAATGAACCCTATCTCTACTAAATTGGAGAGTTTTGGAGGTAAAAGGGAGCACCGCTTCCCCCATTCTTTTATCCCCTTCCCTTCCTCCTATCTCCGTTTCCTTGCATTCTCTTTTATCATGCTATCAAATAAAGTGTAAGCCTTTTTGTTAAAAAAATAATTATAATTTCCCTTGCGGCTCTTGCTCTTCCATGCATACATTATTGCGCTCAAGGTGCAAAGGTTTTCCATGTGAATTACTATCCATATAACTCTTTTTATCCCACATTAGTTGCCATACATTCCGTTTTGGAATGTCCCTATTAGTTTCGTTATACTTTTTTGGCAAAATTTTTCTCACTTGTACTCCGAAAATGGAGTCCAAACTCACCAATCAGGTTTCCTTCTACAAGCTCCCAAATTATGTAATGATTTCTGTATGAAATCTACTTATTTTGGCATTATAAATTTATAATAGTTGCAAATTCCTAGCTATTTATGAAATTACAGAAAATACCCCGTGTTTTGCCAATTGTGATTTAATTTAATACCTTGTATGCATTACTTTTATATCATTTTGTGACAATATGGCACCCTCTGATAGTAATATTGTCATTTTACACACAATACACCTATTGTATGATGCAGTAGCACAATTTTATCCCTTGATTTTGATTTTATTTTTATTTTTATTTTTATGCAGCCCTGCTGTTGTTGCAAGGTGTGTGGCACTCTTAAAGCGTTATCTCTTAAGGTATGTTCATCCTTGTTTGTGGCATTCCTAAAATATTTGTGTTCTGTCTATTGAATGATGCAATTGCAGCATTGCAAAGATTTCTTCTTTATATATATGCTAGTCTGCTACATTTGTTTTAGTTGGAAGATCTTTTGGCTGAAGATTTAGAAAGATGTGTTCAATTTTCTAATTCCAGAGAGTTCAAAGTCCTAGAAGCAATTGTCTTAGCTCTCTATCTTATCTCAAGTTTAATTACCTAGTGCTCATTCACCATTAAGCTTATCTTAAGTTTATTTGACGTCGAGAGCCGAGTTTTAAATTTAACATTGTATCAGGAACTTTTTGTTTGTGTGGACTATTAATTTCTCAATGTTGTTTGTTAGTTCTCCTTTCTTGAGGAGCATGTTTTTTTAAACCAAAATTACTTCTTCACATGGCTCTTATTTCTCTCTCTCTCTCTCTGAGTGGTCATGGCTCGTATCTCTTGGTTATATGAATAATTGGATATAAGCAATCATGATTCATTAGCTTAGGGGAGAGATTATTATAGCTTCTCGCTTTATTTTTGAATTTTGATTGTTAGTGGATACCTCTTGGCTTCTAGATTTGGAATGAGGATACCACTTTCTTGGGTATCCTACTAAATATAGAGTTTTCTTTCTGATTTTAAATTATCATGGTCTACCCTTGTAACCTTGAAAATTTACCATGTACCCCTACAGTTTGTGCAAAATATTTGAAATACCCTCACAACCGACAATGTGAATGTTTCCTTAGTTAGTAATACTTATTTCATGAGATACCCTTTATGTTTAAAATTCCTTTGATGCAATACAACTCAGAAGGGTTTTTTTTTTCCTTTTCTTTTTGTTTCTCTTTTTTGCAATGTCCATAAAATTTGATGTGTTGTGATTTAGCTTGTTGTGTTTTTTTTTTTGTGTGATTACTCTTAATTAATTCCATTAATCATGCAAATTATATTTTAAAAAAAAGAAAATTATACTCCCCCCCCCCCTCTCCTCTCACGCGTTTCGTTTTGTTTGATAAATTTGGAAAATGAGTGAATTTTAAGGATTTAGTTAAAAAGTGAAATATAAAAGAGAATCTTACATTTAAAAAAAATTCTGTGACTTTTCAAGGATGAAAATTGATGGAAAGTAGAAAAATTGGGGGACATTTTTTAAAATCATGTGATTTAAAGTGGTCTCAAGTGTAATAATATATTATTTAAAGATGTATATTTATGGAAGGATTCAAAGTTTATCAAACTTTTTGAAACGTACTAAAATGGAAAGCGTATCAAACTTTTAGATACGGAGATAGTATTTAATTAGTAAATAAAAACAACAATTTGATGTAAATACATTGATGAAAAAATTTAAATTGCCAAGTACGCAACATATAATTGAACCTGAAGTTATTATCATTATAGTTAATTTCAAAAGAAGCAATGATATATAACCCAACTCAAAAGCAACTAAAAGGGGTTCATGTCCAACTCAGAAGCGTATGAAGTTATTGTAATTTTAATTTTAATATTCGAAATTTGTACCAGGTACCCCAGATATTTTAGTAATTGCACAATGTGTCCTTGAAGTATGCAAAATACACCATGTGCCCCTAACCTTTCATAAATTGTACTCTTTTTGCTTTAATGACTAGTATTTCAACTCAAATCAACTGTTAGCTTTCTTACGCTTTAGATATAAATATAAAAGCAAGGGCTCGTTGTTTGTTCTCACTTTATTGTGAAAATTCATAATCTTTTTGTTATCACTTTTTTTTAAAGAAATCAAGTTACTTATAAAAGGCATAAGTTAAAATAATAAATGGATCCATTAATTATTTTAATTGCAGTGAGTACACATTATTTGAGTACAATGTGTACTGAATGCAGTTGAGGTAAGCATGCATGCATGTTTGAGTTTGTTTAGGAAGAACGCTTGATTTAGTAGTAGAAGGAAATCATGGAAAATATAAATATCCATTATCTCTAATATTCATGTTAAAGATTTGCGCTTGTAGATAAATTGGCTTGATGAAATTTTAATTATGTTAGCAAAGTTTGGAACATGATATTTTTCTTTAATTTTTAATGTTGAGGGGCCATGGGACTATAGGAGTATGGGACTTAGAGCCTGGCGATTGACCTGAGTATGAGTGGTAGCAGGGGGGTCGATTGAAGCAAATCCTTGATGTTATACTCAATTGAAAGATCTAGGGTTTGCCATTTTTACCGTGGAATTCTAGACCGGAAAATTACTTAAAAGTTAGTGCTTCCTGTGACGATAATAAACCTTTTTTACCCTGGTGAATTCGTGATTAACCTGAGTATGAGTGGTAGCAGGGGGGTCGATTGGAGCAAATCCTTGATGTTATGCTCAATTGAAAGATCTAGGGTTTACCATTTTTACCCTGGAATTCTAGACCGGAAAATTACTTAAAAGTTGGTGCTTCCTGTGACGTTAATAAACCTTCCAGCACAAATGGATGGCAAGGTCATGATATTCTATGATGGTATGCCAATTATCTGAGATCCAGTAGGCTTACCTCATTACCAGGAATGCTAAAGAACCAGAAGCCAATTAAATCTGTATGAAAATGTTATTCATTGAGGGGATTGGTTCGGTTGACCCTCAAATTCATCAACCTTTTGAGGGCTATTTTTACCTGGTTGAATGTGCCTGAGGCTAGATACTGGTATCACCACCTGTTTATTTTTTCTGATTTTTTTCTTAGCTGATGCATGATTCATTGATTCCCATTATTTGATGAAATTACTTTCTAACTTGTGTATTTTCTGTTCCTTTTTTCCCTTTATTTCTCTCATTTTTTCAGATATAAGCCCAGTGAAGAAACATTGGTGCAGATTGATAAGTTCTGTGTACATATAATGACTGAATGTGATATTGGTTTGAGCCGAAAATTATTGCCGTGGTCACACTCATTGAACCAGCAACCTAGCGCTGCAAAGGCTCCAGTCAATGGTGCACCTTTGCCTGTTTCTAGTTTTGCTTCTACTTCGCTTATCAAGTCACTAAATTATGTCCGTTCCTTGGTGGCACAACATACTCCAAGACGGTCCTTTCAACCAGCGGCTTTTGCTGGAGCTCCTTCTGCACCAAGGCAGATCCTTCCTTCGTTGTCATCTTTACTCAGTAGGTCCTTTAATTCTCAGTTAAATCCTGCAAATAATGGGGAATCACCAGGAAGGATAGACACTACTTTATCTGTTCCTAGCCAAAGAAAGACTGAAAGTTCTGATGTAATTGAAGATTTAGAATACATTACTTCTGATGTTCTGAAATGGCGTTGGAGAAGTGATCAGGAGTCCACTTTATTTGATGGGTAATTAACTTCTTGCATTTTCTTTTTTGAACTGGCATTGCGGCTTATCTTAAGCTAGCTCAAAGAGAGGAGAGCCCACAGACCCACATAACTTCCCCATAAGACTGATGTGGAATTCAAATAATTAAGATCACATCAGCCCACCAGGCTCTGCAGTCCACGTGCCCTCAGTCCACGTGCCCTCACGTGGACATAGAGGGGCAGTGGCCTGCATACTAGCCACCAGGCTCCGCAGTCCCCTCGGATGTAGAGGATCAGTCTGGTTATGATATTATTGATATGAGTCTAAAGAAGAGCCATCCCAAAAGCTAGCTCAAAGAAAGGAGAACCCATAGACCCATATAAATCCTTCAAAAATCCCCCATATGACTGATGTGGGATTGTATGGGATCACATCACTAATCAGCATTTTTTTTTGTTCACAGTGAACAAAGTCTTAATTCCCAAGACTTGACGAGATCTAATTTGCTCGTGGGTGCTGCTGCTTTACTTGTTTCTGACTGGGATGCCAAAAAAGGTCAGTCATGGAGGCACTTTGGTACTGCGGATATGCCTTACCTTGATCAACTGCTGCAGCCCTCTTCTATGTCTTCAGTCACCAACAGTGCCGCTGCTCGACATCATTTGAGAATTATAACAGCATCGAAAAGGGTTAAATCTGGGTCTCAACAGATATGGCAAGTTCTTTGGATGTGCTTATTTTTTCTCTACTGATCTGATTAATTATTGATTTTTTTTTCTTGCTTCTGTACTTTGGTGCAGTAGTTAAAGCATTCATACACTTGTTTTTGTTTTTTTATGCATATTTTTTTTCAAGTGTAGTGTCCAAGAGAAAGGAGCCCTGTGAGAAAAATAGTGTGCTGTGATCTTGTTGGTGATGCTTTGAATGCTAAGTGCATGTTTTGATGGCATCCAAAAATATGGGTATTTGAAAATTTGATTTTTCTAGGAAATGGAAGCAAGTGGTGGTATAGGCCCCCTACCATTGGTAGGTGGGCCTTCCCATAAGCAACTAATTATCATTTCTTGGGAAATGTAAATACATGGGAAAATAAAATTGTTAGGATAATTCTATTTCCTATTTCAAACCATGGTTGCACTAAGTTTCAGCAAATTCCTATTTGTTGAAAAGGGAAAAAATAATTGAAGGATAATGGTGATATCAATGATACCAGGTTTAATATTGTGCAATGCACAAGACATTGTATAAATTAAGAAACTCCTACTGTTGATTACATAAATTCAAATGATATGACTTAGATGAACTTTTTTTTAGGTATTTTTAGGGAACGACCCTCAACTCAAGCTGAATTGAAAGAATTGTCATGTGTAAATGGATAAGTTATGAGTTAAAAGAACAATGACTAAGCTACCTAAAAGGTTATGTTGAAAGGATGATGGATAAATAACAAAGGTTAGTAAAGTAGTAAATGGTGACCTTATTTTAATTAACACCCCTTAAGCATCCGTACAGTTTTGTACTTAATTGTTTTGAAATTTTATCTGTTCAAATAATTTTTTGAAAATCTTAATGGCAAATTCATATTTTGTAGAAATTTAGATAAAGTTTTTAATCCAAAAGAATGAATATTGCTATTATTGTTGTTGTTGTAAAAGATCTTCCTTTTGGCTCTGTTTTAAAGCTTTTACTACTTCCAGGTATATTTTTTGGTTATCATTTGCCTTTCTTTGATAGTAAAAGCAGTAGTTTAGAGGTAAAATTGCTTGCATAATGTAGTCCTGTCTTTGATGGTTACTGCTATAGTAATATGTATTGTTTACAATAATTCTGAGTTTTTCTCCATGGGGTTGAATGCTTCATGGATATGGGGTTTTTACCATTAACTAATCTATGATGCATGCAACTTTCTTTAAGGCTTCAATTTCCTTCTCCAAAACTTGGTCAGTTTGAAAAACTTTTTTTTTGGTAAGAAGGATTTTTATTGCTCAAGTCAAAATCAAATACAAAAGGCACAGATACAATCAAATTCCAACACCCAAAGTGCTAATGCATCATTTCAATGCATCTTTGGCACCTTCTAGGAAGGGTACAAGGAGAATGACAATCTTATGCAGCACACAAGGGCACAACAGTAGCAAGGCTCACAGAACAGACTGGAGACTTGAAAAATAAAGGAGGAAAGTTTTGTTTGAAAGATAAAAATGGCCTTTTCTTTTATTATCTCTTTCATATAGACCAATTCCTATAATTCCTCATTTACAATTTTTTAGTAACCAATTAAATAAAATACTTCTAGTCTAATTTAAATTGTATGTTGATTGTTTTAAAGTTAGTTCTTGTCACTTCTTAATATTATATTATGAAAATTTTGTTTCCGAATCTTTATTTCTGCTTTCCATGTCCCATTGTGGTGCAGTTATAGATGATATCTCTATTATATAAGCCAAGGGGGAGCTATGGCGTCCCCCCTGGAAATGTCTATGTTACCCTTAAAATTTTCTAAAAGTTTAAGTAAAATCACTCCTAATAATTAAGGAAATTTCTTCCAATTTTTTAACTTTTTAAAATAAAAATATTACAAAATATATAATGCGTAAAAGTAAAATAATAACACTAAATTCATGTTTTTGAATTCTCTACAAATACAAACCCATATTGATATGTTTTTACTTCTGATTATCATAGAAAATTGATAGCTAATAGAATATACTCGGTAAATACACCTTTTCTTTTATTCATTGTTATGCAATGGCCGGATGAAAGGGGAAAAGTTTGTTTATGATTATGTGAATGAGTGTGAATTTGACAAATATTTTAATTTTTCGAACAAACAACCTTCGTTTTTTTAAAAGATACATTTAAAATATCATTGCACACATAGCGTGCATATAAGGCTAGTATCATATATGACAGTTGACCATAGGTTGAAGTATTGGGCAGAATTGCCAAAGTCTCTCTCTCTCTCTTGTATTTTGGGCATAGAAAAAGTTTGATTAAGTTTAGGAGTTGTTAAAGGTGCCAATGTGTAACAACCAAAAAATTTGAAAATTATGAACAACATGATGAAGGTGCTCAGATGATATTGTTTTACCAACGCTGAGCAACTATTTGGTTTGCATTTAGATGGGAGAGAAATGAATATGTTAGTAGTAAGAGAGAAAGCCTGCCACCATGACCCGAAGGATATCCATATGCCAGTTCTTTGTGACCACAAATTTTTCCTTTTTTTTTATTCAAAGAGGAACTTTTTTCTATGTCAACCTTACAACCTCCATTTCCAGTTGATTATTATTGAATTATAAAAAGAACTATAAGTAGCATCTTACATACCTCTTCCCTGTCTTTCTTGGCAATAATTTTTAATAAATTCAACATGAAATTAGCTTTCTTATTTTCCAATTTCCAATCACCCCCTTGAAGCTTGTGCAAAGAATCCTTTGCTTTCCAATGAATAGGATTTATATGCTTGCTCCCAAAGAAGGCCGTGTTATATGATCTTCATTTAAAAGGTTGAACATTAGTAATAAATTACAGATTCCTGCGATTCCCTGACATGTTTGTGGTGTGACAGAGTGGAATGTCTTGAAGCTGTTGTGATTGTTGTTTATGGGGTGTTGATTTTTTATTTTTATTTTTTTGTATTGTCGGCTGCCAGCATTTCATTGGAGATTGTAACTGGTACAGTTTATGGAAAAGTCTGGGCATTAATTGTCTCTGTTTGTTTTACAAAATCATTTGTATGCTAATATTTTCAAATATTGTGTTTTTATTTCTAATTAGCTGTTTCTAAAAATGTTATTTGTGTAATTATACTTTGATGAGAATAGATAGATAGAAATTCGTACTTCACACTAAACACAAGAAAAAATTGAAAGACATCTGGGTTTTTCTTTATTTATGTGGTTAAATCTGTGAAATTGCCTAATGGATGATATTTCTAATCAGGAAGGAAGCATATTGGTTAATAATTAAGGATTCAGTGAGCATGCATGAGCTTTTATTCCAGCAACCTGGCTCGTCCAAGTGTCCAATTGAGATGCCTTTTCATGCACTGCATTCTTGGGTGTTGGGAATGAGTAGTTTGAAAGCTTCATAATCCATAGCCTCTGTCATATTAGTTTCTGTAGTTTGGGTGACACGATGATCTTTCAAGTATCTTCTCATAGAACTACATATACAACCTAATTTTCTGTTAGAGTACTAGCTTTTTAATAGGATGATATTTATTGGCTGGAGCTTAAAACAATAGTCTTCAAAGGTGGATCCACGTTGATGCCTGGTGGGTCACATGCCCTACCAATGTCAATGCTAGTTTCCTATATATTTAAATTGCTTACATAGGAAAACATAGGAAGTGCAGTAGCTTGATGGTTTAAGCATTGGCACAAAGTTCACATGTGCATAGTAGGTCACAAAGTCGATTCCTACTTTGTGTCACTTTGGTTTCCACGTTGCTTTGTCATTTTCAATTAACTTCATGCTGCTTTGGTTTTACTTCCATTTCTTTTCATTACTTCTATTTTCCCACTTGCTTATATGTTTATAGCTTCAATGAGCTCATTGTTTTTTCCCCTTTTTTTTGAGAAGGAATTGCAATTCACTTTTTTCTTATATGTGAATTGTTAATAACCCATTAATATTATAATTATTTTTTTTACACACCCCCCCGCCCCCTCCGCTGAGTGCTAGATAAGGTAGCTACAAGTTCATATAAAAAATTTATGGATGCAATTTTTTAGCAAAAAATAAAACAAAAGTAAGAGGTCAATCTAGTCAAAAAAATAAAATAAAAGTAAGAGGTCAAGATGACTCATTTTTATTATTAGCTAGATATCACCCTACCAAGTTAAATTTTATCGATCTTCCACTGATAGTCTTGGATAATTACCAACCTAAGTCGTTTTGGGTCACAAAAGGGGGAAAATGATGATGTGGTGAGGTTGAATGGGAAAGATCTAGCCTTGAGTGAGTGCTTTAAATATCTTGGGTCAATTATCCAAAAGAATGGAGATATTGTCCAAGATATGGCTCACAGGATTAAGTCGGAGTGGTTTAAATGGAGAGCGGCCACAAGAGTGTTGTGCGATCGGAGCATCCCCTTAAAGTTGAAGGGGAAATTCTACAGGACTGCTATAAGACCAATGTTGCTCTATGGCACAGGATGTTGGGCGTCTAAGAAGGAGCACATTCAAAAGGTAGGGGTTACAGAGATGCGGATGTTAAGATGGATGTGCGGCAACACTCTACGAGATAGAATCCGAAATGAAGATATCCGTAGGAAAGTTGGTGTTGCGGATATTGTGATCAAGTTAAGAGAAAATCGCTTGCGTTGGTTTGGACATGTAACACGTAGACCCTAGGGAGCACCAGTACAAAGAGTGTAAGAGTGGGATCAGGGAGATTTCAAACTAGGTAGGGGGAGACCGAAAATGACTTGGCGGGAAAGAGTTAGAAAAGACATGAAGCAGATTGATTTACAAGAGATTGAGGCTCTCGATCGTAGGGGGTGGATGAAGAAAATTTTTTTAGACGACCACCCGGGATAATCACTTTGGTTTATGTAGCCGACCCCACTTATGGAAATAAGGCTTTGATTGATTGATTGATTTAATTCTTGCCTAATATGATGTGACATTGTTGGAGCCTGTACAATGCATGGGGCGTTTATCGTTAATGCATAGGTTAAAGTAAGAAATTCTTTGTATGTGGGCATGATTTGGGTGCCTGATTGCTGTTTATCCTCAATAGTTATCATTTGCAGTGGGATTGATGGAGACATCTCTTGTACATTCCTTTATGTTTGTCAATAGTAATTATTTCTTTTCTAAATAATACATTGAGGGTTGCCTGAGTCTCTAGATATTGGTTTGGTGGTTAATGGGAGAGGATGGGTTGATGGAATATATTTAGGGGTTTCTTTTAAAAGCACTAACTATGTCTTTCCTTATGTTTCATGGGTCACAAAGCAGCTTGCCAAGTTGCCAATCACGGTAGACAACTGAAAGCAACTTATTGAGGCAATTTCTTTCGTAAACATTCATGAACATTATTCTTGCAAATATTGAGTATTGTGGCGAATGAAGAAGTTTATTTTCTTCGGAGATGAGTGTGATAACTAGCAAGAATTGAATCATCTAATGACTCTAACTAATTCTGATGCCTGGTGAGGTAGCATGATGGCCAGTGTAGCTCTATTGAGAGAGTATCCTGTTCTTTTATACTTCCTCCGTTCCAAAAAAAACGCAACAGTTTCCATTTTTGGATGTTTCAAAATAAATGCAACAAAATTTTATTTTCCTTATATAGTAAACTATTGCTACTTAAAAGACATAAATACCCTTACTAATTCTTTATTTGTCCCCACCTTTTCTCTCTCCAATTCTTTAATTGTCCCCACGCTCTCTCACAACTCCTTTAATTGTCCTCACTTTTCTCTCCATTTATTTTAATCAACTACCCCTCACTTTTTCTAATTACCCACAACAAAAAAAATGCCTAGGAGTCCGTGCCATGACAATTGTTGCGTTTTTTTTGGAACGGAGGTAGTATTTAGAATTTGGTGGCTGCCTTTGTCCCGTGGGTGAGAACTTGAAAAAAATTATCCTTTTGCCATTGGTGTTTACCAATAGTTGTGAGGTCTATATACTTCTGGTGTTTATTAGTTTGGTTCCGAGGATTGTATATGTTTTATAGTAATGTTGGTTAAAGTGTTTGTATGATTAACATGGTTGGCATTCTGGGAAAATTATACTAGGAAATTTCTGAACTCTATGATTTGTTGGTACTGGGAATCACTTTATGACCTGTTAGACTTTTCAGCGATTGCAATTGTTTCTACTTTCCAATTGTAAGAATTCATTGAACAGTGTTCTAAACTTGCAGCTGTGTGAATATTTTGGAAGTGTTGATTTTCTGACCATTTTTTTAAACGTTACTGATAGCTTGTTCTTGTCTTTTTTTTTTTTTCAGGGAGGATTGTTCAGTGAGCACATTTCGGCCACGAGCACGACCATTGTTTCAATATCGTCATTACAGGTAGGATTTTTCAACTCTTTTGTAACATTTTTTTAATATGTGGTTGACGCCTTGACGGTGTTATGCTGCCTTAGGTCTTACTGTTTCTCTACTTTTGTGGTCCACTGGTACGAGCTCCTGTACGTATTGTATTATCAAAACCTAATTTAGCCCGCAAAAATATGACTCCCTCTGTTTCCTTTTGTTTTTCTCATTTGGAACCTTTTCACTGTTCATATAAGGTGGAATTTTTCTGAATTATTTCTCAAATAATAGTCATATGGGGGTTGTGTTTGATTCATTTCAAGATTACTTTGAGAAGATCCTTTTTATACATATATAATTTTTAGTTTTTTACTAATGCACAATTATAGATATATATTTAAAGTAAATACCATGTTTGTGAGTTAAACAAGAAATTAATTATCTTTTTGTGGGATTGATAACTTATTTATCTAATGCCATATGTTACTCCTTTTGTTTCTAGAAGTTTTTTTCCATTTCAGTTTACCATGTTTGTGAAATGGAAACATAATAACTCTTTGCATTATTTACATAGATTGGAGGGATTCTAAAAGGCGTACATATACTTTTTACAAGCGGCAACTCAACTAACCAACCCAATATTATGAATCTTGCTAATTTTAATCTAGTAGCTATAATGAATTTACGTGACTAAGCGTGTCATGAATCTTTTAGTGGGACTTGCTCTTTTGGACTTAGTTTTAGTCAAATTCAATTTAGTTTTGATCAGGTTAACTTATTATTATTATTATTAGACCAATTAGTTTCCAATTAGCAATGATTTTTCCGGCGATGATTTTCTAGCAATGTTTTTCTGACATGATTCTTGATAATGATTTTTTTGGCAACAATATGTCAATTGAATTTGCAAATGGATTCTCTTCCAATAGTTTTATACGGTTGTTTTACGACAAAATATT
Source organism: Salicornia ramosissima (assembly GCA_951394345.1). Lineage (NCBI taxonomy): Eukaryota > Viridiplantae > Streptophyta > Magnoliopsida > Caryophyllales > Amaranthaceae > Salicornia > Salicornia ramosissima. The sequence continues at coordinate 25,799,050 of OX596239.1, forward strand.
CAGGCCAAATTCATTTTCCTAAAAAACAATAATAATGAATCATAAATTTAAAATAAAAATATAAAATAAAAGGAAAAAGTAAAGATATAAATAAAAAAAATATAAAATGTAAAAATAAAAATAAAAATCAATAGATTAAAATATCTAGTATGTTGTGATATCTCAAGGTAAGGATCTTACGTTTTTTCCCATCTAGCCATTCCTCAAAGATCATATATCTTCTACTTTATTCCTTTTTTGCATCTTTCTGTTATTTTTTTTATTTGTTTATGCTCTAACATTTGGGGACCAAATATTCTTTTCATCAATTCATTACAGATTACACTTCTCTCTTCAATCTAGATTTAAATTGGTTTCTGCTTGCAATACTTTATAATTTTCCCAAGTTTGTCCCCAAATAGTAGGTCATGTAGGATTTTTGAGGTACGGAGAGAGTATTATAATTAAATTAAATTTAGCTACTAGATTCATGAGGCGCGTCTTGCACTTTTTAGATATAAATTCTACTTTATAGTTATTAATTAAATTTAGATATACTTTATAATAAATTAAGCGCGTCTCGGACTTTTTTGTGCTTGATTGAAATGTTAATTTATATGGAAACATTTGTCAATAACCATCATTTGTATAGTTAATTGCGAAAAATCATCTTCAGTAGCACAAGACTTTGTTGACCACCATCTTTTAACGGAATCCAGCGTTGACTGCCCCCGTGTTTTTCTCGTGAGTCACTTCAAACTTTTTTTTTTTGTTTTCTTTTATTTGTTCCCCATTTCCATCCTTTCCCCATTAAATCCCTCTTAAAAACCCCTTAATTCCCTAAAGTTAGGGTTTTTACTTTTTAGATTTTAAACTTAAATGAAATAGGGGTTTTTAAGGTGGGTTTAATTGGGGATTTTAGGGGGAAAGGGTGGAAATGGAGAAGAAATAAAAGAAAACCCAAAAAAAATCAGTTTTAAGCTTAGTTTTAAAAAGCGCGCCTCACTCTCAGGCTATGGGAAATGTGCTTTAGCTAAGTGAGGCTCAGCAACCTCCGAAAGGCGCGCGCCTCGTGTGCCTTTGAGCTCTTTTTGGTAAGGCGTGCCTTTGCGCCTTAAGAAAAATAGCTTAGATTTAAGTTACAAGTTGAAGAATGAATGAATGATTGATTTTTTTCCAAATTGAGACTACCTTAGCTTTACGAATATCAATATTTAAATTATTAGCGATCTTTTTAATAGATATTACTTACAATTAAAGAAAAAAAAAATTGAAATAAGTATATAAATACATGCGCCTCGCCTACAAAAGGTGCGCACCTTCGCCTTGCGCCTCGCGCCTAGGCTCTAGCTACTATTTGCGCCTTGGTGTGCCTTGCGCCTTTTAAAACTAAGGTTTTAAGTATTATTGGGTGACATTTTTAATTATTTCAACATAACACAACCAAATCTAGCATAATTCCAGTGGATGGTAATTAAATACTTAGGAAAAATCATGTTTCATCAACTGTAGTTAAAGAGTGGACGCAGGAGAAAACACATTGTAATGTGACTAGTTAACATTATGGAAAGGACAACATCGCATAAAGAAAGTGATTGGTATTCTGCAATGGGGTTTCACAGAATGGTAAATCCAAAATTGTTAAAGAACGTATGAGTTTTAATTCCATAGATGTGGACCCGTTCCCTAAAAACTCTACTCACCTGACTTAATGAAATTATTCAAATTTGAATAACTAAGGAAAATTTGTCATAAACAACCTTTATTATTATTTATTGCAATTTCAAATCGTGAGCATAAAAAAAAATTCTTCATTTCTTAAAATTGAATAATGATTTTCCGCCATTGAACTAAATGTGCGGCATGACTTGCTTATGGTATAACAAAATGGAAAGTTAGCAAGGTTTTATTGAAAACAGCCTCATGTTCTATTTATTTTTAACTTACAGTTTCGAATAATGTTTCAGTGAACAGCAGCCTCTGAAACTGAATCCTACGGAGGTAGGTGAGGTCATATCAGCGGTTTGCTCAGAGACATCAATGCCAAATGCAAATCTAATGACAATTTCTCCAGGATTGAACAGCCATCGCCCAAAGCCATCAATTGATGTGGCTGTCAGTGTCCTTATTAAACTCGTTATGGACATGTATGTTCTTGTCGCTCTTATTATGCTACTGCAATTGAATCCCTTTTTGTATAGTTTATCAAATATATTTTTTTTAATAAATAATGTTTGTCTTTTATTAAACATCCTATTTTAGGGGTAGATATCAGTGTTCTCTCTTTATATACATCATCTCCAGTGATTATATGGTAGTGTAATTAAAAATCGAATTCAATTAGTTTTCTCTTCTTTTCAAAATTTTTTTTTACTCAATTTTCTTTTGAAGCTGCAAATTAAGTGAAAGAATAGTACTAGATATTTATATTTTTTTTCTTTGGTATTTGTATTCTTTATTTTTTCTGTAATTAAAATTTCTGGGTATTTGTAGCCTGGTCAGTACACAACAGACTGTATATTTGCTTCTGATTAGTTGAGAATTGGTTTTTGAAGTAGAATAATTGCTCAACCTTTAAGGTTTTCTTAGCTCTGTGGTTTCAAGTATTTCTATCAACAATCTGTGTGTTTTTTAGGCAGATTAAATCTTTTATACAACGGGAGTACACTAAATTAGTGTGCAACAGACTAAAAGTTCCCTAAAAAAACTATTAGTTACACCCTTGGTGAAAAGAATAATTTTATCAAGCAGTAACTACAATGTTAGAATATCTTTTAGGTATTTGAAGCTTGTTTGCTGATACATATTTAGTTAGAAAACTAATATAATTCTATGCAGGTATCTGTTGGATTCTGAATCTGCTGCTCCCCTCACTCTCTCCATGCTTGAGGTACCTTATTCACCAGAGATACTGTATTATTAAGGTAGCATAATGTCAAACCTCTGATCTTATAGGGAACTGTTTTCAGGATATGGTGTGTTCTCCAAGATTATCTTCTAAGACTCGTGCCTTTGATTTGATATTGAACCTTGCTGTTCATGCTCACTTATTGGAACCTGTTGCCCCTGATGTTTCGACCATTGAGGAAGATTATCCCCAAGAATCATCCTTAGAAAATGAGGCCCAAGTGGAGTTTGAAAAAAAGAGAACAGACACTCACGAGAACACAGGAGAATCCTCAGCGATTGATAATTTTGAGTCCTGGATTTTAAACATTCTCTGTGAGATTCTTTTGCTTCTTGTTCAGGTAGACTATCAGTTGAGCTTTGCTGCTTTAGCATTATTGCATGAATGCATTTGAAGGATTCAGTTCTGGTTGTTTTGATGGAAAATATATGAAACATCATTTTCAAACAAAGCAATTTTCAATTGAAAACACAATCATAAAAATAGTTTTGCTTTGACTAATTACAAGAAACTTAATGTGAAAAATAAAAATAAAAACAGAAACGGAGGTTTTGGATGAGACGAGAGGAAAAGAAGTACGGTTTTAGTGCATTATATGGAAAGGAAGGATAATTATTTCCGTTTCTTTTAGAGTTAGTTTTCACCTTTCGGAAATTTGTTTTCCACCTCTTAACAAACGAAACAAAGGGAAATGGAAAAATGGAGGAAAATCATTTTTTGTTACAATCTGTATTCCAGTTTTTTTTTATTATTTATTTTATTTATCTAAAAGAAACCAGAGCACAAAGCTTCAGCTTTCTCTTTTTTCTTTCTTTTCTTTCAGTCCTCTTTCTAATTAATAATATACAGTATTAACATAATGCTATAATATTTGATGCCTCTATAATGACCTCGCACATGTCCTCACAGTTTATCTTGTTTTGCTTTAGTTGTTGCCTTTACTGCAAGACTTCTAAAACCCCGAGTCTTATTTTTGTGTATTTGCTTTCACCTTTTTTTGAGGAGCCTTGCGGTTTGTGATTTTTTCGTTTGGGTGGGTGGGGGGTTGTTCTCTGTTGAGAACGCGCAGTTAGCTCCTTATAGGAATGGCAAAAGGACAATGCAAGTGACGAAGCCTTTTTTGTTGTTTTATTGTTATTATTTAATTGTTGATTGATGTAATCACTTATGCATTATTGAGTTAATATATATTTTTTGCTAGTTTACATGGAAGAAACGAAAATGATATAATGTTTATAGGGAAATCTTCTTTTGACCATCATTAGTTGTTATTTTGATCGGCTCCTTTTTATTGTGGATTCTTCTCCTTTGTGTCAGCAGATGAATGCTACTCCTGGTTGGGTCTTCTTCGGTGATCTCCAGGGAAGCTATATTTTGCTAGAATATTTCCTTTGCAGGAATAGTCTGTTTTCTAAAAGATTTATAAAATACTTGCTACTAATGCAATTAGTTGAATCTTTCAGAGGTCAACATTGTTACACGCTTAATTATTCTGATTCTGCACTTCTTGAATATAAGTTGTGTAATAAGGAATCATTGGTAGGATTTGTTAGCCATGCATACACACTTTTTTGTTTGTTTAAAGCCAAGGTGAATCTCTTGTGCATATCTGAACTTCTGTACTTGTTATGTGCTTGTAATTCACAGATAGAAGAAAAACACGAATATGTTTGGGCATCTGCTTTAAGTTGTTTGCTTTATTTTGTTTGCGATGGAGGCAGAATACGAAGGAGGCGGCTGAAAGGTCTTGATGTGAGGGTGAGTGCTTCACTTCTGCTGTTAAGGATTTTTTTTTTAAAAAAAATATATATTATTATTAGCTTTTTGGCTTTAATTTATTTGGCTGCATGTACTTGAACAATCTATTAGCTATGAGATAACTGGTATGGTGGCAGCGGCCCAGAATTTTGTAAATGTATATAAGAAATATTAGTTTGTTTATTGACTTATCTTATGTGTTTATGTTTATTCTGTCAAGAAAATTGTCGCTTCTCTTATTTGTTCAATTGTTCATTCAGCTTTTTTTTTTCTTTTTTCGTTTTTGTTTTGCTAGCAAGCATTGATGCTTTTATCAAATGCAATTCTCTGCGCTGAACTTTCTAGTTAAGTTTTCCTTCATACTTGGTAGTACATCCTTGGTTCACAATTCGAACTAGCCCCTACACTATGTAGGGGTGGATGTAGTTGGGATGCTATAAAAATTATCCATATTTCAATTCATACTAAATAAAGTTAAAATAATAATGTTCACTTTCATTCATTTCAATATTGTGTCAAAACCAGATTTTGCTAAAAATATGTTCAAGTAATATAAGTTATTTTAAGTTTAGAAGATATCCAAAAATATGTTCAAGTAATATAAGTTATTTTAAGTAATATGTTCAAGTAATATAAGTGCTCCATTTTGACCAAAAAGCTCTCACAATTTTGGTCAAAATGAAACACTTATTTGTGGATGGAGGGAGTACTAAATAAGTTTGAGATAATAATGTTCAATTTCATTCATTTGAATTTTGTGTCAAAACCAGATTTTGCTTAAAAATACTTTCAATTAAGTTAAGTTAAAATAAGTTTAAAAGATAACCAAAAATAAGGTTTGCCTCTCTAAAAAAAGTTCTAATAAGCAAAAATAAGTTGAAAAGAACAGACCCTTCATGTTTGCATAAGTTCAGCCTATGGGATAATCTCAAGATCGTTATTTCTATTTTTGTAGGGGTATTATTTTTGTATAATTTTTGGTATTATCATACTTGTTTTCTTTTTAGTTTTTACTAGCTAAATGTAATAAGCTCTAAGTTAGTTTTGTAAACAACTTCAAAAGGTGTTGAAACAAAGAATACAGAACATATAGCTAATACTTGATAATATCTACTTATTATGCATTTCACATTATCTGTCCAATGAATATGGAGTGCTGAGTTTATAATGCTGATCGTCCTTGTCCTATAATTTGTATGGAGTAATTTAGAAATGAGGATGAGGTCTTGGCCTGGTGGTCTAGACCTCAAAATTCCAATCACGAGATTCTAGGTTCGATTCTCACCACACGCATTTGCGAAGAATCCTTATCTTCCCCCTTACAGATGCGTGTAATTGGCTAAATTGGGCTGGGTGATCCGCAGTAGGGCCCGGTTCAAGGCGTAGTACCCATACATTATCAAACTACAGAAAATGGAGTAATTTAGAAATACGAAAAATGAAATTATTGCTGTCTTTTGCATTAGTCATTCACTGTATAAAATTAAAGTGTTTCACGAGCTACAAGAAACTTCAACGCACTTTTTTGATAGCTATGTAGTATGAAGAGAGTTCTCTCTACCTTGATAAGGTGGACAAGAATGATTATTATGGAGACTCTTTTTGAATCTCATCTGAAATCCAAATTCCTGTATATTTCAACATATTGTTAAATATGGGATAGGGTTATTATTCTGTAAATTTTATACTTCCTCCGTCTCAAATTACTTGTCCCATTTTCCCTCTTTTGAATGTCTCAATTCACCTACTCCATTCCTTGTATGTTTAGTATTGTTGGTCTACTCCTTTTTTTCCTGGTTCCCACATTCATGTATCGATTCCTTCTAATTTTTCACCCTAAAAAAATTGTGTCTTGTAATTGTGGAGAAGCATGAGATGGAGGAAGTATTAACTATTAAATGACATCTTAATGCTATGTTCTTCACACCTGTCTCAATTTCGGTGCCATTGTTTCCTTCATCAGAGGGATCCAAGAGCATGTATTGACTGGCTTATGTTCTTTTGAATGTTTTATTCCTAATTCTATTCTTTTGTGTACTTGTTCAGGTTGTTAAGGCATTTATAGAAGTGAGCAGAATGAGTTCATGGGCCGAAATTGTTCATTCAAAGCTCATATCAATATTAGCAAGCATGTTCTATGATTTTCCAGATGAACATGGTACTACTACTCCAAAAACCCCAAAGTTTCTTGCAGAGCAGGTAGACATGATTGGAGGGATTGATTTTATCTTCATGGAGGTATGCTGTCATGGATACAATGCTGATCCTGATCCCCTCATAATCCCCCATTCCTAATCTGATTGAGTGTGGTGGTAGTGATAGGGATGTTTGAAATTATAAAGTTGTAGATATGCTATGATAATCAGTTTTGAACTTTTGATATCCCACCATAAGCGCTCTTCCTTTTACTTGGACGTAAAAGTTCTTCCTTCTTTTTCTGGCACTGAGTTTAGATGAGCCCTTGTGATAATCCATTGAACTCCACTGAAGTCTCCTACTTTTATGGCGTTGCGGCTTTTACATCCAGTTGGATATATCCTTTCTAACGTCCATTCATTGCTTGTGAATCGGTATTATGGGATGAATAAGTACCAATTAGTGTCTCATTTCAGTCACCAAGCTTTTTAAAGGATCAAAGGATGTTCCTTGAATAGTTGTATTGCGGTTAGCTTTTTTTTTTTTTTGGAAAAATTCATATGAATAATCCCAACTATTGGAGGTCTTCCAATATTAATCCCAACTATAGGTTATTACACTATAATCCTAAGGTGGTAGTTTTATGATATTAGTCGATACTAACTTTTGACCGGCTCCGATTTCCTTCGTAGAAAGGGAGGAAGGTATAGTCAAGTACAATAAATAAGAAAAGAGGAAAGATAACGAATATTTTATGAATTGGTGACCGATTACAATATGTTAAATAAGTCAATAGACTAATATCATAAAACAACCCCCAAAGTTTGGATTATACTGTAATGACTAATAGTTGGGATTAATATTGGAAGACGTCCAATAGTTGGGATTATTTATATGAATTTTTCCTTTTTTTTTTAATACTTTGACTTGAATTTTTCCCTCTAATATCTTCTTGCCACATGTATGCAGTATTCACTTGCAAAAACAAGGGAGGAAAGGAGGAACCTATACTCACTGCTTTTTGACTATGTTTTGCATCGAATTACTGTACTTGCTACTGGAGTCCCTGAGTATGTAATTGATGAGATTCAACCCCTTGCCACATTGCTGTCTCTTGCCAATGCTCCTGAAGCTTTCCATATTTCAGTTAAGCTAGGGGTAGAGGATATTGGTGAACTCTTGAGAAGATCTGTGTCTGCTGCATTGTCCAGATTCTCAGACAGTGAACAGCTGTATACTGTAATTTTCTTGCTCACGCTATCCTATTTTTTCATATCATTCAGAAGTTTGTATTTGCAATTATTATTTTTATTTGGGTTTATTCAAGATGGTTGGGTTAGCTGTACCTACTTGACTATTTGAAGCCTAAGTTGCATGAACACTTGATACGGGTGGCATGTCCTGTATCCAACATTTATTGAACACCAACACATGTCAGATAAACGTATTACGTGTCGTGGTGTCGGACACTCCCATAGTCCCATTGGTATGTCTAAAATTTTTGTGTACACACTTGGGACTCTTTTTAAAGCTAAAATATTTACGTAAAAAGCAAAATTTCAATTACACCGGTAGAGTAATTTAATAATACAGCTAAAGTAGATCATGAACATTGGTTTATTATCATTAAAAATAACAATGTAATACATATATATATAGATATAATAGATGCATTTAAGACATACTTCCTCCATACCTTTTTGTTCTTCCCAGAATGAACTTTTTTTTCTCTTACAAAATTATACCAAAGGTGAAGAGTTTTTAGATACATAGGAAGTATTTTTTATGTAATATATATTTTAATATTATCTTTCCGTGTCACAGTATCTCTGCCTTTTAGTCATGTCTTCCTGTTCTGTATCTGTACCTAGTGGACTAGGGGTGCTAATCGAGATGAGCAACTTGTTAGAAATTCAAGAGACCTAAAGCTTTAAAGGAGCAGCTTGTGATCGACTCTGCTCGACTTGAAACTTAATGAGTACGAGTTTAGCACCCCTTTGCTCATGATCGACTCTCTCGATTAGCACCCGTATCCTTACCTGTATTGTTATCGGTATCTGTTTCCATTCATCCTAGTCTGAAGCCATAGTGCATCTGCTTTCTCTGTCTATCTATCTATTCTGTCTGTACATGGACACACAGCCCTAGGTTTTCAAAGTCTTATTATTAAGTCCAAAAGTATACAACATTCACTGTGAATTTTCCTTAGGTAGCCTTGCTTTGTTGCTGCCTTCTGGTATTTCATTGTTGATTTGGAGGTGGTTTGTTTGTATGCTTAGCACATTTATGCTAGAATGTTCTCGTTTTAATATATTTTTCCATTTCCTTTGTTATCCAGATCCTTGAGAAGGTTATGAGCGAGTTTGATTCAATTGTAAGTTCATTTACTCATCTGCAGAAAGAGTTCTCTGATATGAGACAGCACACCAGATCATGCAAATTTTTGAAAGGCATTGAGGATGGGAATATGGGGGGGACCATTAGCAATAAGGCTAAACTATCATGGGCCACTCTGCACTCTCTTCTTCATTCTGACAGAATAACTTGCCGTCAGAATGGATATATTTGGTTGGGTGATTTGCTTAGAGCTGAAATTAGTGAGGAAAGGGGTGGAGATGTGTTTTCGAACATCAGCAGCTTGCGGAAGCAGATCGCCTTAGTTGATCTAAAAGATCCATCAGCTCGTCCTGACATTCCTCTATCTATTTCGCTTATGTGTGGCCTGCTGAAATCAAAGGACAGCACCATCAGAGCAGGTTTCTTATCTGTGTTGGAAGTTCTTCTCATGCGATGCAAGTTTCTCTTGGATGAAAATGGGCTTGAGGATTCTGTCAACAGTGGTGGAAATTCTTATGAGGATCGCTGTCTTGAGAAGGCAAATTCAGTAATAGACATCATGAGTAGTTGCTTATCACTCGTAGTTGCTCAGATAAATGAGACAGATCACTTCAACATTTTGAAGGTATTAGTTTGTTCCTACTTTATATTTAATCCTGGCTGCAATGATATATGAGAAAAATGTAGTAAGCGTCCATTTTCCAATAATGCTGTCTATTCCGGGGTGTTTATGGTACATTAACATGTTTATTATAGGCTTTTTAGAATTTAGATGTAAACATTGTACTCCCTGCAGCACATAAAGTTGGCAAAAAGTTATATTTTTGGGCCAACCCTAATTATGGTCAAAGCTTACGTATCATGCGCAAGAATTTTATATGTGAATAGCAGTACGATATCTAATGGGAAAAAAAATCCCCTATAACTTATACGATTTTGTAAACAAGCAACTAATACTTATTTCCTAGGAAGCATGGGGACGGCTATTTGGGTGCCGATTCCGTATTGGGGACGGGGACGGTGCGGGTACGGCCAAAAAACGTACCGGGTACGGCTTCTCAGATGTGGGGACGGCAGGGTTTGGTCAGGGACGGCTGGGTTGGGAGTTGGGGATGTTTCGGGGACGGGAATTGGGTGAAGTAGCCGTCCCCAAAGGCTGTTGAACTTCAAAATTAAATTGGGGATTAGGGTTTGAGAACAACTCACGAATCTCTTCTCTCCCTCCACCACCACCACCAGCTTCGAGTTTATGAGTGCAATGCCGTCGCCTAGCCAACACCGGTCAGCCATATCAGGCACTGCCTTCGGTTCCCTTCTGCCGTTGCCTTCAACCTGCTTTTGTTCGAATGAAATTGTTCGAACTTCTCCAGTTCTCCCTTTCTTTTTCTTTTTTCTATTTCTTTTCTTTCTATTCCTTTATTTCTCTTTCTTACTTTTCTCCCCTTATTATTTTAATGTCTTGACTTTTTGGAGTTAACAGTTAAGTGTGGGCCTCTCTATTTTATTTTTTCCCACTACTTTTCTTACTTTACTTGGTCTTCACTTTAGTGGGTGGGCCTCTCTATTTTATTTTTTCTTTTTTTTTTTTGGCAAAGGCCTCTTTATTATGTTATTTGTTACGTTACTTAGTAGAAGTAATAGTTATTTTTCCATTAGTCTCTAATTTTGTTTGAATTTTTTTTTCTTTTTTATTTGTTTGAATTTTAGCATTTATTTTAATTTATATATACATATTTTTTGCCGTCCCCAAGCCGTACCCGCTTTTAGAATTTTAGAATTTGCCGTTTTCTGTACCCGTCCCCGTTTTTGACCCCGAATCCGACTCCGTGCAACGGTGCAACCTAGCTTATTTCTTTTTATTATATTACCGAGCTTTTCTAAAACTATTGGCAGCACTGGCAATTGATGTTTCAGTCAATTGTAAGTTCATTTCCTCACCTACATGTGGTAAAAAATAAACAGGATTTCAATAGGTGTTGTGTGTTTTGATTTTACAACTAATGCAAAACGGGAATTTTCAAAAAAAAAAAAAAAAACAGCATTTTTAAATTCTTTCCAATAACAAAAACAAAAAACGCAGGCATACGCTTCATTTTTCAGTGGCATGCTGATTGGCTTTGGTGAAAATGAAAACCTTTCAATTGTTGTCACTATGTGGTGATGCAGCTGAATTTAGTGTCAAGTCTTGTGTGCCTGCAAAAATTATTATAAGCGAAGAGTGAGAAGCATTAGATGACCTGTCTGTTTATTTAAAAATGCCTTCAATTCACTTCATTTACGCTGTTAATCTAGTAGAGAACTTTCACCAAAGAACAAGGGAAAAACAGATTCCCTAGTCTCGGAATTTTGCGTAATATAGCACACTGAGTGACTGAACTGTTTGAATTGGTGGCTAAAATGTTGAATTTGTTGAGTGAACCTCTATTAATATGCTGCCCCTTTATTTTAGGTCTAAGACTCCCCGGGACTTATAGTATGGCTGGGATAGAATAATCTATTTTAAATCTGCTTTATTTTCTCATGGTCAATTTTTTGCCTGATCAGATTTTTTTTCAATATATGTGCAGATGTGTGACATCCTCTTCTCCCAGCTCTGCCTTAAAGTCCCTCCAGCCTCTGCAGATGCAGGTAATCTTGGTAGTGGTTCTAGTACCATGGATATGAACAACAAGGTCAATTTAGGTGAGAGTTCCCAGGTACAGGATAATATTCAGCGAAGAGGACTTGAGGATGTTGAGAATTTCTACAGCTCATTAGTTTGTGAAACATCATCAATGGCCGCTTTGCTTCTTCAAGGAAGGGTTGTAGTTCCATTACAGTTGGTTGCTCGCGTTCCAGCTGGTTTATTATTTTGGCCACTGATTCAACTTGCTGGTGCAGCCACTGATAATATTGCTTTGGGAGTTTCTGTTGGCAGTGAAGGAAGAGGAAACCTCCCTGGTGCTACATCTGATATCCGTGCTGCCCTTCTTTTACTTCTAATTGCAAAATGTACAGCGGATTCTTCTGCTTTTGAAGAAGTTGATGGGGAAGATTTTTTCAGGTAATATACCTCTCTCTAAGACTTGCTTAATTTGTCCATGAGTAGTTCATCAAACAAGTACTTTCTCTTTTGCAGACAACTTTTGGATGATACTGATGCGAGGGTGGCTTATTACTCTTCTGCATTCCTTTTAAAGGCAAGAAACTTTTTTCTATCTTTCTACTTGTTCATTTATCTGTGGCTTGGTTCTAATCTGAATAGCTATGATCACTAGTGACAAATAGTTTTCTACATGAAATACAGAGAATGATGACTGCTGATTTTGACAATTACCAACGAAGACTTCAGCAACTTGTTTTTAGAGCTCAGCAGGTAGTCTGTCTGTTTCTTTTGTATGGGTATACTTTTGGAAAATTTCCTGATGTTTGCCTTTACAGTAAGCTACATTCATGATTGCTTTTCTAGACTCTTCACCTAGGTGATTGTCTTAATTACCTTCACTACCTCCCAGGGGAAATCAAATCTTCATGTGTGCATATATTTGTGAAGATATCTCAGTTTCTTGTTCCTTAATCTGGGGTTAACTTTTTGTATTTGCCACTTATCTTTAACAATTCTGATGCAGAGCAACAATGAAAAGCTGTTGGAGAATCCATATCTTCAGATGCGTGGAATACTTCAGTTGACTAATGATTTTGGAAATGGGCTATAAAGAACTTAGATTTTTGAGGCGTTGCTTTTATCTCGAGGCTCTTGTGCTCTTCATTGTATGTCAATGAAGCGGAGAGCACTTAGCGGCTGTGATGTGGTTTTCCTTTGCCTGTTTGTCCACTTCTGGGATCTGCAGGAGTCATAGTGTGCCTCACATTAGCTGTTTTAGGATGTGATAGGCATAGGCCACTTTGCCTTCCACATTTAAGGTGAAAGTTGTGAAGGACAATAACAAGGCCTCTATGCACTCTTCAGTAGCTTTTGGAAATGTGGAATTGATGTCAGGTTGCAATTCAAGACAGGTACTTGATACTGAGAGCAGAATTGCTATGTAAATGTTTTCTGAATAGCTTGCGTCGATTCAACTTCCTTGTTACTTTGAGCTGCTTCACTGACAGAAGTCTTTTCTCCACAGGTATGTCAGTTTCTGCTGTATTATTGATTCATTTGAATGATTGTCCTTTGTTTATGTAGTACTGATCAATTTAACCAGTGTAAATTTTTTTTATGGTAGAGCTGGAATGGGCTAATTATTAAATTTAGGTAGAAACAAGGATTTGTGGTCCTGAAATTACTTTAATTTATTAGCAATTGTGCATCCTGTTGGAGTGAAAGTCAGTTCAAATTTCACATTAGTTGAACAGCACTAACAATATTATATTTAAGAACTTCACTAGGAATATTAAGTCGTTAAGTTTACATTAGTCTGGTTTGACAAATCCGGGTCTGGTAATATTTGACAGGAAAGAATTTCATGGCTACATACAATTCGAAACATTCTTGTAACCTTTTCAACATACAATTCGGGTTTATTTTGTCCTTAACTGACAAATTTGTGGTCAAAATCAACAAAATAGGTCTAAAACACATCGATTTGTATGTTAGAAAGCATCTTGATTTTTGTGCCGATTTTTGTACTGAGAAAATTTCCCTATCCAGATTTGGGGGTCACTTTTTCCATTAAGGTTCAAATTTGCACTTAATTCTAATAAAATTAACGATTTTTTTTTTCTTTATTAGATCACTTTTGACGGTAGGACGCCAATTAAGGGTTATTAATGAAATGAAAAGGAAAATGTTAGTGTTACCAACTTACCAATAAGAAACTTCAAAAGTACATGGTTACCATTAAAATTTTCCTAAAAACAAAATAGCATTAAATGAAAGATAAATTAAAATGAGAAACATGAATGGAAGCTAGTAAGCTACAAAATTAAAATGCTTGTAATAAATATAGAAACAAAATCCAGAAGAGTCAGGAATTTATCCTGTAACCTACTGCAGCACCCTCAGCTAGCAAGGAAGGCTAAAACACTGAGCTACACTACTTCGTGGTTGTTGTTACTGCACGTATTAGTGGTTTATTTGTTTTATTTTCGAAATTAGGCTTCTTTTTTTTAAAATGTGGGGACAGCTGTCTCCCCTTGTTACAATGTGGCTCTGCCACTGAGAATAGAAAATAGAAATACAGCATAATAATTTTTTTTTTCTTTGAATGGGATAGACCGATAGAGCATGCTGCATTCCTGTAGCAACTAGCTATAGCAAACTTGGATAGTGTTTTTAAGAGATGACTATGTCAGTTATGTGCAAGGTCTTATTATTTACTAGTCAACAGTATTTGATTGTCATGATTATTTATACTTTAGATACATTGCAAAAGAAGGGAAAAAAAAGTTTGATAAAAAAACTCACGAAATTGTATTTATTACACCTTGTCCTTCATGTATTGAACGATCCTTAGTTCCTGACAGCCCATTTGGTAGGTGTAAATGGTAATTAGTTTTTATGTATTGATGTTTGTCCACCTCAAGTATTTGTTTTTCCTCTATGTTTTTTTATTACTTTTTTGGTTTCTTCTTCAGGTCCCCTTGAGGTTTCACAAAATGCACGATTTAAACCTAAGTTTTTCAATTCCTCACTGTGAGCCCCTTATGTTTGCCAAAAAAATTGAATTATGCACCCTGAATATGTAATGCACATTAACTCGATTAGCTTAATTTGCCCAAAGTTGGTTAATCCCTAACATAGTTGCCCTAAAACAGTGTTCAAAAATCAAAATGCTTTTCAATAGCGTTTAGAAATGCTTTTAATTAAGCGAATCAATTAATTTTGGTTCTACAATCACTATTAAAATTATTTTAACAAGTTAAATGGGGAATCGGGTTAGTTGTTAATTGTTTTGAGGTGATTGGTTAAACCCTAACGTAATTGCCATATAACAGTGGTCAAAATGGTTGTTTATAATGGCAGTTAACATTGTTTTAAAAATGAAGCAGAACAATTAACTGTGGGTTCTCAAATCACTGTTAAAAACAATTTAATCGCTATCAAATATCATTTGACCAGTTAATTGGGGTTTTTGGTGAAGATTTTATAGTGCACCCCGGTGCATGCTTAATGAGCACCATCTACCCACTGTAAAATTGGACATTTATGTTTTACATTTAGAACATTAAATTTAAGTATTTAAGTCCAAAATAAAAGACAACAGTAATTCCTCATGTTATTGAAAATTTGAAGGTACATGTTGAAAAGTTCTTATTTGCTTCTCTTGTCATTTTAGAGGTGGTATTGAATGTAAAAATGTCATATGAGGGACATCTTTAGGGCTGTACCATCCATTAGCATTACCATGAGAGTTGCATACAACCTTTTTAAAATAAATATAGAATTAAGTATATAAATTATCCTATAAAAGCTAAACATTTTATTTCACCTTTTCTCAGTTCAAGGGTTGTTTCAGCCAATGCTTGTGTTCCATAGATTTAAATAAATATATATATATATATATATATATATAGGGTTGGGTTCCGGTGAGAAATTTCTTATGGTGAGAAAAGTGAGAAGAGATGGATTCAGTGCTGGCATATATATATATATATATATATATATATATATATAGAAGTAGGCTCATGTGAGAAATGTAGTTTTGGTGAAAAGGGTGAGAAGTAATCACAACCCTTTGATCACCAAATGAAGGGCTAAGATTAAATTTGATTTTCTCTCCTTACTCATTTGATAGTTTGGAGTCAATGTATATATGGTATAAAGTCAATGTATTTTTACTCAATGTATTTATAGTGTATGGTAAATGTACCTATAGTTGGTGCTCAATGTACCTCTAGGTTATAGTTGATGTATTTATCTCTTCTCATTTTTCTCACCATAAGAATTTTCTCACCGGAACCCAACCCTATATATATATATATATATATCTTTAATCTGTTAACCTGTACAGAGGCTAATCTGTTAACCTGTACAGAGGCTAAATTTTGCTGCTTTTGATGTTTAAAGCATTGTTTCTGATTTTCCTCAGGTTCACCAGAGATGGATTCAGTGCTGGCATACTTATGGTGAGTGATGAACAAGTTTACCTTGTTTCCAATTCATCGTACATTTAAAAGACGGTGTATGAAAAGAGATCCACCCTTTAATTTATGCCCTTGGTGGTTTTTATTAGCTGGTGAAGCTTATGCAGTTGGGAATAGTAATAACATCTTAAGGGGACTTTGTTAGAGCTTTGTAACAATGATATCTTGTAGCATAATGATCAGCCTTAAAGCTGTAGGTAGAGGGGGAAAGGTGCACATCTCCACTTTTAAGGGGCTGCAGGCACCAGGAAAAAGGCGCTAATTGGATACGCCTATGATTTATTTTCTTCAATACCCTTTGTATTTATCATTGACTTCCTCTATAAATCTGTAGTTTTGCCATTATGCAATTCTTTAGATGTAGCTCATGTAGAAAAAAAGCCATTCATTTTGTTTTCTGGTATTGTATCATATCAAAATTTTGACCTTTAAGTGAGGAATTAAAGTATGTTGTAATTTTTGACATTGAAATGTATAGTAAACTTTTTTTAGGCAAAGTTTGCGTTAAGAGTATGTAAACAAATGACTCTTCAGATGTATGTTGATAATACTGGCAATTCAGCAACATCATTCCATATTAGCATTGACTGCAGACATAAGATTTTTTGTCTAGATTGGAAAGTCATGGGTACTGAATCTTGACTCTGGATTTTTTTTTTTCTAAAATATATATAAAATATATATTCTTCCTGAGAAAATATTAAGTTGCGATGACCCATTAACTGTAAAATTAACCAGTACTCCATTCAAGTCTAAGCCTTGTTTGGTTCAATTGCATTTCCCTTGGAAATGCAACTTCCTAGGAAGTGGCTAAATGAGATTATGTTTGGTTGGATTAAAATGGAAAAATTGTAGTAAATTCAAATTCCTAGGAAATGTGAGTTTCTACAAATCATAGGAAATTACTTACCAACTCCCCCCTTGGTGAATTGAATTTCCTAGGGAATACATTTTCCTATAGTGTTAAACAAACACACTAGCCTAATTCTTATGAAATAGATACAAAAATATACCCTATGAAATAGAAATCCTCAATGGGAAGTAGTTTCTCATGTGAACCAAAAATTTTAGATAATGCATTGATGCTTTCTGCCTTGAGTTGGGGGAATGGTAAATTTTAATAAGTGTTTCCTTATTCTAAGCCCCAAATCCCTAATACAACTGAAGATATAATCTGACTAAAGCAGGAAAACAACTCCTGGTAGTTCACAAATCTAACTAAAGCAGCCAAGCTCATCTTCATCAACACAATATTAACCTCCACCTTTACGCACATTATTCAAATTTAACCCTAAAACAACTCACCTCCATAATCCTTGTCTTTCGGTGTAGATCATCCAATAACATAAGTCCTCTTTATCTCATGTCAAGAGAATTCCTCGAAATCAGAAAAGATGAAAGGGTCTACAAGACTATAACATGTATCACCTATATTTGGCTTGTGAAATTAAAGGAACTTGTATATATGTTTTTATTTGTTTGGGCCCTTTTTTTTTTAAATGGTTTTGTTCTTTTTTTTTTTTGGGGGGGGGGGGGTTGGTCCTGTTTTCCAAGCCTTTTGTTTAGTTGTGTTTCCTTTGTTGTCTTAGGGGTTTTATGAGGGTTTCTACATGTACATGTATATATATATATATAGCTTTCCCTTGCTGCTTGCAGCAGGTCAGAGAGACAAGAAATACAAAAAATTATTTTCACCAACTTTCAATTTATTTCAAATCTTCTTATGGTATTAGAGCAAGTTCTTTCTGAGGGACAATTTGCTTGATTTTTTCTTTCAAAATGGCTGGTGAGAAATCTAAAAAACAAGATGAGAACGTTGTTGGGTATTCTGATCCTCTCTACCTAGCTTCTTCAGATAACCTTTCAATGCAGATATCTAATATGATATCTGATGGAAGCAATTTCTTAAATTGGAGTAGAAGCGTCTTGATGTCCCTAGCTTTAAAAAACAAGTAGGGTTTCGTGGATGGTAGTTGTCTGAAGCCTCCACAAGATTCCAAGGATCATCAGAGATGTTGGCTTTTCAAGTCAATGTCTGACAAAATGGCGCAAACTTTCATTCTCTGCACTTCTGCCAAAGAGATTTGGGATAAAATGAAGGAAAGATTTGGGCAAACTAACGCTCCACAACTCTATCAACTGAAGAAGCAGTTGAACAAAATTGAACAGGAGGATATGAGTGTAGCTGAATATTATTGTAAGCTCAAATGCTTATGGGATGAACTGTCCTTTCTGGATTCTTACCCAGTTTGTGAATGTGATGCAAAGAAAGTCTGCAAGTGCTCAGTTGAGAAGAAAATCATGGAAATACAAGGAAGAGGCAAACTAATGGACTTCCTCATGGGTCTGAATCCAGGGAAGTACGATGGTGTGGTAGGCAATATTCTTGCTATGGATCCATTACCAACTCTGAGTAGGGCTTTTCATTTGGTCCAGCAGGCAGAAACACAGAAAGAAATTACTGAAAGTATGCACGGTTTGAACACCTCTGATGTGAGTGCATTGAATATGAGTAAGCAAGGAGCATATTCAGGACAAAGAAGGGAAACTAAGAAGGAAAAGTACAGCAAAAAATGTGAGTACAGTGGAATGAGAGGACACATTAAGGATGAATTCTTGAAGCTTCATGCTTACCCAGAATGGTTCAAGAATTTGAAAGGAAAATCTAAGGGAATGATCGTTGCTAATGTGAAAATCTAAGAAAATAATGAAGATCATAGAACACCTATACAGCAGCACAATAGGCCACAGAGACAAATAAAAATGCCATAAAAATATGGGCATTTTGAAGTCAACATTCCAGGAAAAGAAAAGAACATTGAGGATTCAATCTCACCATCTTTTAGTGTAAAGAAATTGGAATATTATGATGCTGAATATATGACTAGTCTTAACAATGCCATGAAAGTGAAGGAACCATACTCTTATCAGGAGGCTTGTAAACATCAAGGATGGATGCAAGCTATGCAAGAAGAATTGGATGCTCTTGAAAGGAATGGGACATGGAAATTGATGGACTTACCCCATTAGAAAAAAAGTAATAGGATGCAAATAGGTTTTTAAGGTCAAACACAAAGCAAATGGAAGTGTGGAAAGGCTAAAAGCAAGACTTGTGGCAAGAGGAGATAAGCAATTGGAAGGAAAAGAAAACACACTTTTTCTTCAGTTGCTAAATTTGCTACTGTGAGAATATTGATTGCTACAGCAACTATGAGAAATTGGAAATTAATGCAACTCGACATTAATAATGCTTTTCTACATGGAAAGCTTGATGAAGAAGTGTTTATGAAGATCCCTCAAGGTCACAGTGAAAAGCACAGTGGGAAAGTATATATGCAGATTATACAAGAGCCTATATGGATTGAAGCAAGCTTTAAGGCAATGGAATATTGCCTTGAAGAATTTCCTTGTAAAGAGAGGTTTCAAGCAGTCCAAAAGGGATTATTCCTTATTAATTTCTAAACAATATGGAAAGATGTTTTTGTCTTGGTTTATGTGGACGATCTACTTATCACTGGAGATGATATTGATCTCTTTGACAAACTGAAGTTAGAATTACACCAAGAATACACCATAAAAGATCTTGGAGAAATGAGGTTCTTTTTGGGCCTTGAGTTAGCAGGAAATCAAGAAGGTTGTATGTTGAGTCAGAGGAAGTTCACTCTGGATATCTTGCAGCAGACAGGGATGGAAGGATGCAAGGCTGTAGGAACTCCTTTTCCAAAAGGGGTGAAGTTGTCAATTGAACAAGGTGACTTATTGCAGGAACCAGAAGCTTATAGAAGCTTAATAGGAAAGCTTATATATTTGAATTTGACTAGACCAGACTTGTCCTTTTCAGTGCAGCAATTAAGCCAATTCATGAATGCACCAAGAAAGCCTCATTGGAAAGCAACGCTCCATGTGGTTAGATACTTGAAGGGAACATCAGATCTGGGACTCTTTTACCCTGCTGAAAACTCAGAGATCATCACAACATGTTGTGATGCTGATTGGGCTAGCTGCTCCTTCAGTGCTCGTTCCCTAACAAGATAATGCATATTCCTTGGAGGGAGTTTGATTTCTTGGAAAACAAAGAAACAAAAAACTGTGTCCAAGTCTTCAGCTGAATCTGAATATAGAAGCATGTCTCAAACTACTAGTGAATTGGTTTGGGTGGAAGGTATTATGCAAGACCTACAGACTAATATCCCAAAACCAATTCCTCTTCTTTGTGACAATTGTTCAGCTCATTACATAGCTCATAACCCTGTTTTCTATAAGAGAACCAAACATCTGAACATCAATTGTCATTACATCAGGGATCACATTCAAGATGGCTTCCTTAGCACTGATTACATCAAATCCTCCTTGCAACCTGCTGATGTCTTCACCAAATCCCTATCAGAAGCTCAGCATAGATATTTCTGTCACAAGTTGGGACTGTTGGGTGTTCTTCCTAGTCCAACTTGAGGAGGAGGTAAAGGAACTTGTATATATATATATATATATGTTTTTATTTGTTTGGGCCCTTTTTTTTGTAAATGGTTCTGTTCTTTTTTTTGTTTGGGCTAGTCCTGTTTTCCAGGCCATTTGTTTAGTTGTGTTTCCTTTGTTGTCTTAGGGGTTTTATGAGGGTTTCTACATGTACATATATATATATAGATTTCCCTTGCTGCTTGCAGCAGGACAGAGAGACAAGAAATACAAAAAATTATTTTTACCAACTTTCAATTTATTTCAAATCTTCTTAGAAATATTTTACTAAACACCCAAACTATGGTCGGGACTCGGTACATCTAACCCAAGTCACCCCCAAAAAAATATATTTCCTCCGTTTTGAAAAAACAATTATAAAAATTTGATATTTAGATAGTATTTTACAAGATGAATTTAACAAGATCTCACTTGACTATGCTTTTTGTTATGTGTAAAACTCAAAACTTGTTCAAAGTATATAATGTGAATAGTGCAAAATGTTGACTGTTGTGTTTTTTTTTGAAACGGAGGAAGTATGGAGTATTTTTTTGGACCTTTATGATCTCCGCATTTATGGTCATGGTACGGTGGTGTGGTTTCTAAGGTTGTCTCAGTGATCAAGATTGTTGTGTTGTTTTAATTTTTAAAAATTTAAGAGCGGTCATTTCATTTAAAACTTGAACTATGTATACCTTACTTAATTTAAAAGCGGTCATTATTATTAAGCTAAACAAATTATTAGGTGCACATGGGACCACTTAACTTTTTGTGGTCCGATGCAATACTCTGTCGTTTCTATATTAAAAAAAAACGTTGTAATAACTCTTAAATAGCTGGCACGCTATCTCATCCTCTCTTTCTATTATGCGTACTTCTCTTCATTCTCTCTTTCTGCAGTACGAAGTAAGTTTTATGTTTTGATTTTTTATGCAGTCTTTTTTTATTATTTTTATTGAATATTTTGTCAAATTTGAGTTTGTGAGTTTTTATTTGTTAAAAAATGAATATTATGAAGAAAAGATAAGAAGATTGCAAAATGATTATTCTGTTTGAAAAACAAAAGATTTTTTTTAAATGAATATCTCTCTTTAATACATGAAGATTGCAAAATGAACATTCTGTTTAAGAAAATTGGAGATTTTATTTTTAAACATGAAGATTGCAAACATGAACATTCTTTATTTTTTTTTACAAAATATTCAAATTTGTAAATGAATATTCTAGTTTTTTTTAAAAAAAAATTAAGATTATAGTTTTTTAGTTTTTAAAAAATGAAGATTGCAAAAAGCAGAATTCTGGTTTACAAAAAATTGAAGATTTTTTTTTATTTTTATCGAAAGTGAAGATTTTAGATTCAAAAACTGAATATTGAGTTGCAAAAATGATTATTTTTGTGAAATGAATATTAGCATATGAAAAAAATTAATATTTTCTCTATTTAAAAACAAAAGCAACAGTTTTTATTTTCTGATGTTTTAAAATAAATGCAACAAATTTTTTCATTCCTTATATGGTAAACTTTTGTTATTGAAAAGACATAAATGTTCTAACTAATTTTTTTAATTGTCACTAGTGCTGTCAGATTGGGTCAGAACTGATTTAAATGAACTGAACTAACTGAAACTGAACTATTTTGGGTCGATCTGAAATTACCTGAAAGTGAATCGAACTGATAACTGAAAGTCAACTGAAAAATATCAAACATAACTGAATCTGAAACCAACTGACACTGAAGTTAACTGTTAAATATCTGAAAATAACTGAACTGAAACTGAACTGAAAATCGGGTATGTGAAAATAACTGAACTGAACTGAAACTGAACTGAAAAGGGGATAACTGAAGCTAACTGAAACTTAACTGAAAAGATGATTACTGGATCTAACTGAAACTAAAAATGACTTGAAACTAATTTAATTTGAATATTACTAAACTGAATAAAAAATGATAAAATATTATTCGAAATGTTTTGAACACGTACTACAAAACAGTTTGAATAATACGTTGGTATTTGAATATTACTAAGCGGTAGGAAATGTAGAAAAATCGGCCAGAAATCATGCATGTTTTCGACCGATTTTCGGTTGGTATTGAGCGGTAGGAAATACGTTGGTCGCTAATTGTACATTTCGAACCGATTTTTGGTTGGAAAAATTACCTACCGCATTTTACAACATTTCCTACCGACTTTTAGCGGTAGGTAATTTCCTACCAAAAAATAAAAAATATTGGTAGGTGATTTGCTACCGCAGTTCTCAATATTTTCGACTGAAAATACGGTAGGTAATTTCCTACTGGAAATATGGGTGAGTGATTTGCGACCGATTTTACACATTTGCATGCGACCGACTAGCGGTAGGAAATTTCCTACTGAATGTCTATCTTAAGGCTGGTTTGGAGTTACAAAATTATAACCTCAAATGACCTGAACTAAAGCTAACCGAACCAAAAAAAACTGTCGACATTTTGAACTGAACTGTCGACATTTTGAACTGAACTTAATTGCACCCGTTCGAATTTTTAAATAATTGGTTAAACTGAACAATTAACTGAAACTGAACTGAACTGAAATCAAAATTAATAGAACTGAACTGGAAAAAAAATTATCTGAAATTAACTGAACTGAAACGACCCAAACTGATTGGTTAAAACCAAAACTGAACTGTTGACCTGAATTGACAGTGCTAATTGTCACAACCTTCATTCTCCCGCAAATTATTAGGTGCACCCAGGACCACATAGCTCTATGTGGTCCCTAGTGTTTTTTTTTTTTTAAAAAAAAAAAATTCAATTGATTTTTTTTCTCTCACTTGATTTTCATTTCTCTCACATTCTCTTCATTTCCTCCTCTTTATTTGGCCATCTTCATCCTTTGTTGTTGAATTTTTTTCTCCTCTTAATTGAGTGATTTCGTTCATATAATATTCAATAGTCAATCTCAATCGCAACTTCATTTTTAATTATTGTGATGGATGATGTGTGTTGAGTCTTGCAATTTGGCATATGAGGTTTGTGATGATACTTAAGCTATAATAATAAGTTTTTATTGAATTTTTTTTTGTGTTTTTTATATTGATAATGAATATTCATTTTATATTCATGTTGTAAATAGTAATGTAAGCTTAGTAGAAAAATGAATATCAATATGAAGAAATGAATATTCATTTTAGTTGTTGCAAAAGTGAAGGTAAGTTCAGGTTTTTGTGGTAAAATGAATATTTCGTATTAAAAAATGAATAATCATTTTAGTTATCGCAAAAGTAAATGTAAATTCAGGTTCTTTGTGGTAGAATGATTATTTAGTATAACAAAATGAATATTCAGTATTAAAAAATGAATATTAAGTTTAGTTGGTACAAAGTTGATTGCAAGTTCAGGTTCTTTGTTATAAAATGACTATTCAGTATTAACAAAATGAATATTCAGTGTTAAAAAATGAATATTTGATATATAATAATGAATATTCATTTTATTTGTTACCAATGTGAATGTAAGTTCGGGTTTTTTGTGGTAAAATGAATATTCAGTATTAAAAAAATGAATATTGAGTTTTAAAAAAATGAATATTCAGTATTAAAAAATGAATAATCATCTTAGTTATCGCAAAATTGAATGTAAATTTAGGTTCTTTGTGATAAAATGAAAATTTAGTATAACAAGATGAATATTTAGTATAATAACAAAATGAATATTCAGTATTAGAAAATGAATATTAAGTTTAGTTGGTGCAAAGTTGATTGTTGGTTCAGATTCTTTGTGATAAAATGAATATTCAATATTAACAAAATGAATATTCAGTATTAAAAAATGAATATTCGGTATACAATAATTAATAGGAAAAATTCATATGAATAATCTCAACTATTGGAGGTCTTCTAATATTAATCCCAACTATAGGTTATTACAGTATAATCCAAACTATAAGGGTAATTTTATGATATTAGTCCACGCTAACTTTTGACCGGCTCGGATTTCATTCGTAGAAAGGGAGGAAGATATATCCAAGTACAATAAACAGGGGAAGAGAGAATATAACGATTAACTTTGAATTGGTGACCAATTCAATTACAATAGGTTAACTAAGTCGATGGACTATTATCATAAATTAACTCACAAAGTTTGGATTATTCTGTAATAACTAATAGTTGGGATTAATATTGGAAAACCTCCAATAGTTGGGATTATTCATATGAATTTTTCCTAATTAATATTCATTTTAGTTGTTGCCAACGTGAATGTAAGCTCGAATTTTTTTGCGGTAAAATGAATATTCAGTATTAAAAAATGGGAATATTTAGTATTAAAAAAAATGAATATTCAGTATTAAAAAATAAATATTCATTTTAGTTGTTAAAACTGACTCGTTGACGCGCGAGACCACAAAAAATAGTTTAAAAAAAAAGTTTTTAAAAAAATGAAGCTTTTAGTTTCTTTTTTTTAAAAAAATTGTGGTTAAAAAAAATGAATATTATAGTATACAAAAATGAAGATTAAAGATTAAAAAAAATAAAGATTGTAGAGTAAAAAATAAAGATTCCGAAGACCACAAAAAGTTACGACGCTACGTGATCGTAAGAGCACCATATAACAATTGTCATTCTCCAATCCTTTAATGCTTCTCCCACCTTCTCTTTTCATTTGTTTTAATCACTTATCTCATCACTTTTCCTAATAACCCACAATAAAAAAATTTAAAAAAAAAAAAAACATAGGAACTCAAAACTATCGCTTTTATTAACGGAAGAAGTATTATCATTCAATGTTTTGTTATTGGAAAAAATGAATACTTAAAATTGAATACCGTGAATATTTTGTTTCAAAAAAATAAAATTCTAGTTAAAAAAAATGAAGATTCTAATTTAATAAAAAAATGAGTAATTTATTTTATAAAGAAAATAAAAATTCTTAAAACCACAAAAAGGTTATAATTTAATAATAAAAAATGAATAATTTATTTTATAAAATAAAAATAAAAATTCTCAAGAACACAAAAGGTTAGGTGTTTGGTGTTTCCAGCTACTTGAACGCAGCCAGGAGTCCCACGACGACTGTTCAAGTGTTGATATGCGTTTTATAGAGTCACCAGATCACCATACATACATACATACATACAATTATACAAACACACATTCTATCTCTATCTCTATTTTTTTTTAGCAACTAATTTCAAAAAAAAAAAAAAAAAATGGAGGAAGAAGATAACACAAAGCAATTATGCAGCATACAACAACGAGGAAATCTCTTCATATTGACCTTAACAGGTAACAACGAACATCGTCTAAACCCTACCCTTATCGCCTCAATTCGATCCTCACTCTCCCAAATCAAATCCCAATTCCTCAAATCTAAGACCCCATCTGCTTTAATCACCACTGCACATGGCAAATTCTTCTCTAATGGCTACGATCTCTCCTACGCTGATTCCTCCCCAAACCCAACAGCCACTAAACAATTCATGGATTCCCAATTACAATCCCTAATTTCCGACCTAATCTCATTCCCTATGCCCACGATTGCAGCGGTCAATGGCCACGCATCAGCAGCAGGGTGTATAATAGCAATGGCGCATGATTACCTTATAATGAGGAAAGATAGAGGGTTTTTGTACATGAGTGAGGTTAATATAGGGTTAGTGATTCCGCCATGGTTTATGGCCATCTTGAGGTGCAAACTCAGTGGATGGGAAGGAAGAAGAAGGGTTGTTTTAATGGCGGAAAAAGTGACGGCTGAGAAGGGCAAAAATGAGATTGGTGTTGTAGATCAAATGTTTGATGGGGTGCAAGGAACAATTGATGGGGCTGTGAATTTGGGGGAAACTTTGGTCAAGAAAAACTGGGATGGTCTTGTTTACAGTGAGATTAGAAAAGGTTTGTACAGACAAGTTTTGGAATTGATTGGGAGGAATAAGATTCTTGATGATGAAGATGCTAATGTGAGAAATGCGCATGGGTTTAAGCCACGCCTATAACTACTATAAAGCAAGCATTTGAGCATTGTTTATCCAAAAGATTGATTAAATCCTTCAACATTGTTTTTAGAATATTTATGTCATGTAAACTTTGAAATCATGTCAAAAGGTTTGTAAAAAAAGTAAATAAAATAAAATCGCCATTGGCATATTGTTGAACATGATGCTTGTAGTGGAGAATTGTAATGTAATGGTGTGACTTTTGTATTGATTGTAAATTAGTAATGTTGACGATCTCAATAAATTTTGCTCCTCTAAATAATGGAATTTGATTGTAGTGTTTAATGATTTATTCCTTTTCTACTTCATATCTCCGTATTAGACCTGATTATTGAACAGAGTAGTCTAATGAAATGTGGTTAGGGTCATAGTTATAGGATATTTATTGAACATGGCTTTTAATGGACAAAGCTTTATTGAGCTATTGGTCATGGCCGATATAAGGCCAGAAATAATACCCTAATAAATTTTTCAAAAAAAAAAAGTTTTGACAAAAATAATTATTCCCTCCATCCCAAAAAAAATGCTCCACAAAGATTTGGGGTGAGGTTTTTGTTGGGAACTACTCCCTCCGTAACGAATTAATTTCACCATTTGTTTTTTCACGCATTTTGAGGAAGCGATTTAAGGGTGTAAACGAATGAATTAATCAAAATGCTTTAAGCACAAGCAAGAATGTGATTATAAGTTACTAATATCAAAATTATTTTGATTAATTTGGTCGTTTACACCCTTAAATCGCTTCCTCAAAATGTGTGGAAAAACAAACGGTGAAATTAATTCGTTACAGAGGGAGTACTTTTTGTGAAAAATATGGGTAAAAGTGTAAAATTGTAAGTAAAAGTATGTAAAAAGTAGTTTGTATCAAGTAGTGACTAATGGAGCTTGTGAAAAATAAGGGTAAAAGTATAAAATTATAAGTAAAAGTAGGTAAAATTATTTTGGTATTTAGTTATGCTTTTTGTTTGCATTAGGTAGTAAGTAGTTTAGAGGATGTAGTCATCGCCCAGTGGTTAGGGCTTCAGAATTTCAGGCACGAGATTCAATTCTCAAGTATTGGCTACCCGAACACTATTGACGGTCACCCAAATGCTACCAGCCGCCAAAGTCATTTAGAGGAGACGTCAAAGTTGGGGTTTTTTCAGTAGCTCAACCACTGCCAGCGGCCCAAACTAATGACTAGTTTGACGTCCTTATGTTGCTTTTTGGCTTTGTCCTTAAAATTGTTTTAAATACATCATCCGTTCCAAAAAAAAATGCATCAGTTTCCATTTTTGGATGTTTTAAAACAAATGCAACAAATTTTTATTTTCCTTATATAGTAAACTATTGCTACTTAAAAGACATAAATACCCTTACTAATTCTTTATTTGTCCCCACCTTTTCTCTCTCCAATTCTTTAATTGTCCCCAATCTCTCTCTCACAACTCCTTTAATTGTCCCCACTTTTCTCTCCATTTATTTTAATCAACTACCACTCACTTTTTCTAATTACCCACAACAAAAAAATGCCTAGGAGTCCGTGCCATGACAATTGTTGCGTTTTTTTTGGAACAAAGGTAGTATTATGTTTTACATCTAAGTGTATATGTATAACTTTGGAGTCAAGTAAGGTAGTAGTAACCACTTTGAATACCTCTTTACAAGTGGCAAAGTTAAAGATGACTACTCCTTTACTTAGGCCATGTTCTTTTGGACTTAAAAACTACAGTAATTAGATCAGATCAGATCAGATCAGACAAACTCAAATCAGATCAGATCAGACATTATTACTCTTTATTATTATTATTATTATTTTTTTTTTTTTATTATTATTATTAATAATTTCGAGCATCATTTTTCCGCTCGATATTTTCCGACGACGGTTTTCGAACGAGTTTTCCGACGACGATTTTCAGGACGACTTTTTCGATGACGGTTTTCGGACTGACTTTTCCGGCGGTGATTATTCGGCTGACTTTTCCGCAGACGATTGCCGAGTTTTTCGGCGACGATTTTCGGGACGACTTTTTCGACAACGATTTTCGAACTGAATTTTCCGGCGGTGATTATTCGGCCGACTTTTCCAGCGATGATTTTCAGGCCAAGTTTTTCGGCGACGGTTTTCGGGATGACTTTTCCGGCGACGGTTTTCAGACTGAATTTTCCGGTGGTGATTATTCGGCCGACTTTTCCGGCGATGATTTTCAGGCCGAGTTTTTCGGCGATGATCATTCGGCCAACTTTTCCAGCGACGATTTTCAGGCCGAGTTTTTCGGTGACGGTTTTCGGAATAGCTTTTCCGACGGTGATTATTACTACTACTAATATTATTATTATTATTGGTAGTATTATTAGTATTAATATTATTATTTGACGTTTTGGAGTGAGATTGAATGAAGAGGTGAAATGAAATGGGCTATCATAATAATAATTATAATATTAATAATTATAATAATAATAATAATAATAATTATATTAATTATTATTATTAATAATAATAATTAATATAATTATTATTATTAATAATAATAATTATATTAATTATTATTAATAATAATTATTATTTTAGTAAATATAATCATTTATTGCATTTCTCATAAAAAAATAAGTATTACAATTATAAAAATAAAAATAAAAAATAAAAAAAATAAAAAATTAAAATAAAAATAAAATTAAAATTAAAATTAAAAATAAAATTAAAATTAAAAAATAAAAATAAAAATAAAAATAAAAATAAAAATAAAAATAAAAATAAAAATAAAAATAAAAATAAAAATAAAAATAAAAATAAAAATAAAAATAAAAATAAAAATAAAAATAAAAATAAAAATAAAAATAAAAATAAAAATAAAAATAAAAATAAAAATAAAAATAAAAATAAAAATAAAAATAAAAATAAAAATAAAAATAAAAATAAAAATGAAAATAAAAAGTTAAAATAAAAATAAAAATAAAAATAAAAATAAAAATAAAAATAAAAATAAAAATAAAATTAAAATTAAAATTAAAATTAAAACTAAAATAAAAAATAAAAATAATTCAGATCAGATCAGATCAGATCAGACCAAATCAGTCCTAAAGAACAGAGCCTTAGCTTACACATGAAAACTTAGTTAAGATGTTTTCTTAACTTACTTCATGAGCACTCATTTTTAGAAGATATTTTAGTTGTTTACTTATTTTATTATAGTTTTTCTATGATGTAGCTTGTATAATATAGTCTTAGTTAAAAAAAAAAAAAAAAAAGGAAAGAAAGAAAAAAAAGTTGATGGATATATGAAAATTAAGTTGAACATTGTTCATCTTTTAGCAAACTTTACTTTACTTATCTTTGATCGAATTTTTGAGTGTGTGAAAACTACAAATATTCAAAACAATCAATAGCTTTAAGAGAGATTCTTCTAGCAAACTAATCAAAATTATAATCAATTTAAGAGGAATTCTTCTACTGATTATTTTAGAGATAACTTCAATTTAAGAAAGATTCTACTACTAATTTTAACACGTCCTGGTGTTTCTTAAAAGTGATTCTTCTTAAATACTTCTCATTGATATTTCTGCAAATTTAGTTAATCTCTCGGTAGAGTTCAAGTAGCATTGTAGTTCAATAACGCAAAATTGCAAATTTCAAGCCAAACAAACTACAAGTTTCCTCAATCATCACTCAAACGAAATAAAACTTGAGTTCTTAAAATAAATTCTCAGGCTTCACTTAGCAATGGTTCAATTTAAATGGGATGTCGTATCAATTTAAGCCTAAATCATGTTGCACAAGCCAAATTTAGGAGCCCTTTAATTAATTTCAATTGCTAGTCAAATCAGCATAAAGTCCAAAACTTTTCTTAAAAAAAGATCTGAGAATTGCTGACTGTAGAGGTATCTAAGCACTTTGAGCCTTGGCAATCTTCTTTCCTTTATTTTTTGGATTTTTCTTAGCTGCCTGAGCAACATCATCTCCATTAGTCACAAGCTCGATCCTAGTGAAGACGGGCTTTGCTTCGGGCATTACATGCCCAGCCTTTAAACCACCCCACTTTGCATCATTCTGCATATACACACAACATCAAAAACAAATAGATAGGTGTTAAATCTCGTTCAAATCTTGTTCTTAACTTTTGTGACTAAAAAAAAAATTAAAAGGGTGTGGTGGGTTCATGGGGAGGAGAGGAGATGAATACCCAAGTCAGGGAATTGTATTCATCTTCTGAGTAACCAAGTTGAGAGTATATTCTCCAACATAATCTTGGAGCAACCGGCAATAGTGCAATGGAAATGATTCGCATAGCTTCCAATATGATTACGAGATCCTGCAATAGTATAGTTAGAAAGGATCAACATTTAAAGGAGTAAACTCTAAGATCCATCTCAAAATTAGAATCCTACGAACTGTTTATTGGAAATTTGGAACCAAGAGAAGCATTGCATAATTAGAATCTTAATTTCATTTTTCAAATTTTGATTCTTCAAGATAGAAGCTCTCTTTGCTTGGCTCAATGAGCTCTTCAACTATACTCTTGCTACAACACTACCATACCACTGGATGCATGACTATGTGTCTCTTTCTCTCAACCACATTCATAGAAAATTTAACTAAAGGCCCGTTCAGTATCACTGTCGTTTTCTGATTTTTGGTTTTTTGTTTTTCAAAGTCATATGATATAGTCCTATAAATCTATAATCATATAAAAATTAGGCAAACTTAATGGAAACATATTGAAAATAAAAAACTAACAAATAAAAGTGAACTATTTTTTCTGGTTTTTAGTTTTTTTGTTTTTTCTGTCATCAGTTTTCAGAATTAAAATGATCTTGGTAGGTTTATCTAGTTTTTGGTTCCTTATTTAACATATATTATGTCTAAAGTATCTTGTTTTTTTGTTTTATTTTTACTAATCTCACATCAGAACATCAAATTCCACAGGAGATGCCCAAAAAAAAATAAAATAGGAAGAACCTTAGCAGCAGCTTCTGCAGCAGCACCCCCTTGCTTGAAAAGAGACCATGGTGCACGCTCATCCATATAAAGATTACCAGCATTGCCAATTTCTAGAACAGCCTCACAAGCAGATGACAATGAAAGATTTTGATAATGAGTACTAGCCTTCTCAACCTGGCAAAGAACAGAAGATATCAGAGTTCGGAAAACTTTTAAACGAAAACTTTTTCAGTAGAAACTAGAAAGCTAGTTCCTCTTAACTTTGCTAGTCCATTTCATGTCATGTGGTAGGTAGTTAACATTAATTTTGTGTCACTGAGAATGTTTTTGACAAAAGTGTCACTGAGATTAAAGGGCACAAGCAACAGTCTTCTGCTGATCTATTCTGAACCTAGATATTGTATAGATAAAAAGGAGGATGTCAAATCTGAGAGGTGACTAATAACTTTGCATGTATTTGGAATTATACTATTCAGATCTAAAACAGACAATAGGAGCTCAGTTTCAGAACATAATATCTCTGTATGGCACAAAGATATATGTTAAAGTTGAAGGGTGAAATGGGGTTGCTGATAACACATTAATTAATTAATATGCAATACATATGTTGCTCTTTCATATCATATGTTAATTATGATCATAAAATATTAATGCCAAGATTGCCAACCTATCCATTCATATAGAGGTAAAGAAGTCAGCATGCCACCCAATAAAATGTAAAACATGGTTAGATTCACTTAAATTAATCTAGTCCTCACCAATCTCTCTACATTGACCTTGAATGTGTTTCCTTCACCAGCAATAGCAGAATCCACAGCTAGAGTTGACTGGCAATTCTTTTTAAGAAGTCCAAGTGTACGGTTGAGAAGGTTCCCTAGTACGATACAGTTAATTCAAAAATCACTAATTTATAACAACCGTCAACTGCAGGTAATTGAAATTAGAACTACAAGCAATAAATCACCAATTGTGTTGGCAAGATGAGCATTAACAATATTGATGAAACGATCCTCCGAGTAATCCCCATCACTTCCAAATTCAACTTCCCTCAAGAAAAAATACCGAACTGCATCAGCTCCAAACCTCTGCACCAAGTCATTTGGCTCAATAGTATTGCCCAAGGATTTGCCCATCTTCATGCCATCCTATAATGTTCAAAATAAAAACCATCGCTGCATGACATGGAAATATACAAATAAGAAGAGCTCAGTGTTTTATTTCTTATGAAATCGACATGCAACTAGCAAACTTTTCCAGTAAAGCATTTATCACATAAAATCCTTAGAGAAACTTGGTGCTCGATGTAATTTGATTATGTATTCGGATTTTAACTATCTTGACGAAAAGGGTTCTTTAGAGGCTGTTTAATTTGGCTCAAAAACCTAAGAAGATTTCATTCATTCCTTAAATAGCAGCCCATAGGATAGTAGATCACATGAGAGAGCTTTGGCACAAATAAAACATCAAACATAACAGAAAAAACATGCAGCAAATACACAGCCCAAACTAAATATAAAAAATACATTGGACCATTGGACTAAAGCCCAAGTTACATTCTCTACACTCCCCCCTCAAGGTTGGGCATGTCCTAAGGACACAAGGCCCAACTTGGAAGCCAAAAGGCAATGCTGAGAAGCTGAGAGGGACTTGGTTAGGAAATCTGCTGTAAACCTGTCCTGATATAGACAGTTTTGATCAAAACATCCTCAATATTTTGTCTGATGTAATAGCAGTCCAATTTGAGGAGTTTAATTCTTACATGAAACATTGCATTTTGTGCTATGTGCCAGAGCTGAGATGTTGTCACAGTGTCGAATTACAGGCTTGCTCACATTCTGCTCTAAGTCCTCTCAACCAAGCTATTTCACTGGTTATGGACATGCTACGAAGCTCTGCTTCACAAGAAGATTTGAAGGCTACCTTTTGCTTCACAAGAGACTAAACATCCTCCAATAAAAATGCAATAACCAGTGAGAGATCTACCAGTGTGAGCATGACCAGTCCGTTTAGGACCTATTTTTCGGGTTATTTTAGCTTGTTTTCCAAGCGTTTTGACCTTTTTTTGTGCGATTTTGGTCTTTTTAGCTTAGTTTTGGTCTTTTTGTTGCTTTCGTAGAATAAGTTGTCTTTAGCTTATTTTATTAATAATAAATTCATGTTGCACACCTTAGCATGGTCGTGTTGGCTTTGTTAATCTGAGGCAGAATGTCTGAAGACCCAACATGATTGTGCTGTTCAACCTTGCACGATCGTGTTGGCTGAAGGAAGAGTTCCCTTCGTGTTGCCACGATCATGCAGTTATAAGCTGCATGATCGTGCAACAGTAACACTATCGTGCAGTTATTAACTACACGGTCGTGTCAGAAGGCAATTTGTGGTTTTGATTATTTTAGCCGTGTAATTAAGTTATATTATATTTAGTATTTAGTAATTCGAGAGTTAGTTAATATTAGATTTCACAATCTTTCTCTCTCTAGTCAGGACTCTCTCTGTCTCTAGTTTTGTAATAACCCACATTTAAACATCAATTTAGAGCAATTAATTCAAAGATTTTGCATTAGATCTATTCTCAAGATTTATTGGTATTGATTGCAAGTTTCTATAGCTACCTTTTTATCCTAATTCCAAGTAAGTTTTAGTTAATTGATGCAATTTACTTAATTTCATTCTTAATAATTGATCAGCATTTAATCATCAATTCGCAATGTTTAGTGTTGACTGTTGATTTAGCTTCCATCATCATAGTTGTTGTGGTTATGGCTTTCCTTAGTGAGTAGTTCCCTTTTCTTGATTTCCCTATTTGATACATCAACCTGCCCTTGAGTTTGTGGGTGGTAGGGAAAACCAACTCTATGATACACTCCATACTTGGCAAGCAACTTCACGAATTACTTTTTAGCAAAATGTGACCCACCATCACTAATGGGAACTCTAGGCACCTCAGACCTAGGAAAAATCACCTTCTTCAAAAGTTTGATTAACACTTTGTGGTCATTGGTTAGTGAAGGGGTTGCCTCAACCCACTTGGTAACGTAGTCAACCGCCACTAGGAGGTTATTGATTCACCTGAGGTAACTAAGGGTCCAACAAAATCAACACCCTACACGTCAAACAACTATACCAGTAAGATCCCCTCTTGGGGCATTTCATTGCGCTTTTTGAAATTCCGCCACTTCTTTGGCACCGGTCACAACTATGAACCAAGTTGGCCACATCTTTGTTCATGGTTGGCCACCAAAACCCAG
Organism: Salicornia ramosissima; assembly: GCA_951394345.1. Classification (NCBI taxonomy): domain Eukaryota; kingdom Viridiplantae; phylum Streptophyta; class Magnoliopsida; order Caryophyllales; family Amaranthaceae; genus Salicornia; species Salicornia ramosissima. Next base: position 25,833,823 of record OX596239.1, read on the forward strand.
ACTAGAGAATGCAAGCTATGGTCTTCCTTGGTCCAGCATGCCCACCGCAAAAGTGTGTGTGTCATTTTTCAAATATGTCTTGCACTTCATATTTACCCACACATCGTCGAAAGAGGCCAGCGGCACATTTTTTTAAAAACAAAAACGGATCATTCCAAAAGTAATGCCGAACCATCTTGAAGAATCTCTTTTTTTTCTTTGGAAGAACAACCATAGGGAACTTCACCACTAGCCAAATAATTGGCTTTATCTGCAAACCAAGGAATGGATTTGGTTGCAATACCCATCAAAGTTTCTCGTTGTACCTCATCAAGTAGTGGCAAATCCCCTTCAACCTCTAGAATGTGATCACTTGGCAACCTAGAAAGATGGTCGGCCACCAAGTTGTCATACCACTTCTTGTCTTTGAGCTCTATATTAAATTCTTTCATCAAAAGTACCCAACAAATAAGCCTAGGTTTTGCTTCCTTCTTGCTCATTAGGTATCTCACCGCCATGTGGTCGGTGAACACCACAACCTTGTTGCACATGAGAGTGATGAGACATAAACGGAACATTTCAATAGTAAACAACACCGCTAACATATCTTTCTCCGTGGTGGTGTAATTTTGTTGAGCATCGTTCAAAGTCTTACTTGCATAAGCTATCACACATGGCCGTCCTTTTCTTTGACCTATGATTACACCGACTACATAATCACTCGAATCACACATTAGCTCAAGGGCAAGCTCCAATCTGGAGCTTGCACCATCGGTGCACTTACAAGGGCACTTTTTAGGGCATTGGATGCCTCCATGCAATTTTCTTCAAATTTAAACTCAATTTCTTTTTGCTAAAGATTCGTCAAATGCTTCATGATTTGAGAGAAGTTCTTGATAAATTGTCTATAAAAGCTGGCGACCAAGAAAAAATTTAATTCTCGTAACCGAAGTGGGCGGGAGAAGCTTCTCAATCGCGGAAACCTTTTTCAAGTCCACCTCAATGGCTCAATGCCTCAAAATGACACTCTATGGCCAAGGACGATCCCATCCTCAACCATGAAGTGGCACTTCTCCCAAATTAGAACAAGTTTTTTCTCTTGACATCTTTTAAGCACTTTCTCAAGATTGTCAAGACATTTGTCAAAAGACGAACCCCTGACACTAAAATCATCCATAAAAACCTCAATCTCATTTCAAGCATGTCGACGAAAATAGTGGTCATATATCTTAGAAAAGTACTTGGTGCGTTGAAAAGACCGAAAAGCATCCTCCGATAAGCAAACATCCCCAATGGACAAGTGAAAGTAGTTTTTGCTTCATATCCAGTTGAACGGGATTTGGAAAAATCCCGAATACCCATCAAGAAAGCAATAATGAGTATGACCCAACAATCTCTCCAACATTTCATAGATAAAAGGGAGAGGAAAATGGTCTTTTCAGGTGGCCTTGTTAAGTTTTCTATAATCAATGCACATACGCCAACCCGTGACCGTTCTTGTGGAGAACTCTTTCCCATCAACTCCCTTGACAATGGCCATGCCTCCCTTCTTTGGAACCACGTGAATCGGACTCACCCACTTGCTATGTGGCACCAAGTAGATGATTCCGACATCACTTAGTTTCGTGATTTCCTTCATCACTGCCTCTTTTAAGGTAGAATTTAGTTTTCTTTGGGACTCAATAGAAGAGGTGTCCTCGTCATCAAGATATATCTTATACATGGCAAGAGTGGGACTTATACCCTTGATATCATCAATAGAGTAACCAATGGCTTTTTGGTATTTTCACAAAACAAGTAATTTTTCAAGTGAAAAGTCATCTTGGTTAGCATTGACGATAATGGGCTTAAGCCCTGTATCATCCAAAAAAGCATCCTTAAGGGGGGGGGGGGGTAAGGATTTGAGCTCTACCTTTGGACTTTGAAGTTTGGAGAAGGCGTGAGACTCTCCTCACCTTTTTCCTCATTGAGCACCTCAAAGACCTCTTCATGGGGTTGGCACATTAATGCCTCATCAAGCTTCACCTCAATTTTATTTGCTTCTATTGATCTCAACTCATCCTCCGGATCCTGGATCGCCTCAAGTAGCTTGTCTCTGAGATGCAACACAACCTGTCCTAGACTCTCATATCGATCATCAAGAATGTCCATGCGACAAATTATTTCAACCATGGGATTTTTAAGTGAACGAGAAAGCCCAAACGTAACCTTCTCATTTATAACCTCAAGAGTGATTGTGTTGCTTTTGCAATTAATGACCGCTCCCATGGTTTTCAAGGCCTCTCTTCCAAGGATAAGAGGAGTTATGGAGTCCTCCTCTATATCCATCACCATAAAATCGCAAGGGACAAACATCTTCAAGCTCACCACTTGGACACCGGTTTATGCAATCTGCCATTTAGATGATAATTCTTGGTGGAACTAGATCAAAATTCAGCTTTTTTGCAATGGAGAGTGGCATTAGGCTAACACTAGCTCCCAAATCCACTAGAGCACCAAGCGGTTTCAAGTCTCCAATCTTGACCAGTAGTGAAAAGCTACCCGGATTCTTTTGCTTTTGAGAGAGCTTCTTGTCCACACATGCACTCACTTGGTATGGCAAGTGAATTACCTCATTCGGTACTTTTCTTTTGTTGGTGAGGATCTCATTCAAAATTTTTGCATATGTAGGCATTTGAGACATTGCCTCCAAGAAAGGAACATTTATGTGCAAGCCTTTCAGTAAGTTCATGAATTGAGAGAACTTGTCTTTCAACTTCCTCTCCATTATCCTATGAGGATAGGGAGGAGGAGGTTCAAATTTTTCAAGGAGGAATGACCTCCTTGTCCTTCTTGGTGGCCTCTTGAACCAACCCTTCTTTGTCTCCATGAGCTTCTTCAAAAGGTGACAACTCCCCATGTTAGGCTTGTTCATCAACTTTTAGGCCATCAAAGCATGATTGGATTTGTTGATGCTTTTGGAAGGTTTACTTGGCAATTTGATTACTCAAAGCATGATTGGTTTTTTATTATCGGAAATCCTCCTATTGAAGTAGTATCTAAGGAATCTTGTCCCTTTTACATTAATTCTAATTCTCGTTGTTGATTTTAGTTGCACACTAGTTGTTACATTTCAGAAAATTCAAGAACAAATATTGGATCCTCAAGTCGTCTTAGTAATTGCAAACTTTAACCGATAAGGCGATAAAATTCCTTGTGGATCGACGACGACTTACTAACACTACGCGTTATTCATAGTGATAGGGAGTATAAATTGTATATTTGATTAGCTGCTAGGGTCGTGACACCCTAGGGACTAACCAGAGCACAACTCCCCCAGACTGCATCACTGTATGCTATCAACTCCTCTAATCATTCCTAATCACATACCCTCTTTGCATGCATTCTAATAAACATATTTGAGCATGTAAACACACTAATTAATTTTTTTATTACGAAAAAAAAAGCAAGAGAAAAATCTCAAGTTACCCATGCTAAAATTAATTTGATAAATTCTATGTTACCCGGGCTCTTTGTATCACCCCAAGTACCAGTGTCGGACACTCGATCCTTGGACGTTGGTATGACACTTGGATACTTCATTTTGAACCAAAAGCATTCATATTTTTCATAAAATTGTCGTGTCCGACACTTGGACACATATCCTTGTCCGATACTTCCAGCAGAGTCCATGTAACATAAGATAAATTTGCTCATTTACTACCACAAATCTTTTCCTTAAGATGTGTATGTTGCAAAAATGGAGTAGAGGAAGTATGTGTTAAAGGTTATTTAAATATCTAATGATTCCTTGTACCTATTTTTATCGTTTCTAGATTTGCCATTTTCCTTCTTCATCTCGTGCACCCAATTAAGTCCCCATTCCCAATTTGGTGAGACCTAGATTTTAGATGTCGGAAAGTCTTTGCCTCACCCATGGTAATTTCTTTAACTTCATGATACCTATCTCAAATTTTTTGAAATTAAGTACCTGGATTGAGCATCTCACTTAAGATAGGAGATATTGTGCAACCAGCAAACAAGAGTAAATTGACATGGGGGTGAGGAAATTTATATACTACAGCAGAAGAGATTTTGACATTGGTAATAAGGAAGGCAATAGTACCTTCGTCAAGAAACCATGACCAAAAACCATCTTTGGAAGGCTTAATCCAGCTGACATTAGCATTGCTGGCCAATAAACTGCATGAAAACGTAATATATCCTGCAAAATAGAAAATTAATACAAGGCAGCTTTGAGCTAGATAGGACGATATGCATTGCATATCATGATGAAGAATTTCTTGAACAAGCAGGCACTATGCTCTCAGGGAAACTCTAAATATGACATATTGACATGAGATGGATGAGCTAGAATCACCTTCAATGTTAGCTCTGTGGACCAACATAATTCCCTCCTCTTTTCTTCACTAAGTTATTAGACGTCTCTAACATCATTTTTCATATACTGGTTCTTCAAGTACAATATAAGTTTTCAATTGACAAGAGGAGCAGCGAATAAGATGCATATAAATTTATTCCCAAGAATTAGAGATTTTAAAATACCACCTTGACCTGGGTTAAGGGACAAAAAAACTACAAACCAAAAAGAAGCAAGTTCACTAATCACATGGTAGTTCAGAGTTTGGACCAAGTACTAGCGGAGAAGACTTTCCACGGGTGATTCTAGAACATGCATGGGCAGAGTAAATAATCTTTCAAACATGGCGAGCTGATCATCCTTTATTCAATGATTTTTTTTATTTTTTTATTAATTCAAAAGAAGCAAGTGGAAGTTTTTATACGGAGTACTAAAGTTTAGAAGAAAGGTACACCAATTTGACACTTGAACTCAATTTTTATCTAAATCCCCCCAAAAATGTATCTCAAGGATGCATATTAGAGAAAACAGTAACTTCTTCAGGTTCAGCCTGACAAATATAATGCTGGGAACATTTGAAGATGTTGCGGTTTTAAAGTGGAGATTGTAGATTTTAGAGATTTGGAAGCTGCGAATGGAGAATAAAGACGCCTTCCATGGAAGAAGTACAAAAAATATGGATAGAATGAGTTCGGATGCGCACTTTACATTGAATATTGCTAAATGGAGGAAGCAGATATTTTTAACTATTGAATGAAAACACTCTGTTATTCACATAGCTGACTCCATTTTTAGGATAAAGGCTTTCATTGATGGAAATCTATTCGGCAGATTTAAGAGGGAAAGGATATGATTTGCGTTCCTCTTCCCCCCTCTTTCACACAAAAAAAAATGACAAAAGAAGAGCAAAGCACTGGTATTTGCACCAACGAAAAAACAAATAATAAAGAAGAGCATGACATTGGAGTGTTTATAAGCACCAACAAACTCCACTGAAAAATTCCATATTTTGACCAGTTTGATAATTTGATCTTATCATGAAAAAAAATGGATTAGAGAGAGACATTTGCATTAACCATAGTTGATCAATTTGGCATATGAAGGTTCATGACCAATTTTTTCGCTAAAAAAATTCTATGAAAATTTCTTCCCTCAATGATACTCCCGTATAATTATAGCGAAATTCAAAGTGTGTCTGACCACAAACATAGCCAAAGAAATCTTGTTCTGATAAAAATATTACCCCAGTTCCTCAAGAGCAGGGTGAATTTCCTGTCCAACTTGATTCAAGACCTAGAGATCTCCTTCCCCCTTATTATCTTTATGGTTAGATTGACAAGGGAGAGACAGAGAATAAGAGAATGAAAAGAAAAGAGAAAGGAGGATGAGGAGAGTGAGCAAACTATCACTGGCAGCCAATGCTATGAGGGATTCACAGAGAAAAATAAGAAGAAATGGGAGAGAATTGGGGGCATGGAGGGAGAACTTACCTTGTTATCATGTTATTTGTTAAAAATAAAAATAAAAAAATAAAACAAGACAAAATTATAATTAGATCGCAGCATCAGAATTCAGAACAATTGCACCAGGAAACAAACTTGCCTTGCCTTTATATATTATAATTTATTTAATGAGGTCTTACCTTGCCAATTAAGTGAAGTGAAGCAGGCCATCCAAAAGCAACTGCATCTTGTAAACTTGGCTGTTCCTTATTATCCAACAATGCTGATACATAGCTGGTGACAATAATGATAGTGATACTAAACATGTGTAAAGATTGTTTAGATAAGATAAACAAAAGATTTAAGGTACATCACAGATGACCTATATATACAGAAACAAGGGCAGATCGTATCAACTTTGGAACAAGAAAGGTCCAGTCTGGGGGGGGGGGGGAGGGGAAGAACAAAAAGAAAAGGAGATGTGGCTGACCCTAACAGACCTTTACACAACCCATTTCTTAATTGAATTCTAACATAGCTTTACAAAATCCATTTCTTAATTGAATTGTTTCCATATATCATATCCACAAGCCAAAAACCTCCAAAATGTACAGCTGTACAAGTGTGCGAACACCAAACCTTACCTTGCGCAGCTCAGACAAAATAGGATAGCTTACATAGAGGGTCCTTTCCAGGCAGAGTATGGGGCTTGACTACATATAATCTTATTCCCCTGTTGAAAATGAGGTGTTTTCAATTTCAACAAGCAACAACCCTCAACTTCTTTTCAATACACAAAAGCTGTGTTAGATTTGATTCCATGCCCAACGTGTAATGGACAAGCTAGAACAAATACAAAGAGTCTCAAGCAGAGTATCTGTAAAGGCTGGATTGTCAATTGTTTCAGTGCAAAAATACAACTAACACAAGAACACAATAATTAACATCTTTGAAAACATGATTATAAAAACACATAAAAGCACTAAATCACTTTAAACCTCCAAAAAATCTACTTCTGGAATATCCTCGGAAATCATAGCTTTGCACGAAACTTTTGCTTTCCTAATGCCAAATGGATGTCGATAGAGAGTATTAACAAAATAGAAAGACTAACAACTGAGAAACCTAAATTAGATGAAACAGCAAAGTCATCACCAAGGAGCAGCAAGGAAAGTGTAACCCAGATCAGTCAAGAAAAAAGAAAAGAAAAATAGTCCCATGAACATGGATAGATGCTCAGTGATCAAGCTCATGGGAAGACGCCAAAGAATTTATACAACACTCTTGTATGGTAAGCTCAGAAAACTATGGCACTAGAAAGGTTTCAGTGAAAATTACAACAATGAATTCTGCAAAAAAGATAAAATAAAATACTACAAGAAAAACTATTTCAGGAATGAATTTGTATATGACAAGCAATGCTACACCCTATCAGGAAAAAAACACTTTAGGGAGATCAGAGAGAACCTTACCCCAGTAGCGCATCAAACCAAACATATATTGTTTGGCTATGGTCACCAGGAACACGAATGCCCCAGTCAACTGCTGCTCGAGATATTGAAAAATCTTTCAATCCAGTCTTTATCCAACCTTGGACCTAGAGTATTTACCAGACGTAAAGTTACTAAAAATAGGCTCACTTATCCCAAATCATTCAACATATGAGAATGACATTAAAGTTTCTTTATCAGGAAAGAAAAAAGATAATAAGAAACAGCAGCCTCTCTCAGAACAACTGTTCAACGGATGAGAATGCCAGCTATTACCACAAATTTCAGACCAGAAAATACATGCATCAAGTTGTTTGAAGATTGAAGAGCCACAGATTATGTTTGTAAATTAGACAGAATGCAAAATGCAACTTTCAATTAGTGGAAATGCATGCAATTTTCACTTGTTCACTTGGAAGGTTAAAGCTAGAAGACAAGCCTAGCAGCCAAAAGTTAGTTGACAAAATTCCATTATAATAAAGAATTAGCATTGACACTTGACAGACAGATTAGAAGAAAACAACCATAAAAATTGCTGAAATGGAGATGAATATAGTTGTTGTTGTTGTTGCGTTGCACCTTAATCCCAAAGCGATGGCATTAAGAAAATTATATATGCAAAAACTTGTTAACTCGTATAAATATTAGTGCTTAATAAGCCTTAACTCAAATATTGTCGTTCAGAAAATCTTTTCTCTAAAATTAGTTGGTATGAGAAGGTAATTACGATAAAAAAAACAAAACTATATAAATAACTCAAAATTAGTCTTGTTGAGCAAGTAAATAGGAAGAACACTACTTCTCAAAATAGGCAAAAAAAGTTAAAATAAATACGAGGTAAAACTCAATTGACTTGAACTAGCGTTCAAGGTTGATTCTCTACCAAAACGTTATCTCAAACTTAAAATCATAATAAACAAGTCAAAGTAGTATTAATGGTGCTTTTCCAATTTGGACTCAACTACCAATTAAAGTCATTGCCCAAGGCAAATCGATTTGTTTTAATCTTAGATGACAACTCATCGAATCTTATCTTTATATGTTATTTCATAAAAGTCCATTCTATAAAGATACTCTTGTAAAAACCTTAATTTAAATATTATTCCATATGAAATCCTTTTGAGGATATTAAATATATAAACTATAACTAAAATATTGTTTTATATAAACTCTTGTTCAAATGGGTTTATTAGTGTTCTTTCAATTGAATGAGGATGATTGCTGTTTATATATTTCAGTTATAGTTTATATATGTAATTTTAATCCCAAAGCGATGGCACGAGAACTTCCTAAGAGGTCACCCGTTCTAGTGTTATTCTCGGCCATATAGCACCTTAATGTTTCATAAGGGCCTAATTCTTTATTTCTCACCCAGAACTCATCCAAAAAGGCAATGTCATCTCTCTCCATAGTTTACTATATAAAAATACCTTTGTTTCACTTCAAGATTTTTTACAAATTCTTGTCAAGAAAAATAAAGACTTCATACAGAGTTGGTCCAAGCACTATGATTTTACCTACTCTAGGCAATAGGCATCCAGCAGCTAAAAAAAATTATTATATGTGAGCTCAATACTGATGAAATAACAGCTGGTAATACAGATAGAAGATAAAAAACAAAAGGCAACAAAGAAGATGAAGGGAACAGAATGAGGGATTGACTTACCTCATTCAAACGACTAGAAGGCTGGACAAAATCAGGATTTTGCTCCAAGAGGTCTTCCAATTTTTTTTGGTATTTCGACAAAGCAAAGAAGTAGTTATCTTCTTTCCTAGCTATACATGGTTTAAGATGAATAGGACAACAATTATCCTCATTCAATTCTTTCTTGTCCTGTAAATTCAAGGGTTAGTAGTAATTAGTGGAATGGCATGCTCCATGCTCTATATATATATCCTCTAAAAAATCTATCTATTGAGCAAATGGTTCTTATCAAAACATAGCAATGTAGCCTTTCCCTTGTTTAGCTAACATTCCATCCATTGAATGACACAATTGTTTCTACCATTGAATCACAACATAGTAATAAGTTCATATTTTAGCTTGTGGATGTATATGACACAATTGTTTCTTGTCCTTTCTTGTTACTACCATTGTATAACATGAAAGACCAAGGGAACAATTGTTTTTTCTCTAACATTGACATGCAATTGGCATCACTCCAATTCAATTATATATCCAAAATGGAGGAATTACAACTAGAATGTTCATCCATTTTCGCTACACAATCATCATTGGTATAAAACAAAACAAGCAAAAAGTAGACATAAATAATAGTAGTATACAATCTGTACCATCCCCAATATTGGGAAAATAAGGCTCACATTTCTGTCATGAACAGGGTTCTTCATGAGAAGAAAAAAACATTTCTGTCATGAACAGGGTTGTAATCATAGTTAATACTGTAAATAACATTAAGCTATATATATGTGGGTCATTACACTGTATTAACTAACTTGGTACTTTTCCATCAAAAAAAAATAACTTGGTACTCATTAGTCTTTGTAATAACAAACTTCTTGCTCGTTCTCTCCTCTCTATAACATTCTCTTGATTACACTTCTGGTTCAAATTATGCTATTTAAAATTTCTTCATCATAATAAACAAAGAGCTCTTTTTCTTAAGCTAATCACCCAATACTGGGTCATATTACACAAAATACATACCTTGTACTCTTCACAATTGACACAATAAAGACCTTCGTAATCAGCTTGGTAAATATCACCATTTTTAAGGACTCTGGAATAGAACTCGTTAACAATAGCATCATGGCTGGGGTTGGTCGTGCGAATGAACTTGTCATAAGCAATATCAAGCTACAAAGACATGGAAGATAATGTGTTAATTGAAAGGAATTTCATCTTATTTGTTTAGCTTAGAGAAACTAAGGGAAAAAAATACATCTTACACCTCTTTCCAAAGCATTCTATATGCTTGAGAAATGGTATCGCAGTGGTCGCTGGGGCTGGAACCAACTGCAGCTGCTGCAGTAGCAATTTTTTCTCCATGCTCATCCGTGCCAGTCACAAATATGACTTTCTTTTCCATTAACCTCTTCCATAAGCAATCAACCATAAAAAAAATAAAAAAATAAAAAAAAACAAAAGTTAATTTTGGCACACTTACAAAACCATGCACATGACTTTGTTGACAATAGAATATTTATAATAGCTTAGCTGATTGCTAATTATATTTGAACTATTGATTTGTCGAAGAATTCCTTGTATCAAGAAAGTTAGTCAATCCTTGTTACTTAGAGCTACGGAGTAAAAACTAACAGATTCAAAATTCTATAACAGAAATTAGTGATCTCCCTATCTTCTCTTCTTCTCTCCGAAGCTCAAGGTAGAGTTAACATGACATCAGAGCTATGGTATCTAAAGACCTTGGAAACTTCAGTAATTGAGTGAACCTAGAGTTCCTCAATCCACATTTCTCGGAAGCACAGTGTGCACTTTTAAAACTCAAGGGGTACCTTGAACTATGGAATTTTTTATGCTATTGTATATTCTTAGAACATATATTAATCTCAATTCTCGTGAAAAATAAAGAAACAAAACACACTCTCAAAGAGCTCAACTGAAGCCAAGTACAGAAGCATGATTCAAACCACAAACAAGGTGATTTGGTTAGAAGGTTCGCCGTAAGATTAAATGGTTGATTCTCCTTAACACTAAACCTATCACACTTTTGTGATAATAAAACAGCTCAGTATTGCAAGGAATTATCCTTTTAGAAAAAGAACAAAACAACTGAAAATGGAATGTCACTACAACAGACGTTCCTAGCAATTTTCTTGAACTATTTCTGTCAGTTGTTCCATGGAACTTGCAGATGCTATTATCAAACCCCTATGGACTGATAGGACTTATCTATCAACCTTCTCCAAGCCCACCTTGAGGCAGGGATCTTAAAATGACTGTATTTAAAATAGTATAGCTGATACTTAGTTATTTTTTAGCTGTTAGTTGATTAGAGATTTCCTTAATTCAAGGAATTGTAGTATGTGTGTGTGTCTGTAATATACTTAGAGCTGAGCTGTAAGGATTAAACATATTCAGATTCCTATTACAGAACATACTTCTCTCTCGTTCTGCCTCTTCTTCCCACTAAGCTAAAGCTATGTTTACACACTTTCACTTTTTATTTGGTAAGAATATCAACAACATTGTTCAAAAATCTATATGTCCAAACGGTGAAACATCAGTAAGTCATTTTTTATTCATTATATTAGCGTTATGACTTATGATGCTACCCTTCATACGACGTCTACCATTTAACCAACAAAATTTGCCAATTATTCTACCATTTTACCCTTCTCCTTATTTTTGCACAACATCCCACTTCTCTCCCTACACACAGGCAACCATTCAACACGACCGACAATATTTTGATGTATCTTTGTAACGATGATGATGATGAACAACCTGAAAATACATTCATAACTTTATTATACTATTTTGATAAGCACGTATTAGAATTATTTGTGATCGCCCTTTTCTTTCCAGCAGTTTACAACATCCGTAAAAAAAATAATCTCCTCTCCAACTTCATCACATTACATCATTAGTACATTCTAGCATCTTGGAAATCTTGCCCAAGTAGTTCTACTGTTAAACTGTTAATCACATTACCAATGTTATTACTTGAATTTTTGGGTGAAGTAAAATCAATTTCAACAAAAAAGGTGAAACATTATAATATTGCATTCCAATGATAGAATTCCAAATAATAGCAGGGATACTGACGTCAATAGCCTTTCCCACAACATCAAATTAAACAAGTAGCCAGACAAATCTATTCCCAGAACTTCAGTTCACAATTTTTACGACAAATGGCAAACAAAACAATGCAAAGAAAGATGATAATAAAAAATCCAGTTAGTAATTCCCCCTCCCCCCCCCCCCCTCCCCCCACAAATAGGCAATAAATTAGAACCCCTTAAAAATCACAAACTATTAACAGACATTGAGGGCAAAAAGGGATAGATACCTGAAAACGAGCAATGGCATCAGCAGCAATAGTAGTGTAAGCACTGCCCATATGAGGAGGGGCATTGACGTAATAAAGAGGCGTAGTGATGACAAAAGTGTCATTTTGAGAATTGGGAGAGGAACAAGTACAGAACATGGATGATTTTGGAGAAGATGAAAGTGGGAATTGGCGGAAAAAGGTAGTTCTGTTGAGGATATTGAGTTTGGGATTTATGAAGGAAAGAGGGGAGAGATTCCAAAGGCTGTGTTGTAGAGCATGAACTCTCACTGCCATTTTTGCTAGTCTCCTCTTTGCTATCTTTCTGTCGTTTGGCTATTGCAAAATTGAAAGATGGGAAATTCCTAATATGTATGGGATATTGCCTATTGGGATATTGGATAGCAAAATAATAAGTCAAACTTACATCAATTCCTCGGTTCCTCCTATTAATGTTATTCCCATACTCCCTATTTCATTTATATTATGGGTTTATATTGGCACCACAAATTAGTGTTGAGTAAACATTGTTATCTCATAACGAGGAGTGCTAGTGTTAATTTTCGGGGACAAGGGTATGAATGTGAATAGTTTATGTGAGAGAGAGTTTGTCCAACATTGATAGAATAGGAAATGTTTGATACATTTATATATGTGAGCTTACTTTTACTTCCTAAAAGCTTTAGTGGTAGGTGGGTTGTTGGGCTTAACAGAACATACACACACTCGCACGCACCGCACCGGGTCGCGTCTTGGGTCTTGGGAAATGCGATGCGCGGTGTGCGGGTTTGGGTTGGGCTTTGGGTCATTCTATCTTTTTGCTGAAAAACCGTTTGATCTTTTATCTGCCCACTAACGGTCATATTTACCCAGTCACTACTAACGGTCATATTTACCCAATCAGTTTCACCCATTAATCAGTCATTAATTTACCATTATTACCATGATTCTCTCCCACGTTTTCACCAGTTTGTACAGTCTATAAATACTTGTTCCTCAGTCCATAAAAACAGAGAAAAATATTTTTCACATCATCACTCTTCTCTCCCAATTGTTAAACACGTTTTTGTTCCTGTTCTCTGGGCATAATCTGAGTTCCAATCGGAGTTGTGTGTGCATACTATTCCGGCGTCGTGCTAATCCTGGAGGGCAACCGCTAAACGTCTACTGCACCGGGTAGTGCGTAATTGTCTTTTAGGACAGTGGTCTTTCACGACGCGACAATTCTTCTCCTTCATTCAGTTCACGCTTCAACAGCTAAGTTAACATTTTAATTATTTAGTATAACAATCTAAAAGACAGTTTTATTATGGCTACATCTAAGTTTCTAGTTCCTGATATGTCAAAATTGGAGGCTTTAGATGGTAAAAATTATAAACGTTGGGTTGTTAGGATGCGCTTTTATTTAGAACAGATTGAGGTTGCTTATGTGCTTGATGATATACCTAAAACTGCTGATGAAACTTCTGAAATTTATCTGAAATTTGTTAAGGATAATCGGACTTGTTTGGGTATGTTACTTCATCATATGTCCAATACTTTAAGCTTGATATTTATATTGCTTTCTATCATGCTAAAGATGTTTAGGATGCACTTAAGAAAAAATAAGGAACTGATTATGCTGGTACTAAACGGTTTTGTGTTAGTAAGTGGTTAGGCTTTCAAGTTTTAGATAGTAAACCCATTATTGATCAAATTCATTAGTATGAGGGAAAACATTTGCATTAATATAGCTGCTGAGGGTTTGTCAACCTGTGATATTACTTTAGCTATTGTGTTGATTGAAAAACTACCCCCTTCCTGGAAAGATTTTCGTAATCAATTAATGCACAAAAAAGGGACTTAACCTTAGAGGAGCTTATAGGTCACTTAAAAATTGAGGAAGAAAATCGTATTAAGGATAAAGGAAGTTCTGTTTTTGCTTCTTCATCTACTAAAGCTAATATGGTAGAGTCTAAGTACAAGGGTAAAAGTCCACATAAACCTGGACAAAAGATCAAGAAATATAAGTTTATGGGTACTTACTTTAAGTGTGGTATGACTGGTCATAAAGCCGATAAGTGTGTGGTTAAGAAGAGTGGAAAATCTCATGCTCATTTAGTAGAAGACAATGATAACATAGTGGTTGTGGTTCTGGAAGCGAATGTGGTTGATAACACCTCGGAATGGATCGTTGATACTGGGGCTACTAGACACATTTGCACCAACAAGGACATGTTCGCTACCTACAACAAAATTGATGGTGAAAATGTCTTCATGGGTATCTCTGCTTCTGCAACCGTACTCGGCAAAGGAAAGATCATTCTAACCCTATCTTCTGGAAAATTGCTTACCCTTACTAATGTTTTACATATTCCAAAAATGCGTAGGAATTTGATTTTCTGGAAGTCTTCTCATGAAAGCTGGACTCAAACTCTCTTTTGATTCTAATAGATTAGTTCTTACTCATAATAGGGAAATTGTTGGGAAAGGATTTTGTAATGGGGGGCTTTTTGTTCTTGATATTAAAGTTGAAACTATGAATATTGATGTAAAAGTTGAAACTATGAATAAGAATGCTACTACTTCTTCTGCTTATATTGTTGAGTCTATTGATTTATGGCACGCAAGATTGGGTCACGTTAACATTGATTCAATTAAAAAACTAAAACACCTTAATCTGATTCCAAAGTTTTCTAACACTAGTTTTTCAAAATGTCAAATTTGTGTTGAAGCAAAATTTGTAAAAAAGCCTTTCAAATCAGTAGACAGACTGACTGAAGTATTAGAGCTTATTCATAGTGATTTGGGTGATTTTAAAAACTACGAAAGTAGAGGAGGTAAACGTTACTATATTACCTTCGTTGATGATTCCTTCTCAGATCTAAAGATGAAGCTGAGGAAATGTTCCTAAAATATAAAGCTGAGGTTGAGAATCAATTGGGAAAGAAGATCAAAAGACTTAGGAGTGATAGGGGTGGTGAGTATGACCCCAACACTCTTAAGGCATATGATCGATCCATTTAGGACCTATTTTCTTAGCTTCTTTTAGCTTGTATTTTGAGCGTTTTTGTGACGACCCGACTCGCTTAAATCGGCGCGGAAGAAACCGACGAGTCGAATTGTCGATCTAACAAATAAACTTACTAAAAACTAAAACAAAACCTCGAAATATTATTACTATAACCCAAGAGTACAATACCCACAAGTTTGTACAATACTAAACCCAAAAGTAATCCATACTAATAAGTAACTCCAAATACAATCAGAGTTAGAATATATGAACTATAATTACTAAGTCCAAAACTAGACACGAAATACAATCTAAACAAACTAAAAGAACATCGGCACTCGCCCAACCCAAAGCTAAGCAACACCGTCATCATCAGAGTCACCTGAAAAATTAACAACAATCCACTGTCAGTGGCGAGTAACATAGTTGTCCCACCCTAACGTGGATACACAAGATCATAGAATAAATCAAATCATTAAATCAGGCATCCAACATACGATCATGCAAAACAACATATCATACCAACAATAACCATAATAATAACGATAATAATAACAACAATCAACAATAATATACAAAACTTGACTAACTCCCAATACTCAACTTTAGACTTATCTTTTTTTTTTGGTAATTAAGTATTTTTATATACCAAGAAAAAGTTGAAATATACATCCAAAATTTCCAGCCAAAGTTGACACCATGGTTGGAAGTAGATCAATAGGCCAGAGCCTTTGATCCTACCTAGCTTCTAAAGAGGGGGGGAATCAAATCTGGACAGGACATACCCTGCCGGAGACTAAAATAATAAAAGGCCATAACAAATAATGGCTCTTTTAGTTTACAATAAAACCTAGATTCCTCCATAAACTAAACTAAACTAATGGCTCCTAACTAGCCTATCAAAAGAAAAATAGACTCAACTAAACTTATCTAACACCAGGTACTGGTCGAATGAGCAGACGTCTGCCTGCTTCATTGCATCTTAGAGCTACTTTCAAAATAATTTCTCTGATTAGTAGCTCAATGGGCTTGCAGATGTTACCAAAAATGACATTGTTCCTATGCAGCCAAATGCTATGAACAGTCTCAGTGAAGCACATGGTGAGAACTTGTGCTTTGACAAAAGTTTTCCTGCTGCATTTCAGAATCCAAGTTGTAGTGTCATCAAAGTTCATGTTCTGAGGTGATGTGTGTAGTATATCCAAGACCTTATGCCAAATTTCCTTGCTGATTTTGCACTCAAAGAAAAGGTGTTGAATTGTTTCAGCCTCTGCATTACACAATCTGCAGGTAGGGTCACAAGAGATGTTCCAAGTGATAAGTTTGTCAGCAGTAGCTAGTTTGTTCTGGACAGCTAACCATAGAATAAAGATGCTCTTTGGGGTTGCTCTATTGTTGGTGATTATTCTTCTCCAAGGTACTGGGGCAGCTTGTGGTCTTAAGAGATTGTAGAGTGCTTTGATCTTCATCTTACCATTGGAGACAATTTTGTCCCAGCCCCCAATTTTATCCACCACATCTCTGCATTTCATGATCTTCTTGAGAACCCAAGTGCATTTTCCTGGGAGTGTGCATGTCCAACAATCTCTACCTTTGAAATAATAAGTATGTACCCATTTGACCCATAAAGTATCAGTTTTGTGAGCAAGATCCCACATGTTTCTAGCAACTGCAGCCTGATTCCATTCTTGGAGGGATAGGATGTTCCATCCCCCATTCACCTTAGGTAGGCATATTTGATCCCAACTCACAGTAGCTTTTTTGCTTTGTTCATTTTTTCCTGTCCACAAGAAGACCCTGAGTTTTGCTTCAATTTCTTTTATGATTTTTTTGGGGAGGGTAAAAATTTGTGCCCAATAAGTTTGAATACCAAAGAGCACTCCTTTGATCATTTGCACCCTACCAGCATATGACAAGTGTCTAGAGGTCCAAGATTCAATTTTTGTTGTGACCTTCCCCACAAGTGGTTTACATTCAGCAATAGAGAGTTTCTTTGAGGAGAGAGGGACTCCTAGGTATTTAAAGGGAATGGATCCTTTGACAACCCCAAGAGTCTGTTGAAGTTGGTCTTGTTCCTCCAAGTTGATGCCACCAAAATAAACTTCAGTCTTATCAAAATTTGCACTAAGCCCAGAAGCTGCAGAGAACTTGTGGAACATGCCAAACAAGAGGGAGAGGGAGGAACCATCTGCTCTTGCAAGTAGTAGCAAGTCGTCTGCAAACTTAGACTTATCTTTACTTAATCTTTGGCGCTATCATCCACATATTAGACCGGACTATGCTCGTACGAACGCCTCTTACGCGAACGAACTTTCCTACTATGCCAGGATTGAGAATCTTACTCCCAACCCCATGAAATCCATCTTACGGGAATCCATATCAAAGACAACATAGTAAGTATACACTATCCCAATACCGTAGTCAGGATAGGGGCAACGTCTTAACCAAAGCCTTAGAATCTTACTCTAAGGTTAGGCGTCTAATAGCAAATTCAAGCGAATCTTACGTTATTTACATTCTTAGTTAATCTTAAGTTGCATCTTACGCCTTTACTTAAGACTAACATGTAAACCATCGAAGTTATTCTCAAGATCGCTTCTTTGCCTTTTCTTGAGTCTAACCATAATCAATCCTACTTCATAATCAATCTTTAATAATTCTTTAAATTTTCTTAACTTTCTTTGAACCTCTTTTAACTTCTATTTAACCTTAACTTAACTTTCCTTAATCAAGACTTATATAATCGATACTTAAGACTACACAATCATGATAAAGAATCCAAGACTCAACCAAGAACTCATAAAGAACTCATCAAGATTCATGAAGAACTCATCAAGATTCATAAAGAACTCATCAAGATTCATAAAGAACTCATCCTCAAAGACACCATCAAAATCACGCATGCCATAAGTACCATTCATCATCATTTTATCAATTCCATACATCGAAACTTCATAAAATCGAACACGCACAGAATCAAACATGAAATTTATCATAATCGATCATAAAATACATAGAATCAAGGCAAAACCATCACAAAAACATCATCCCAAACTTGCCCATATTCACGCATGAGATGGCCAACAATTCATCCTAACATGATCATCTAATCTACCCTATAATCATAGTATACAAATTAAGGTAGAAAAGTATGTTACCTTAACAATCTTGAAGGTAAAAACTTACGAACACCGTGTACCTCCACAATACGGCCTCCAACGCACGACCAGCCACGAACCTCCACGCAAGGCACCACGCACGGCCACCCTTCGAATCCCCACGAAAAACCCAAAACCCGAATCAACTACGAAGTCTTGAAAATAGCGATGAAGGTTACTTGTGTTTGGTTACTTAAAGATTAATGGAAGTTGAACCTTTAAGTTTGGGTTTGTAAAGATGGATGAACAAAGTTTTGGGGATTTAAGAAGCCAAAATGGCGTGGAACTAGGAGGCAAGGATGGAGAGAGAGTTTTGGCTTTTGATTGTGGCAAAGGTGATTAAATGGGCAAATGGTGTTTAAGCCTTACTAACAACCTCTATTTATAGAAGTTAGTTAGGTGTGAAAACAAGGCAAGTGGCAAACCAAGCCTCTTATCATAAGGGGGCCGGTTGGGCTTTACTCAAAATGGGCCTTGAAGTTCATTTGGGCTAACTACACTTAAGCATGATTAATCATGTTTAAATTGCACTTGACCCAAAATTAATTAACTAATTTGAAAATTAAGAAATAAAATTCTAATTAATTAAAATAAAATAAAAGAAAAGAAAATAAATAATAAATCATAAAATAAAATAGTCACATTCAAGCAATAAAAATAGTCCAAATAAATTTAGAACATGCACAGAATCACAATAATTATAAACACGATAAACAAGAAAATAGCCCAAAATCTGGGGCGTTACAATCTCCCCTCCTTAAAGAAATTTCGTCCCGAAATTTAAAGCAAAGGAGACTGCTCACTACGGAACTCCGGGTTCGGCACTCATAGAAGTCAGATGAACTCTGACGGAATTACGACTCCTACTGAAGCTCAATCGATTCTTGCGACTCATTGCGTCAGCAACTAAGTTTGCCTTGCCTTTGCAATAATTAAGCGTCATGTCAAAATCCTTAATAAGTTCAAGCCATCGTCGCTGCCTCATATTGAGTTCCTTCTGAGTGAAGATGTACTTGAGACTCTTATGATCCGTGAATACCTTAAACGAACCACCATAGAGATAGTGCCTCCAAATCTTAAGCGCGAATACTACAGCTGCTATCTCTAAGTCATGCGTGGGGTAGTTACGCTCGTGCACCTTCAGCTGCCTCGATGCATAAGCAATGACCTTCCCACCTTGCATTAGCACACAACCTAGCCACTCTTAGACGCATCACTATAGACCTCGAAATCCTCCTCATCGTTCGGAAGGGTAAGAATAGGAGCAGAGACTAATCTCTGTTTCAGCTGCTGAAATGCTTGCTCGCAAGCCTCTGTCCAAACGAATCAGATCTCCCTCTGTAGGAGACTAGTCAATGGCCTAACAATCTTGGAGAAGTCCTGGACGAATTGTCGATAGTATCCGGCCAATCCCAGAAAACTACAAACCTCCGCCACATTTTTCGGGCTACTCCATTCAACTACAGCCTTAACCTTTGTCGGGTCTTCCTTAATGCCTTCATTGCTAATTATGTGACCCAGAAATGCTACTTTGCGAAGCAAGAACTCACACTTAGAGAGTTTCGCGAATCACTTATTCTTTCTTAATATCTCTAACACTATCCGGAGATGCTCTGCATGCTCAGACTCGTCTCTTGAATAGACTTGGATATCGTCAAGGAAGACTACGACGCACTTATCGAGTAAGTGATGAAAAGTCCGGTTCATCTGATCCATGAACACGGCTAGTGCGTTAGCGAGACCGAAGGGCATCACCTCAAAACTTGTAGTGGTCGTATCTCTTACGAAAAGCGGTCTTCAGGATGTCACTGACTGATCTCAGCAACGAATGATCGCTCGATACCTCGACAGCCAGTCCATGCCAAAAATGACATCGAACTCCATCAGCGGGAACTCCTTCAGATCGGTCGTCGCCTGCTCTCCAGATAAAATGATAGGCACTCCTCGGAACTCGTGCTGACAAACAAAATCCTCTCCAGAAGGAAGAGTTAAAATCGAACTAATCAGGGGAACTGAGACTACATCTGGCTGGACCTCTGCCTCTACCTCAATCATACAGTAGACTCGATTCTTCGCTGGAGTCTTAGTCGGTGCCGGAAGCCGCTTGAACTCGGTGCCTGGCTTCTTCTCGGGGCAAACTTACGCCTTATGGCCTCCCTTTCTGCAGATGAAACATGCTATGGGCGTGCCGTCACATCACTTCCCTGGATGGAAGTCCTTGCCGCAGCCTCTACATTTCAAACCGTCGAAACCCTAATGCGAACCAGCGGTCGGAGGGGGGTACTGCTAGGAGCACTAAATCGGGGCTTCTTGAAAGATGGCGACATTACTGGGGTCGGGGTCCTCTTTCTGCTCGCATCCTCCTCGATAACAGATACATGGATCTCGAGTGCTACCTCGTAAGCTCGTTGTAACGTCTTCCTCCACTACTGATCACCTGGCCGCGAATCCTCGGATCTAGATTCTTGATGTAACGCTTGACCCGCTCCTCCTTGGATGGAACAACCGACGTAGCGAACCTCGATAACTCGGCGAACTTATACGCCTGAACTGTCATCTTACCCTGAGTAAGAGTAAGAAACTCCTCCGGTTTCTGCCACCGCAACTCGTCGGGGTAGAATCTCTCCTGGACCTTATCCACGAACTCGATCCAAGACATCGAGTGCAAGGGCACGCACGCGTCCCTAGCTACACTCCACCAGTTATCGGCCTCTCCTCGCAAGTAGTAGGCGGCAATCTGGACCTTCTCGTGCTTGGGCAAAACGTAGCGTCGAAGGGCTTCCCCATCTCGCGGATCCAACTCTCCAACGTTGTAGGGTCGGCAACCCCATCGTAAGTCGGTGGTCGATGACGAGCGATACGATCAAAAGTCGACTGCGATCCCGATGGCTGACGACTATGATGCACAAGCGTAAGAATCGCCTCCTCGAGCGCTCGTAACCTCTATTGTCCCGAACTTGACCAACGAGGTGTGGACATGTCGAAACGTAATACGATAAGGAGAAAAATAACAAAAATGTGAGTCAACAATCCACACTCAAGTCAAGTACACAAATAAAAAGGAAAAATATGAAAAACAGTCTTATCCCGGATTCGTCAACCCGATGCTCTTCTCCCTTAAACTTATTCTAAATTGGGTTTATCACTCGGGAATAGCAAAGCTCTCAACTCCCGGGTTTTACTCAAGTCCTAAAACTTCACTTAAAACCTATTCGGCTCTGATACTGTGACGACCCGACTCGCTTAAACCGGCGCGGAAGAAACCGACGAGTCGAATTGTCGATCTAACAAATAAACTTACTAAAAACTAAAACAAAACCTCGAAATATTATTACTATAACCCAAGAGTACAATACCCACAAGTTTATACAATACTAAACCCAAAAGTAATCCATACTAATAAGTAACTCCAAATACAATTAGAGTTAGAATATATGAACTATAATTACTAAGTCCAAAACTAGAAACGAAATACAATCTAAACAAACTAAAAGAACATCGGCACTCGCCCAACCCAAAGCTAAGCAACACCGTCATCATCAGAGTTACCTGAAAAATTAACAACAATCCACTGTCAGTGGCGAGTAACATAGCTGTCCCACCCTAACGTGGATACACAAGATCATAGAATAAATCAAATCACCAAATCAGGCATCCAACATACGATCATGCAAAACAACATATCATACCAACAATAACCATAATAATAACAATAATCAACAATAATATCCAAAACTCGACTAACTCCCAATACTCAACTTTAGACTTATCTTTACTTAATCTTTGGCGCTATCATTCACATATTAGACCGGACTATGCTCGTACGAATGCCTCTTACGCGAACGAACTTTCCTACTATGCCAAGATTGAGAATCTTACTCCCAACCCTATGAAACCCATCTTACGGGAAATCCATATCAAAGACAACATAGTAAGTATACACTATCCCAATACCGCAGTCAGGATAGGGGCAACGTCTTAACCCAAGCCTTAGAATCTTACTCTAAGGTTAGGCGTCTAATAGCAAATTCAAGCTAATCTTACGTTATTTAAATTCTTGGTTAATCTTAAGTTGCATCTTACTTCTTTACTTAAGACTAACATGTAAACCATCGAAGTTATTATCAAGATCGCTTCTTTCGCCTTTTCTTGAGTCTAACCATAATCAATCCTACTTCATAATCAATCTTAATAATTCTTTAACTTTTCTTAACTTTCTTTGAACCTCTATTAACTTCTTTTTAACCTTAACTTAACTTTCCTTAATCAAGACTTAGATAATCCATACTTAAGACTACACAATCATGATAAAGAATCCAAGACTCAACAAAGAACTCATAAAGAACTCATCAAGATTCATGAAGAACTCATCAAGATTCATAAAGAACTCATCAAGATTCATAAAGAACTCATCAAGATTCATAAAGAACTCATCAAGATTCATAAATAACTCATCAAGATTCATAAAGAACTCATCCTCCAAGACACCATCAAAATCACGCATGCCATAAGCAACATTCATCATCATTTTATCAATTCCCTACATCGAAACTTCATAAAATCGAACACGCGCATAATCAAACATGAAATTTATCATAATCGATCATAAAATACATAGAATCAAGGCAAAACCATCACAAAAACATCATCCCAAACTTGCCCATATTCACGCATGAAATGGCCAACAATTATCAACAATTCATCCTAACATGATCATCTAATCTACCCTATAATCATAGTATACAAATTAAGGTAGAAAAGTATGTTACCTTAACAATCTTGAAGGTAAAAACTTACAAACACCGTGTACCTCCACAACACAGCCTCCAACGCATGGCCAGCCACGAACCTCCACGCAAGGCACCACGCACGACCACCCTTCGAATCCCCACGAAAAACCCAAAACCCGAATCAACTACGAAGTCTTGAAAATAGCGATGAAGGTTACTTGTTTTTGGTTACTTAAAGATTAATGGAAGTTGAACCTTTAAGTTTGGATTTGTAAAGATGGATGAACAAAGTTTTGGGGATTTAAGAAGCCAAAATGGCGTGGAACTAGGAGGCAAGGATGGAGAGAGAGCTTTGGCTTTTGATTTTGGCAAAGGTGATTAAATGGGCAAATGGTGTTTAAGCCTTACTAACAACCTCTATTTATAGAAGTTAGTTAGGTGTGAAAACAAGGCAAGTGGCAAACCAAGCCTCTTATCATAAGGGGGCCGGTTGGGCTTTACTCAAAATGGGCCTTGAAGTTCATTTGGGCTAACTACACTTAAGCATGACTAATCATGTTTAAATTGCACTTGGCCCAAAATTAATTAACTAATTAGAAAATTAAGAAATAAAATTCTAATTAATTAAAATAAAATAAAAGAAAAGAAAAGAAATAATAAATCAAAAAATAAAATAGTTACATTCAAGCAATAAAAATTGTCCAAATAAATTTTGACCATGCACAAAATCACAATAATTACAAACACGATAAACAAGAAAATAGCCCAAAATCTGGGGCGTTACAGTTTTCGTCTTCATTTTACATATTTTAGGGTGTTTTAGTTTAGTTTTGTATTTTCTTAGGTTTTGTGTGTTTTATTGTTAGTTTTGCTCTTTTTGTTAATAATTCAGCCAAAATATGTTTGTTTGAGTTGTATCGTGTTTTGTGCTGGTAATTTCGGGTTTTATACGTGTCGTGAGGGGTCCCGAACGGATTCCGAGGAGCTGGGGTTAGCACCGAGGCGTTTGGGAGCACTTAGGAAGCAAGGAGGGCTATAAATGAAGACCACACGATCGTGCAGACCTCAGGGGCTCAAAAATTGGGTGCACGACCGTGCAGGCAAAGTCTGCATGATCGTGCAGACCCTCCTTCCCAAGACCACGATCGTGCAGCTTATTACTGCACGGTCGTGCAGCATGCTCGTGCAGAGGTCAGAGAGCACCTTTTTGGAGTGCACGACCGTGCAGGCAAACCTTGCACGATCGTGCAGAATGACCTTCATTTCGCCACAACCGTGCAGGGTTCAACTGCACGGTCATGCAACTAAGTTGCACGATCGTGCAGCGTACCTGCAACACGTGAATGCTCTAATTTTGGCCGTGTAATTTTGCTGATTTTTAGAGTTAGTTTTTAGTAAGCTTAAGCTTGGGTTTTAGACACATTATTACTTATAGTTTTAGACATTCATTAGATTGTATTCAAGAAGCTCTCAAGTAGTGAAAAACTCTCTCAAATTTCTTAGATTTCCATTAATAAAAAAAGTAGATTACCATTTGTTCTTCAAATTCTTGTTCTCCATTTAATGTCAAGATTCATTGGCTTCAATTGATTCCTAATCTAGGTTTTGTTGTTTTCATAGTTGTTTAGATTGCAATTTCTTACAACTTTTTGTTATTTTAGATTTGATTGAATTTGTTTTTACTTCTTAGAATAGATTTTAATTAAATTTCATGAGTTTTGTTTTAATGGCTATGATTAGTGAGTAGTTCTTTTTCTAGGGATTGGATGACTTGATGTTATTGATTTAGGGGGTTTATCATTGGATTAGTTTTGTGTTTGAATAATCTTGATTGTATTTTCTCTAGAATTCTTGAACTTAAGCATGATATCTTGGTGAAGTGTTCATGATGAGTTTGGTGATTGTCGATGATTTTGATAATTGCTTTCAAGATTTTAATGAGAATTTCTTAATTGCTAGAGATAGTAATTAGGATTGTGAATTGATAAAAGTGATTTAACGAACTTGATTTTGGGTTTTGCTAACTTGACTAATCGAGAGAGGTTAATTTAGCCAATCCTAGAATTTCCTATCGCCTAATCGAGAGAGGGTGTTGGGATTGAGTCCGTTAATGCTTTTTGAATATTCACTTTGCAATTGAGATAATCGAACATGAGTTAATTCAATGATTGTAATTCCTCCGATTGAATTAACATTAGGGAGTCTAATCCTTAGAGTTTTAGTTCGTTTGATATTCAATTTTTGTAGTATTCCAATTCAATTCGCTCTATTTTCAATTCATTTATTCTAGATTAGATTCAATTTCACATTTCTCTCAAAATAAAAAAGGACCCCTGGATCATTTTGATTAAAACTAAATCCGCGTTAGTTCCTTGTGGATCGACCCTAACCCCGCTAATACTACGTGTTAGTTCGTTAGGTCTTAATAAATTATATATTTGTTTGGCGACTAGGGCCGCGACACCCTAGAAGCCGATCAAATTTTGGCGCCGTTGCCCTCGAATTTACACCTATTGAGGGTAATCCTTAACCTTTTTGGGAGTCTATTACTAGGTGTAATTTTAAGTATAGTGGGCGATACTGTAAGGCTTCACAAATCATTCAGATTGTGTTGCGTTACATTCATCGCGTCACATCTTTTACTTTATTTTTTAAGTCTGAAATGGGTCAACTTCCTAAAGTTGACCTATTATTTTTACGGCATGCCTTGGACCCAAATGCCCCACGGGCGAATTGCGGGGCTTATCTTCTCGATCATTTGATATCGATTCGAGATAAGCCCCCTAGCGCCATTAGTTGTGGTGGGATGGTTACCATTCTCGCCCGTTATCTAGGGTATGGTAACTGGCTCACCAATGATGGGGCCATTTTGGTAAAGGGTGGTAATAAGTTATCCATGCCCGTTTTGAGGGACATGGGTTTTTTTTATTTATTTCAGATAACCCCCTCCCCCCTCCATTCTCGTTCTCGGTTCTCTGGGGAACTAAGAGAGTTAAATGGATGCATTTGCCGTCCGAGACGAGTCGGATGACGCATCCAAACTTCTTAGCTCCCTCGAGAACCATCTTTGAGGATGGGGATGACGGGGGGAATTTTGTAGATAATGTTAATGTCAATAATTTGAATAATAATAATAATAATGAAAATAATGTCGGTGTCGATGAATTCCAACCTCAACGTGGAGAAGTTGATATGGATGAGGCAGAGGGTTCCCGACCCCCTTTGACCGACACCCAGTTGATCCTCGATCAACTAGCTGAGATGCGTTTATCTCAGCAACACTTTTATGATTCAACCCAGGAGAGTATCCAGGGGTTGAGGCGTGATTTGGATCACGTGGCAAGGGTAAGTTGGCGTAACCATTTGGCTAACGTCAACCAATCCTTAGCGCCTCGTTTTCCAAATCATCCTGACTATCCCCCATCATATGATTTTGCCCCGCACTAGTAGAAAAATCCCCTATTAGTATCGTTTTTTTTTAGCTTATTAGTATCGTTTTTCACACGATACTAATAGAGGCGTTAGTAATAGAGAAGTTTATTAGTATCGTTTGTGAAAAACGACAGTAATAGATACTATTAGTATCGTTTTTAAAACGATACTAATAGACTCTCTATTAGTATCGTTTTTATTAAAAAAAACGATAGTAATAGAGAGTCTATTAGTATCGTTTTGTACTAAAAACGATACTAATAGAGTCCATATAATACTAATATTTTTTTATTCAAATTTATATTTGATTTTTGGGCCAAAAAAAAAAAAATATATATATATATATATAAATATGCATCCTTTTGGCATTATTTGCAGCCCTGTTCAATTCTGTATAATGTACAATAATATAATTTTTTTAATTAATTAAAATTTGTAAACGATACATATATATAATAGAGCTCGATGTATATATTCATATAAAATATAGTTTACAAGAACGAGTTGGATACGATCGATGTTTACGAAGTAACTATAAATAAAATGTATAAATAATGTGCTACTAATACAAATTTTACTTAATTAGGATCGGACAATAAGAAGATAGCCTGAAGAACCTCGCCCATTGCTCGCGAACCTCATCCAACTCTCATTTGGTATATGGGGCAGATCTTCCAATGTAGTCCTTCAAAATCAAAGATTGAAAAAAAAAAACATATAAGTAATGTAATAGACGCCATCTTGCTTAAATTTTTATGGCCACAATATTTGGAAACTAAAAAAAAGGATGTTATGTTGTAGACCTACCTAAGCTATGACGGGCAAATGAAAGATAATTTGCACTAAATTAAACTTTGAGTAATCTTGGCTTAAAACATGATTTGCATGTGTTTTTAAGGTTTATCCATGTTCTATATCATTCATGAAACACTAAATGACTTATTTGCATGTGTTTGGCAGAAAATAGGGTGTTTTGAACAAATACAAGGCAAACACAGTTATTTTAGCTATTTTTGGGGTTTTCATGGCAATTTTCCTACCAACCAACCTATATCCTGATGTTAAGGTTTATCCATGTTCTATATCAATCTTGTAAGCATTAAGTGACTTATTTGCATGTGTTTGTGCGGAAATATGACGTTTTGGAACAAAAACAAAACAAATATGACATTTTTTTATGGTGTTTTCGTTTCCATATTCCTACCAATTAACATATATACTGTTTTTAAGGTTTATCTATGTTCTATATAATTCGTGCAATCATTAGGTGACTTATTCGCATGTGTTTGGGAGAAAATAGGACGTTTTAGAACAAAATCAAGGCATATAAGTCATTTTGGCTAGTTTTTAGTGTTTTCGTTCCCATGTTCCTACCAATCAACCTATATACTGTTTTTATGATTATCCATGTTCTGTATCATTCATGTAAGTACTAAATAACTTATTTGCATCTGTTTGGGCGAGAATAGGGCATTTTGGAACAAAAATAAGGCATATAGGTCATTTTTGGTAAGATTTTGGTGTTTTCGTTCCCATGTTCCTACCAATCAACCTATATATTGTTTTTAAGGTTTATCCATGTTCAATATCATTCTTGTAAATATTAAATGACTTATTTGCACGTGTTTGGGCAAAAATATGGCATTTTGGAACAAAAATAAGAAGCATAGGTCATTTTTGGCTAGTTTTTAGGTGTTTTAGTTCCCATTTTCCTACCAATCAATATATATGTTGTTTTTAAGGTTTATCCATGTTCAATATCATTCTTGTAAATATTAAATGACTTATTTGCATGTGTTTGGGCAAAAATATGGCATTTTGGAACAAAAATAAGAAGCATAGGTCATTTTTGGCTAGTTTTTAGGTGTTTTAGTTCCCATTTTCCTACCAATCAATATATATATATTGTTTTTAAGGTTTATCCATGTTCAATATCATTCTTGTAAATATCAAATGACTTATTTGCATGTGTTTGGGCAAAAATATGGCATTTTGGAACAAAAATAATAAGCATAGGTCATTTTTGGCTAGTTTTAGGTGTTTTAGTTCCCATTTTCCTACCAATCAATATATATATATTGTTTTTAAGGTTTATCCATGTTCAATATCATTCTTGTAAATATCAAATGACTTATTTGCATGTGTTTGGGCAAAAATATGGCATTTTGGAACAAAAATAAGAACCATAGGTCATTTTTGGCTAGTTTTTAGGTGTTTTAGTTCCCATTTTCCTACCAATCAATATATATATTGTTTTTAAGGTTTATCCATGTTCAATATCATTCTTATAAATATTAAATACTTATTTGCATGTATTTGGGCAAAAATATGGCATTTTGGAACAAAAATAAGAAACATAGGTCATTTTTGGCTAGTTTTTAGGTGTTTTAGTTCCCATTTTCCTACCAATCAATATATATATTGTTTTTAAGGTTTATCCATGTTCTATATTATTCTTGTAAGCAATAAATGACTTATTTGCATGTGTTTGGGGGAAAATATGGCGTTTATGGAAAGCATGCATTTAATACTATGGTATATAATAAGTTGGGAGGGAAAATAAGAGTTTAAGGGGGAATTTTTTTCAAGTGGCTTGCATTTTAGTATGTAGTATAGATTAGAGTGACGCGATTGCGATCTCATGCCACAACTACGCCCCCGTTTAAGAATCTAATCATTTACCATGTCAATGGGCACCCATCCCCCATTCATGATCGACATAGTTAGATTTAGATCCTTGAGACGGCCCACGCAAGCGACAGTGAGATTGTGTAAAGTGATAAGCAAGAGTATTTAAAATTAAAATCATGTGATTGGTTACATGTTTATTAATTATTAGAGTGACGCGATTGCGATCTCATGCCACAACTACGCCCCCGTTTAAGAATCTAATCATTTACTATGTCAATGGGCACCCATCCCCCATTCATGATCGACATAGTTAGATTTAGATCCTTGAAACGGCCCACGCAAGCGACAGTGAGATTGTGTAAAGTGATAAGCAAGAGTGTTTAAAATTAGAAGCAAGTGATTGGTTACATGTTTATTAATTATTAGAGTGACGCGATTGCGATCTCATGCCACAACTACGCACCCGTTTAAGAATTTAATCATTTTCTATGTCAATGGGCACCCATCCCCCATTCATGATCGACATAGTTAGATTTAGATCCTTGAGACGGCCCACGCAAGTGACAGTGAGATTGTGTAAAGCGATAAGCAAGAGTGTTTAAAATTAGAAGCAAGTGATTGGTTACATTGATTTAAGCAAAAGCAAAGCAAAGAAAGCAAGTGAAACAAAAGGAACAAAACCAAAACCAAAACCAAAGTAAAAAAAAAACAAATTAAAACAGGAGTAATTCAAAAGAAATCAAAACAAATCAAGAGAATCGAACCACAAGGCAAGTAAATTAGGCACATAATTCCCAAAATCATCAAATAAGCTTGTGGCACAACGCCATCAACCATCCAGTGTCCTCAGGTCGGGAACCTCTTGCCCCTAACAAAGCAAACATCCTCAAACTATCGTCTCAATCCTATATCTAATCCTAAAAAACTAAGCAACCAAGAAATAAAAGGGGAGTTGAAAAGAACTCACCGAGGCATCACCATCTTCAACTGCTTTACCCTCTCCATCATAATTCATTCTAGCATCAATAAAAAAAAAACCAATAAGGACATGGGATTAAAACATAAAGCACCAAAGTACACAACGATCACCATACATCCAACTACGATTCATTTCTAAGAACAAAACAACGATCACTCCAATCACAACTATATATCAGTAGAGTTTTGTAAGATTTCAAAACAACACATACTAGCACAAAAAAAAAAATCACATAACATGCTATACAAAATACTTGTTCATTTCATCAATCAGAAATTATATACAAGGCATATTATAGATCATTGCATGGATAATGAATACAAACCCACTACTAATAAAAATCCTTAATTCAACATAATGGGACGAAAGAACCTCGCCCATTGCTCCCGTACTTCATCCATCTCCACTTTTGTGTATGGATCATTTCTTCGAACAAACTCGTTTTAATTAAGAATTAAGTTCTTTCCAATTATTATTTTATCATTAAAAGGAAGAAAGGATTAAAAAAATATTGCTAAAAAAGAGATCACATGTAATAGGAGCTGATTTCTATGGTTTAATTTAATATATGGATGTAAATCATAGCTCTTTTATTGATAATATGTTAGGCAAATATTGACTCTTCATTATGCTCTCAATGAGGTAAAATCGGAAAACTAAACTTGGCATAGAATATGTAAAAACAAACTAAACAATGAAATGTTGATAATTATAATAAACAAGAAATCAATTAACAAACAAATTTCCAACAATTTTAATTCACATAATTGGTAACAACAACAAAAAAATGTATAAAATTAGTCATGATAGTTAGCCATAAATTTGATTTATAAGACCACAATGTGTATTATTAAAAAGTTCATGTGGAAATTGAATTACTTGACACCACATAGAAAAATTGAAAGTACAAGGCTACCAAATAGAATTTCCTTACTAATTATCATTCAAGCATTTCGACAAACACCTTGTGGGCATGAACTAGTTGTGTGATTTTTCACATAAAGAACATAATAATAGTGAATCTAATTATCATTCAAGCATTTTGACAAACACCTTGTGGGCATGAACTAGTAGTGTGATTTTTCACATAAAGAACATAATAATAGTGAATCTAAAGCATTTCCCATTAAAATTCAACCACAAATCAACAATAACAATCACATATTGAAACTAGTTGAACAATATAACAACAATAACAATTTGATTAAAAGAAATGAAATAAAAAAAAAAACAGAAGCAAATTAACCTCAATCAATTGCAGTAGCAGGCCAGGGAAACCACAACCAATCGAACCAGCCACGAGCAGCAGTCGAACCAGCCACGAGCCAGCCACGAGCAGTCAAACCAGCCACGAGCCAGCCACGAACCAGCCACGAGCAGCAGTCGAACCAGCCACGAGTAGCAGTCGAACCAGCCACGAGCAGCAGTCGAACCAGCAGACGAACAACAGCAGCAGACGAACAACAGCAGTAGCAGTCGAACAACAACAATCGAAGAATCAGTCGAACCACGAGCAGCAGCAGCAGGTCGACGGAGGAAGATGCAGCGGCAGGTCGTCGACGGAGGAAGAAGCAGCGGCAGGTGTGCTCAGTGGTGGAAAAAGCTAGGGTTAGTATTTGGGGGTTTTAATTTGGTGATGAGGAATACATGATTTTTTTTTTTTAAAAAAAAAAAAATCCATTACTATCGTTTCTAGAAGAAACGAAACTGATGTATAAACTATTAGTATCATTTTTGTTAAAAACGATACTAATAACGTTTCTATTACTATCGTTTTTAACAAAAACGATACTAATAGTGCATTATTACTATCGTTTTTAACAAAAACGATACTAATAGTGCATTATTACTATCGTTTTTATTAAAAATGATACTAATAATTTCTCTATTACTATCCTTTTTACCAAAAACGATACTATTATAGTATTATTACTATCGTTTTTCAAATAAAGGATACTATTGGGGCGATACTAATAGACAATTTTCTACTCGTGCCGGGTCCATTTCAGGAGCCTCCAGCTTATCATATGTATCCTTATGGTTTTCCTTATTTCCCTCCTAGGGATGATGAGGGAGGGCCATCCGGAACTTAGTGGGCTCGCGTTGCTAGCTAAACGCGTTTCTTTATTTTAATAATCTTTTTATTTATTTATTTTAATTTAAAATAAGTTTTTTCTCTTTGTTTTAATTAAGTTTTTTGTTTATTTATTTCTTTTTTCGATATTATGCTTTTTATTTCTCTCTTTTGTTGGTTTGTTTTATTTTTCTTTGTCTCGGAGCTGTTTTCGCCTGGAGCTTTGATGGTAATTACGCCTCCCTGGATTCCGGTGAGATCTCCACTTATATTTATTTCTTTGATTGCTTAGTTTAGGATTAGTATTTAGGAGGAGTTGATAATCGAGGATGTTTGGCTTTTAATTTTCGGCTTTCATGCCCATTTGAGGATTTCTGGATATCGATGGCGTTGGGCCTCAATTTTATTTTGATTGGTTGCTTGATTGTTTTCTTGTGTTGAGCATGCTTGATTTGCGATTCCTCTATTTTATTTTTATTTTGTATTTATTTAATTTTAAGTTTCCTTTTCTTTGCTTTCTTTTCATTTATTTTTCTTCTTTTCCTTTTTGTTTTCTTTTCTTTTTATTTTTCTTTTTCTCAATTAGCCGACTTTGTTGAGTGTAGTTTGTGCATATTTGAACCTTTGTTTTTTTTTTTCTAGTGAATAAGGCATGCTTAGGAGCTTTTCTTTTGACCTTTAGGAGTTAGCGAGATTTTGAAAACTTGTACAAACTTTTGTGTTCTAGGTTAGGGGTACTGGTAAGATTGGTTGAACCTTTGGGGAATTTGAAGCCTACTAGGAGTATTTGCACCTTGTTGGGGATTTAGGTAGCCTTCTCCGTGCATTGCTAGTTTTGGGCGCCGATTTCCTCTACCTTTGAGCCCTGATCAAGAGTTTGTCTAGGATTTCTCGATTCTCAAGTGACCGAGCCACCCTTGGGGATGACGAAGGCATTCGCTTCTTAGTTAATTTCATTTTTCTCCTTTTTATTCACTTTTTTTTCCACATTTGTGATCAGGCTTTTTCTTTGCCGAGTTGGTTTTTGTTTTTTCATTTTTTCTATTCATCTTTTGGAGTCCTTTTGAGCTTGAGCCTTTCTTTCTTTGAGCCACATTACAAACCATTTCGTTTAATTTTATTTCACCCTTTTTAGGAAAGTGAAGTTAGGGGATCTTGGTGTTGATTAGTATGGTATTGAGCTTTGGAATTGTAAAGTTTTAGCATCTATAGTTCTCTTATTTGTGAATTTTCATGAGAAATAAAAGCCAACTAAGTGTGAAAAAGGCGATGTCTCAATATTTAAAAAAAAGCATTTAATTACTAGGATAATAAATGAATTTAATCATTATAAATCTCAAAAATTAAAAAAAAAATCAAAAATCAAAAAAAATTTCCTCCTTCCATTTCTCACAATGAGGACATTGTGTCCTTCAAGTTTGGGGGGGAGGAATTCAAAAAAAATTCATTTTTATGTTTATTTTTGTTTTGTTTGGACCTTGTGAAGTTTTTTTGGTCCATTTTGTGTAAGTTTGTTTTTTTGAATAAACTTGGGGGAGGTTATCCCCGATATTTTGGTTTTAGTGTGATTCCTCGTGTTTTGTACTTCACTTTAGGGGACCACCACATAGCCAAATGTTTCCACACCCTTACCCAAGCCTTACGTTACATCCATTATAAGTCCTTCCGACCCATGCGGGGTTGAGTCCTCCTTGTCTTTTGGGGAACTAGCCAAGTATATTGAGCGGGCGAACAAGGGGAGTGATGGGGGTTAACTTTAACTCTAATTAAATGATCCATTCACAACGGATCCGTTTTCCCTTTTCTTTCCGGTTCCTTCGCGGAATCATGAGACACTCCTAGTTAGGTGGATTTGAACTCTTTGGTTGGTTTGTGGTATGTTTGCTAGAACTAGCTTTGGGACTTTTAGTTTGTGCATAGTTTTCTTAGTTTTCTTTCTTTCTTCCTTTTGGGTAAATTTCTTAGGTCCTTTGCATGCCATGTTTGGTAGAATTTAGGAAACTTTGTGTTCCCTTATGCGCATTCTCCTTTTCGGCTAGTGAGTTAATTTATTTTCTTTTCCTTTTCCTTTTTAGTTTTAGATTAATTAATAGTTGGTAAGAGTTATGGGTTAAACTCTTTGGAAACCCTTACGAGAGCATACTCGTCCTCTTTGGCAACTTTGGGGTTTAAAGGGCTTGTTACTTGTGCTAAAAGTGACTGTGATTCCTAAGAAAGTGAGTTAGGGTTTTGTTTTGTTTTTCTTTGCTTCAGGATAAGCAAAAGGCAAGCTTGGGGGATTTTGATCGGTCCATTTAGGACCTATTTTCTTAGCTTCTTTTAGCTTGTATTTTGAGCGTTTTCGTCTTTATTTTACGTATTTTAGGGTGTTTTAGTTTAGTTTTGTATTTTCTTAGGTTTTCTGTGTTTTAGTGTTAGTTTTGCTCTTTTTGTTAATAATTCGGCCAAAATATGTTTGTTTGAGTTGTATCGTGTTTTGTGCAGGTAATTTCGGGTTTTGTACGGGTCGTGAGGGGTCCCGAACGGATTCCGAGGAGCCGGGGTTAGCACCGAGGCGTTTGGTAGCACTTAGGAAGCAAGGAGGGCTATAAATGAAGACCACACGACCGTGCAGGCTAACCGTGCACGGTCGTGCAGACCTCAGGGGCTTAAAAATTGGGTGTACGACTGTGCAGCCCCTCCTTCCCAAGACCACGATCGTGCAGCTTATTACTGCACTGTCGTGCAACATGCTCGTGTAGAGGTCAGAGAGCACCTTTTTGGAGTGCACGACCGTGCAGGCAAACCTTGCAGGATCGTGCAGAATGACCTTCGTTTCGCCACGACCGTGCAGGGTTCAACTGCACGGTCGTGCAACTAAGTTGCACGGTCGTCCAGCTTATTACTGCACGATCGTGCACGACCTGCAACACGTGAATGCTCTGACTTTGGCCGTGTAATTTTGCTGATTTTTAGAGTTAGTTTTTAGTAGGCTTAAGCTTGGGTTTTAGACACATTATTACTCATAGTTTTAGACATTCATTAGATTGTATTCAAGAAGCTCTCAAGTAGTGAAAAACTCTCTCAAATTTCATAGATTTCCATTAATAAAAAAAGTAGATTACCATTTGTTCTTCAAATTCTTGTTCTCCATTTAATGTCAAGATCCATTGGCTTCAATTGATTCCCAATCTAGGTTTTGTTGTTTTCATAGTTGTTTAGATTGCAATTTCTTACAACTTTTTGTTATTTTAGATTTGATTGAATTTGTTTTTACTTCTTAGAATAGATTTTAATTGAATTTCATGAGTTTTGTTTTAATGGCTATGATTAGTGAGTAGTTCTTTTTCTAGGGATTGGATGACTTGATGTTATTGATTTAGGGGGTTTATCATTGGATTAGTTTTGTGTTTGAATAATCTTGATTGTATTTTCTCTAGAATTCTTGAACTTAAGCATGATATCTTGGTGAAGTGTTCATGATGAGTTTGGTGATTGTTGATGATTTTGATAATTGCTTTCAAGATTTCAATGAGAATTTCTTAATTGCTAGAGATAGTAATTAGGATTGTGAATTGATAAAAGTGATTTGACGAACTCGATTTTGGGTTTTGCTAACTTGACTAATCGAGAGAGGTTTAGCCAATCCTAGAATTTCCTATCGCCTAATCGAGAGAGGGTGTTGGGATTGAGTCCGTTAATGCTTTTTGAATATTCACTTTGCAATTGAGATAATCGAACATGAGTTAATTCAATGATTGTAATTCCTCCAATTGAAATAACATTAGGGAGTCTAATCCTTAGAGTTTTAGTTCATTTGATATTCAATTTGTGTAGTATTCCAATTCAATTCGCTCTATTTTCAATTCATTTGTTCTAGATTAGATTCAATTTCACATTTCTCTCAAAATAAAAAAGGACCCTTGGATCATTTTGATTACAACTAAATCCGCGTTAGTTCCTTGTGGATCAACCCTAACCCCGCTAATACTACGTGTTAGTTCGTTAGGTCTTAATAAATTGTATATTTGTTTGGCGACTAGGGCCGCGACACCCTAGAAGCCGATCAGCATACAGTGAGCAAAATGGGATAATTCATGAAACTGCTGCCCCTTATTCTCCTGAACAATATGGTATAGCTGAAACGAAAAATAGAAATTTGAAAAATATGATGAATTCTATGCTTATTAGTTCTGGTCTTCCTGATAATATGTGGGGAGAAGCAATTATTTTTGCTTGTCATATTTTGAACAGGGTTCCTCACAAAAGACTTGATAAAACTCCATATGAATTATGGAAAGGTCGAGCTCCTAACTTGAAATACTTAAAAGTGTGGGGGTGACTAGAAAAGGTTGGCATTCCAAGCTTTAAAAGGGACAAAATTGGTCTCATAACTGTTGTCTCAATTTTCATTGGTTATGCTAACCAAAGTGCAGCTTATCACTTTCTTGTCAAAGGTGCTAACAACTCTTATGTAGGTGGTACCATCATTGAAGCTAGGGATGCTGAATCTTTTGAGAACATTTTTCCTAGGAAAAATTCTCATCTTAGTTCTTTTAGTGTTCTATCCTCTAGTAGCTCAGTTAGCTTGCCTGTTGAAAATTTGCCTCCTATTACTAATGATGAATCTGATTTTGAACCTAGGAGAAGCAAAAGTCTACTACCTTTATTTCTCTATGAAGCTATTTCTGTCTATGATGATTTATTCATTGATGATGACTTTGTTCACATTTTTGTTTTAGAAGAAGATCCCAATTCCTATGATGAAGCTATGAGGTCTATTGATGCAGTTTTTTGGAAAGAAGCAATTAACAGTTCGCTTGAATCAATCCTAAGTAATAATACATGGGAATTGGTTGACCTTCCTAAAGGTTGCAAGCCTATTACTTGTAAATGGATCTTTAAGAAAAAAATTGAGGCCGATGGATCCATAGACAAATATAAGGCTAGAGTGGTAGTAAGAGGTTTTACACAAAAATATGGAATTGACTATTTTGACACTTACTCACCTGTGACTAAAATTGCAACCATTAGAATTTTAATTGTTATTTCCTGTATTTTTGGTCTTATTGTGTATCAAATGGTTGTCAAAACTGCCTTTTTAACTGGTGACTTGGATGAGGAGATCTACATGGTCCAACCTGAGGGGTTCGTGAGAAAAAGGTTTGTAAATTGATTAAATCCTTATACGGTCTAAAGCAAGCTTCAAAGCACGGTATGACAAATTCAACAAAACTTTGATTAGTAATGGTTTTCATGTTAATGAAGGTAATTCTTGTGTTTATTCAAAACATGATGTAATAACCCAAAATTTTGGGCTATTTTAAATTTTTATTTATTATTTAATTACTTACTTTGGTTGGCAAAGATTCGAATCAAACCAAGCCCAATTAAACCCGAGCCCAAATTTCTTACCTTGCATTGTAAAATTTAGGGCCCAAAGCCCAAAAACTCCTTATCAATTATCATCAAAGGACCCACACGGCACCCCCTTAATTTATTTCCCTTAATTAATTCTTTTGTTCTCATTAATTAATCATAAGATAACCTTAATTAAAAACTTTATTTTTTATTCCACCTAATGCCTCCTATTATCTAGTAACCCCCAACAAACTTATAAAATGATAAAACCCCCTCCTTTGGCCAAAAACTCATGGTACACTCCAATAATCACCACCAAAAATAATTCTTCTCCTCCATTCTACAACAATTGTTAATCAACCTTTTTCAAGACCTTCAACAATTCATCCACCAAAAAGATTGAAGCAAGAAACAAAGGAAGTAAAACCAATCCTTGTTCGAACTCAACACACAGCCAAACCCAATCAAAGATTTCGAATCTCGTCCTTCAATTTAAGGTAATTAGATGCTTTACCTAATTTTAGAATAAGATTAAATCTATAATTTTTTAGAACAAGGTAAGAATTGTTTAGAATTATTTTAGAGTTGATGAAAATAGCACATAGTCGAATCTTCCTTGTTGGCCAAACCTATGATTAAAATTTGACATGTTTATTTTGTGTTTTGTCATGATTCTATGCATGTTTGATGATTCTTGCTATGAAACTTGGTGATTGAATTTATGATCATATGTTTAGCTTGAAAACCGAGTGGTTATGTGTTTGTTCTTGAAGTTTTCGAATGATTTATTGATTAAAGAATTGATTTTTCAGTTGTAGTCTTGTTCAAATTATGATTCTTTATGACTTTCTTGATTTGATTTTAATAATTGATTACATTCTTGAATTAAATTTTTGAATATTGAATTATTTTGATAAAAAGTCGAATGATAAAGATAAGTTGGTAGAAGTTTTGGTTCGAAAATCTTATTTTTATAAAGTTAGTCTAATTTAATTCTTGATCTTTTGTTTTAAATAAATTAAATCTTGAATTTTGATTACAATTAAGTTAATTTTGAATATAACCGAGTTATAATGAATTTTTGGTTCGAATTATTATTTTAAATTAAGGTTCGAATTTTATAAAAATTAAACTGATATAAATTAATTAATTTCACTATTTTAAATTAATTAATTAAGCTCTCTAATTATGAATTATTGATTATATTATTATGAAAATGCCATGAATTGTAAATAATTTAAAGACTTGATTTTTGTTTAATTATTAGATGATTGAACCCTTATGGAATTATGTGTTGTTGAATTATATGTTGCATTGTTGAATTGCTCGAATGATTGTAATTTTTAGATTGTTGAGCGAAAGTAAAGTCTAAGTTTGTCGTCGAGTCTAGCAGTCAAAGTTAAAAATGAATGTTTGACCTAGAGTTGACTAGATGTTGTGTAACGACCCGCATTTTAGCAACGTTGTTTTCGAAGAAAACAACAACACGGATCATTATTAACCATAAACTTTTAATATCAAATTCATTAATGACAACGGAAGCTCTAAACTTAATTCAAATTATTCAATTAAACCAATAAATAGTCCAAAATAGCTAATTCATCAAAGTCCAAGATTACTAATCAATTACGGAAAATCCACTAAAACTATTACAAAGGCTAGAAATTGACATCAAGATAATTAAACTACTATTCTCGCTTACTCACAATCCCAACCCTTGCGTAACCCAATTAATCATCTCTTGTACCTGAAAAAGGATTTTGGGGTCCACAGTCAGTGGGGAGTAATTAGATTGTTATACTTAATCAGTAGAACACAGGAACATAATAATCAGAATAAGTCAATAGGACATTCACACAAGTCAACAGAATTAACATTCATAAACATAAGAATTCAAATACGCAGCGGAAACAAGATACACTAGAATACCATAACAAGACTCCCAAACAAGACAACACTAACTCTAGACTTCTAGACTTTCATTACTGACTCTCAGATTCTAGTTCACTTCAAGGGTGCTAATCCATGACACAGTCATATGCTCGTAAGGGGTCAACCACAAAGGATCTACTTCCCCTAACTTTCCTTGTCTCATGCCGGGTCAACCACAAAGGATCTACTTCCCGAGCGCTGGGATCCAGAACTGTCCCAAAACCACAGAAGGGACAGTGACTTCGACTATACCCATGTTCATGGCGCTTTAGCCACTAGATGGGCGGTCACTTCATAGATTAATATATTTTCAAGTTCATCTTTCTAGTTCACAATTTGACTTTCATTGACACGACTTGACTTCTAATCAATTCTAGTTCATCTTTACTTGACTCAAAAACTCTAAACAAGGACTCATATACTCGACAATTTTGACAACATCATACGCTAATTCATCATTCATCAATAATCAATAAATTCAACAAGGTCATACGTAAAGACAAGCATTAATCATAATTCAACAACATAATTTCAATCAATGGAACAAAATAGAATCCGAAAATTTACCCATTACTTACCATTAGTACACTGCTTATGCAATAATATCAACACAATAATTCGTCTCCATAATTCATAAAATTAATTCAATCATCAATATAAAATACAAGTTTAAACTAGCTAGAATAATTTCAAGAACATAATTAAATTCTAATCTCTTACTGAATTGGATCATGAAAATCTAGTCTTTTATTCCTTAATTTTACTCGGCAATTTCGAATATTAATGATCAAGAATTCAAGTTTTAATCTATTTAAAATACAAGCTTTGATTAATTAATTAAAAATAATTTCAAGAAAGTGATCAAAATCTAATCTTTTATCATAACAAAATAATGAAAAATCAATTCGTTCTACTTATGATGTCACACGACTCTTATATATTATTACAGCAAAAATTTAATCTTTCTTGTTTAATTTAAACCATTAAGACAAATAATTAAACTAACCTAATAAAAATCCATACTTTAATTGTTAACCAAGGAATTCGAATAAAGAAACCTATCAAGAAATTATTACTATTCGACAACTTCATCATCAAACAAGAAATCACTTTAAATATCAAGAACTTAATTAATTTGGCAATTACATCAAGAAAATCGTTAAAGAACATAATCAAAACAAGATTGTAGTATAAAGATCAATTCTTGGTTAGTTTATTCCACTCGAAAATTGCGTAAAACCAAGGCCTAGATTCGACATCTATATGCTACTAACTTCATCAAATAAATCTTCAAGATTTTATGGCAAGAATCATGGAACAAACATAAATTTGCAACGAAATATAAAATAAATCATCAAACTATCCTAGAAAGGTTCGGCTCACACACGACATGCATCAATATACAACATCAAGTAATTCAAAACTAAATCTAAGCAATTCTAGACAATTCTAAACAGTTCTAAACCTATTCTAAAGATTATATTACTAATCCATCCTAAAGATTAAGCAAAGCAATCTAATTACCTATTAATGGAAGATATAGTTCGAAAATCTCAAGGTATCACATGGTTTCTTGGTGTTTCTTTTACTTCTTGTTCCAATCTTGAGGGTATATTCCAAGCAAGGATTTTTAGAGGTGTTTTTGTGAATTGTTTTGATGGAGGAAAGATTGTAAGCAATAAAAAAATATCATAGGGCCGAGTAGGTTTATGGAATAAAGGGGATTGTTTTCTTCTCCTAAATTTTAGTAGTGTGTTTAGGATAAAAGATGTGATTTTTTAGGTGTGGTCAAATATAGATATGAATTGGTATTATTGGTTAGAAAAATAAAATAAAACAATTTAATGGAAGGAGAGTAAGGGGGGCCGTGGGTTTTTGGGCGAGTGAGGAAGGGTATTGTCTTCTTAAAATCTTGTAGGGTTGTTAGGAATAAAAGTTGGATTTTTAGATTAAGTCATAATAGATATAGATTGCTAATTTTGGTTGAAAATAGAATAGAGTAAAATAAAATAAATTAATAAGGGGCCGTGGGTTTAATGATTGGGATAAAGTAAGGTCATAAGATTAAATAAATAAAAGGAAGGGGAATAGAATAGGGCAGATTTAATTAAAAGATATTAAAAGAAACTAAAAGGAATGGTTAAAATAATTCAAATAAATAAAATAATCAGGATAAAAGGATTAAAGGAAATGAAAGGAAAGGTAGAGGGAAAAATGATGGAGAAATAAGATGATCCTAGTCCAAATAATTATAAGGAGGAAAAGGGTAACAGCTTAGAGAAAATAGGGAATGACATAATTAAAGGGTATTATTGGTTAACATATAGAAGAAATAATTAGGATAAATGCGTAACCACCTTTAGGAGGTTACATCCATTAAAAGATATAATAGAATAAAATAGGATAATAAGATAATTAAAGGGATAGAAAACTGATCAAATGGAAAGAAGGAAAAGAAGTGGGCTTGAATTATTTTGGGCCAAGGTAAAGAGTATGGTCCAAACATTGAAATAGTTTTTTAGGCTTGAAATGAATTCCTGAACTGGATTATTATTCTCAAAGCCAACTTTTAACTTGGGCCAGAAATCATATGAAAAGGCTATTCAATTCCGGTTACCAAGAAAGGGACTAAAATTAC
Organism: Salicornia ramosissima; assembly: GCA_951394345.1. Lineage (NCBI taxonomy): Eukaryota > Viridiplantae > Streptophyta > Magnoliopsida > Caryophyllales > Amaranthaceae > Salicornia > Salicornia ramosissima. Next base: position 25,875,973 of record OX596239.1, read on the forward strand.
TTCTAACCCCTACTTAGCCAACTCGTCATTCATTCAACATTAAATTTGAGTCGGTCCACAACCTTGAATTGCTTTAAGATGGGGTTTTAGGAACCTAACGGTTGAGGCCAAATGAAAGAATATAGGATGACCATCAAAAGGGAAATTTGTTTGACACATTTTATAAAATATTAATAACTTAAATTCCCGGAAAATAATTTTAAAAAAATTTTCCATTTATAAAACAGGAATTCATTAACAGTTTTCGAAATAAATTTTTAAGACAACAGGAAAGACAGACTTATTATCTAAAATTCTAACCCCAAAAATACGGGGTGTTACATGTTGAGTGGGTTGACCTAAAGTCAAAGCAAATAAATTGTTTAATAAAAGTTAATAATGATGATGATGATGGAACAATGGAGTACAATTGTTGTATGTGGATGTCAAACCAATGGAATGATGGAGCATATCTGTGGTGCGTGGATGTCGGACCATTGGGGCGATATAGTACAATTGTTGTATGTGGATGTTGAACCTATGAAAGATGATAAGAGGACCAATGGGACAATGAAGCACATCTGTCGTGCGTTGAAGTTGGACCATTGGGACGTTCATGAGTAAATGTAATTCGTAAAGTTGGACTGATGTAGGATAAGGAATTGAGTAATGAAAGATGAATTTTCATAGTCTATAGAGTCTTGAGGTGACTCTAGCTAGTCAGTCAGTTTGGTTATGTTATGTATTTCCGTTGCGTTGTCTGATTGAGTGATGCCTTTTATAAAGTTGTATTTATGAATGTGTTAATCTTGTTGATATTGTGAATTGGGTGTACAATGTTCTGACTGTTATATTTTTTAAGAGCTGATCAAAAGTGGCCCGGCCCGACCCGACCCGCTTTTTTACAGGCTTTGGATATGAAATTAGGCCCGAATATGGGCCCGGCCCAACCCGATTTTTTTATTTTTTCGTGCGGGCCTTGGACATTTAAAATTAGACTTTTTGGTTACGTTTTTAGGCCCGGCCCGAAAAAGCCCGAAAAGCCCGCCAAGCCCGCCAAACCCGCTCTAAATTTTCGGGCTTTGGCTAAAAAATTTGGGCCCGAACTAAGCCCGGCCCGAACTCGGCCCTCTTTATGGGCTTGATTTTTATGCATCGGCTCGGCCCGAACCCGGCCCGGCCCACGATCACCTCTATATTTTTTATTGCGTTCTACGATTAGATAGAACATTCTAATTACTCCCCACTGGCTGTGGACCCCTCATTCCCTTTTCAGGTAATGAAGAAGAATAATCTGGGTATTAGCGAGGGTTGGGATTCATGAGCTTGCAAGCGTAGCAGTTTTTAGCTACTCATTATTAGTAGTCCTTGTGACGACCCGACTCGCTTAAACCGGCGCGGAAGAAACCGACGAGTCGAATAGTCAGATCTAACAAACTAAAATACGTAAAATTAAAAACAAAACCTCAAAATGAATATATATACTAAACCAAAAGTACAAAACCCACAAGATTGTACATATATAATCCCAAATGCCATATTACTACTACTAACAAATGTAAACTCCAAATATATGTCAGAGTTAGAGAAATACACAAGTACTACAACTATAGTCCAAAACTAGGAAAATCGTAAAACAACAATACAAAAGCTAAATAACAACGGCGCTCACCCAACCCAAAGCTAAGCAAGAACCTCATCATCAAAATTACCTGAAAAACAATAACAGTCCACCGTCAGTGGCGAGTAACATAACTGTCCCACCCTAACGGGGATACACATGAACATAGCACAAATCAAACAACTAAATCAAACGTACATCATAACATGCGAACCAACATATCATACTACCATCAATCATAAAACAAGTAATCATGCTGACTCGACCAACTTAACCCACAATTAACAAATCTTAACTTTGACGCAATCATTCACATACTAGACCGGACTATGCACGTACGAACGCATCTTACGCGATCGAACTTCCTACTATGCCAGGATTAAGAATCTTACTCCCAACCCCATGAAACCAATCTTACTGGAAATCCATATCGGAAGACAACATAGTAAGACCACCAACTATCCCAATACCGCGGATAGGATAGGGGCAACGTCTTAACCCAAATACTTAGAATCTTACTCTAAGTTTTAGGCGTCTAGTAGTAAAATCAAGCTAATCTTTACTTTAAATCGAAGTTTACATTCTTAGTTAATTCTTAAGTTGCATCTTACGCCTTGACTCAAGAAATAACATGTAAACCAACAAATCTTGGAACCTCTTATAACAATCTTTAACCTTTCTTTAACTCTCAAGACTCGACCAAGAACTCATAAAGAACTCATCCAAGATTCAAGAACTTCAATCAAGAACTCAATCAAGATTCAAGAACTTCAACCAAGAACTCAATCAAGATTCAAGAACTCATCCCAAACTCATCATAATACACGCATGATACAACAAGTTCAATCAATAAATTCATCAACTTCCTAATATCCAAACTTCATCAAACTTGAACATGAATAACATCAAATATAATACTAACATAATCCATCATGAAATTCATATAATCAAGTAGAAAACATCATAAATCATCACCCAAAATCAGATTATAATCCACACATAAACATGGTTACAAAACATCAAAACGGTCTAATCTAATCATTTAATCTATACTATGAATCATAGTATACCAACTAGATTGAGAAAGTATGTTACCTTATTAGAGTATAAACAAATCAGCACACAAAAACTCGCTGCCCGGAATCCCAAACCACACGGCCCGGAAGCACGGTCCACCACGGCACCACCACGGACACAACACGGCTTCACTATTTGCACGGCCACACTGCACGGTCTTCACCACGAACCACCACACGGCCACCCACACGAGGCACCTCTCTTGAACACGTCCCAAACACGAACCCCAACCCAAAACCGGACCAAAGACCCAAGTCTTGAATAACGAAATGAAGACTATTTGTGAAATTAGTCACTTAAAGATCAATGGATGTTGAATCTTTAAGTTTGAGTTTTGGAATGAAGATGAACAAATGTTGGGATTTACTAGCCAAAAATGGCGTGGGAATTGATGGCAAGGAGAGAGTGTTTTTGGCTTTTGAATTGATGATCAAGAGTGTTTAAGATGGCAAAGGTGATTAAATGAACAAATGATCTCAAGGCCTTACTAACTACTTCTATTTATAGAAGGTAGTTAGGTGTGAATGCATGGCAAGTGGCAAAATTTGCCACCTAACAAAGGGGGGGTAATAACCGGCCATGGCCTTGTAAATGGGCCAAAATAGGCTTTTGGTGAATAATTGGGCTAATTACAAACTTGCATGATTAATCATGCTTAAATCATCTTTGGCCCAACAATATTAAATAATTAATTAGAAAATTAAATAATAAAAATTCCAATTAATTAAATAATAATAAAATAAATAATAATCAATCAAAATAAAATAATTCGAATTTAATCGAAATTATTCACATAAAATAAAATAAATAGTCCAAAATAAATCTTGGACCATACATAAAATAAATTAATCGAAATTTAATCGAAATTTTATTTGAAAAATATTGATCACTTATGTTTTGGAAATCTGCCAAATTGATTCACAAAATCAGCTTTGCAATGTACTTGTTTGGAATCTAGTGTACTTTCCCACTACATGTAGTGGAAGGAGACAAAGGTCTGAAATAGGTACCTTTGCACTTGTGTCAGCTGAGCTTGTTTGCACAATTTAGGCAAGTCTCCAAGCACACTTCTAGGTGTCATATTTTCTGAGAGTCTATCCTTAGCGCAAAACTATCTCCATATCCATATTTAAGAGAAAAAGTTACGGAGATTTAAGTTTGTAATATTTGAACCACTTAGAGGGAAGTGGTTGGGGAGTGTTCTGTGAACACTGAGTGAACTGTTAGATTAACAGTTGGGGAATTAAGTGTTACAGAGTTGTAGCATTTAATTGAGTGTGTAACCTTGTTATTATTCAGATTTGATTGATAATATTGGTGAGAGAGTGGAGGACGTAGGCTTGTTTAGAAGCCGAACCTTGTTAAATCCTTGTGTCCCTACTCTTTATTTATTGTTCTATCGTTGTTCTCACAAAAAGATAAAAAAACTTTAAAAACAATTGAATAAACACACATACTCAATTCAACCCCCCCTTCTTGAGTATACATTGAACTTACAATTGGTATCAGAGCTTAACTTCTCAAAAGGTTAACTACCTAGAGGAGCAAGAAGATGTCTACTCAAGAATCAAACAGTTCCAGACTCCCCAAGTTCAATGGCACTAACTACTCCTGGTAGAAGAACTGCATGAAAAATCTTATCATTGGGATAGATTATGAATGCTGGATGATTGTCAAAAATGGACCCACGTTCATCCATAAGAAGAATCAGGAAGGGCTCATTGTTCCAAAGTCAGAAGAAGAGTATACAAGTGAAGATTACAAGAAGCTAGAGAAGAATGCAAAGGCAATGTCACTTGTTCAACAAGGAATTGCAGAATGTGAGGTAAATCGAATTCTAGCTTGTTCTTCTACAAAGGAAATATGGGATACACTAGAGCTTGCATATGAAGGCAACTCTGAAGTGAGAAGGTCAAAAATTGACATGCTCATGTCAAAGTATGAGGTCTTTGAGATGACTAGGGAAGAAAACATAACGGACATTTTAAAAAGGTTCATGACTATTGTTGAGAAGACCTTCTCAAGTGAAGAGTTGGTGAGGAAAATGTTGAGAAGTCTGTCAGGGAAGTGGATACCCAAGGTTACAGCCATACAAGAAGCAAAGGATCTGACCACACTATCACTAGAACAACTTATTGGTTCTTTGATGACTCATGAGATGTTGGTAGATTCAAAGGCAGAATCTAGTTCAAAAAACAAGGAGATGGTTCTCAAAGCAGAGGAATCTGAGCAAGATGAAGATGATATCAGTCTTATGGCCAGAAGGTTTGAAAAATACCTTAGGACAAAGTCCAAGGGTAAGTTTGCAAAAGGAAGAAACAGTTCTGGACAGTTCAGGAAAACCAGTTCCAATGTTGGTTGCTTTAAATGTGGTGAAGTGGGGCACAGAATCAAGGAATGTCCAACATGGAAAAATCCCAAGGGAATTCCTGGAGTCCAGGCTGAGAAGAAGGTTTTCAAAAGAGCTATGCTGGCTGCAGTTTGGAGAGATTTAGAATCAGAGAATGAGGAAGATGAAGAAGAAGCAAATCACTGTCTTACTGCTTTCACATGCACAGACCAGTCTGAGGTCTGTTCGGAAGAAGAAGAGGTTCTCTGTCTCATGGCTGGTGGAAGCACTTTAGATGACAGCCAGGTATGTTTTAATGATATAAAGGCAAATATTTATATTCTAGATAGAGATGAACTACTTGACTGTCTTGAATTCACTATTGATCAATGCATTAGTGTTGGGTCTTCTTACCAGAACAACAAAAAGAAACTTAAAGAAACAGTTCGAGATTATGAAATATGTGGAGCTAGATCTGCTGAGCTTGAGCTCATATGTGAGGAGCTTAAAGAAAAAATTTCTGAGCTTGAGATAACAACAGATCAGCAGAAAATAGAGCTTGAGACATTAAACCTCAAATCAATTCCCAAAGAGGATGAGTTTTTTGAAAAAATTGAAATGGGGTTTAATGAGCTCAAGAAACTGCTCACACATAATTCAAACTTTGAACTGTTAAAACACACATGTACCTTTGGTAAATCTGATGTCATACTTGCATATGACCACCTAATTGAAAATCTTGAAGATTTACACAAAGAATATGGTGATCTTAAGGTTTCTAAAGAAACTGGTTCTCCCACTGCCTTTGATGAGGTTTTGGATGTTTTACATGATGAGTGCATAGCTAAGATCTGTGATCTTGAGGCTGAACTCATCCTGTTAAAACAAGAAAACATCAAGAAGACCAATGATGAACCAGATCTCTCCCTGGTTTCAAGACTACAAGATGAACTTCAGAAAACTAGACTTGATCTGAAATCATTTGAAAAACAAAATGAAGTTCAACTCAAGAGGCTTGAAAACAAGGAGAATGAGCTAACAGTTTGTATGAACCAATTAAACAAAATGTTAGATGCTTAGAAAAACCCTAAACATCCTCACATCCCAACCTGGAAATTCTCAAAGGTTCGGTTTAGGGTATTCTAGATCTAGTTCTACAACTGTTCTAGGCAGAGACAACACATGGTTGGATGAATTCAAGAAAGGAAAGTATATATTTTCCAAGGATATGCATGTTTGTACCTATTGTGGTAAGAGTGATCATGTTACTAACAAATGTTTCACCAAAAAGAAACATGACAAGAAGAACAAAGCCTACACCCAACAAGTGTGGGTTAGGAAGGTAAAGATTGAGAATGTTTCAAAGAACAAGGAACCCAAGCTGGTCTGGGTTCCTAAATCTAACCTTTAATTTGCTTGTGCAGGTACGAGTGAAAGGAAAGCCATATTGGTATTTGGACAGTGGTTGCTCAAGACACATGTCCGGGGATAAAGAACAATTCCTTTCACTCACTGCATTCGAGGGAGGGCACGTGACATTTGGTGACAATAGCAAAGGACTTATCAAAGGAGTAGGTAAGGTTGGTAAGTCACTCTCACAAGCAATTGACAATGTTTACTATGTAGAAGGTTTGAAACATAACCTTTTGAGTATATCTCAACTATGTGACAAGGGAAATAAAGTGAATTTTGAATCAAACACTTGCCACATAGTGAGGGGAACTGAACTGTGAAGGAACAAGACATAACAATGTGTATATTACATATTTAAGTCAAATTCCACAGAACAGTGCCCTCTGCCTTAGTGTTGTAGAGGATGACCAATGGCTTTGGCATAAAAGATTAGGACATGTTAGTTTCACTTTGCTCAACAAGTTGAGAACACAAGATTTGGTGATAGGTTTACCTAACATCAAATATGTGGCAGAACAGCTCTGTCAAGAGTGTGCAAAGTGTAAACATGTGAGATCATCTTTTAAACCGAAGAAAGTGGTTAGTTCCTCTAGACCATTTGAACTTGTACACATGGATTTATGTGGACCTATGCATGTACAAAGTAGAAATGGCTTTAGTTATGTATTTGTCTTAGTTGATGATTACTCTCGTTTCACTTGGACAATATTTTTGAAATACAAAGATGAAACTTTTGATGAATTTGAAATCTTAGTGAAACAGGTCCAGAAGAAGATTAATCATCAGTTGGCATCTATCAGATCTGATCATGGATCAGAGTTTGATAATGCTAGCTTCATAACTTATTGTTTGGAGCATGTTGTTTCTCACAATTTTTCAGCCCCCAGAACTCCACAACAAAATGGAGTAGTTGAAAGAAAGAATCGCACTCTAGAAGAAATGGCTAGAACCATGCTTCTAGAGAGTGGTCTGTCAAAGAAATTTTGGGCTGATGTTGTGAGTACATCATGCTACATACTCAATAGAGTTATGCTAAGACCAATACTGAGAAAAACACCTTATGAACTTCTAAGAAGCTGTTTTTATTGGGTATTCTCCTCATAGCAAGGCATATAAAGTTTTCAACAAAAGAACCTTGTGTGTTGAAGAGAGTATCCATGTGTTATTTAATGAAAATAACATGTTCAACAAGCCTGTGCAGGTAGATGATGATGAAGGCTTTGATATTGGGATGACAAATTTCACAGGAGCTGAACCAGAGAACACTGCTGAACCAGACCCTCAAACTCCTCCTGAAAACAACAATGGTTCTGGTGCAGTAGAGGTAAATGCTAAACAGGTTGTTGAACTCAGTGACTCTCCTGATCATCCAGCTGAAGATGAAGTGGGAAAGAACACTAAAGAAACTGGCCACCCTCTCAAAATGAAAATGAAATAGGGGGAACCAATAAAGACATTGGTTCTAACTTAGGTGACTCAAATGCTGTAAGAAAGAGTATGTTTAAGCAAAAAAACTCTCACCGTTCTGATCAAATCATTAGTGATTTATCAAAAGGAGTCCAAACTAGAAATTTTGTTTGGAAGAATTTATGCGCTTACTTCTCTTTCTTATCTCACATAGAACCAAATGACTATAAGATTGCACTAACTGATCCTGATTGGATCTTGGCCATGCAAGATGAGTTGAACTAGTTTGAGAGAAATCATGTTTGGCATCTTGAACCAAGAACCAATGAGATGTCAGTTATTGGAACCAAATGGGTCTTCAGAAACAAAATGGATGACTCAGGTACTATAGTCAGAAACAAGGCCAGGCTAGTGGTTCAAGGGTTTAACCAACAAGAGGGAATAGATTATGATGAAACCTTTGCTCCAGTAGCCAGGCTTGAGGCAATAAGAATCTTAATTGCCTTTTCTGCCCACATGAACTTTAAACTCTTTCAAATGTATGTTAAAACTGCTAATCTAAATGGCTATTTGAAAGAAGATGTGTATGTGGAACAGCCCCATGGCTTTTAGGATAAAGTTTGTCCTGATCATGTCTACAAGCTAGACAAAGCTCTTTATGGCCTCAAACAACCTCCTCGTGCTTAGTATGTGAGACTCTCTAGTTTTCTAATTGAAAATCATTATGAGAGAGGTTCAGTGGACAAAACTCTATTCTTAAAGAAAAGGGAAACAGATCTGTTAGTGGTCCAGGTATATATTGATGATATTTTATTTGAGGCTACTAATTCTGTTTTGTGTGATGAGTTTACAGACCTAATGAAGAGTGAATTTGAGATGAATATGATGGGAGAACTTGGCTTCTTCTTAGGGCTCCAAATCAAGCAAGTGGATGATGGAATTATGATCCACCAACAAAAGTATCTCAAGGAGCTGCTCAAGAGATATGGTATGCAAGATAGCAAGTCCTATGACACACCTATTCCTACCTCTTCTAAACTGAGCCTAGATGAGAAAGGAAAGGATGTTGAGGATAAGCTATACAGAGGTATGATTGGCTCACTTCTCTACTTAACAGCTAGTAAACCAGACATAGTGTTCTCAGTTGGATTGTGTGCTAGATTTCAAAGCAACCCAAAAGAGTCTCATTTAAAAGTTGTTAAGAGAATGTTTAGGAACTTGAGTGGTACAGAGGACATGTGCTTATGGTATCCAAAGGGAAGTAATTTTGATCTTTTAGGATACACTGATGCTGACTATGCTGGTTTTAGTGTTGACAGGAAGAGCACTTCAGGAATGACTCAGTTCTTAGGTTCTTGTCTCATATCATGGGGATCTAAGAAACAAAATTTAGTGGCCTTATCCACAGCTGAGTCAGAGTACATAGCTGCTGCTTTGTGCTATGCTCAATTGCTTTGGATAAAGACACAACTAAAGGATTTCGGGTTCTGTTCCGGAAGTGTTCCCATATTGTTTGATAACACTAGTGCCATAAACATTTCTAAAAATCCTGTCCAACATTCTAAAACCAAACATATTGAAATCAGACATCATTTTCTCAGAGACAATGTTGAAAAAGGAAATGTGAATCTTGAATTTTGCAGGTCTGAAGAACAATTGGCTGATATTTTCACTAAACCCCTAAGCAGGGAAGTGTTTGTCAAACTCCGCACATTACTTGGTATGGTAAGGATTAGATCCTAGTTCCTTAGGACTTATCTTTCCCTTTTTGGCTATGTTTGACTTTTTGATCCTTAGTGTACATAAGCAGGGTTGATTAACTTTTAAATGTCATATATGCAAGTGGTCTCAAAGTTCTTATGCTGATGCTGTTCCAATGTGTGGTATCTCTAAGTTGCCTAACTAAAAGATGCCTCAAGTTTTTAATAAGTACAGATCAGCGTCAGACCATCGTCAGACCAGTCCCTTAAAATGGTTATATCAGTTTATTGCTGAACCCTCAATTTTGAAATTGAGGAGTTAATTGTTCTGACATGTGACCGTTGTGGGACGAATGAACAGTGTAAAGTAACCTCCTCTCTATATCACTTAATAACTGCCATTTTCTCTTCAATTTTATTTCACATTTTCACATTGTTATCTCTCTCTAACCGTCTCTCTCTCTCTCTAATTGCTCTTCTCTCTCAAACCCTAAGCATCATCATAAGAATCTCTCTACAAGAATTCTCAATCACTTTCTCTCTATCTCATCAATCTACTTAATCAATCGAAAATGGGAAGAAAGAATAACAAAGCATCAAAGAAGAAAAGCAGGGGACTGAGTCAATCACCTAGTTTCACACCTTCTATGATCGAGAAGGAAACTAGCACTGCAGTGGTTGCTGAACACCACAAAGAAGAAGAGAAGCAAGAAGAGGTTAAGGATCAAACCACTACAGAAACAGTTATTGAATCCAAAGATGCATGTAAGCTTAAGGAGAAAACTACACCGCCACCAAGTCCTAAATCACCACCACCATCTTCACCAAAATCTCCACCACCTCAAGCTCAGAAACTCCATCCCCATCTAAGAAATCACCCTCTCCATCACCTAAACAACCCTCTCCACAGCCTACTATTTCTTCACCTCCACAGAAATCACCATCACCCTTAAAAGCCAAAACTCCTCCTCCACCTTCACCACCAAAGTCCAAAACACCATCACCCTCTTCACCACAAGAAGAAAAAACCCCATCACCTTCTCCACAACCACAAAAGACACCTTCATCAACCCCTCAGATCACAGAAAAACCAGTGCCAAGCACTGAGGAGGAAGAGTTAGAGAAGGAAGAAATAGAAGAAAAGGCTGAGGACACACATGTAGAGGACATGGATGTTGAAATTACTGGGGTAGTCAAAGGAAACTGGGAAAAGAACAAGGCCTTTAAGGTCTAGGATTTGTAAGGATGAAATCAAGAAGGAGCCTGCTGAGGAGGCTCCAGTGGGAAAGAAGGAGGAAAAGAAGAAATGAGTGAAAAGTGTAGCAAAGAAGGGAAAAGCTTCTGAGAGCCCCAAACCTGCAACCAAGCTACCAACTGAAAAGAAGAGGAAGGCTGACTCTGCTGCTAAAAAGGCCTCAGCCAAGAAGAAAGGTAAGACCATTTCTGAACCACTATTTGAATTAAGTGGTAGGGGTGTTTTATTTGGTTTTGCATGCCCGAAGTCTTGGATGAGTCAATATTTCCTAGAGGATTTTAAGGAGGCTATAGAGTTTCAGAGTTGGGAGGGGCTATTTGATAAAAGGTTGGATGTTTTTTAGACTTGTGTTGAGGAATTCTACTCAAAACTGGGGAAATTAGACAAAGGGAAGGTCTAGAGTGAGGTCGAAGGGGTAGATATCACTCTGTCAAGAAAAAGTCTAGGGGAGGTACTTGGTGTACCAAGAGGTGGGTTCTGTTACTACTCAAAGGACAATTGGCCTACTATTCCTAAGGTCAGTACAGAACACATACAGACCACTCTCTTTACTGGTTCGCCTACTGATGGGTCTAGCTATGTAATTGGCCAACTAAGGGAACCAGTGACGAGGTTGTTCCATACGGTAGCCTCTAAGATAGTACTCCCTAGGGCTCAGGGCAGAATGGATGTAAGAAAAATGGATGCTGTGATTATCTACCGCCTGTATGAGAAGATCAAGTTGAGTCTCCCTGGTCTCACGCTAGCCCACATGGTTAGCATTCTGGAAAGGTCAAACCACTCTCTACCCTATGGTGCCTGGCTCACTTTGGTTTTCCAAAGTAGGAAGGTACATCTGAGTGGTGAGGTCAAGAAAATGTCTATCCTCACCAACCAGATCCTAGGTCAGAAGGGAATGACCTTTGAAGGTGGTATACTGAAGATGAGGGATGATGAGAGGACCACTGGGGTCAGGAGAACAAGCAGCTCAAGGTCTGAGGAAGCTACTGGGTCACTGTCCAAACAGGTGCAAACACATGGAGAACTACTGCAACAGATGATGGCTAGTGTGAATGCCCTGTGCACTTCTCTGGATGGATCAATCAAGAACATATCAGCACGGTTGGACTCCCATGAAGAAAAGCTTGCCTCCTCTTCCAGCATCAAGCCCAAGACCACTTAGAGACCAGTTCCCATCATTGCCCAAGTCAAGAAGAAGCAGTAGGAGGAGAGTGTAGAAAAGGAAGATGAGGATTCTACTGAGGATTCTGATGATGATGCTAACTCTGACTCTTCTTAGCTTACCCCTATCCTACTAACCTATTTCCCAAACTATTTTATCTCCAATTTCATTGAACAATTAAGTATTCTTAGTTTTTGACCATTTCTGCCAAACAATTTCTCTGCAGAATGGTCTCCTGGTCTGTATAATTAATTAACTTGTGTGCAACTTTGATATTTGGGATTGTGAGTTGCAGGTACTCACTTTTGGGACAGCATCTCTAGAATGTTGTGTTTATATTATGCTTGTGTTTGACTTTACTTGTGACCTTCTCCTAATTATTGTGCTATGATTATTTTGTCATTTGATGATGCCAAAAGGGGGAATAGGACAGGTGAAGTTCCAAGTTCCTAGTGTCAGGTGTGGCAACTTGAACAAGGTTCAGACCTTGTTAGAGATGGCCTAGCTTCATGCCTAGGAGTATTTTGAATTCAGATCAAATGCTCCTATCCATCCCAACTGGAAGAAACTCTTCCAAGTGAATTTAAAATTTCTCTTGCTACATTTGATATTGATAAGTCTTGCAGGTTACAGGTTTAATGCTGAAACTCAATAACTTATTGAGTAATGTGATGAGTTGACTAACCTTGTAATCAGTCTAATTGTGCTTTGATCTGCTATGTGTTTTTAATTCCCTGAGATTATGAATCTGACTACAGGCACAGTGCAAGACCAGTTCCTCTGAACAGTTGTTTTATCCTAAAACAATTGGTTACTGTTCTCAGGGGGAACTTCATGGTTTGTCATCATCAAATAGGGAGAAATTGTTGAACCATGTTTGATTTAATGGATGACAAACCAGTTCTCTATACTTGATTTTTATGCATGTTTGTAATTGAACAGGTTAATTCAAGTGAGAACTCTTTAAGGCAAATCTGAAAACCTTGAGATACTTGAAGAATCAGAAGTCAAGAGCTTGAAGTCTTTTAATTTTTGTACTTCTAGGATCTTCTTGTAAAATAGACTTAGGAAGATATACCTTGTGGTTCTAAGTACAGAGCAAAAATAATTAAAGTTTATGTCCAGTAAAGAGAACAAGACAAAAACAAGCTAAGAACAGACAAAGAACAAGCTTGGAACAGTTCTCTTTGCCAGATGTAGACTTTGTAGTAGTGAGACCACTGTGGGAATAGACCTCAGTATTACGCACGTGCACTTAAGTGATTCGTACCAATTTCTATTTTTGAAAATTTATTTGAAAAATATTGATTACTTATGTTTTGGAAACCTGCCAAATTGATTCACAAAATCAGCTTTGCAATGTACTTGTTTGGACTCTAGTGTACTTTCCCACTACATGTAGTGGAAGGAGACAAAGGTTTGAAATAGGTACCTTTGCGCTTGTGTCAGCTGAGCTTGTTTGTACAATTTAGGCAAGTCTCCAAGCACACTTCTAGGGTACGGTTTTTCCTTGCATATAAAAACAATCTTTGCAAAAACCCTAGTAAGACTTTTGCTCTCCAAAGAAAACCAAGTCATATTTTCTGAGAGTCTATCCTTAGAGCAAAACTATCTCGATATCCATCTTTAAGAGAAAAAATTATGGATATTTAAGTTTGTAATATTTGAACCACTTAGAGGGAAGTGGTTGGGGAGTGTTCTGTGAACACTAAGTGAAGTTGGGGAATTAAGTGTTACAGAGTTGTAGCATTTAATTGAGTGTGTAACCTTGTTATTATTCAGAGTTGATTAATAATATTGGTGAGAGAGTGGAGGACGTAGGCTTGTTTAGAAGCCGAACCTCGTTAAATCCTTGTGTCCCTACTCTTTATTTAATGTTCTATCGTTGTTCTCACAAAAAGATAAACAAACTTTGAAAACGACTGAAAAAACACACATACTCAATTCAACCCCTCCTTCTTGAGTATACATTGAACTTACAAGGATTTCGCAGAGTTCGTAGCTCGATGTTTAGTCTGTCAGAACGTTAAGATCGAGCATCAGAGACCTGGAGGTATTTTGCAGCCACTACCGATTCCGACCTTGAAATTTGAGTCGGTATCTATGGATTTCGTGGTTAGCCTACCTACATATGATGGTATGAACGCCATTTGGGTAATTATGGATAGGTTGACCAAGGTCGCTAGATTCATATCGATGAAGATGACCTGGTCGATGGAGCGCCTGGCAGAGGCTTATACCCTGGACATTATTCGACTTCACGGAGTTCCGAGGGAGATAGTTTCTGATTGTGATCCGAGATTCTTGTCTCGTTTCTGGAAATCGATTCAGGAAGCCTTTGGGACGAAGTTGAAGCTGAGCACCGCATTTCATGCGGCGACGGATGGCCAGACTGAGAGGACCATCCAGACTCTAGAGGACATGTTGCGAGCATGTACTCTGGAGTATCATCAGTCTTGGGTGCGAATGCTTTGCTTGGTGGAGTTTTCGTATAAAAACAGTTATCATTCCAGCATTGATATGGCTCCGTACGAGGCCCTATATGGCAGGAAATGTCGGAGTCCGATTTGTTGGAATGATATCAGTGATACTGTGGCTTTGGGACCTGAGTTGGTACAAGATATCGTAGAGAAGGTCCGAGTCATTCGGTCTAAGATGCAGGCCGCGCAGAGTCTTCAGAATTCCTACGCCGATAACCGACATAGACCACTGACATTCGAGGTAGGTGACAGAGTCTTGCTAAAGGTTTCACCATTCAACGGAGTTGCTCGTTTTGGCCAAAAGGGGAAACTCTGACCGAAATTCGTGGGACCTTACGAGATACTAGAACGAGTTGGGGAGGTGACATATCGGTTGGCATTACCACCTTGTTTGTCTAATTTTCACGATGTGTTCCATGTTTCCCAGCTAAGGAAAAACGTATATGATCCTACCCACATCATCCCAATGGAATCGGCCACGTTTGAGCCGAATCTGACGTTCGAGGAGCGACCACTTCATATCGTGGATCGTGAAGTGAGGACCCTACGACGCAAGCAAGTCGAGCTAGTCAAGGTGTTGTGGAGAAATCAACACCATGAAGAAGCGACTTGGGAGACAGAGGTGTCCATAAAGCAGAAGTACCCGGAGTTGTTTGTTGGTGAGCAATCTCCTTTGCCTTAAATTTCGGGAAGAAATTTCTTTAAGGAAGGGAGGTTGTAACGACCCAGTTTTTCGGTATTTTCTCCTATGATTATTTGTTGTATTTATGTTACTTTTATGTATGGTCCAAATTTATTTGGACTATTTATTTTTATTTTATTTGAATAATTATGATTTTTTTTTATTTTATGATTGATTGTCTTATTATTTATTTTATTTTAATTTAATTAATTAGAATTTTAATTTTAATTTTCTAATTAGTTAATTAATTTTTTGGGCCAAATGCAATTTAGTCATGCATGAGTGCAATTCGCCCAAGTTATCATCAAGCCCATTTTGAGCAAGCCAAAACCGGCCCTCTTATGTGATGTGGCTTAATTTTGTCACTTACCTCATGTTCACACCTTAACCAACTTCTATAAATAGAAGTGGTAATAAGGCTTAAGCTTCATTTGCCAATCTTAATCACCTTGCTCACAAATTAAAAGCTAAACACTCCCTCCATTTGCCATCATTCTACACGCCATTTTTTGGCCATAATCATCCAAAAATTTGTTCATCAACCTTTCATCCCAAAAACTTAAAGATTCATATCCTATTAATCTTTAGGTGATTGAATACCCACTTATCTTCATCTTTTGTGATCAAGATCATTAGTTTAGGTTCGGTTCCGGGTTGTTGCGTGTTGAGTTTGGTTCGTGGGGTTGAAGTCGTGTGGGTGGTAAGCCGTGCTTTGAAGCTGTGTTGATTGGGCCGTGTTCGTGTGGTGGCCGTGTGGTTCATGGTGGTGCACCGTGCGTGTTCGTATGCAAGCCGTGGTGTGCACCGCGTGGTTCGTGTTTTGGGCCGTGTGGTTTGGGTTTCCGGGCAGCAAGTTTTCTATTGTTTTACGCTCAAGTTTATTAAGGTAACATACTTTTCTACCTTAATTTGAATACTATGATTATAGGGTAGATTAAATGATCAATTTAGGATAGATTGTTGATGAATTTTGGCTATGTTCATGCGTGATTTCTAGGCTGGTTTGGGTGTTTATTTTATGATGTTTTGATGAGTTTTCATGCATGTTATGATGTCTTAAGATAATCTTATGTTTGCTCATGTTTATGTTCAATTTCCATGAGGTTTTGGAGCATGTTTTTGCTGATTGTGTTGATGGGAATTGCTTGTGACATGCGTGTGTATGGATAAGTTCTTGTTGAGTTTTTGATGAGTTCTTGATGAGTTCTTGATGAGTTCTTGTTGAGTTCTTGATGAGTTCTTGTTGAGTTCTTTATAATCTTGATGAATTCTTGGTTGAATCTTGAAGTTCTTGAATTAGTTCATGTGTTCTGTAAGAGTAAAAGATAATTAAAGTTTATTAAAGATTATTAAAGTTTAATTAAAGAAGGTTAAAGAAAGATTAAAGAAAGATAAAGAAACGGTAAAAAAATTGATTAAAGAAGTTCCAAGATTGAGGTAATGTACATAGTTAGACTCAAGAAAAGGCGTAAGATGCGATCTTGAGGATAACAAAGATGTAATGGATTGATAAAGATCAAGTTGATTTTGCATTTAGACGCCTAACCTTAGAGTAAGATTCTAAGACTTGGGTTAAGACGTTGCCCCTATCCTAACCGCGGTATTAGGATAGTGTATACTTGCTATGTCGTCTTTTTGATATGAATTTCCGTAAGATGGGGTTCGTGGGTTTGGGAGTAAGATTCTCAATCCTGGCATAGTAGGAAAGTTCGTTCACGTAAGATACGTTTATACCAGCATAGTCCGGTCTAATATGTAAATGATAGCGACAAAGATTAAGTAATGATAAGATTGAATAATTAAAGTTAGTCAAGTTTTGATATTGTCATTATTGGTATTATTATGATGATATATTGTATGGTTGGTATGTTTGAGTGCCTGATGTGCTTATTTGGTTTATTCTACGATTATGTGTATCTATGTTAGGGTGGGACTGTTATGTTACTCGCCACTGACAGTGGATTGTGGTTCATTTTCAGGTAACTCTGATGATGACGGTGTTGCTTAGCTTTGGGTTGGGCGAATGCCGTTACATTTCTATTTGTTTATATTGTATTTTGTTTTTAGTTCGGACGTTTAGTATTTGTGTTTCTTATATTCTAACTCTGATAATGTTTGGAGTTAATTCCTAGTGTTGATTATTTTGGGTTTAGTATCGTACAATCTTGTGGGTTTTGTACTTTTGGGATTTAGTAATAATATTTCTTTTGAGGTTTTTGTTTAATTTTTAAGTAAGTTTGTATGTTAGATCGACTATTCGACTCGTCGGTTTCTTCCGCGCCGGTTTAAGCGAGTCGGGTCGTCACACTTTGGATGCTTGAAGATCCTTTGGTGGGAGTGTGTGTCACCAAAACCAAAGTTCTATCCATATTGTTCATTTTTTTATTCATCATCTACAATTTCTAAAATTCAACCTATTCAAACCTTCAAAGATCCTACCTAAACATCAAGATAGTATTTGGTATATATTGCTTACCCAACATTTGGAACACCAAATACGCATCACAGATTTAACAATATGTGTCCAGGTTTAAACATTTGTGTCCAGTTTAAACAAGTTTATACCAGATTTACAAATTTGTGTCCAGGTTCAACAATATGTGTCCATATTCAATAATATATGTTCAGATTTAACAATATGTGTCCAGGTTTACAAATATGTTTCCAGGGTTACAAATTTGTGTCCAGGTTTACAAATATGTGTCCAGGTCTACTAATACATGTCCAGGTTTAACAACATGCGTTCAGGTTTAACACATATGCGTCCAGATTCAACAATATGTATCCAGATCCAGTGGACTAGTCTGACAAAAACACGACTGTCAGGCCGGTCTGATACATTACCTTTTCATAAAGTAATATAACTATGAAACTTTTGTGTATTCTTGTGTTGCACCTCCTTAAAACCTCTACTTTTATTGCTCTAATATTTTCATCTCATGCATGATGCATCTAACAACAGCAAATGCAACTCTCAACTTAACTTTACTTAGAATTACGTTTTTGCACTATGCAGCAAGATCTATATATATTTCTATTATATAAGTGAAGGAGAGCAATGGTGTCCCCCTCGAAAAGTCTAATATACCCCTTAAAAGTTTTCAAACATTCAAACTACATAATATTAACTAAAAAGGAAACTTTTTGAAATTTTTAAAATGAAAATATTACAAAAAAAATAATTAAAAAAAAATTTAAACGCCAAAATTTATATATTTGAATTCTCTACAAATAGACACCCATATTGCTATATTTTTCACATAAATAGTTTACCTTTTTTATTATAGTATACATTTGATAGGAGAAATAGTGTAATGGGTGTAATTATTTAGAAGAGTAAGAATTAGACGAATAGTAAGTGCTTCTAATTCCCAATCTATCTGTTGCTTATTTTCAATTATGTTACATATTGCGGTTGTGAAGTTGTGCAACTAACTTAGTTGCAAGCCTGGTATTTAAGTGTTAACTACATTAATTATGAAATATTGAGTGATTTTTTCATACATCTTTAAATCTTTCAAAATTTGAATCTTAATTTATAAAAGTTAAGTTTATGTAAATAATTTTAATTCATAAGTATTAATTAAACAGGTTTAAACAAGTCTTTTTCCTCTTTTTACATATGAACTTTTATTACAAAAAACTAAGATTATTTTATTGTAAAAATTTTAATATATTAATTAACAAATTTGTTTGTTTTTTCCTATTTTTTACTATATAATTGCAAAATAGATGTGAATTCCTATGCAAACCTTCAATTCGTTTGTGAGTTTTTTTTTGTTTTTTTACTTTTGTGAAAGGATTTGGCAAAATTGTTACCGCACATAACATGAATAAAATTGAATCAAGGGGCAATGATTATAAGAGTCAAATTTATTATTTATACTTCTAAATAATGTGTTTTTTATTACTATTTATAATTGCAACAATACAATTTTTTCCATCATAAAATGGATGCCAATATTGATACAATGTTTTGGTTTTAAATTATTTTTTTTAATTTATCACCGAATAATGGTTATGCTCAAAATATGGCACACGCATAGCGTGCATAGAAAGCTAGTATACTATACAAAAACTCATCCTTAAAACGTAAACATGACACCCCAAAAACTCATCCTTAAAACGCAAACATGACACCCCAAATTCACTCACCTCAAAAAATACACATGTGCCAGTCCCCATATTCATCCTCCTTGACCCAATAAAGATTTTGTTGTATTCTTACTTCTCATGTATCTTGATTAATCTCTTCATCATCTTCCTACCTTTATTAAACACACTAATTCTAAATTTTGATCTTTATTTTCCTCTTCTTCAAATTGTAATAAGGGCTACTATCACTTTTGATCATTTCAATGATGTTAACATCCCAAATCCCAATCAATTCTTTCATTATACCCTTATGGGATGTGGTCTGTGTTATGCCATTGAAACCCTTCAATTTATTATTTTTTTAAAAAAGAAAACTTATTTGATTCACGAGTTTGTTTATTTAATTTTTTTAATTATTTGATTAATAAGTAATTCGTACCATTCTTTTCCTCTCTAAATGTCTTATACAAAAATGGTAACACGCTGACAACATATGATAAAAGACTTCAATTCTTTTATGATGCTTATAATATTACCAGAGTAGTTTTTTTAATTGGTTTCTTTCTCTCCAAACCGCAACGACTATAAGAGAGCAACAAATTATGCTGAGCCTGTGATTAATTAGCCTACATGTGACTTGTCCCACATTAAATATTGATTAATGAATTAAGGGTGAGCGCTGAGGATGACCCACATTAAAAATAATAAAAGGTGTATCCACTTTATAAGGCTAAGGGTAATGGGTTACTCCCCTCATTATCATATGGTTTTGAATTGTAATTAACTTCCTTGGTCATGTATAGTGGACATAGACTCCTCTGTGTGTTGAGTGACCAAGGCCTGATTGACATCTTATGTTGAACCTAGCTATACCACCGTTATCGTTTTCTCTAATTTGTATGCGTAATTAGTTGTTTTAATTAGAAATGAAATTGTTGAATAATAGTCTTAATATCATCGTCACTTAAAGTTTTCTTCTTAATATTATTATAAAACCTTATTGAAGTTGGTATTTCATGATGTATTTCTTAAAGTGACCATCTTTGGAACGTGGTTGAGTTTAGTTGTTGGTTGCTATCTATCTATAAAAATAACCTTTGTATGGGACATACCGGTACACCGGCATGACCATACCCATTCGAAGAATTCCTAAAATGCCGGAGTAATGGGACGCCGTCATGTGCCAAGACGACATCCAAAGGCCAAGAGGACTTAGAACCTTCGCCGGCATGAGGAGAATAGCAACTTGTCCAAGAGCGGTGGAGGTGTGGTCCCAGCTTACACGTGGCACCATTCAAGGCACCACTTGAGCACTTGCGCCCATGTCCTAACAAACTAACTAACTAACTCAAGGAGACTCGTACATGTGGTAGCCATCCAAGCCCCCACTCAGAATCATAACAAACTAAGATTCCAGGTTTGGCATCAGCCAATCCCAGCATGGCACGTGTACCTCTGGATACCGCCATCTACCAAAACCCATCTCTATAAATAGAGGATGGGTGCACCTCATTAAGATACATTCTCATTCATATACACTCTTCTACATACTCTCTCTCTCTCCCTCCCTCTCTTTGGACTGAATCCCCTTGCTGACTCAAGCATTGGAGGGTCTTTCCCGAGAAACAACCCCGGGGTTAGCTCACCGTGTTCCCTATGTGCAAGAACCACCACGAGGACCACCTTGAAGAGGTTGCTCCATTGAACAAGCTAAACAAGGGCGGAACAATTGGCGCCGTCTGTGGGGACCTCTTACAAAAAAAGCTCATCCAAAACACTCAAAAGAAAAAAAAAAAAAAAAAAAAAAAAAACATGTCCCAAGCTTCGAAAATGGATCAACAACCTAACCAACAACCACAAAAACCCCACCAACAACCTCCTCAACAGCCACCCCAGCAACAACCACCCACATCAACACCCAGGCAACCCTCCGTCTATGTCCACAGTGACAGTGAGCACACTCGAACAAATCCCAAACACAAAAACAGGCCCATCATCCATAGGGAATCCTTGAAACCACCCTCAAACACACCCCTGCTGGAGGCGCTGCAATAGTTCTCACCTAAGTAACTGGCTAATGCAGCAGCCGTCCTAAGTGCTTTGGCGGGAACCACCCCAGGTTCAAAACAAAAAACCCAGAAGAAGGGTACTGTGAAGGCCAACAAGGCCACTACTACATCTACACCGCCACCTCTATCAGCACCACATTCTCTAATAAGAGAAATGCAGCCCTTAAGCTCGAACAATGCAGCATCCTATGAGGATGATGAGGAAGGGGATGCAAAGACCAACGACAGGATGGTCAGCCCATTCATTAAGGTGGCCAACCCCAGCCAAAACCTGCCTAGTTCGAAACAACCTTTGTACCTCGTCGGGTACCCATTAATGTATGGCAACGTACCGCCGGAGGAACCCCCAGAACTACCGGCGGCCCAGCTCATCACGTCGGCAGGATAACTCCACAGGGTTCTCCCTTCTTTCAACATATCTTGGATGAGGATATGCCTAGGATCAAGATGCCAGCAATGTGCCGTTATGATGGCACAACGAATCCAGAGGATCACATTTCTGTATATGAAGGTCACATGCAGCTCTACACCACAGTAGAGTCTGCCTGGTGCAAAGCTTTTCAATTGACCCTAACCGGCGTCGCTCAGAGCTGGTTCAAATCCATACCGGCGTCCACAGTGGCTATCTGGGAAGAGTTGTCCTTAAGATTCCTAAGCCACTTTGTGAGTAACAAGCGGAGGGAATGAATGACTGGAGAATTATTGGGTATGAAGCAAAGGGACAATGAAAACCTCCGGGCTTTCATTACACGTTTTAACGCTGAGGTGGCACTATACCTAACATGCAGCAGGAGGTTGTCGTCTTAGCTTTGATGACAGGACTGAAAGATGGGCCATTCCGGCAGTATCTGGGCAGGAAGAATTACAGAAAGAATTTAGCAGGATGGGTAGTGGAGCTTGTTAGTTCAATGTATACTCAAGAAGGGGGGGTTGAATTGAGTATGTGTGTTTTTTCTATCGTTTTCAAGTTTTGTTTATACTTTTGTGAGAACAACGAGAGAACAGTAAGTAAAGAGTAAGGACCCAAAGATTTAACGAGGTTCGGCTTCTAAACAAGCCTACGTCCTCCACTCTCTCACCAATATTATCAATCAACTCAGAATAATAACAAGGTTACACACTCAATTAAATGCTACAACTTTGTAACACTTAATTCCCCAACTGTTAACTCTAACAGTTCACTCAGTGTTCACAGAACACTCCCCAACCACTTCCCTCTAAGTGGTTCAAGTATTACAAACTTAAATCTCCGTAAGTTTTTCTCTTAAAGATGGATGTGGAGATAGTTTTGGACTAAGGATAGACTCTCAGAAAATATTACTTGGTTTTCTTTGGAGAGCAAAAGTCTTCTAGGGTTTTTTGCAAAGATTGCTTATATACACAAGGAAAACCGTGTCCTAGAAATGTGCTTGGAGACTTGCCTAAATTGTGCAAACCACTTCTGCTGACACAAGTGCAGTGTTCTAGTTTCAGACTTTGTCACTTTCCACTATGGGAAGAGAGATGTACACTAAAGTCCAAACAAAGTACATTGCATTTAATGAGCAGATTTGGTGTATCAATTTGGCAGATTTCCAAAGTACAAGTGATCCAAATTTTTTAAAATAATTTTGAACTCGAAAATCTGTACGGATCACGTGCGTAATACTGAGGTCTGTTCCCACAGTGGTCTCAGTACTACTAAGTCTACATCTAGTAAAGGGAACTGTTCCAAGCTTGTTCTGTGCCTGTTCTCAGCTTGTTCTTGGGTTGTTCTCTTTACTGGATGTGAACTTGAGGTCTTTTTGCTCTTTACTTAAAAACAATAAGAATATTTTCCTAAGCCTATTTTACATGAAGATCCTAGAAATATAAAAAATAAAAAGCTCCAAGCTCTTGGCTTCTGATCTTCAAGTATCTCAAGGCCTTCATGATTGCCTTGATGAGTCCTCACTTGATTCAACCTGTTCATATACAATTATTCATATACATCAAGTATAGAGGACTGGTTTGTCATCATTCAAATCAAACATGGTTCAACAATTTCCCCCTATTTGATGATGACAAACCATGAAGTTCCCCCTGAGAACAGTATCCAATTATTTCAAAATACAATAACTGTTCAGAGGAACTGGTCTTGCACTGTGCTTGTAGTCAGATTCATAATCTCAGAGAATAAAAAAAATATACAGCAGACTAAAGCACAATTAGACTGATTACATTGGTCAGTCACTCATCACATTACTCAATTTATTATTGAGTTTCAGCATTAAACCTGTAACCTGCAAGACTTATCAATTATCAAATGTAGCAAGAGAATTTTCAATTTCACTTGGAAGAATTTCTTCCAGTTGGGATGGGTAGGAGCACTTGATCTGAATTCAAGATACTCCTAGGCAAAAAGCTGGGCCATCTCTTAACAAGGTTTGAACCTTGTTCAGGTTGCTACAATTGATACTAGGAACTTCACCTGTCCTATTCCCCCTTTTGGCATCATCAAATGACAAAAACAATCACAGCACAAAAATTAGGAGAAGGCAACAAGTAAATTCATAAGCATAATATACACACAACATTCTAGAGATGCTGTCCCACATGTGAGTACCTGCAACTCACAATCCCAAACTATTCATGAACACACAGAAGTTTTAAAAAAATATACAGACCAGGTAGCAATTGTTCAGAGAAACCAGAGTAATTGTTTAGAGAAACCAGAGAAAAGAAAGTTTAAGATCAATGTTAGTAGGGAAGGGGGTAGGCTAAGAAGAAGTGGAGTCAGCATCATCATCAGAATCCTCAGTAGAATCCTCATTCTCATCTTCTTCACTCTGCTCCTGCTGCTTCTTCTTGACTTGGGCTATGATGGGAACTAGTCTCTTGGTGGTCTTGGGCTTGAAGCTGGAAGAGGAGGCAAGCTTTTCTTCATGGGAGTCCAGTCGTGCTGATATGTTCTTTATAGAGCCATCCAGAGAAGTACACAGAGCATTGACACTAGCCATCATCTGTTGCAATAGTTCCCCATGTGTCTGCACCTGTCTGGACAATGACCCAGTAGCTTCCTCAGATCTGCAACTGCTTGTCCTTCTGGCCCCTGTGACCCTGTCTTCATCCCTCATTTTGAGCATGCCACCCTCAAAGGTCATCCCCTTCTGACCTAGGATCTGGTTGGTGAGGATAGACATTTTCTTGACCTCACCACTCAGATGAACTTTTCTACTTTTGAAAACCAAAGTAAGCCAGGCTCCATAGGGTAGAGAGTGGTTGGACCAAAGTAAGCCAGACCTCTATGGAACAGCCTCATTACTGGTTCCCTTAATTGGCCAATAACATAGCCAGCACCATCATTTGGAGAACCAGTAAAGAGAGTGGTCTGTATGTGTTCTGTACTGACCTCAGGAATAGTTGGCCAGTTGTCCTTGGAATAATCACAGAATCCACCCCTTGGTACACCCAGTAACTCCCCTAGACTCTTCTTTGAAAGAGTGATGTCGACCCCTTCGACCTCACTCCAGACCTTCCCTTTCTCTAATTTACCCAGCTTAGAGTAAAATTCTTCAACAAATGTTTCAAAAACATCTAGCCTCTTATCAAATAACCCTTCCCAACCCTGGAATTCTATTGCCTCTTTAAACTCCTCTAGAAAGGACTGACTTGTCCAAGACTTAGGACATGCAAAACCAAACAAGACACCCCTACCACTTAATTCAATTAGTGGTTCAGAAGTGGTCTTACCTTTCTTTTTGGCAGGAGTCTTGTCAGAGGTAGAGGCAGCTTTCCTCTTCTTTTCTGTTGGGAGCTTGGTTGCAGGCTTGGGACTTTCTGAGGCTTTACCCTTCTTGGCAACACTTTTTACCCTTTTCTTCTTTTCATCCTTCTTCTCTTCAGAAACCACTTCAGCAGGTTCCTTCTTGATTTCTTCCTTACAGACCCTTGTCCTCAAGGGCCTGGTTCTTTTTCCTGGTTCCTTTTCACCTTGTACAACACCGGTGATCTCGACATCCATATCCTGAAAATTGGTGTCATCATCCTTCTTTTCCATTTCTTCCTTTTCAACTTCCTTCTCTTCAGTGCTTGGCACTGGTTTCTGTGTGGTCTGTGGTGATGATGTGGGTGATTTTTCTGATGGTGGAGAGGGTAATGGGGTTGTTTCTTTTTGTGGTGGAGAGGATGGTGGAGTTGTGAATTTTATTGGTGACTGTGGGGGAGGAGTTTTGGCTTTTGTGGGAGATGGTGGTTTTAGTGGAGGTGAAGATTTTGTAGGCTGTGACGAGTGTTGTTTGGGTGATGGAGAGGGTGATTTCTTAGATGGTGATGGTGTTTTCTGAGGTTGAGGAGGTGGTGATGATTTAGGGCTTGGTGGAAGAGTAGATTTCTCATCAGGCTTGCATGTGCCTTTAGACTCAGCAACTGTTTCTGTTGTGGTTTGATCCTTGATTTTTTCTTCCTTTTCTTCTGTGTGGTGGTGTTCAGCAACCACTACATTTTCTGATTCTATCTCAGCCTTAGAGGGTGTGAAATTTGGAGATTGGCTTAACCCACGACTTTTCTTCCTTGCAGCCTTGCTTTTCTTTCTTCCCATTTTGATTAGATTTGCAGAGTTGATGAAGGAGAGAGAAAGAAACCGAATTTGAATTCTTAAAGAGGATTTTGATGATGGTGCTTAGGGTTTGAGAGAAAGGATTACTTTGAGAGAGAGAGAGACAGTTAGAGAGAAATCAATGTGAAAAAGTGAATTAAAATGAAGAAAACCGGCAGTTATTCGAACAGATAAAGTAGAAGTTACTTCTACACTGTTCACAACGGTCATGTGTCAGAACACTTAACTCCTCAATTTCAAAATCGAGGATTCAGCAGTAACTGATATAACCGATGTGGGGAACTGGTCTGACGATGGTCTAATGCTGATCTGTATATATTAAAACTTAAGGCATCTTTCAGTTAGGCAACTTAGAGACACCACACATTGGAACAGCATCAACATAAGAATTTTAAGACCACATGCATAGATGACATTTAGGAGTTAACCAGCCCTGCTTATTTACACTAATGATCAAAAAGTCAAACATAGCCAAAAAGAGAAAGATAAGTCCTAAGGAACTAGGATCTAATCCTTACCATACCAAGTAATGTGCGGAGTTGGACAAACACTTCCCTGCTTAAGGGTTTAGTGAAAATATCAGTCAATTGTTCTTCAGATCTGCAAAATTCAAGATTCACATTTCCTTTTTCAACATTGTCTCTGAGAAAATGATGTATGATTTCAATATGTTTGGTTTTAGAGTGCTGGACAGGATTTTTTGAAATGTTTATAGCACTGGTGTTATCACACAATATGGGAACACTTCTGGAACAGACCCCAAAATCCTTGAGTTGTGTCTTTATCCAAAGCAATTGAGCACAGCACAAAGCAGCAGCTATGTACTCTGATTCAGCTGTGGATAGAGCCACTGAATTTTGTTTCTTAGATCCCCATGAAATGAGACAAGAACCTAAGAAGTGAGCCATTCCTGAAGTGCTCTTCCTGTCTACACTAAAACCAGCATAATCAGCATCAGTGTATCCTAAAAGATCAAAATTGCTTCCCTTTGGATACCATAAGCACATGTCCTCTGTACCACTCAGGTACCTAAAAATTCTCTTAACAGCTTTTAGATGAGACTCTTTTGGGTTGCTTTGAAATCTTGCACACAACCCAACTGAGAACACTATGTCTGGTCTACTAGCTGTTAAGTAGAGAAGTGAGCCAATCATACCTCTGTATAGCTAATCCTCAACATCCTTTCCTTTCTCATCTAGGCTCAGTTTAGAAGAGGTAGGAATAGGTGTGTCATAGGACTTGCTATCTTGCAGACCATATCTCTTGAGCAGCTCCTTGAGATACTTCTGTTGGTGGATCATGATTCCATCATCCACTTGCTTGATTTGAAGTCCTAGGAAGAAACCAAGTTCTCCCATCATGCTCATCTCAAATTCACTTTTCATTAGGTCTGCAAACTCATCACATAAAACAGAATTAGTAGCCCCAAACAAAATATCATCAACATATACCTAGACCACTAACAGATCTGTTCCCCTTTTCTTTAAGAATAGAGTTTTGTCCACTGAACCTCTCTCATAATGATTTTCAATAAGAAAGCTAGAGAGTCTCTCATACCAAGCACGAGGGGCTTGTTTGAGGCCATAAAGAGCTTTGTCTAATTTGTAGACATGATCTGGACAAACTCTATCCTCAAAGCCAGGAGGCTGTTCCACATACACATCTTCTTTCAAATAACCATTTAGAAAAGCAGTTTTAACATCCATTTGAAAGAGTTTAAAGTTCATGTGGGCAGCAAAGGCAATTAGGATTCTTATTTCCTCAAGCCTGGCTACTGGAGCAAAGGTTTTATCATAATCTATTCCCTCTTGTTGGTTAAACCCTTGAACCACTAGCCTGGCCTTGTTTCTGACTATAGTACCAGAGTCATCCATTTTGTTTCTGAAGACCCATTTGGTTCCAATAACTGACATCTCATTGGTTCTTGGTTCAAGATGCCAAACCTGATTTCTTTCAAACTGGTTCAACTCATCTTGCATGGCCAAGATCCAATCAGGATCAGTTAGTGCAATTTTATAGTCAGTAGGTTCTATGTGAGATAAGAAGGAGAAGTAAGCACAGAAGTTCTTCCAAACAGAATTTCTAGTTTGGACTCCTTTTGATAAATCACTTATGATTTGGTCAGAAGGATGAGAGCTTCTTTGCTTAAACATGCTCTTCCTTACAGCATTTGAGTCACCTAAGTTAGAACCAATGTCTGTACTGGTTCCCCCTATTTCATTTTCATTTTGAGAGGGTGGACCAGTTTCTCCAGTGTTCCCTCCCACTTCATCTTCAGATGGATGTGCAGGAGAGTCACTGAGTTCAACAACCTGTTTAGCATTTCCCTCTGCTGCACCAGACTCATTGTTGTTTTCAGGATGAGTTTGAGGGTCTGGTTCAGCAGTGTTCTCTAGTTCAGCTCCAGTAAAATTTGTCATTCCAATATTAAAGCCTTCATCATCATCTACCTGCACAGGCTTGTTGAACATGTTAGTTTCATCAAACAATACATGGATACTCTCTTCAACACACAAGGTTCTTTTGTTGAAAACTTTATATGCCTTGCTATGAGGAGAATACCCTATAAAAACAGCTTCATCACTCCTGGGGTCGAACTTCTCCAAACTGGTCTTATCATTGTTGTGTACAAAACACTTACAACCAAATATCCTTAAATGTTCAATGTTTGGTTTTCGACCCCTTAAAAGTTCATAAGGTGTTTTTCTCAGTATTGGTCTTCGCATAACCCTATTGAGTATGTAGCATGAAGTACTCACAGCATCAGCCCAAAATTTCTTGGACAGACCACTCTCTAGAAGCATGGTTCTGGCCATTTCTTCTAGAGTGCGATTCTTTCTTTCAACAACTCCATTTTGTTGTGGAGTTCTGGGGGCTGAGAAGTTGTGAGAAACACCATGCTCCATACAATAGGTTATGAAGCTAGCATTATCAAACTCTGATCCGTGATCAGATCTGATAGATGCTAACTGATGATTGATCTTGTTCTGGACCTGTTTCATTAAAATTTCAAATTCATCAAAAGTTTCATCTTTGTATTTCAAGAATATGGTCCAAGTGAAACGAGAGTAATCATCAACTAAGACAAATACATAACTAAAGCCATTTCTACTTTGTACACGCATAGGTCCACATAAATCCATGTGTACAAGTTCAAATGGTCTAGAGGTACTAACCACTTTCTTTGGTTTAAAAGATGATCTTACATGCTTGCACTTTGCACACTCTTAACAGAGCTGGTCTGCCACATATTTGATGTTAGGTAAACCTATCACCAATTCTTGTGTTCTCAACTTGTTGAGCAAAGTAAAGCTAACATGTCCTAATCTTTTATGCCAAAGCCATTGGTCATCCTATACAACATTAAGGCAGAGGGCACTGTTCTATGGAAGTTGATTTAAGTATGTAATATACACATTGTTATGCCTTGTTCCTTCACAGACCAATTCCCCTGTCTTAAAGTTCACTATGTGACAAGTGTTTGATTCAAAGTTCACTTTATTTCCCTTGTCACATAGCTGAGATATGCTCAGAAGGTTATGTTTCAAACCTTCTACATAGTAAACATTGTCAATTGCTTGGGAGAGTGACTTACCAACCTTACCTACTCCTTTGATAAGTCCTTTGCTATTGTCACCAAATGTCACGTGCCCTCCCTCGAATGCAGTGAGTGAAAGGAATTGTTCTTTATCCCCGGACATGTGTCTTGAGCAACCACTGTCCAAATACCAATATGGCTTTCCTTTCACTCGTACCTGCACAAGCAAACTAAAGGTTAGTTTTAGGAACCCAGACCAGCTTGGGTTCCTTGTTCTTTGAAACATTTTCAACCTTGACCTTCCTAACCCACACTTGTTGGGTGTAGGTTTTATTGTCATGTTTCTTTTTGTTGAAACATTTGTTAGCAACATGACCACTTTTACCACAATAGGTACAAACATGCATGTCCTTGGCAAATATATACTTGCCTTTCTTGAATTCATTCAGCCATGTGTTGTCTCTGCCAAGAACAGTTGTAGAACTAGATCCAGAATACCCTAGACCAAACCTTTGAGAATTTCCAGGTTGGGATGTGAGGAGGTTTAGGGTTTTCTGAGCATCTAACATTTTGTTCAATTGGTTCATACAATCTGTTAGCTCATTTTCCTTGTTTTCAAGCCTCTTAAGTTGAACTTCATTTTGTTTCTCAAAAGATTTCAAGTCAAGTCTAGTCTTTTGAAGTTCATCTTGTAGTCTTGAGACCAGGGAGGGATCTGGTTCGTCACTGGTCTTCTTGGTGTTTTCTTATTTTAGCAAGATGAGTTCAGCCTCAAGATCACATATCTTGGCTATGCACTCATCATGTAAAACATCCAAAACCTCATCAAAGGCAGTGGGAGAACCAGTCTCTTCAGAGCTCTTGAGCTCACTATGTTCCTTGTGTAAATCTTCAAGTTTTTCAATTAAATGGTCATATGCAAGTATGACATCAGATTTACTCAAGGTACATGTGTCTTTTAGCAGTTCAAAGTTTGAATTATGTATGATAAATTTCTTGAGCTCATTAAACCCCTTTTCAATTTTTTCAAAAAGTTCATCCTCTTTAGGAACTGGTTTGGAGTTTAATGTCTCAAGTTCCATTTTATGGTGATCTGCTGTTATTTCAAGTTCAGAAATTTTTTCTTTAAGTTCTTCACAAATAAACTCAAGTTCAGCATATCTAGCACCACATATTTCATACTCTCGAACTGTTTCTTTTAATTTCTTTTTGTTGTTCTGATAAGCAAAACCAACACTAATGCATTGATCAATAGTGAATTCAAGATAGTCAAGCAGTTCATCTCTATCTAGATTATGCATGTTTGCCTTTAAATCATTAAAACATACCTGGTTGTCATCTGAAGTGCTTCCACCAGCCATGAGACAGAGAACTTCTTCTTCTTGCAAACAGACCTCAGACTGGTCTGTGCATGTGAAAGCAGTTAGACAGAGATTTGCTTCTTCTTCATCTTCCACATTTTCTGATTCTGAATCTCCCCAAACTGCAGCCAACATAGCTCTTTTGAAAGCCTTTTTCTCAGTCTGGACTCCAGGATTTCCTTTGGGATTTTTCCATGTTGGACACTCCTTGATTCTGTGCCCCATTTCCCCACATTTAAAGCAACCAACATTGGAACTGGTTTTCCTGAACTGTCCAGAACTGTTCCTTCCTTTTACAAACTTACCCTTGGACTTTGTCCTAAGGTATTTTTCAAACCTTCTGGCCATGAGACTTATATCATCTTCATCATCCTCAGATTCCTCTGCTTTGAGGACCATTTCCTTGTTTTTTGAGCTAGATTCAGCCTTTGAATCAACCAACATCTCATGAGTCATCAAGGAACCAATAAGCTGTTCTAGAGATAGTGAGGACAGATCCTTTGCTTCTTGTATGGCTGTAACCTTGGGCATCCACTTCCCTGATAAGCTTCTTAACATTTTCCTCACCAACTCTTCACTTGAGAAGGTCTTTCCCAATGACTTTAGTTCATTTACAATGGTCATGAACCTTGTAAACATGTCCTTTATATTTTCATCTCTAGTCATTTCAAAGACTTCATATTTTGACATAAGCATGTCAATTTTTGACCTTCTCACCTCAGAGTTGCCTTCATATGCAAGCTCTAGTGTATCCCATATCTCTTTAGCAGAAGAACAAGCTAGAATTCGATTCACCTCACATTCTGCAATTCCTTGTTGGACAAGTGACATTGCCTTTGCATTTTTCTCCAGCTTCTTGTAGTCTTCACTTGTGTACTCTTCTTCTGTCTTTGGAACCATGAGCCCTTCCTGACTCTTCTTGTGGATGGACGTGGGTCCATTTTTGACAATCATCCAGCACTCATAATCTATCCCAATGATAAGATTTTTCATGCAATTTTTCCACCAAGAGTAGTTAGTGCCATTGAACTTGGGGAGTCTTGAACTGTTTGATTCTAGAGTAGACATCTTCTTGCTCCTCTAAGTAGTTAACCTTTTGAGAAGTTAGGCTCTGATACCAATTGTTAGTTCAATGTATACTCAAGAAAGGGGGGTTGAATTGAGTATGTGTGTTTTTTCTATCGTTTTCAAGTTTTGTTTATACTTTTGTGAGAACAACGAGAGAACAGTAAGTAAAGAGTAAGGACACAAAGATTTAACGAGGTTCGGCTTCTAAACAAGCCTACGTCCTCCACTCTCTCACCAATATTATTAATCAACTCAGAATAATAACAAGGTTACACACTCAATTAAATGCTACAACTATGTAACACTTAATTCCCCAACTGTTAACTCTAACAGTTCACTCAGTGTTCACAGAACACTCCCCAACCACTTCCCTCTAAGTGGTTCAAGTATTACAAACTTAAATCTCCGTAAGTTTTTCTCTTAAAGATGGATATGGAGATAGTTTTGGACTAAGGATAGACTCTCAGAAAATATTACTTGGTTTTCTTTGGAGAGCAAAAGTCTTCTAGGGTTTTTTGCAAAGATTGTTTATATACACAAGGAAAACCGTGTCCTAGAAGTGTGCTTGGAGACTTGCCTAAATTGTGCAAACCACTTCTGCTGACACAAGTGCAGTGTTCTAGTTTCAGACTTTGTCACTTTCCACTATGGGAAGAGAGATGTACACTAAAGTCCAAACAAAGTACATTGCATTTAATGAGCAGATTTGGTGTATCAATTTGGCAGATTTCCAAAGTACAAGTGATCCAAATTTTTCAAAATAATTTTGAACTCGAAAATCTGTACAGATCACGTGCGTAATACTGAGGTCTGTTCCCACAGTGGTCTCAGTACTACTAAGTCTACATCTAGTAAAGGGAACTGTTCCAAGCTTGTTCTGTGCCTGTTCTCAGCTTGTTCTTGGGTTGTTCTCTTTACTGGATGTGAACTTGAGGTCTTTTTGCTCTTTACTTAAAAACAATAAGAATATTTTCCTAAGCCTATTTTACATGAAGATCCTAGAAATATAAAAAATAAAAAACTCCAAGCTCTTGGCTTCTGATCTTCAAGTATCTCAAGGCCTTCATGATTGCCTTGATGAGTCCTCACTTGATTCAACCTGTTCATATACAATTATTCATAGACATCAAGTATAGAGGACTGGTTTGTCATCATTCAAATCAAACATGGTTCAACAGAGCTGCAAAAGCTGGCAGCTCCGAAAAGGAGAAATTTGTGAAAAGGGAGTTCAAGAGGGAGCTCCCCGTGGAGAACAAAGAAAACTACGCACAGTCCTCCACGAAGGAGGTTGCGGTTGTAACGACCCGTATTTCGAGCAATGACGTTAGCGGTGATAACGTCGTAAACAGGCAATTACCAATCGATTCAATGACAAGAATATAACTAAAACTCATGGAAAAATTATATTCATTAATATTAATAATGAAACCCAATAACAATTGAAGGAAACTAATAAATTAAACTAATCCCAAAACTTAGAATTCTACAACTCAAAAACAAATTAAACTACTAGAAACAGGAATCTAAAACAGGAGCCTATAACACTTGTCCAACACTCAAACCTGTCTCTATCCTTCGTTCGGCTCACCTATAAAATAAAAATAAGGGTCCACCGTCAGTGGCGAGTAACTAGACTGTCCTACTTAGAAGTAGAACCACATCACATAGAATAACAGATTAGAAAACAGGGAGCAAGACGTTACAACAACAGTCATAGAAATCAAAAAAATCCAAATCAGAACTCAACAGTCATCATCATTCACGAATCATAGACAAGTTCACAATTCAAACAACAAGAATCAACTCGGTTTACAACTGATAACATGACCCCCTTGGTCTACAACCGATAAACATGACCCGCTCAATTCATCACCGATGAATTGATAGACCCGCTCAGTTTATCATCGATAAACATGACCCGCTCGGTCTTCAACCGATAGACATGACCCGCTCAGTTCATCACCGATGAACCGATAGACCCGCTCAATTCATCACCGATGAACCGATAGACCCGCTCAGTTCATCACCAATGAACCGATAGACCCGCTCAGTTTATCACAGATAAACCGATAGACACGAACCGCTCGATCTTCAACCGGTAGACATGACCCGCTCAGTTCATCACCAATGAACCGATAAACCCGCTCAGTTTATCACAGATAAACCGATAGACACGACCTGCTCGGTCTTCAACCGATAGACATGACCCACTCAGTTCATCACCGATGAACCGATAGACTCGTTCAGTTTATCACTGATAGACACAACAAGACTCTGACCAAGACCCAAGAGACCCCAATCAAATTCAAAACACGAGACACCTCAAGTCACACGCAATTCACCATCAAGTAACATCTTATCCATATATAATATCAAGTTCAACAATCATGCAGTAAATACGAAAGATCAGGCAACACACAACAACTGGGTTCATTGGGATTCGAACTTGTCCCAAGAGACACGAACCGCACGGTTCTCAAGGGCAAGGTTCGAATGCCAAGAACGAGGAACAAGACAAATTAGAATCATAATTCAAGAACACAGTCAAAGTTCATACATCGATCATCCAAGATTCTTACAGATTCATAAAGATTAAAACTTTCATAAAGATTAATTAAGAAAGTTCAAGAAAAATGATCAACTATTCGGCCATCATGAAAAAATTCAAGGTTAAGTTTTTATTCATCAAATCACATAAAACAATCAAGGATCTTCATAATTTAAATAAAAAATTCAAGAATAGACATTACATACATTCTGATTTAACTTAAATTCGAATTAGTCTCACAGGATTCGACAGAATATACTCTAAAAGTAATTTAGTAATTTAATCACACTATTTTACACAATCTGATTTTACCAATTACTATTAAAAAACCAACCATTTAAAGGTCTCGAATATTCTGGAAATTTTCATGAGGGTTATATCTGGATTCAAGGTTTATCCTGCGTAAGTTTCGTCCAAAAATAACATCATTTACTAATTTTAAGGGATTTTATAACTAACCGATCTTATTAGACCAGAATCAATTTCAGAATTTTCTGTCATAGCAAACGACCTTTAAAAATTACGAAAAAATAGCAAAAGTTATAATACACTAATTAAAACTTCCACCTAAATTTTCATAGCCATAAGAATTGAATAAGTATTTTAATAAATTCATAAATTAAATTTGGGCAGTTTTACCGATTTGACAGATTAAATTGTTATAAGCAAGAAAAGAACAAATTTTGCCACGAAATATATCTTGATTCATAATCAACTAGTAAAGAAACTCCCACGAAAAATTCATCAAGAAATAACAAGATTTGAGCAAGAAATAAATTCATACACTCAACAACATACTTATAATTATGCAATTGTTAATATCTATAATAATAACTCAAACATCAAAAATACAATCTTTAGCATTTAAACCCCACGAAAATCATCAATATAATTCACCAAAATACTCGACATTCACGCATAAAAGGTTGAACAACAACAATTAATCTAATTCTATCATCCTATGTAATCCAATTCTAATCCTAAGTAGAATAGCTAGCTAGTTACCTAGCTAGAATTGAAGAACAAAAACCGAAAATTGGTCCTTGGGCCACTCGCCACACTCGCACGACACACACACTACAAGCACTTCGATCAACTTCTTTGAGTTTTGTGATTTAGAACAAGAGTGTTTAGAATTTAGGAGTTTGTTCACTTATGAAATTTTAAGAGAGCAAGAGGAAAAGGGGATGGGAGCCGTGAGAAATAGAGAGAAAAAGAGGGAGTTTTTGTTGAGGAGTATTAGGAGTAGGTTGTTATGATCATAGATTAGGATAAAAATTAGGCCTTTTAGATATGAAAATAATAATTAGAAGAACATATAAAAATTAGGCCTTTTTAGATAAGAGAATAATTAGTAAAATAATGGGCCTAATAAGATGTAAACCCCTTGGCCATGATGATCATGGGAGCCGGCGAAGTGAGAACCAAAATGGGCCATTGGGCTCAGTTGAGACAAGATTAAGGTTAAGAAATAAGAGAACCTAGCCTAAATTCCTAAGTTTAGGCTTAGATGGGGAAAGAGTAAACAATAAATCAATGAAATTTTCTAAACCAAAATTTCAGGTTATTACAGCGGTGGCTGAAAAGAAGCCCAAAACAGAGCGTTTGGCAGTTACACATAGGTGACCGTTCCCAGGGCCAAAATCTATGAGATGCACAAGAATGAAGACACATGGCTGAGGCCTAAAAAAATGCATGCTCCTAACAAGGATAAGAGAAAGTGGTGCGAGTTCCACGAGGACTACGGCCACACGACGGAGGAGTGTCAGAACTTGAGGGATGATATGGAGGATCAAGTTCGAAGGGGGTACTTTACTAAGTACAAGAGGAAAGAAGAGGTGGCATTCAAAAAGCCTCGCAGTGGCAGAGGAGGTTGGAAGGGAAAAGAGAAGCAACACAAGAATGAGATATTGGTGATAACTGGTGGACCAGTGCATGGCGGTACCGCCAGTAGAGCTAAGGCGAGTTTGAAGGAAATTAGGCACCAAGTCAACTACAATAGCCAGAGGCATTGGCCGGCGCTGCCAGAGATTCCGGAGATGTCAACTACAAATAAGAAGGAAAAAAAGTAGATCGCATACCGTAGCAGAGGTGACATGTGCGACACAGTTCCAGACGGCCGTCGTACAAGGGACTGAGGCAGGAGGGACCGAGGCAGGAGGCAGAGTAGGGGCAGCAGCTGTGAACTGAAGTATGAAGGAGTGAAATGAGAAAATAGAAAACCCTAGTTTCTTACTTTGCCAAGTTTAATTTCTTGAGTACTGATTTATTTACTAAATGGGCCTAATTTCAGTTGGACTTGAACCTTCTGTAAAACCCCAAAAAAAAAAAATCGGGTAATTAGCGAGTACCCAGATCACCAAAGGGCGGCCGATTACCCGGCCCGATATATTGTATTTATATCGGGCCGAGTACCCGACCCGAGAAAAAAGTTTTATTTTTAAAAAAAAAACCATCGGGTACTGAGCGGGTCAGCGGGTCATCGGGCCGGGTTGTTTTTGGACACCCCTACTTGCAAATGATCAATCATACATGAATGGAACAAGAGGCGAGCAATTCAAGAACTTACAAAGACATGCCAAGATTCACACATAGATTCATCAAACAGGATTAGATGACAAAATAGATAGGAAGATTCATCAAGATTCCAAAATAAAACAATAAAAACTCATGCTTGAATTCAAACAAACACACGCCTAAAATATTTCAAGAACTGAATCAAGAAATCAAGAATCAACATAAGCAATCATGCAATAACTTCGAAGAAAGATCATACAATATAAAAACATAAAAAGATCAACCAAGAACTATGAATTCATAAGCAAGAATTCGAACCCAACACTTAAAGCCACAACAACAACAAAAACAACAAATTCCTAAACCTATTATTCTAGGCAATCTAATCCTATTCCTAAGTAGAAGAATCTAGTTACCTAATAAAGGATCAACACCCAAAATACCACGCCCAAAATATGATCGAGACCCACGGTTCGCTCGACAACCAAGGCTACGGCAAGGCACGGCCAAGGCAAAGTATTAAAGCACGAGCTTGCTTTGATCTTTAATGGTGGAAGTGTGATCTTTCTTGGATGGTGTTGATTGCTCTTTGTAAGTTCAATGCATACTCAAGAAGGGGGAGGGGGGGTTGACTTGAGTATGTGTGTTTTTTCAATTGTTTTCAAAGTTTGTTTATCTTTTTGTGAGAACAGCGAAAGAACAGTAAATAGAGAGTAGGAACAAAAGGATTTAACGAGGTTCGGCTTCTAAACAAGCCTACCTCCTCCACTCTCTCACCAATATTATTAATCAACTCAGAATAATAACAAGGTTACACACTCAATTAAAAGCTACAACTTTGTAACACTTAATTCCCCAACTGTTAACTCTAACAGTTCACTCAGTGTTCACAGAACACTCCCCAACCACTTCCCTCTAAATGGTTCAAATATTATAAATTCAAATCTCCATAAGTTTTTCTCTTAAAGATGGATATGGAGATGGTTTTACTCTAAGGATAGACTCTCAGAAAATATATCTTGGTTTTCTTTGGAGAGCAAAAGTCTTTTTGGGTTTTTTGCAAAGATTGTTTTTATAAGACAAGAAAAACCGTGCCCTAAAAATGTGCTTGGAGACTTGCCTAAATTGTGCAAACAAGCTCAGCTGACACAAGTAGAAAGGCACCTATTTCAGACCTTTGTCTCCTTCCACTACATGTAGTGGAAAGTAAACTAAAGTCCAAGCAAGTACATTTCAAAGCTGATTTTGTGAATCAATTTGGCAGATTTCCAAAACACAAGTGATCCATATTTTTCAAATAAATTTTCAAACATAATTTTGAACACTAAAATTTGTACGGATCATGTGCGTAATACTGAGGTCTGTTCCCACAGTGGTCTCAGTACTACTAAGTCTACATCTAATAAAGGGAACTGTTCCAAGCTTGTTCTTTGCCTGTTCTTAGCTTGTTCTTGGCCTGTTCTCTTTACTGGATGTAAACTTAAAGTCTTTTTGCTCTTTACTGAAAAACACTAAGAATATTTTCCTAAGCCTATTTTACAAGAAGATCTTAGAAATATAAAAAATAAATAACTCCAAGCTCTTGGCTTCTGATCTTCAAGTATCTCAAGGCCTTCATGGTTGCCTTGAAGAGTCCTCACTTGATTTAACTTGTTCATACACAAATATGCATAGACATCAAGTATAAGGAACTGGTTTGTCATCATTCAAATCAAACATGGTTCAACAATTTCCCCCTATTTGATGATGACAAACCATGAAGTTCCCCCTGAGAACAATAACCAATTGTTTCAAAATAAAACAACTGTTCAGAGGAACTGGTCTTGCACTGTGCCTGTAGTCAGATTCATAATCTCAGAGAAAAAAAAATACACAGCAGACTAAAGCACAATTTGACTGATTGCAATGGTCAGTCACTCATCACATTACTCAATTTATTATTGAGTTTCAGCATTAAACCTGTAACTTGCAAGACTTATCAATTATCAAATGTAGCAAGAGAAATTTTCAATTTCACTTTGAAGAGATTCTTCCAGTTGGGATGGATAGGAGCACTTGATCTGAATTCAAGGTACTCCTAGGCAAAAAGCTGGGCCATCTCTTAACAAGGTCTGAACCTTGTTCAAGTTCCTACACTTGACACTAGGAACTTTACCTGTCCTATTCCCCCTTTTGGCATCATCAAATGACAAAATTAACATAGCACACAAATTAGGAGAAGCAAACAAGTAAAGTCATAAGCATAATATAGACACAGCATTCTAGAGATGTTGTCCCAAAAGTGATTAGCTGCAACTCACAATCCTAATAGTCAAAGTGCACACACAAGTAAAAAATTATACAGACCAGGGCCATTCTGCAGAGAAATTGTTTAGCAGAAATGGTAAAAAACTAGAGATAATAATTGTTCAGAGAAACTAGAGAAATGATAGTTTGAGAGAACTGTTAGTAGGGTAGGGGGTAAGCTAGGAGGAGTTAGAATTAGTATCATCATCAGAATCCTCAGTTGAATCCTCCTTCTCCTTTTCTGCACTCTCCTCCTGCTGCTTTTTCTTGACTTGGGCAATAATGGGAACTGGTCTCTTGGTGGTCTTGGGCTTGAAGCTGGAAGAGGAGGCAAGCTTTTCTTCATGTAATTCCAATCGTGCTAATATGTTCTTTATAGATCCATCCAGAGAAGTGCACAGGGCATTCACACTAGCCATCATCTGTTGCAGTAGTTCCCCATGAGTTTGCACCTGTTTGGACAATGACCCAGTAGCTTCCTCAGACCTTGAACTGCTTGTTCTTCTGACCCCTGTGGTCCTCTCTTCATCCCTCATCTTCAACATTCCACCCTCAAAGATCATCCCCTTCTGACCTAGGATCTAGTTGGTGAGGACAGACATTTTCTTGACCTCACCATTCAGATGGACCTTCCTACTTTGGAACACCAGAGTAAGCCAGGCACCATAAGGTAGAGAGTGGTTTGACCTTTCCAGAATGCTAACCATGTGGGCTAGCATAAGACCAGGGAGACTCAACTTAATTTTCTCATAGAGACAGTAAATAATCACAGCATCCATCTTTCTCACATCCATTCTGCCCTGAGCCCTAGGGAGTACTATCTTAGAGGCTACTGTATGGAACAGCCTCATCACTGGTTCCCTTAGTTGGCCAATAACATAGCCAGAACCATCATTTGGAGAACTAGTAAAGAGAGTGGTCTGTATGTGTTCTGTACTAACCTCAGGAATGGTTGGCCAGTTGACTTTTGAATAGTCACAGAACCCACTTCTTGGTACACCCAGTACCTCCCCTAGACTCTTCTTTGAAAGAGTGATGTCGACCCCCTCGACCTCACTCCAGACCTTCCCTTTGTATAATTTCCCTAATTTGGAGTAAAACTCCTCAACACAGTTCTCAAAAACATCCAACTTCTTATCAAACAGCCCCTCCCAACCTTGGAACTCTATGGCCTCCTTAAACTCCTCTAAAAAGGGTTGACTCATCCAGGACTTAGGACATGCAAACCCAAATAAGACGCCCCTACCACTTAATTCAAACAGTGGTTCAGAAGTGGTCTTACCTTTCTTCTTGATAGAGGCCTTTTCAGGGGCAGAGTCAGCTTTCCTCTTCTTTTCTGTTGGGAGTTTGGTTGCAGGCGTGGGGCTCTCAGAGGCTTTGCCCTTCTTTGCAACACTCTTCACTCTCTTCTTCTTTTCATCCTTCTTTCCCTCTGGAACCTTCTCAGCATGCTCCTTTTTGACTTCTTCCTTACAGACCCTTGTCCTCAAGGGCCTTGTCCTCTTCCCAGTCTCCTTTCCCCCTGTACTACCCCAGTTATTTTGACATCCATGTCTTGTGTATGTGTGTCATCATCCTGCTTCTCTGTCTCTTCCTTCTCAACTTCTTTCTCCTCAGTGCTTGGCACTGTTTTCTGTGTGGTCTGAGGTGATGGTGAAGGTGTCTTTTGTGGTTGTGGAGAAGGTGATGGGGTTGTCTCCTTTTGTGGTGAGGAGGGTGGTGGATTTTTGGACTTGGGTGGTGATGGTGGAGGAGGAGTTTCGGCTTTTGAGGGTGATGGTGATTTTTGTGGAGGGAAAGGGATAGTAGGCTGTGGAGAGGGTTGTTTAGGTGATGGAGGGGATGATGGCTTAGATGGTGAGGGAGTTTTCTAAGGTTGAGGTGGTGGAGATTTTGGTGAAGATGGTGGTGTTGATTTAGGGCTCGGTGGTGGAGTAGGTTTTTCTTTGGGCTTACATGCAGCCTCTGATTCAACAACTGTTTCTGTTGTGGCTTGGTCCTTGACTTCTTCTTGCTTCTCATCTACATGGTGGTGTTCAGCAACCACTGCAGTACTCGATTCCTTCTCAACCTTAGAGGGTGTAAAACTAGGAGATTGACTTAGTCCTCTACTTTTCTTCCTTGCAGCTTTGTTCTTCTTTCTTCCCATTTTGAGTGAATCAGTAAGTTTGAAGAGAGAGAGAGAGAGAGAAACTGATTTCGAATTCTTCAAAAGAGATTCTGATGATGGTACTTAGGGTTTGAGAGAGGAGCAACTAGAGAGGGAAAGACAGTTAGAGAGAGAATACAATGTGAAAGAATGAATTAAAATGAAGAAAAAAGGCAGTTATAGGAACAGACAAGATGGAAGTTACTTTACACTGTTCACAACGGTCATATGTCAAATCAATTAAATCCTCAATTTCAAAATTGAGGTTTCAGCAATAAATTGATATAACCGTTGAAGGGGTCTGGTCTAACGATGG
This sequence comes from Salicornia ramosissima, assembly GCA_951394345.1. Classification (NCBI taxonomy): domain Eukaryota; kingdom Viridiplantae; phylum Streptophyta; class Magnoliopsida; order Caryophyllales; family Amaranthaceae; genus Salicornia; species Salicornia ramosissima. The sequence continues at coordinate 25,917,601 of OX596239.1, forward strand.
TCTGACGCTGATCTGTATATATTAAAAACTTGAGGCATCTTTCAGTTAGGCAACTTAGAGATACCACACATTGGAATAGCATCAACATAAGAATTTTGAGACCACTTGCATGTATGACATTTACAAGTTAACAAACCCTGCTTATGTACACTAAGGATCAAAAGGTCAAACATAGCCAAAAAGGGAAAGATAAGTCCTAAGGAACTAGGATCTAGTCCTTACCATACCAAGTAATGTGCGGAGTTTGACAAACACTTCCCTGCTTAGGGGTTTAGTGAAAATATCAGCCAATTGTTCTTCAAATCTACAAAATTCAAGATTCACCTTTCCTTTTTCAACATTGTCTCTGAGAAAATGATGTCTGATTTCAATATGTTTGGTTTTAGAGTGCTGGACAGGATTTTTAGAAATGTTTATAGCACTGGTGTTATCACACAATATGGGAACACTTCCGGAACAGACCCCAAAATCCTTTAGTTGTGTCTTTATCCAAAGCAATTGAGCACAGCACAAAGCAGCAGCTATGTACTCTGATTCAGCTATGGATAAGGCCACTGAATTTTGTTTCTTAGATCCCCATGATATGAGACAAGAACCTAAGAAGTGAGCCATTCCTGAAGTGCTCTTCCTGTCCACACTAAAACCAGCATAGTTAGCATTAGTGTATCCTAAAAGATCAAAATTACTTCCCTTTGGATACCACAAGCACATGTCCTCTGTACCACTCAGGTACCTAAAAATTCTCATAACAGTTTTTAGATGAGACTCTTTTGGATTGCTTTGAAATCTAGCACACAACCCAACTGAGAACACTATGTCTGGTCTACTAGCTGTTAAGTAGAGAAGTGAGCCAACCATACCTCTATATAGCTTATCCTCAACATCCTTTCCTTTCTCATCTAGGCTCAGTTTAGAAGAGGTAGGAATAGGTGTGTCATAGGACTTGCTATCTTGCAGACCGTATCTCTTGAGCAGCTCCTTGAGATACTTTTGTTGGTGGATCATGATTCCATCATCCACTTGCTTGATTTGTAGTCCTAGGAAGAAGCCAAGTTCTCCCATCATACTCATCACAAATTCACTCTTCATTAGGTCTGCAAACTCATCACACAAAACAGAATTAGTAGCCCCAAATAAAATATCATCAACATATACCTGGACCACTAACAGATATGTTCCCCTTTTCTTTAAGAATAGAGTTTTGTCCACTGAACCTTTCTCATAATGATTTTCAATAAGAAAACTAGAGAGTCTCTCATACCAAGCACGAGGGGTTTGTTTGAGGCCATAAAGAGCTTTGTCTAACTTGTAGACATGATCTGGAAAAACTCTATCCTCAAAGCCAGGGGGTTGTTCCACATACACATCTTCTTTCAAATAGCCATTTAGAAAAGCAGTTTTAACATCCATTTGAAAGAGTTTAAAGTTCATGTGGGCAGCAAAGGCAATTAGGATTCTTATTTCCTCAAGCCTGGCTACTAGAGCAAAGGTTTTATCATAATCTATTCCCTCTTGTTGGTTAAACCCTTGAACCACTAGCCTGGCCTTGTTTCTGACTATAGTACCAGAGTCATCCATTTTGTTTCTGAAGACCCATTTGGTTCCAATAACTGACATCTCATTGGTTCTTGGTTCAAGATGCCAAACCTGATTTCTTTCAAACTGGTTCAACTCATCTTGCATGGCCAAGATCCAATCAGGATCAGTTAGTGCAATTTTATAGTCAGTTGGTTCTATGTGAGATAAGAAGGAGAAGTAAGCACAAAAGTTCTTCCAAACAGAATTTCTAGTTTGGACTCCTTTTGATAAATCACTTATGATTTGATCAGAAGGATGAGAGCTTCTTTGCTTAAACATGCTCTTCCTTACAGCATTTGAGTCACCTAAGTTAGAACCAATGTCTGTATTGGTTCCCCCTATTTCATTTTCATTTTGAGAAGGTGGACCAGTTTCTTCAGTGTTCTCTCCCACTTCATCTTCAGTTGGATGGGCAGGAGAGTCACTGAGTTCAACAACCTGTTTAGCATTTGCCTCTGCTGCACCAGACCCATTGTTGTTTTCAGGAGGAGTTTGGGGGTCTGGTTCAGCAGTGTTCTCTGGTTCAGCTCTAGTGAAATTTGTCATCCCAATATCAAAGCCTTCATCATCATCTACCTGCACAGGCTTGTTGAACATGTTAGTTTCATCAAATAACACATGCATACTCTCTTCAACACACAAGGTTCTTTTGTTGAAAACTTTATATGCCTTGCTATGAGGAGAATACCCAATAAAAACAGCTTCATCACTCCTGGGGTCGAACTTGTCCAAACTAATCTTACCATTGTTGTGTACAAAACACTTACAACCAAAAATTCTTAAATGTTCAATGTTTGGTTTTCGACCCCTTAGAAGTTCATAAGGTGTTTTTCTCGGTATTGGTCTTAGCATAACCCTATTGAGTATGTAGCATGATGTACTCACAGCATCAGCCCAAAATTTCTTGGACAGACCACTCTCTAGAAGCATGGTTCTAGCCATTTCTTCTAGAGCGCGATTCTTTCTTTCAAAAACTCCATTTTGTTGTGGAGTTCTGGGGGCTGAAAAGTTGTGAGAAACACCATGCTCCATACAATAGGTTATAAAGCTAGCATTATCAAACTCTGATCCATGATCAGATCTGATAGATGCTAACTGATGATTGATCTTGTTCTGGACCTGTTTCATTAAAATTTCAAATTCATCAAAAGTTTCATCTTTGTATTTCAAGAATATGGTCCAAGTGAAACGAGAGTAATCATCAACTAAGACAAATACATAACTAAAGCCATTTCTACTTTGTACACGCATAGGTCCACATAAATCCATGTGTACAAGTTCAAATGGTCTAGAGGTACTAACCACTTTCTTTGGTTTAAAAGATGATCTTACATGCTTGCACTTTGCACACTCTTAACAGAGCTGGTCTGCCACATATTTGATGTTAGGTAAACCTATCACCAATTCTTGTGTTCTCAACTTGTTGAGCAAAGTAAAGCTAACATGTCCTAATCTTTTATGCCAAAGCCATTGGTCATCCTATACAACATTAAGGCAGAGGGCACTGTTCTGTGGAAGTTGATTTAAGTATGTAATATACACATTGTTATGCCTTGTTCCTTCACAGACCAATTCCCCTGTCTTAAAGTTCACTATGTGACAAGTGTTTGATTCAAAGTTCACTTTATTTCCCTTGTCACATAGCTGAGATATGCTCAGAAGGTTATGTTTCAAACCTTCTACATAGTAAACATTGTCAATTGCTTGGGAGAGTGACTTACCAACCTTACCTACTCCTTTGATAAGTCCTTTGCTATTGTCACCAAATGTCACGTGCCCTCCCTCGAATGCAGTGAGTGAAAGGAATTGTTCTTTATCCCCGGACATGTGTCTTGAGCAACCACTGTCCAAATACCAATATGGCTTTCCTTTCACTCGTACCTGCACAAGCAAACTAAAGGTTAGTTTTAGGAACCCAGACCAGCTTGGGTTCCTTGTTCTTTGAAACATTTTCAACTTTGACCTTCCTAACCCACACTTGTTGGGTGTAGGTTTTGTTCTTCTTATCATGCTTCTTTTTGGTGAAACATTTGTTAGTCACATGACCACTCTTACCACAATAGGTACAAACATGCATATCCTTGGCAAATATATGTTTGCCTTTCTTGAATTCATCCAACTATGTGTTGCCACTGCCTAGAACAGTTGTAGAACTAGATCCAGAATACCCTAAACGAAACCTTTGAGAATTTCCAGGTTGGGATGTGAGGATGTTTAGGGTTTTCTGAGCATCCAACATTTTGTTCAATTGGTTCATACAATCTGTTAGCTCATTTTCCTTGTTCTCAAGCCTCTTAAGTTGAACTTCATTTTGTTTCTCAAAAGATTTTAAATCAAGTCTAGTCTTTTGAAGTTCATCCTGTAGTCTTGAGACTAGGGAGGGATCTGGTTCGTCACTGGTCTTCTTGATGTTTTCTTGTTTTAGCAGAATGAGTTCAGCCTCAAGATCACATATCTTAGCTATGCACTCATCATGTAAAACATCTAAAACCTCATCAAAGGCAGTGGGAGAACCAGTCTCTTCAGAACCCTTAAGCTCACCATGTTCCTTGTGTAAATCTTCAAGTTTTTTCATCAAGTGGTCATATGCAAGTATGACATCAGCATATGCAAGTATGACATCAGATTTACTCAAGGTACATGTGTCTTTTAGCAGTTCAAAGTTTGAATTATGTGTAATAAATTTCTTGAGCTCATTAAACCCCTTTTCAATTTTTTCAAAAAGTTCATCCTCTTTAGGGACTGGTTTGGAGTTTAATGTCTCAAGCTCCATTCTTTGCTGATCTGTTGTTACTTCAAGTTCAGAAATTTTTTCTTTAAGTTCTTCACAAATAAGCTCAAGTTCAGCAGATCTAGCATCACATATTTCATAATCTCGAACTGTTTCTTTTAGTTTCTTTTTGTTGTTCTGATAGGCAGACCCAACACTAATGCATTGATCAATGGTGAATTCAAGATAGTCAAGTAGTTCATCTCTATCTAAGTTATGCATATTTGTCTTTAAATCATTAAAACATACCTGACTATTATCTGAAGTGCTTCCACCAGCCATGAGACAGAGCACTTCTTCTTCTTCCAAACAGACCTCAGACTGGTCTGTGCATGTGAAAGCAGTTAGACAGAGATTTGCTTCTTCTTCATCTTCCTCATTCTCTGATTCTGAATCTCCCCAAACTGCAGCCCGCATAGCTCTTTTGAAAACCTTCTTCTCAGCCTGGACTCCAGGATTCCCCTTGGGATTTTTCCATGTTGGACACTCCTTGATTTTGTGCCCCACTTCACCACATTTAAAGCAACCAGCATTGGAACTGGTTTTCCTGAACTGTCCAGAATTGTTCCTTCCTTTTGGAAACTTACCCTTGGACTTTGTCCTAAGCTACTTTTCAAACCTTCTGGCCATAAGACTTATATCATCTTCATCTTCCTCAGATTCCTCTGCTTTGAGGACCATTTCCTTGTTTTTTGAACTAGATTCAGCCTTTGAATCTACCAACATCTCATGAGTCATCAAGGAACCAATAAGTTGTTCTAGAGATAGTGTGGTCAGATCCTTTGCTTCTTGTATGGCTGTAACCTTGGGCATCCACTTCCCTGACAAGCTTCTGAGCATTTTCCTCACCAACTCTTCACTTGAGAAGGTCTTCCCCAATGACTTAACTTGATTTACAATGGTCATGAACCTTGTAAACATGTCCTTTATGTTTTCTTCCCTTGTCATCTCAAAGACCTTATATTTTGACATAACCATGTCAATTTTTGACCTTCTCACCTCAGATTTGCCTTTATATGCAAGCTCTAGTGTATCCCATATTTCCTTTGCAGAAGAAAAAGCTAGAATTCGATTTACCTCACATTCTGCAATTCCTTATTGAACAAGTGACATTGCCTTTGCATTTTTCTCTAGCTTTTTGTAGTCTTCACTTGTGTACTCTTCTTCTGACTTTGGAACTATGAGCCCTTCTCGATTCTTCTTGTGGATGGATGTGGGTCCATTTTTGACAATCATCCAACATTCATAATTTATCCCAATGATAAGATTTTTCATGCAATTCTTCCACCAAGAGTATTTAGTGCCATTGAACTTGGGGAGTCTTGAACTATTTGATTCTTGAGTAGACATTTTCTTGCTCCTCTAGGTAGTTAACCTTTTGAGAAGTTAGGCTCTGATACCAATTGTAAGTTCAATGTATACTCAAGAAGGGGGGGTTGAATTGAGTATGTGTGTTTTTTCAATCGTTTTCAAAGTTTGTTTATCTTTTTGTGAGAGCAACAAAAGAACAGTAAATAGAGAGTAGGAACACAAGGATTTAACGAGGTTCGGCTTCTAAACAAGCCTACATCCTCCACTCTCTCACCAATATTATTAATCAACTCAGAACAATAACAAGGTTACACACTCAATTAAATGCTACAACTTTGTAACACTTAATTCCCCAACTGTTAACTCTAACAATTCACTCAGTGTTCACAGAACACTCCCCAACCACTTCCCTCTAAGTGGTTCAAATATTATAAATTCAAATCTCCGTAAGTTTTTCTCTTAAAGATGGATATGGAGATGGTTTTACTCTAAGGATAGACTCTCAGAAAATATATCTTGGTTTTCTTTGGAGAACAAAAGTCTTTTGGGTTTTTTGCAAAGATTGTTTTTATAAGACAAGAAAAATCGTGCCCTAAAAGTGTGCTTGGAGACTTGCCTAAATTGTGCAAACAAGCTCAGCTGACACAAGTAGAAAGGCACCTATTTCAGACCTTTGTCTCCTTCCACTACATGTAGTGGAAAGTAAACTAAAGTCCAAGCAAGTACATTTCAAAGCTGATTTTGTGAATCAATTTGGCAGATTTCCAAAACACAAGTGATCCATATTTTTCAAATAAATTTTCAAACATAATTTTGAACACTAAAATTTGTACGGATCACGTGCATAATACTGAGGTCTGTTCCCACAGTGGTCTCAGTACTACTAAGTTTACATCTGATAAAGGAAACTGTTCCAAGCTTGTTCTTTGCCTGTTCTTAGCTTGTTCTTGGCCTGTTCTCTTTACTGGATGTAAACTTAAAGTCTTTTTGCTCTTTACTGAAAAACACTAAGAATATTTTCCTAAGCCTATTTTACAAGAAGATCCTAGAAATATAAAAAATAAATAACTCCGAGCTCTTGGCTTCTGATCTTCAAGTATCTCAAGGCCTTCATGGTTGCCTTGAAGAGTCCTCACTTGATTTAACCTGTTCATACACAAATATGCATAGACATCAAGTATAAGGAACTAGTTTGTCATCATTCAAATCAAACATGGTTCAACACTCTTCAAGGGATTGAAGAAAGAAAGGTAAAGACTAGATTTTGTGTTTTGGTGTGGTAGTTGTCATGGAGAAACAAGGAAGAGGAAGAAGAGGTTTTAATTTGAGGTTTTTAAATGAAATAATGGAAATAAAAGGATGGAATTTTAAGGTTAAAGATAAAGTTTACTAGATAATAGGTTATGGTTTACTAGTTTTTAGGAGTTAGTTTAGGAAGTGAATTAAGGGAGAAATAATAGGAGGGGGTTATGTTTGAGTTTGATTGATATAATGAAATAGGAATAAAGGTTAGATTTTTGGGGGTATTTATAGAGTAAGGTTTAATAGATTTTAGGAGTTAGTTTACTAGATTTTAGGAGTTAAATTAGGAAGTGATAATAGGGGAAAATAGGAGGGAGGGCTGGTTAGGAGGAGGGTTAGCACGGGTTTTGGGCTTGATCAATTAAATAAAAATTAAGTCTTTGGGCCCAAATCGGATGATTAGGACTTTAAGGCTTAATTTCACACGAAATTTTATGGCCTAAAAATCCGGGTCGTAAACCATAACCCCGCATTTTAGCAACGACATTAACGGTGATAAAGTCGTAAACAGGCAGTTACCAATCGATTTATAATATAAAAATAGAACTAAAACTCGTGGAATTAATACTTATTATTTATAGTAGTGGAATCCCAATTACAAAAGGTTAACTAAACCAGAAATCTAGTCCTAAAAACTGGAAATAAAACTAATTGCAAAAGCAGAAAAAGAAAACAGGGGCCTAGACGCTCATCAACTCATCCCGCTTCTAGACTCTATCCTGCTTACCTGCAAAATAGAATTGGAGGTCCACCATCAGTGGCGAGTAACTAGACTGGAGAAGTAGGACCACATTACATAGAATAATAGGGTTAGAACAAAGGAAACAACAACGATTACAGGATCAACAAATTCAACAACAGAGTTAGCAGCGGAAACAAACAATCATCAATAACAACATCCAACGATTCAAGCTATTGCACAAACTTCCAAGTTCAACACGCACAATCACAAGTTCAATATCAAGACAACGCTCGGTCTACAACTGATAACAAGACTAACAACAAAGGACTTGCCCCGCACGATTCATCACCGATGAACCAATAGACTCACGATCTTTAACCGCTCGACGCACGATCTTCAACCGTTCGACATGACTCTGACTCTCAATCAATCACACAAAACTTGCCTCGCAAGATTCATCACCGATGAACTGATAGACGCGCGATCTTTAACCGTTCGACACGACTCGACTCGACAAGACTCAAAAGACTCCAAGTAAAACATCAAGCAAGATCCCATAACACGCCAATCATCAACACACATCAACTCAATACGAAACAACACCCAACTTCACGCATAAACTCAAACAAGGTCATAAATCAAGATTCAACAAGATCAAACAACGATTCAAGAAACATGGATCATGCTTGCAAATCATCAATTATCATACGCATCATCAATGATCGAAACAAGAATTCTCAAGAACTCAAAAGATCCAATCATGACTCGACAACAAGGTTCATAGAATGGAATAAAAATCATTGCTTTGGCATCAAAACTCACACGCAAGAATTCAAACAAGAATACGGTTCAAGATAAACTAAGAGACAACATAAAAATCCATACCTGCAAATAGGGTCGTTCAGATCCGGGTACCCGGGTTTTCGGGTACCCGGATTGTCGGGTAGTGGGTTGGGCAGCCCATGACCCAACCCGAATAACTCGGGTACCCGGGTTATTCAGGTCGGGTCACAGGGTACCTGGATAACCCATATATTTTTTACAAGAAACCTTTTAATAATTACGAAGTAATTAAAAATGTCTAAAGCAATGGCAGTATAGCACTCATTAGTCATTACATCACATATTCACATGTAGCTTTTTCTCGCCAAACAGTAAATAAACAAACTAAAAAAGACTAAAATGTGAGCTTTATGACATGAATGAACAAATTAAAATTGCAACTGTTCTTGAGCTTCTAGATATCTCCCACCAACTGACCCAACCCAGATTTCTCCTTTGATTTTTTATTGATAGCCTTCAACAGATTTAGACAGTCCAATTCCAACTGAAAAAGACTAAATAAACATTAAACATAATAAATTAACTAAATAAAACAAGATTTACATATTTTAGTAAAAGTAACCCAAGATTTACAACAATAAGAAATAAAAAAATACAGCAAGATGTTAGTCAAATTTACAACAATAAGATTGCAGCAAGATTTAAAACAAGATTATAGTAAAATAAAGCAAGATTTAAAGCAATAACGATAAAAAAAAACGTCGAAAAAAAACTTAAAACAAAAATACAGCAAGATATTAATTCATATTCAAAGAAAAACCCAACAAATAAGAAGGAAAAAAAAGTACATCGCATACCATAGCAGAGGTGACATGTGCGGCACAGATTCCAGACGACCGCCATACAAGGGACCGAGGCAGAAGGGACCGAGGCAGGAGGCAGAGTAGGGGCAGCAGCTAGGAACTGAAGTATGAACGAGTGAAATGAGAAAATAGAAAACCCTAGTTTCTTACTTTGCCAAGTTTAATTTCTTGAGTACTGATTTATTTACTAAATGGGCCTAATTTCAGTTGGACTTGGACCTTCTGTAAAACCCAAAAAAAATCTATCAGGTAATTAGCGGTTACCCGGATCACCAAAGGGCGGCCCATTACCCGACCCGACATATTGTGTTTATATTGGGTCGGGTACTGATCGGTCCATTTTGGACCCATTTTCCGGCTTCGTTTCACTTGTCTTTCGGGCCATCTAGACTTTATTTCATTGGTTTTTAGTCTTTTAGTATAGAATTATCTTATTTCATGTTTTCCTTCAATAATGTTGTGTTTTATTTGTTTTCTTGAATAATTAGGCTCAAAATGGAAGCATTTCAAGTGTTCTTGCATATATAGGCTGATTCAAAGACTCATAAATTTTTTTATATAACTCTTTTTCAGGTGATTCCACTTGTAGAACATTCCTTATTCCAAGAGCTTTAATTTGATATATTATATGCTTAATTCATCTAAGAAACGAAGGAGATATGAGCATTTGAAGACCGAGTGTGCAGATCTGCACGACCGTGCAGCTTCCCTTCCTTTGAGCACGATCGTGCAACTTATTACTGCACGGTCGTGCAGCCACTCGTGCAGAGGTCAGAGTAACCCTTTTGGAGTGCACGATCGTGCAGTTGAACATTGCACGATCGTGCAGCAAGACCTTCGTATCGCCACGATCGTGCAAGTTTTAACTGCACGATCGTGCACGACCTGCAGCACGTCAAATTTTCTGATTTTGGCCGTGTATTTTAGGGAACTTTTAGAGATTAGTTTGGGGAGATTTTTAGCTATGTTTTAGACACTAAATTTTCATATTTTTAGATAGAATTAAATTGTACTCTAGATACTCAAAGGTAGAAAAAACACTCTCTCAAATTTCTAGGTTTTCAATAATCAAGTAGAATAGATTTTGTTCTTCAAGTTCTTTGATTCACCATTGTTACTCAAGATTTCATAAGTTTCCATTGAAGTTCTAATCCAGGTTTTATTTGTTTTCATTGTTGTTTAGATTGTAATTCTCTAATTCTTGTTGTCATTTTAGTTTCAATAGAATTAGTTCTTTGTTCTAGAATAGATTTAATTGAATTTCATGATTTTTGCTTTAATGGCTTCCATTAGTGAGTAGTTTCTTTTCTAGGGATTGGATGACTTGATGTTATTGATTTTGGGGGTTTATCATTGGATTAGTTGTGTTTGAATAATCTTGATTGTATTTCCTCTAGAATTCTTGAACTTAAGCATGATATCTTGGTGAAGTGTTCATGGTGAGTTTGGTGATTATTGATGAATTTGATAATTGCTTTCAAGATTTCCATGATGAGCGAGAAAGATGTTTTTATGATTTTTAAGTTGGAATTATTTAAAGTTGGTCAGTTTTATGATTATTGGTATTTTGTCGTTTTTATCACATGTTGGTTGGTAGTCTGATATGTGTTGTTTGATTTGTTCTATGATTGTGTGTATCCATGTTATGGTGGGACTGTTATGTTGCTCGCCACTGACAGTGGATTGTTGTTCTTTTTCAGGTAATTTTGATGATGACTGTGCTGCTTAGCTATTGGTTGGGCGAGTGCCGTTATAGTATTCTTGTTCTAGATTACGTTATGTTATTAGTTTGGACGTATAGATTTATCTTTGGTGTATTTTGACTCTGACAGTATTTGGAGTTATTTTCTAGTATTAATACATTTGGGTTTAGTATTGTACAACTTGTGGGTATTGTACGTTTTTGGGTTATAGTAATGATAATAGTTTGTTTGTTAGATCGACAATTTGACTCGTCGGTTTCTTCTGCGCCGGTTTAAGCGAGTCAGGTCGTCACAATTAAGGTCATTTTCATGGGTGTTGATCACTGCAAGGCCACAATTTAATGCTGAAGGGGACATGATGGGAAAATTGGAATATTTCCCTTTGTTATTCAAGAAAGGGCCAGGAAAAGAAGCAAGAACAGGCCATCAGGTACATTAGAAACAAAAGCCATCACCAATGTAAACCATGCTGTGCCTAGGGATATGCTTATAAACAAGGTCATCCCATGCATCAAAGAAAAGTGGCCTGCATTTTTGTCAAAGGACATAATGATACAATAGGATAATGCTAGGCCACACCTTAAGGATACTGACCCAAATTTTAGGGTTGTAGCAAGTGCAGATGGATTCAATATTCATCTAATTAATCAACCTGCCCAATCACCTGATGTAATAACCCGAAATTTAGGGCCAGAAAATTTCGCGGTTATTAATATTATTTTAATTATCTTAAGTCCAAAAGGCCCGTTTAATTTGGACTGTTTATGTTATTCCATTATCTTATCTCGAAATTGGGCCCGATGACCCGATTCCTCTCCCTCTTGGCCGGCCTCTTATGTGAATGGTCAAGAATATTTTCCCTTTTAATTTATTATTAATTAGATGATTTATTATAATATGATTAATTATTTAATTTGAATTAGTAAACCTACCCCTAACCAATTTTGCTAAGTCCCCCAATTTCACTCTCCTCCCCCTATTTCCTCTCTAGTTTCACGCCCCCCCCCCCCCCCCTTATATTGTTTTTATTTATTTTTCTTTTGGGTTTCTATTAATATAAATAGGAACAAGCCTTTAACCTAATTTCTTTTACACATTTTCTTATACTACAAAACTCAAGAGAAAAACCCTAAAGTTCTTTTCCCCTCTTGGCCGTGTATTTTCGAGTCTCAAAGGAGTAGTTTTTCGATTTTCTTTGCTAGATCCAGGTAACTAGACTAACCCCCTTGAATCTGGTATAGTTTTCTATATAATTAATTAGGATTAAAACTAGGAAAATTAAAAGAATTAGTATCATGTTTAGGGTTAAAATTTCGAACCATATGATATTTTGTACATGTTATTATCTTGGAATTATTATGTAATCTTTATGAATCTCTAATTGTTTAATGAATTCTATGCATGAAATAATTTGTTTAATTGTATATTTATTCCGAATAATTGCATGATAAATTGTCTAATCTTGTTCTTGGTTGGTTTTATGTATGTCGAGTATGATGATGATGATTATGATTATTTTAATGTTATTTTCTTGAATTATTATGTTGATCTTGATTGTTTAATTGATGTATTGAAGTCTTGAATTAAAAAGGATTTGTTTTGTTCATGAACTATGCATATGTCGAGTGGCCTAGAATAATTTAGGGAAATAAAAATCTGATTTTTATGACTAATCTTGATAAATCTTGAATTAATATGTAATCTTGAACTTAATCTTTAATTTAATCATGATATTATGAATTCTTGAAATTTATGTTGATATTATTTTTAAGCCATGGATGTCGTGTGATTTATGTATAACAAGGATTGATTTTGATCTTGTTTTGATTCATGTTGTATGATTTAATGTTCAAAGCATGATTTATATTGTTTTTAAAATAAGTTTATGTGATTAATTATTGATAATTATACTTATTTAATTAATTGTGAAATTTTTGGTATTTTCACACAAAATTTTCGAGTAGAATAAAATATGAAAAGTAGAATTTTTATCATGTTTTAAGTAATATTTGATGATAATTATTGATTTAAATGATTTATCGTAATTTAAATGATAATGTTTAATTGTTATATGATTATTTGATGAATTTAGTTAATTGTTATATTATTATAAAAATGTCGAATGGAACTAGAGTAATTTTGGTCAATTTCAGTTTAATTTTTGACATATAATAATTTAGATTATAATTTTAGGGATTAATAAGATTAAATAATAAGAAGGAATTAAAGAAGATAAGTTATAATATGAAGGAATGTAACAATATGAATAAGAAGGAAAGTAATAAGATATGATATGAATTAGTGGTCTCAAGATGGCCTTTAGATATTGCTTGTTAATTAGTGGTCTCACGATGGCCTTTAGAAAAGACAAGATACGTAAGGACGCCCCTTTTGATGGTACACGAGTCATCAGATCGGGTTAAGTCGAAGCCACTGCCCTACTGCGGTCTCTGGGCAGTTCTGGATCTTAAGATATGTAGTCGTCTAAGTAGTGGTACACGAGCTGCTATTTAGGGGTTATGGCCATAGCTTAGGCTTAGTTCTTGCAAAGGAGGGCTACGGGTTGAATACACGAGTTCACCCCGGCATGTTTTAGGAAAGTTGTGGTGCACACGGGATCTACAACGAGCATTATGACCGGTCCGATAAGAAGGTTAAAAGAGGATTTAAGGGTAAATTTTATGATAAATAAGTAGTTCACGGGAAGGGTTATGTGTATATGTGTATTTTCGTGTATATATGTATTAATTTGGTAATATCAAGTCTTCCGCTGCATACGTCTGGTAAGTCTGTATCTTATTAGTGTATTTCTGAGTATATGTATGTTGTACGTATTTGTATTTGTATGTTGTACGTATTTGTATTTGCATGTTGTACGTATTTGTATTCGTACGTTGTACGTATTTGTATCTGTATTATATACGTATTTTGTAGGTATTTCTAACCGTATTCTGCAGGTATTGTATACGTATTTTATACGTACTTCTGTACGTATTTTGTACGTATTTCGCATGTATTTTTATACGTATTTTCTACGTATTTTTATACGTATTTTCTACGTATTGTTCTACGTATTTTTGTACGTATTGTTCTACGTATTTTTGTACGTATTTCGTATGTTTTTCGTATGTATTTTTGTACGTATTTCATATGTATTTTTGGTATGTTTTCCTCGTTTGATTCTATGCTATTATATGGTTAGCGGTCCCTCATTTAAACGGGACAGCCTAGTTACTCGCCACTGACGGTGGACCCCCCCATTTCAGGTGATGATGCTGAGACTTAGAATGGGCTTACGTGGGCTCGAGCTGTGTGTTTTAGAGTTGTTTAGAGCAACCGTAGTATGTTTTGAGTATTTTCTTTTGTTCATTAGTTAGTTGTTCCCAGCCTGTTGGGAAAGACCTCATTTAATATGTAATTTAAGTATTATTTATATACCTTTGGGATTATTATTTCAGTATTTAAGTAATAAAAGGAATTTTAGACTTTAATTATAATATTATTGTTAAGTTTTATGTTGGTAATGATCCATTTGTCGATTTCCTTCGTAAATCGACAGCCTAGAAAAGTCGGGTCGTTACACCTGATTTTAACATTTTAGATTTGATTTTCTTAAGGGCACTTCAAAGCCTTCAATACCAATCTTTTCCCAAGAACCTAGATGAGCTTATAGAAAGAGTGGATGAAGCATATGAAGAATTTAGCACTACTCTAATTATATATGCATGGATTACATTGCCGTTAGATATGGTTGAGGCACTCAAAGTTCAAGGTGGTAACAATTACAAACAGCCACATATTGGGAAAAAGAGGTTGGAAAGGTTGGGAACACTGCCTGAAATTATAGAGGTGGATCAGGATATCATTGATCAAGCAATGAACCACTTGAATTCACTCAGTGCAACTGAGGAACACGGCAACACAGAAACAGAAATAGACATGTACACAGCGGAATATATAGCTGCATACTTTGATGCTAAAGAACAGTTTAATGCATACTTAGATGCTAGCAGTAGAATTGATAGTGAAGATGAAGAGTACATAAGTAGGTTTCAGTAAGTTAGGAAATTTTTTGGACTGCCTCAAGTAACCAAATTAAGCAAACATTGTAGCAACTTTTTGTATAGATTTAGCAACTTTTGGGTTTGGTTACTCGAATCCTAGTGAAAGTTTTTGTATACTAAGGCAATCAGATAACTACTCTATGTAATCATACTTTTGTGTCCTATTCAATGAACATTTTTCTAATGTTAGGACTTTAACTTTGCTCATTGTTTCCTTTTATACACTATTATAGCCATCAGGAAGTTTTTTCATCACATACAAGTGTTGTTTGTGAGGCTACTACAATAGTCATATCATATGGATGATAGTGGACTAGAGCAACTAAATACAAGCAAAACTACTTTAACATGTGAAATTGAGTCCCTGCGTCATTTGGCTAACAGGACACACATATAGAACTTTGGGACTCATGAAACACGCACACACACACATGACATACAACACACTCACATGTAAATTAAGAACATCCCTCAAAAAGAACATTGGGATGGTATTTTTAGATTAGCATTATTTTATGAAATCATTTGTATAGCATCATTCATCATCATTGGCTTCCCCAAATTGTTGAAAGTTTTAGGTTACAAAGGAAGTGTAATCACTATAGGGACTCTTTAAAGTGTAGGGACTCTTAAAGAATTTTATAAGCAGATTGGACCAATTAAAACTTTTTAAAGTGTAGGGACTCATCAAGACTTTTTATAAGCATCAACTACTACCACCAACAAATACTCCAGCAGAACCAGGATCATATCCATCATAGCAAAGTCAGCATCACCAAATAATCAGAATAAAAACACCCAAATTAATAACATAATTAGAAATATCCAAAGACACATAAATGTTACAAAATGAATTAAAATTAAGAACAAAATCATATCAAAAAATTCATATCAAGGTCATATAAAAATCATATGAAACTCATGAAAAAATCATATGAAGATCAGTAAATGTTAAAAGAATGAAATTTCATCACACTTACTGTAACGACCCGAATCGCTTAAATCGGCGCGGAAGAAACCGACGAGTCGAATAGTTATAAAGAACAACTCAAAATACTTAAGAATTAAAAACTAATTCCTCAATTATTATTAATAAACCAAAAAAGTACAAATACCCACAAGTTTGTACACAACTAGTCCAAAAGTCAAACTAAAAATACTAAAAATCCGAGTAACTCCAACCACACGTCAGAGTCTAAACAACGTATAAAGAGTCCAACAATAACGTATAAAGTCTATACAATACGCCAATACTATCTATAAACAACAGAAATAGAAAATACATCCAAAACAGAAACAAAATACGTCGCTCGCCCAACCCAAAGCTAAGCAAGAGTATCGTCATCAGAAATACCTGAAAAACATACAACAGTCCACCATCAGTGGCGGAACATAACTGACTCACCCTAATGGGAATACACATGAACATAGTATAAACCAAATAGTCAACATCAATAATCAAAGTACGAGAACAACCCAAAAACCGTGAACTCGACTCAAACAACCTAACCAGCTATCTTTGGCGCAATCATTCATATACTAGACCGGACTATGCTCGTACGAACGCATCTTACGCGATCGAACTTTCTACTATGTTCGGATTTGAGAATCATACTCCCAAACCCCATGAAACCAATCTTACTGGAAATCCATGTCCCGTGAAACCAATCTTACTGGAAATTCAAAGGATAACATAGTATGACTCCAACTATCCCAATACCGCGGATGGAATAGGGGCAACGTCTTAACCCAAAAACAATGAATCTTACTCAATGTATTAGGCGTCTAGAAATGAAATCAAGCTAATCATTAATTAAATCTTTTATCATTTTAATCAACTTGTTCATAACATAATTATATTCAAGAATTGCCTTTGCGCCTTGATTCTCGAAAATAATCAGTTAAACACGAAGTTATTCTCAAGATTGCCTTTGCGCCTTGATCTTGAGTCTAACCAACATTAATCCATTACTTTAAAATTCATTCTTTAACCAAATTCAACTAAATCTTTAACTTTCTTTAATTATTAAAACCACTTTCTTTAATTATCAAGATTCAACCAAGAACTCATCAAGACTCATCAAGAATTCAAAGAACTCAACAAGAACTCATTCAAGATTCAAGATCTTCAATCAAGAACTCAATCAAGATTCAAGAACTTCAATCAAGAACTCATCCAAACAATCATACCACACGCATATCATCATGAACCATTCGAAAATTACCACTTAATCTTATCCAAAATTCATCAAACTTTAACACAATTATCATGAACATAAAACGACATATATTCAATCATAAAATCATCAAAACCATCATCAAAATATCATGAGAACCACATAAAAATCAGATTAGAAACAATACATAAAATCATGATTAAACATCACCAAACAACCCATACATGCATTTAATCTATACTATAATCATAGTATACCAACAAGGTTGAGAAAGTATGTTACCTTATTGAAGATTAACACACCAATTCAACACAAAAACCCGCTGCCCGGAATGCTAAACCCACGGCCAAGCAACACGAACCACCACGCACGGCACGGTTTTGGCACGCACACCACCACGCACCACACGAGCACCACTGCCACCCAGCACGGCTGCCTGCCATGACCCACACGAGCACCACTGCCACGGACCTACTGCACGGCCACGGCACCACCAACTGCACGACTGCCACTGCACGGCCCCACACACGGACACCCACACGATCGAGATTCCCGAACCAAACCCGAACTAATGATCTTGGATGAAATAATTGGGTTTTGGATTGTGTTTTAGTACTTAAAGATCAATAGAAGTTGAATCTTTAAGATTGGGATTAAAAAGATGGATGAATAATTTGATGGTGATTGAAACCAAAAATGGCGTGAAGCAAGAGAGCAATTGGTAGGGAGTTTTGTGATTGAACTTGGATGGCAAGAGATGGCAAGTGTGATTAAAGGCAAATGAGCAAAATGGTCTCATGGCTTACTAACTACTTCTATTTATAGAAGTTAGTTAAGTGTGAAAGCAAAGCAAGTGGAAAAACTTGCCATGCACCAAGGAGAGGGCCGGCCATCAAGGGAAATTGGGCCTAAAATTGGGCTCTCGTGACCAATTGGGCTAATTACATAAATTGCATGATTAATCATGCATAAATCGATTTAGCCCAAAATATTAAATAATTAATTAGAAGATTAAATAATAAAAATTCTAATTAATTAAATAATAATTAACATAAATAATAAAAACTGCAAATAAAATAATTCGAATTAAATCGAAATTATTCACATAAAATAAAATAAATAGTTCAAAAATAAATTTGAACTAACACATAAATACACATAATTATCGGCAAAAATACCAATAAAATCTGGGTCATTACACTTACACCCAGATTAATAACGTAATCATAATTCATAAATATCCAAGGACACATTAATGTTACAAAAAGAATTAAATTTAAGAAAAAAATGATATAAAAAAATTCATATGAAGATCATATAAAAATTATCATATAAAAATCACATCAAAAGCACCCAGATTAATAACATTGTCTTAAATATCCAAGGACACATAAATGTTACAAAATGAATTAAAATTAAGAACAAAATCATATCAAAAAATTCATATCAAGATCATATTATAATCATATGAAACTTAAAAAAAATGATATGATACTCCAAACCAAATTAATATGAAGATCTGTAAAAAAGAAAAGCATGAAAATTCCGAACAAAATCATATAAAATTCATAAGAAGAAACCAAAACTTATTCATGTCAAAATAAGAACAAAACCAAAAATACCTAAATCATAACCAAAAATACCTAAAACAGAACAAAAAGCCACAAATCAAAACAGAAAAAAAAAACCCAAATCAGAATAGAAAAAACCCCAAATCAAAACCAACAAAAACCCTAAAAAATTAACAAGAACAACACATTTCACAGAAATCCAAACCAAATGTAACAAACATACCAAACTGTAAATAAAAAAATTTAATAGAAGAGTGTATACTTAGCTACATAACAGACCCGAGCTCATAAGTTGGTGAGTATCTCCTTCTCCTCTTCAGACATTTGAACAAGATAATGAAAGAGCCTTTTATTGATGATTTGTACTTCACCATCAGTCATTTCTTCATCTTTCAGATCTATAACTTGCTCTTTCACCTTCACCATCTCAACCTCTGCCTTAACGTTCTCATCAAGCTTCAACTTATCATCCTCGTCTGGGTCATGGACCTTAACTCCTTTCCCTCTTTCTCGCCTCAAAAATGCAGATTTAGCAAATCTGGGTCGAATAGGACTCATTTTTTCTTTACCCTTCCTAGAGACAGACTTCGCCATCCCCGTCCTTCTCATCATTGCATCTTTACCTTCCCGCGACTCAGGGGACGCCAAACCACAAACAATAACCCTATGGGACTCTTTGGGCTTTTCCATCGTTTTGTTCAACTCCTCTTCTTCTATGAACTGCTTAATCACCTTCTCAAAGGCAACAACTCCTTTGGGACCCATTAAATCGATATACGATCCTTTTTTGTACAATCTGGTAAAATGAGAAGTATACCCAGATCCAAGCAGATCTAAGGCTACTTGAAGCACAGCCATAATTTATGGGTTTTTCTTAAGCCTCAACCGCATCTTCAAGAGGGCTAATGTTGATCATGATTAACCCTTTGAAATTTTAGGGTTTGTGTAGAGAAGGACGAAGAGAAAAAGGATTAAATTAGGAAGTGAAGATATGATAGAAGGACGGAGAATTAGGGTTTATGGAGGAAGTGAAGAGACGAGAGAAGGACGGAGAGAAGGACAGAGGGAAAAGAGAGAATGACCATGGAGATGGAGGCCATGGAGGAAATGAAGAGACAACTGAAGAACATTAAAGAGATTGAGCAGTTAGGGTTTGAGGGAGATGAATGGTTGAGGATTGATGAATCAATCCAATTAAATGAAAAATATGAATGGGTGGTTGGAAAATTGGGTTTATGGAAGGACGGAGAATTAGGGTTTATGGAGGAAGTGAAGAGACGGGAGAAGGACGGAGAGAAGGACAGAGGGAAAAGAGAGAATGACCATGGAGATTGAGGCCATGGAGGAAATGAAGAGACGACTGAAGAACATTGAAGAGATGGAGCAGTTAGGGTTTGAGGGAGATGAATGGTTGAGGATTGATGAATCAATCCAATTAAATAAAAAATATGAATGGGTGGTTGGAAAATTGGTGGGAATCATTAAGTTAGTAAGTAAATGTGTTAGTAAATGATGGCAGGTGATTAATTTAATGTTAAGTTAAATGTAAATTAATAATGGCAAAGTGGTAAATAAATTGCACTTTTTTTTTCCAAAAGTGGCAAGTAATAAAATTGTTGAAAGTTTTTTGTTACACCCATATTTGGCAAATGTTGAAAGTTTTATATTACGGAGAGAGTACTTAATGAACACAATAAATCATAATTGGAGCAAATGTACATCACTTCTATTTATTTAACAGCTAAGAACCAAAGTTACTACCCCATCAAAATTGGCAGACTAATCTTGAATCATCATTACTTTTAATTTCTCAACATTTTATGTAGATCTTATTTAGTGGCTTAATCTATTATTCTACAAAAACATTATAAATCACCATCCTACTGTATCAATAAAAACAACAGCCACGCCGTGCAACGCTGGGCAAGAAAACTAATTTATGTAGAAATTGAATGTCAAGAGCTTATCTTATTTACTTATTAATCTCATTTTTATTCAATCATATAGCTAAGCTTTATGATTTACAAGCAAGAGTTCTATTAATTTTGATTGATGTTCTATTTTAAAGATATTTAACATGATATAATAAAAAAAATGCAAATGTGCAACTTGTACCTTGTAGCCTTGAAGGGGAAAGACTACTCCCCGCATCCTTTTTTTTTTTGCCTTGACACTCGGATCGCATATCTAAATCTAAACTTAAATATTTAAAACATGATGTTTTAGTTTCACATGACCACCCTTTAGCTCTCATCCCCATGACACGTCACCTCACTCACTCATTAACCCACCCATTAATCTCCTCATAATCAAAACTTGTGCGTTACTTTTTCATTTGCATAACTCTTCATTTCAGTTCTTTGCTCCTCAATCATCGCTCCCTTTCATTATTGATTGTCCTTCATCTTCCTGCAATCAGTTGAGGATGGCTGCCGCAATAATAATAATAAATAAAATAAGAAATTTAATGATAAATTACCTAATCATCTTTCTAATCTCTTTAACTTCCTTACATTGCCTGGTTTTTTAATTTATACCTTTTTTCATATCTTAATTTAATTAAGGACGATTGGAAACTAATAATCCCACCTTTCACACTTATCCCACTAATAATCACACCTTTCATAAATCCAGAAATAATCCCACCTTTTCATATCGTATTCATCTGTTGGACCTTTTAATAATATTAACCTGATTTAAGGTCAATTTTGGAGGTCTGTTGGGTTTAGCACGCCAAATTCACCCTCACGGTTGACTTGGTACATGTTTCTAAGCCCAACAGACCTCTAAAACTAACCTTGAATTAGGTTGGTATTGTGAAAAGGTCCAACAAATGAATACGATATGAAAAGGTGGGATTATTCCTGAATTTATGAAAGGTGGGATTATTAGTTGGATAGGTGTAAAAGGTGTGATTATTAGTTTCCAATCTTCCTTTAATTAATATTAAATGCATACTTTTAAACTCTTATTTTCGGAGTACATGTTCTTATTTATATTCATATTCAATTTCTTTATTTGTTTTTATATACATTGTGTATACGAATAGATGTTTCTTATATATTTATGGCACAACATTGTAATTTTTCTATTACGTAATCAATTAAGTCAAATAAAATCACGTGCAAGGCACGGGGTTAAAACTAGTATTTATTAATAATGGGTCTACTATACACCGGATGCATGTACTCGGATGTACGTAGAGTTAGGTACATTTAAAGATGTTATAATTTTAATAATTTTGGCCATTTTAAAATTTAAAATACTAAAAAGTATTAAATGAACAAATTTATTCTTAGATGTACCTTACACCCAGATGTATATAAGAATTTCTAATCTATTGAGATGATGAAAAAATTAAAGGTAGAATAGGTAGAATAAAGTGGGTAAATTACAAAAACGTTGATAGGACAGGTAAAATCTATTCTTACTTCTATCTATATTTCTATACTTAAAATAATAAAATACAAACCATTAAAAAAAAATTCCCTCTTAAACCATTATAATTGTTTTAGATTCCAACAAAAAACTATACTAATACTTAACCATTTAAAAAAAAAAAACTTCTTCTAAACCCTTATTTTTTTTACTATGTTTCTCAAATGCTCCCCATTTTTTAAAGGTGCACTTGATTCCCCCCCCCCCCCAAAAAAAACAAAAAATTATAATTACTCTACATTCTGATCAAAACTATACTATCAGTACTCCATTTTCAAACCTTTTTTTTATCAGTGTCCATTTTTCTTTTTTCAAACATTCATTTTTATTTCTAGTTAAAACTATTTCAAATTATGTATGTATATGTAAAAATTATAAAAACTGGATATTAAAAAACTAACTGTTCAGACAAATCTACCCCATTTAACTATGTTTTTTCTTACATATAAATTACAAATGATGGTCAAAGTGCACACTAAATAGTGCCAAAAGTATGTAAGAATTTAAAAAAGACGACGAGTATAATATAACAATATAGCTAAAAAGAAAGCACTTAAATAAATAATAAATTTTCTATGTACAATACTTTTTTGCCAATTTTTTAAACATAAAAATTTATTTGAGATCCAAATATTTAAATAAATTGAGCATTTACTTAGGTATTGGCCTTGTTTGGTGATTAGAGTTTAGAGTTTGTGGTTAAATGATTACTTTTTATTCAGAGGATTTGACTACTAATTTATATAGTTGACTGTTTAAAGGTGTTTGGTAACACATAGCTGAATGCTTAGAGTTTTGTTGTGTAAAATGACATTTATGGACATTTAAAAATAATTTGTTAGGTTTTAATAGGTTTAAATATGTGGACAAATTAGTCAATTAATATTTCTCTTTTCAAAACTCTGAAGAAAAAACTGCTCAACCCAGCTTTTTCTAAAGAGAGTTTTAATTAGAATTTTTGGTACAAAACTTTCTTTTATCAAAACCTATTGGTCAAAACTCTAAACTCCCTCCAAAACTCTAAACTTTTATCAAAACTCTCCATTATCTAGTTTTGTATGTCGGCCCATTTGGTAGCCGGTTATAAATTGAGGTAATGGGAATGGATTTATAACTAAATTGGAAAAGAAAATTATAATCCATTCCCACGGTGGTGCTAGCTTTACTCCAATCTATCTAATTTTCTTCACAAATATCTATTCCCATCTAATACTACCCTTCCACATGGTATGATGGTAATGAAAAATAAGAAGAAATTTCAAGTTTAGGAATGACAAATATGTTTTTCATGGGGATTTTGAAGTTTTTCCTTAACAAATTATACTTTAAATCCATAACCATTACCACAATTTACCAACAATCAAAAGGGCTTGTCAAAATAGTAAATGAAGGGAAAAAAAAGGCGCAGTAGATTTCATTCTGCACCGTGCAGTACCTGGTTGTGCCGACGATTTTTCGGAAAAAAAAGTATCCAGTTCCTCGTCAATTCTCTCCCCTCATAAAAAAGAAACATTTTGAAATTGACAAGCTCGCTGCTTCACCTTTCGGCTTTCCCTCGCATAATCGCGCACACAATTCATTTTTCTTTGAGTTATCTGTGCAAAATGTCACTAAATTGGTAAACATTATGATCTATTTTTTTTCCCCCATTTACGGAGTACTTTTTTTAGTGAATGTTTAGTTTAAAATAAAATTATTAAG
Organism: Salicornia ramosissima; assembly: GCA_951394345.1. NCBI lineage: Eukaryota > Viridiplantae > Streptophyta > Magnoliopsida > Caryophyllales > Amaranthaceae > Salicornia > Salicornia ramosissima. Next base: position 25,941,544 of record OX596239.1, read on the forward strand.
GAAAATATGTAAGAAAATAATGGTATGGAGTTGAGTTGTTTAAATTTAAACTTTGAGGTTCAAAAATATTTAGTTTGTATTTGAGAATGAGTGAACTTATGAATACTTAAATGTTGTTTGTGCATTTGAGGAGATTTTGAAGTGGGATAATAGGAATATGTAAGTCTTTTAACTGTTTTTACTTATTATATGCTTGTGAGGCTACATTTATAAGAGTTGACGAAAAGTTGCTATTAAGAATATGAAAGTGTATTGATTAAAAATTATATTTTGAGTCAAATGGTTTAATGATGGTAAATTTTGTTATTTGGGGATAAGAGTACATATAATAGGAAATGAATAATATAAATTTGAGTTGTCACCAATAATTGATACAGAGGGATTTTATATGGTAATTATAAATTATTTGATAAAAATACATTCATAAATAACATTGTCATTGATGGTATGAGCCATAGTCAGATTTGAAGTTTTTTTGGTGTTTTGCATTTGAGGATATGATATTTGACAAAAAAAAATGATATGGGTGCTCAAAAAGAGAGTTTGGGTGTATATATATAATTTAAGGATTGTTAGGTACATATATATATGATATTAACGAAAACTTAATGAGTGTTGCTGATTCATTTGGGTGATGCTTGAATGTACGGATGTCAGAAATTGTGTTTATTAAGGAGATGTTAACAATTAGGGATTTTTATTAGGGTGGAATAAATTTATAGCACAGTGAAAATTTTATAGCCGAGGAAGGAGATAAATTTTTTGTTTAGGAATATGAAGTATGTAAGTTATGAGTAACTAATTGCATATTTGAGGAATCTATTAGAAGTTGGAAATAAATATTTTAGGATATAAATTATTTTGTTACTAAATTTTAAAAGGATGCCTTTTGTTTTCGAAAATAACAAATCATTTTATGTTGCGAGTTACGTGGGCGTAACTCATTTTAAGGGGGTAGAGTGCGATAAATTTCGTTTCTTTCTTTTATGAGTAAATAAGTCATAAAATGGTAATATTTTTGCAAAAGTCTTAGTCATTCTTACGTTAATTTATGCAACTTTGTTGCAATGTCTCTGCAAGTTTACAAGTTAGCACAAATTTTGTGCATAGTAAAAGTCAATTAGTGTTACGATTCCAGCGGTAAAGTCAAAGGTATTATTATAGGTTAAGAGTTTGAACATAAATTTGTTCATTTCAAGAAAAGTTCGCGCTCCTTTGAAGCTTTTCTCATATTTTGTTAGTCATGAGTGGATATTGCGTCCGAAACATGGTTGCTATGATTTTGTAAAGCACAAATATGTGCATAGTTAGAGTTAAGTAGTATTGCAAGTTTCAGCTGTAGGATAAAAATATGCACCTCTAATTGGAATATTAAATTAAAGTTGTCCAAAGTTTCGGGACGAAACTTCTTTAAGGGAGGTAGACTGTAATACCCGTATTTTTGTACGTTTATACATGTATTTTTATACATATTTTGTAACCTATACACGTATTTTATATGCCTAAAGGAATGTTTTATATACTTACAAATTAGGATTAATAAAATGGTTTAAAGTCAACATTTACAAAAATATTATTTCTTGGGTATTTAACTAATTTCTATGTATTTATAAAAGATTTTTATAAGAACATATTTGAAAATAATATTAAAGGTTTTAATCATGTATTTTAAGCATCGTTTATAAAATAAAATATTCCGGTTTGAAAAAGATAAAAGTTTTTATAACAATTGTCACAAGTCAAACCCAGCCGAAAGTTAAAATCGGAGCCAAGCTATATAAATAACCTAAACCAAAACAGATCAGAACCCTAAATCAGAAAAGAAAAAAAGAAAAAAAAAATCAAAACTCTCTTTCACTGCTCTCTCACGTAAACCCAAAGAAAAAAAAACCACATCCAGCTTCTTCCTCCCTCACGCACCACCGCAGGCATACCATCGCTGCACCTCTCCTGCCGCCGCACCATTGTTGTCTCGCCACCTCCAGCACTAGCCAGCCGCCTCCCTGCTGCCGCAGCCGGAGTCGCGAGCTGCTACAGCCAACATCAATTTCGAATTTGAATCTACAGCAGTAACGGCAAGGGCCACCGGCTGGTATACCGTGACCACCGCTGCCGCTGTGACCGTCGTGTCGTGACCACTCGTCGTCTGCCGCCGCTCGCCGCCTTGCAGTCTGACGGTACTTCTTTTTAAAAAAAAAAAACTTTTCTTTATTAATTTTTAATTCTTGATTTAAATATAAAATTGTTATATTTGGTTAATTTCTGATTTGATGTTGTTATTTAATCATGTTTTGGATTAAAAGTTTTATGATTAAAGTTGGGTTTGAATCTTTGAAATTTGGTGTTTTAATTGAAAATTTTCAGATTTTAATTCTTGATTAAACTTGATTAAAAACATGTTTTTATGGTTAGTTTTCATGTTTTGGGTAGTTGAAATTTATTATAAGTGGTAAATGATTGGTTTTATGAAGTTTTAAAACTTTTGGGAATGTATTAATGGAGGTTTTCATGGAGTTTTGGTAAAAGGTTGAAGATGAAGTGTTATAGTTTGGTTATTTTTATATTTTAGTGAGTTTTATAAAATTATTAATTAGATTATATTTTTGGAGTTTTATTAATTTTATTATTGCTGTGATTTTTTGAAAAATAATGTAATTTCAAAGATTTTAATTATTAGTAGCGTATAATTATTTCCGGTAGTGTTAGGAACCTATCGGGTGTTGTTAAAACTTTAAAAATTGATTTTCGGGACGTTTCGGAAGGGCCTTTAGTGTTTTATAAAGGCTGGAATTTTCGTTTTAATACGCTAAAACGATATTTAAAATATGAAAATTAGTGTTCGCCTAGTATTTTAATTAGAGGGCATAATAGTGTAATTTGTGAATTAAAAGAAAGGATTAAGAATATTTTTGGAATTTTATAGAAGCTGGAATTTTGTAATATATAATTAGGATAATTTATATGTTCAAGGGAATTAATTAGTCCCATATTTTATTGTAGGAGACTTTAAATTTAGAGAATTCAATTAAAAGTGGCTAGTCGTATTTGCTATACCAGGTATGTATGTACTTAGTAAACTGTCTGCATGTAGTAACATGTTTAGGGCATGATTTGAACTGTGATTACTGGTTGTATGTTATATCTGTGATTGTGGAAAGGAAATATATATATATATATATATTGTTACAACATGTTGTCCTGGATTGGGTATTTTATCACAGTTTGGAATATGAGTTCAATTATGAACCTTTATACCACGTAATGTGGGGCCAGTAGACATTAATATTATTTTACCACCATTGTGTGGGGCCATGGGCATTAAAGGACCGGGTAATTATGTGATCACTAAATAAAAGATAAATAAATCTGCAATGGTGTGATTTCGAGTGTGATGTTTTATGTTGTAGGTTTTAGAGAAAATTAATTTAAATCAGATTCTTCCTAATACTGTAAACCACGTAAAGCGAAAGAGGATTCACACCAAAACTCTTGGAACGTATACACCTTGAGTATGAACATATGGGGGAGCTAAATAACTTCCTTCGAGGGGTATAAGACGTTGTTCACCCTTGTTTATTTTTATTTTTGGCCTGGGATCCCGTCACATTTGTGATCTGGTTTTTACCACTCGACTTGCAACCGAGTGGGGCTCTGGTGGGCATGGTTACTTATCTTTGAAAACCCGTTCGATGTTGAATCCAAATCTCCTTATAAACTGATAGAGTCTAGGAATGTATGAGATTGGTCATATAGTGTATAACAGGTTATCATTTGCATTATTTATTCATGTTATATTATATCTTGTTGTATATATGTACTCAGCTTTTGCTGATTACGTGCTTTTGTGTGTCTTCTTTGGTCATGGCCCTCGCCTTAATGACCCTGTGATGGACCAATTTACACACTTGTATTATTGGGGAGCAGAATTGCACAGGTTAGCTTGATGGGTGAAGTTCAAGCATTCAACATACATACATACATTCTTCACAATTCATGTTTTCGCCTTTAATTGTAGTTCATTTTTGCAATGCTTTATTTCCAGTGAGTGAATTTGATGAAGTAAAGTGAAGGTGCCATGAGTTTGATTAGCAGGATACACAGTTCTATACCTGATGGCATATATTTTTCAGCATCAATTTCTTCCCACAAAACTAGTGAATTTGAAGTGGTACTCTCACTTTCTAAATCTATTTTTAATTTTCATTTAAACCATTATAAGGGTTTATTGTATTTTCGTATATAATTGATGCCGATTTCAAAGAGCTTTGATTTTTGTTGTTTTTCAATTATCTTTTAGGTCCAAGGTATACTGCATGTATTGCAGGGTAATTCTAGCAGCCTCTTTGTGTGGGACGAAATTCGATGTCGATTTATTGTCAAAATGGGGTTATATGTAACTCACCTTTCTCAGGCGAGCTTACATGATGTTCTCAATCAGTTTTTGTACGCTGCTACATGTTTAAGGCTTGTAGAGCTTGTTGTCCAAAGGATTGAAAAAGAGGGGAAATGCCTTCCTACATTAAGAGCATTTGGGAATTCAGTCTCAGCTTGGCTCAAGGTCAATCTCATACTCCCTTTTTGTTGCATTGTATAAATGTACTCCTTTAAAAAAACAACCATGAATGTTATTTCGGGATGCCCTGTTAATTGTTGTTATGTTTCCTAAAATAGTGCTCCTTCCGTATTTTTTTTGCTACCATCTAGTTGAAATCTTCTAAATTCTATTGAATGTATAATAAAAACATTGCCCGGGTTCTTTTTTCATTTTTCTATCAAAGTTTCATAGCTTTTTAGTAACCTGTATTTAAACATATTGATGATTAAAGATGTGCAGCATAAATCTTGCTGAGAAAAATGGGGAGAAGAAAAAGAAATTGAGTGGGTAATAGATTATGCTTGGATTCCCCCAAGATAGTCATATTTGAAATGGATAAGGGAAAGATTTTGGACAGGAAGCAGTTGGTATGAAGCTTATTTTAGTTAATGGGTCCTTAAAATTGATAGGTTTAGACACTATGATAACTATTTAGACAAAGGAGCCAATGAGTGCTATTTGGTCCACTTTTAATGTCAAAGTTAGTGGTTGCATTTTAGTAAACACTTATGTCACATGGTAAACCCTTGCGCAAAATAATTTTTTGTTCCCATTTACCCTTGTCATTAATTGTTGGTCTCTTCACAAACTGGTAGAAACTGTTATAGTAGTATTTTTTGTGTAAAATATCCAATTACTTGTAAAATGGTTTGTACTGTTTTTGTTTTAATGCTTATTGATAGCTAAGTTAGGTTTGTTTGGAATAGAGGTTGCGAGACATTGCATTAAAGGAGGAAGTAAAGATAAATGACTATGATTGGAGGATGGTTCCAACACTTTTGGGAATGGCAAACTCCTTATCCAGGTTGGCATTTTATCTATGCAACTAGAAGTTTTCTACTATGAGTACTACCTTGAATGTCATTGAAGTTTTAGGGTGAAGTTCATCTTGTTCCACATTTATGCTTCTTTTTTGTGGTTGGTTTTGTAAATGTAATAAAAAGATACATGGATGTGTAATGAGAGGTTTTCTGGCTTCATTTCGTGTATTGCTGAGAGTGGCATTGTAGCTATAATCAGGTTCTTAATGGACTTTTTTACAAGAAAATATGTAGGAAATACTTCCTATGAAGTTGAAAAGTCTTCTGAATTTTAACGGACAAAATTTTAGGACATAAATTATAGGAACTAGGAAGTCATACCGCCTTTGATTGGAAGAAGTTATTTAAATGATCAAGTCCTTTAAGTATCCTGTGGTGAAGTAAATGTTAACTTTTTCACCAAACATTTTTTGAGAAATTTCCTTAGGTACTCCTTATTTTAATGAAATAGTTAAATTACCTTAGTTCTAAAGGTTTCTTAATTACCCCTTAAGTTTAAGGTTTTAGTTTAAATTCCCTTATGTTATATAAAAAAATAAGGGTAATGGCGTCTCCCCTATAAATTTACTTAATTTCCCATTAGTAAATTAACTCATGTACCAAGAAAAAGGAAAATAAGACGAAGTCAACGTCTCATATAGCATATTTGAGTTTTTTGTGGGGATAGCCCAACATTTGTGGCTATTTTGTGGGGATATCCCTCAATTTTTTTTTTTTTGAGGATATCCTAAACTAAATTTAATGATTGCAAAATTAGCCCAAATTTAATTTTCCGGGGAAAAAGTCAAGATTCCGGGGATTGATTAGCTCAATTAGGTGAGTTTATGAATTTAATATGTTGTAGGATTAAATGCGTTTGATGTTCACGCACAGTAAACTCACCTAATTGAGCCAGCCAATGCCTGAAATCTTGACTCTTTTCCCTGGAAAATGGAATTTGGTCTAATTTCGCAATCGTTAAATTTAGTTTGGGATATTCTCCCAAAAAAAATTTATTGAGGGATATCCCACAAAATGGCCACAAAAATTCTAAATATTTTTTTAAAAAGTTGAAAACAATCTAGTAACAACTAAGCCACACAAAATGAAACAATTATAGAATCAAATATTTTATCAATCAATACACAATTAAGTTTTTCATTAAAACGAAAAATTCAATTACTTAACAAAGTGAAATAATTAACACAAAAGGCTATGTTAATACAAACATAAGAAAATCCTTAATAAATTCACTTACATCCTTTTATCGTTCATCAAATTTAATTTCAAAAACCTAAATAAAAAACGAAGAAATAAAAAAAGTAAAAGATGGGTTAAGTGACAAAAATTTTATCAACGAACTTCAATTAGAAAAAGACAAAAAGTATGTTTGTCTAATGTTCAATTTTGCCCATGTTAATAATGCTTAGAAAAGCTAGAAGCATAGAAATTTTATTTAAGAAAAAAAAAATCAAGCGCACATCTCGTGCATAAATAGCTAGTAATTTTTTGAGGTATCCTTGAAGTTTAACTGCATGAACTTCAACATTTACAAAGAGTATTTAGATTAATTTGATATAGCTTACGATTATATGAGGAAATTTTCCAATATATTGTTTTTTTACAGCACTTAATTACGCATGAGTGACTCTTATCTTTGATGGTAATACACTTTGAAATAATGCTAGTTATATCAAGCACTTAGTTTTAAAAGGCGCAAGGAGCATCGAGGCGCACGATGTCCCTGGAGCCTAGGCGCAAGGTGTAGGCGCGCACCTTTAGGTGGTGATGCGCACTAAAATTTCTAAAACTTTCATTTTTGAAAACTAGATCGTATTTTGTACTCAAAATAACATTATACTCATTATAAATGCATAAATGACATAACACATATAATTCATATTTAAAAAGGCGGCAAAAGACTAAAACATGACATAATGAAAAGTAAAAAGGGAAAGATAAGCAAACTTGATTCTCCAAGCTCATTTTTTTTTTTTTGGCCTAAAGTACTAGAACAATCCTAATCCAAATCATACTCATCAATCATCACCAGCACTATACTCATTGTCATCCTCATCTCCCAAGTAACCTTCATCTCCACCAATGTCCTCCACTCCGTCTTCATCATCATCATTTAACCCATAATTAACATGTAGAAGGCAGAAGAAGAGTAGAAAGAAGAATAGAAGGGAAAAAAAAGAACGCTAGGCAGATCAGAAGAAGAGTTTACACTTCAATGTTTTTGAAGAGGAAAAGAAAAGGAAAAAAACAGTGCAATTTCGAAAATTTGAAGAGACGAAAACAGGAGAAGAGGAAGAAAAGAAAAAAAGAGAGAGAAACTTTTCGGTGACTGGCGGTGATGATGGTAGCTCCGGCAGTGGGTGGGGTGATGATGGTAGCAACAAGTAGCTTAGTTTTAAAAAGTGCGCCTCAGGCTAGACGCGCCTCAATCTCAGGCTCTGGGAAATGCACTTTAGCTAAGCGAGGCTCTGCATCCTCCGAAAGGCGTGCGCCTTTGAGCACTTTTTGGTAAGGCGCGCCTTTGAGCGCTTTTTGGTAAGGCGCGCTTTTGCACCTTAAAAAAATTGCTTAGATTTAAGTTACAAGTTGAAGAATGATTGATTTTCTTTTTAAATTAAGACTACCTTAGCTTTACAAATATCAATATTTAAATTATTAGGGGGTCTTTTTAATAGATATTATTACAATCAAAGAAAAAATTAATTTGAAATAAGTATATAAATATATGCGCCTCGCCTACAAAAGGCACGCGCCTTCGCCTTGAGCCTTGGCTCCGGCGACTATTTGCGCCTTGGTTTGCTCTCTACTTCTTCTCTTTCTTCTTTCAAAATGTGGATCCTTTTCTTATACTTCTCTCTTCTTTTTTTTTTTTTATATTTATTTAAATGTTTCACATGACCTAATAAAACCTATTTGTATTTTTAAAAAACCTGATGTGCGCCTTACCCCCAAAAGGCGCGCCTTTCTAGCGCCTCCAAGGGGTCCTTTCGCCTCGCCTAAAAAAAGCCCAAATGCGCCTTGAAGCTCCTTGCGCCTAGGCGCGCCTTTTAAAACTAAGATCAAGCAATTATGCAAGCTTATGATCATGTATATTCTCCCTGTCATGTCAATGTAAAATTTAAGTCTTCAAAGAAAAATATCTTTTTTAAGGTTATAACTTGTGATAATCCTTGCTCCTTTCACGAGTTTTACCATCGTTTACAAGTTGAGCATGCCAAAACAAATATTTTTACTCTCATATCGACATGCATGCATAAATAATTCATATATTTATATTCAATTACTAGAACTGTTATCAATGTGCTTTTTAGTTGTTCTAGTTTAACTTGGACTAGTTTAACTGTAATCAATCCCATTTTGACCTTATATATATATATATATCAAACAAATGTCAAACAAATGTTACATATAATATGTTATTGATGTTTTTCTAAATCTCTTTTTTCTTTTGATTTGGTAAACAAGCCACCAAGATGGTTTGGTCGTGTGAAATGGAGATCGAATGGATAAGAAGGTAAGAGGTAGAGAAAGACCAAAACAATTAGGGTCGTTATTGAGGATATGAGGCTATTGGGACGACAGGAGGAGCTGGCATTAGATAGAAAAGCTTTGGAGGGGGGTATGGACTAATGGCTTTTGCGATTTGGGATGCGAGTCTATATGGGAGCCACCTTAAAAGCTAGCTCAAAGGAAGGAGACTAGAGAGCCCATCGACCCATATAATCCCACATTAATCTACCATAAGACCGATGTGGGAGTAAAGATCCTATACCTTGCAATGAGATCACATCAGGCTACCACGCTTAACAGTCCACATGCCTTCGCGACTCGTGTGGATGCAGTGGGGTGGTTTCCTACATACTAGCTATCGGGCTCCGCAATCCCCTCAGATGCAACATATTAGTGGGCTGGTTTATACCATTGATATGAGTCTATAGGAGAGCCACCCCAAGGAAAGCCATCCAAAAAGCTAGCTCCACAATAAGGGTAGGGTCAGTAGCTTACACCTTGCAACTTCTCCGACCTAGCTAGAGAAACTTAGGCACCACATTTCTTTGCTGGATGTTAGGGGTGTTAAAAAACACAACCTAGTTGTCCTACATTGGCTCATACATTGGTCATAATTTCACATCATGATTTATGTCTTGTCGACCCTCAAATTTATTTTTGGACTAGGGCTTTGTTGATGTTGTGGACTTGTGGTAAGCAAGCCACTAAGTTTTTGTTAGCATAAGGATTCAAATAAAGCCTTTAAAATCAAAGGTGGAGGTTACTCGTCAAATTTTCTACTTCCTCCGTAACATAATTCTGGCAACAATTGCCATATTTGGGCGTAACAAAATTCTAGTAACAAACTTTCTATTTATAGTAAAAAAAAGTCGCAAAATTTACCAAACTGCCGTTACTTATCATACATAATTTGTCATTATATATTAACATTATATCATTAACGATTTAACACTACATAATTAATCCACCCTACCACCCTAACCCACGACCACCTAATCATCCACAAGGCCACAACCACCCTAACCCTAAACCACCCAAACATAACCACAACCACCCTACCACCCTAACCCAGCAACCAGAACCCTAGCCACCACCCAAACTCTACCCACCCGAACCCCAACCACCACCCAAACTCTACCCACCTGAATCCCAACCACCACCCAAACTGAACCCACCCGAACCGTAGCCACCCAGCCACCACTCGAACCCTATCCACCACTCGAACCCAACCAGCACGAGCGAAATCGAGCAAGCCACTACACCACTCGAACCTAGCCACTAGTTGAACCACCCACACAAGAGAAATCGAGCCAACCACCACTCGAATCCGACCACCACTTGAACCCTAGCGAAATTGAGTTTGACATGGTGAAACCCTAGCAAATCTCCCTCGATCTCCTCCTCATCTCTCTCTCGCTCTATCGATCTCCTTTCTCTCTCTCTGCCATCGTTTTGAGGTAGTGTTTAGGGTTTTGGAGTGGTGGGTGGGTCGATTTGGTTGGGTGTTTGGGTAGGTCGATTTTGGGTGGTGTTTGGTGGTGTTGTGTTGCTGGTGTTTGGACGTTTGGTGGTGCTGGTGTCTGGTGGTGTTGCTGGTGTTTGGTGTTGGTGGGTTGTTATGGTGGTGCTAGTATTTGGTGGTACTAATGTTTGGTGCAGGTGGCTAATTACTTCTGTTTTTTTTTGGCAAGGTAATTTCTTGTGTTAATTAGGGTTAATTGACACCCTAAGAAAAATTACCTAGGAGTCGGCGCGCACAGTGAGTTTGTTGCCAGAATTATGTTATGGAGGGGGCATTATAAATATCCAAATTTTATAATCAAAACTAATCGAAATTTAACTATTAGTGGTCAAAATTAGATAATGGAGAATGTGGAAAGTCAAAGTGGAACTTCTAAAATTATGGAGGAATTGTATTAGAACCGATTCTCTTTATCTTATTTTCACTCCGCAATCCATTTCAGTTTCACTGCAGTTTAGCTTAGATTAATTTAGCTTAAAAGAATAGGGTCATAGTCTACTCATTAAACTTGTTTACTTTTACTTATGGTATGGCGAGTTTGCTTGGTTTGATTAGATTTGATGTAATGAATTTGTTATATTCAAAATCATGTGGGAAAATTTTCAAGTAATGTAGCGAGTCTCATCAAAGCTTTTTATAAACATGTCCTATCGTCTAATGGAATTTATGCGGTTAGTCACATAGTCACATTAATGTGGATGAGAACAAGTTTCTTGGCTTAATGGGAGGTCTATGGAGAGGATCTTTGCTAAGGTTTACTTATTCTGTATTATTTCTTTCTTTCCTCTTCCTTTTTTAGGGTAAACTTCTATCCCACGTTTTGTTCAAGGTGATTAGTTGGAAAGACTATATGTTAGAGGTTCGGAAAGTAATGTTACCAATGAAATAAGTCTAATGAGGATCTTTTACTAGTTTTAGAGTTATTAGCTAACAATTGATGAGGATTATGATTTCAAAAATGAGTTTACCTTGTTTACATTAGCTCCTTTTCTTGTATCATTTCAAGTAAGAGGCAGTGAAAGGCGTAGAGGAAAGGGACTAAACACTATTTTAACAAGATTATTTAATCTTGGAATATGTGATAGTTTAGTTGAAATATCTCTTCTAAGGCTTTGCACATGCACATGTTTTGCTATTAGATGGAACAAAAGTGTTAGTTGTCACCTTTAATTTTCTTTATTGATGGTTTGTTGAAAACTAGAGGCGTATTTTTTGGTTTGCATCATTAGAAGGTTATTAAGAAGTTAACCTTTGTCCAACTAACAACCCCTTGCCCCTCAATCAGTGGGGCAGTCAAGTTAGCTTCTTTCTTTAAAAGATGAAAAGAATGACTGTTAAGAGTTGTCCTTAATTGACATTGAACGCGGGTGTTAGACCTATTTAGGAACATACTTTGATGTTTCGTTATCTGTTATACTTTCTTTTGCTTACTAGATCAAGATTATCTTCTAATTCTTGAAATCTTATAGAAAGTTTTATACTTTTATTTGTTTGTTGCCCTAAGGCTCTAATATCTCATAATATGCTTTTTCAACCTCTTATTTATCTAGGAGTTTTATGTGGAGGTGTCTCCTTATATTTCAAGCTTGTCTCTTAGGGCAGAAGGTGGGATTGCTTGGGTAGTATCATCAATATTATTGCTTCTTTATAATTTTGCTCATTTGGTACATCCCAGTGAACTGCTAATTTGTTTGAGAGCCAATTATAAACTCCCGGCTTTAGAGATTGATCAAGTGTGGACTAAGTTAAGACTGATGTGGTTGTGGTTTCTGTTAGCTCGGTTTTTAGTCATAGGGTGCCAAAAAATGCAAGGAGCACCAATATACCAGTCTTGAAGCCTATATGGGAATATGAGGCATGTATAAGGTTGTCTTCGTGGCATAGTGTGGCTGGCTAGGTTGGATGCCCATATGAGATGTGTCATCATGGCCCTTTTGTTTGCAGTTTTTATAGGTCTTGTACTAATGCTGCCAGTAGTTGCAACACGTTTACATTGTTGAGCTTTTTGCGACTTTATATTAGGCTGACTAGCTGAGTCATCTAAATTTTTTTATGGATGTCATAGACTAAATTGAGATACACTTGATTAAAAACCAAAAATGTAACTGGTTTTTGAGGATGTTAAAAATGCCATGTTATGCTAATTATACTATTACCTCTCCTTAATGTTTGTAGGTGATGCAATTTATGTAAGGAGATTTCTCCATTTGAAGCTTCCTCTTCCCCCCTCCCCCCCCCCCCCCCCTCTAAAATGATATGAGACAAGGGGTTTGAAAATTTCTATCTTGGGAATTCAATTGTTTAACTTTGGTATGCCTAAGGATTTCAGCTTTATGGTTCCTTCATTTTTCGTTAATATTGTAACCAATACTTTTAGTCTACTATAATGCTTCTTGTGCATTTAATATTGCTCAGCCTTTTATTTTATTGGCCTAAAAAGCAATTTTATACTTTGGATTAGTATGAATTTTTTCTTGTCTAAAGTTATATGAGTTGATTAAAACTTTTTCTGAAGTTACTAGACCTGATATGAGTCACGTATTGTTTTAAGTGGAGCTTTGTAGCCCTTATTTGAAGTTGTTGACTGATATGAACTTGTGGACTCTTGTTTGAATTTACAAGAACATATTTTTGGTGAATTTTTTAATTTAAAAGTGGGGGAAAAAAAATCAGCTTAGAATCTTAGATTACTGATTTGTTTCTAATTTCTGAATATAATAAAGTTACCTATATGATAACAGACCTAATTCAATTTATATAATTCCTCCGCTCCATATTAGTTGGAACATACCTATTTGACACACATTTTTGAAAGAGATATGTAACTAAAATGGAAAATAATGCAGGTAAAAAAATAATTCTGAGGAAGTAATTATTTATATCTGACAGTGTGTATACTATCTATGGAGTTTTTTTTTTTTTTAGCTTATTTTCCATTCTTTCTATAAGCTAATGTGTATACTATCTATGGAGTTTTTTTTAGCTTTGCCCATCATGTCTTTGCTTTTGGATATGGAATATCTGATAACACTTAATTTAAATTTAGTCTTTGTTCAGGAGCGGAGTTTTTGTTACAAATAGTTCGTGAAGCAGTTCCAACATCCTGGCTAGAGTCTCTGCATTCTTCCTCAGCTGCTGAAGTGGCTGTCTATGTGCTTGATTGTCTTTATAAGAAGCTAAATGAAACATGCCTTGTGCATGGTGGTGAGGTTGTTAAAAAGTATTATTGCATTTTTGTCTTTCATTCTTTATACTCCCTCCACTCAATATTACTTGCAACATACCTTATTTGGCAGGCCTCATTAGGAAGATATTGAAGCATGTAAACGAGCAAATTTCGTGAAATAATTTTAAAATCAGAATCTTATAATTTTGTACATTGTTCTTGGTTGTTCACATGCCCACATTTCTTGCTTAATATGCGTGGCGAAGCGTTACATTGCGAGTAATATGACGCGGAGGAAGTATTTTTTTTTTTAAAAGTTATTCTGAGTGGCTGAATATGCTTACTTTCAGGAGGAGGCATACAGGATGCTGCTTTATTTATTTGTTGGAAGTCTATTGCCATATATTGAGATACTTGATTCCTGGATTTTTGATGGAATTCTTGATGATCCATATAATGAGGTAATTTTTTTAGAATATTGTTTTAATCCCATGTTACGCAGACTCGGGTACCTGTGTCCGACATGGATATGTGTCCAAGTGTCTGCTCTTGCAATTTTTATTTTATTTTATTTTAAATTTTGCATGTTTTTGGCGCAAAATAAAGCAGTGTCCAAGTGTCGTACCCATGTCGGAGTGTCTAAGATTTGATATGCATACTTGAGCGGAAATGAAGAGTCTAATCAACATAATTTAAATCTATTTATCTAATGTCATAATCTCAGTATTAGTTACCTCACTAGCCATAATGGTTCTTTTTAGGATTTGTTGCCGGGTGTAGTTTAGGATGCATGGGTGGCTACCCCCACCCCCAAACAAAGCTGAAATGTAGGTTGTTTATTATGGGCCGATAACTTTGGATGAAATAGAAAGATTTATTTCCCAGCCTGTAGTCCGTGTATTAAAGATACATGTTTGCTGTTCTATTGTTTTGTATTATGGAATTTGTTTTAAATGCTATTTCCAAGAATCTATTCCCTTTTGTTGTAATGACTCCAAAATATTCAATAAAAAAGGTTGCAGCTTATTCGTTAAAACGCATTCATCATACAAAAAAGTGAAAAGCATGGTTACTAATTCATTGCTCAAATTTCTTATTATTGATGTGCAACATAAGCAGTTAATTATTCTTTTAAACAGTGGATAACTAGCTGCCTTCACATATGCAGATATTCTCATTTGTTTTTTTTAATCTGTGGTTCACAAATTCTCGAAACACTGTCCTAGTTTATTGCTGATGAAAAATTTAGTAAATATATACACCCTCCATTTCTAAAAGTTTGATACACTTTCCTTTTTTGTACGTTTCAAAATGTTTGATATACTTTGAATTATTCAATAAATAAACATCTTTAAATAATATATTATTTACGCCTCATCATTCTACTTTCCATCACTTATCATTTTTTGAAAAGTCAAAGAAATATATATATATATTTATAGGCAAAGGATCATATGAGAACCTCTCTCTCGGTGAGAACCATGAGAACTCTAATCTTAACCATTGATTTCTTACAATTTAATCTCAACCACTCCATATTTTCTCCTACACCACCATTTTCAGATTCAGACCCTCACTCTCCTCAACGTTTCCTTCATCTCATCTTCTCCTTCACCTTTTTTCAAATTCATACTTAATTATCATCATCATCAATCGATTATCAAATCACCTTCATCATATTCATCATCGTTCTTCATCATCATCGTCATCTTCATCATCTTTAGCATCATCATCATTGATTAATAATCAAATTCTCATCATCATCGATCGATTATCAAATCATCATCATCACCGATCGATAACGCGTTTAGTTATTTACCATCATTTCAAAGTCTAAAATGAAGGATCTGATCTCCATTGATTTGAATCACCTATCATTACTGTTGATTACTGATCATTAATCATTTAGACTCTGATCAAAGTCTAAAATGGTAAATAAACGTCAATCAATGGAGTCTAAATCATCGTTCATCACTGATCATCATCGATCAATGTCGATTGAGAGTCTAAAATGACAAACTCCATTCGAATTTGAACACAATATGCATCCGAATTTATCTCCACCATCAAACTACAGTCGAATTCATCTCCACCATCAATTTGCAGTCTGATCAAAAAATGATGATGATTTACCATCATTTCAAAGTCTAAAATGAAGGATCTGATCTCCATTGATTCGAATCATCTATCATTACTGTTGATTACTGATCACTAATCATTTAGACTCTGATCAAAGTCTGAAATGGTAAATAAACGTCAATCAATGGAGTCTAAATCATCGTTCATCACTGATCATTGCCAATCATCATCGATCAATGTCGATTGAGAGTCTAAAATGACAAACTCCATTCGAATTTGAACACAATCTGCATCCGAATTTATCTCCACCATCAATCTGTAGTCTTATCGAACGATGATGATGGTGATTGAACGATGATGATGGTGATCGAACGATGATGATGATGCTCGAATTGAACGACCGATGGCCATGATGATCAAGAGAGATGATTATGAGTGAACGATGATGATGATAGAAAATGGAGGAGAGAGAATAATTTGGGGAAGAAAGTAGGAAATCTAGGAATGTACCACTTTAAAAATTTTAGTAAAAGTTGATTCCGGGAGTTCACCGTGCATATTTTAGTTGAATAGATTATGGGAGCTAATAAATAGAATCTGACATCTAAGGGTTACAATCTGATAGCAAACTCTTATCATCTGAAATTTATTATTTAGAATATGAAGTTCAGCCTTACAATATGAGAATGCGACCCTTAGAATCTGAGAATTATTATTTAAAATCTGAGAATTATTACTTAGAATATGAGAATTATTACTCATAAGAAAGTTAGAATCTGAGAAGAATGCTATAAAATCTGAGGAAAAAATGTAGAATCTGAGAAAAAAAGTAAAATCTGAGAATTGTAGTTTACTTAGAATCTGAAAAAAAAAAAATTTTAAATTGTTCTCATGGTTCTCACTGAAAAGAGGTTCTCACAGGATCCTCACCCTATGTGTATATATATATATATATGTAGTGCTGTCAGATTGAGTCTGAACTGAACTAACTGAAACTGAACTGTTTTGGGTCGATCTGAAATTACCTGAAACTGAAAGTGAACTGAACTTAATGAACTGATAATTGAAAGTCAACTGAAAAATATCAAATTGAACTGAACTGAATTTGAAACCAAGTGAAACTGAAGTTAACTGCTAAATATCTGAAAATAACTGAACTGAAACTGAACTGAAAATCGGGTATCTGAAAATAACTGAACTGAAGCTAACTGAAACTGAACTGAAAAGATGATAACTGAATCTAACTGAAACTAAAAATGACTTGAAACTAATTTAATTTGAATATTACTAAACTGAATAAAAAATGATACAATATTATCCGAACTGTTTTGAACACTACAAGAAAATTCTAAATTACCTACCGCTAATTGTAGAAAATCGATCAGAAATCATGTTTCCGACCGATTTTCGGTCGGTATTGAACGGTAGGAAATACGTTGGTCTCTAATTGTACATTTCCGCTCGATTTTTGGTCAGAAAAATTACCTACCGCATTTTACAACATTTCCTACCGACTTTTAGCGGTAGATAACTTCCTACCGAAAAATAAAAAATATTGGTAGGTGATTTGCTACCGAAGTTCTCAACATTTCCGACCGAAAATGCGGTAGGTAATTTCCTACTGGAAATATGGGTAGGTGATTTGCGACCGATTTTACACATTTGCATGCGATCGACTAGCGGTAGGAAATTTCCTACTGAATGTCTATCTTAAGGCTGGTTTGGAGTTACAAAATTATAATCTCAAATGACCTGAACTAAAGCTAACCGAACCAAAAAAACTGTAACCAAAACTGAACTGAACTGTCGACGTTTTGAACTGAACTGAATTGCACCCGTTCGAATTTTTAACTGATTGGTTAAACTGAACAATTAACTAAAACTGAACTGAACTGAACTAAAATCGAAATTAACTGAACTGGAAAAAAAATTATCTGAAATTAACTGAACTAAAACGACCCAAACTGATTGGTTAAAACCAAAAATGAACTGTTGACCTGAATTTAGAGTGCTATATATATGTCTTTTGGAAGATTCCCTTTTAGATTATACATTTTACCCAATTGCTTAAAATTCACCCAGATTCCAAATGTATCAAACAAAAAAAAAAATAAAAATTGAGGGGGATTATTCTTTTTTCAGGAGTGAATTTTCTGTTGACATGCATTCCTTTGTTTTTCTACAGTTGTTCTTTTATGAAAACAAATCTGTGTCAATTAGTGACACTGAGTTCTGGGAGAAGAGCTATGTATTGAGATCCCTAGCTCATCCAAAGGTTGATGCTGAACTCTCAGGCTTGTCTCCTAAGCACCAAGCATGCCCATTGTTTCTTAAGGACATAGCTAAAGAAATTATTTCTGCTGGAAAGTCTTTGCAGCTGATTAGGCATGTTCCAATGACTTCAAATACGGTATCACCTTCAGACATGAGATATAATGACTTGGGTGGTTTGAAAAGCTCTTGTGGTGTTAATGATCTCAGTGAATTACATAGAGGGTGCAGTACGGCAGGTTTGACATTGGTAGAGGTCTTTTTTGTGTCCGTGGCAGGTATTATAGGTCATGGTGATCATGTCTATAATTATTTTATGAAAGATGATCTTCCCTCTATGATTCCTTTTTTATTGCAATGTGATGTGGAGAGGCAAATTTCTGGAGGAGAAGAGAGTGCAAGTTCTGATATGACCAGCCCGAGGAAGACTTGGGTTGAATTTTTGGATAGCATATTACCAGAAAGAGAAGCTTCTTGTCAAGTAGAAACCTTGATGTCTCACAGTAAAGGAAATAAAGTCCCAAGTCAAGTAAGTGGACGCCAACTTGTAAAGTCCCTCTGTTCTAAAAATCCAGTTATTACTGTTTGTCAGAAATTACTGAACAACAACAAAGAAGCCTTGGGAACTCTTTCTTTGTCAAAAGATGCCAATCTTCCTTCATTAAATGATGAGGATTTAAGGGAGGCTATTTTTAATATTGACAGTGAAGGAGCTTCATCAACCAGACAAACCAGTTTCACTTTTGGCTTTCAATTTAGTGAATCTCAATATCTTCGTTCACTAGAAGAAACTAAACTTTTAGAAACAATTTTCCCCTTTCCAACCGTTCTTCCTTCATATGAGGTGTGTTATTCATATATTTGTTTCAATACATATAATGCTATAGTCTAGGATCATGTGTTTATGGTTTATTGTTATTTGACGTCAGGAGGACCTTCAGATGTCAGAGCTGTTACCTCTCCAAAAACATAGTACTTTATCTTCCAGAATTCTCCGATGGATTCAAATTGCCGAACCAAAGGGAACCCCACTTCCTATGGTTATATTGCAAGAATGTCTTAAAGTCTACATTAAGAAGCAGGTTAATGCTTTATATTTAGTTTCCGAAATGATACATCTGCATAAAGTATAAATGTTCTTGCTTTATATTTTCTATTATTTGTTTTTTCTTTAGGTGGATATCATTGGAAGTCACATGCTGTCAAAGTTACTCCAGGACTGGAGGCTGATGGATGAGCTGGCAGTACTGCGTGCTATATACTTGCTAGGTTCAGGTACTTTTAGGTCATTTCAAGTCTGTTGGACCTAGAGGGTCAGGCTGTTTGGTCTCTCAGCACCTCCTGTGTTCTTCTAGCGAGCATTATTTCAGGATTTACTTGTTTGTTGTGATTTGTGACCATGGTGTAGAATTGGATCTCATTTTTTGGATCATTGTGAATTTTTATCTCAGGGGATCTTTTCCAACATTTCCTGATAGTAATTTTCAATAAAGTGGATAAAGGAGAATCATGGGATGATGATTTTGAGTTGAATATGGTCCTGCAGGTTAGAGTACCTTGATCCCTAATGGAAACTTTGCTCTGCTGAATTTTTGATGTTGATGTTATACATTGTTATATATGTTAGGAGGCTACATCCCCTAAGGTTCCACAAAAGATAGAAAAATCATGAAATAAGGCAATAAATAGAATATCTAAACATATTACAAATATCAATTGTCTTACTTTTTACCTATCATTAGCTTCTCCTGGATTTGAATAGAACAGTCAATAGTATTTATTTGGAAGGACAGGTCCAAAGTTCCTATTGTTAGGTAGAATGATAAAGAGCTTGTTTTTTCTTATCTACTATCATATATCATTAAAAAAATCGTTTTGTTCATTTATTTCAAAAAATCCAATTTCCATGAAACTACTAGATGCTTGTAACATTAAGTTGAATGATAAGGATTAAGGAGCTTTTTTTTTCTACATCAATCAAATATGTTAAAAATATTCCCTGGAATTTGTTATTCCACTAAAATCCAATTTCCATGAAGCTATTAGCTTTATCAAAATTGGTTTTGTTTTTTGACAATTGAGATTATAAATTTATATATTTATATAATTATTATATTGCTGAATTCGATTTTCTGGTTTCATTTATTGTCTATTTTAGGAGTCAATCAGAAACTCTGCAGATGCCATGATATTGACAGCGCCTGACTCGTTGGTGGTCTGCATTGTGAAACCTCATGGTCTTGATGGTAC
Source organism: Salicornia ramosissima (assembly GCA_951394345.1). Classification (NCBI taxonomy): domain Eukaryota; kingdom Viridiplantae; phylum Streptophyta; class Magnoliopsida; order Caryophyllales; family Amaranthaceae; genus Salicornia; species Salicornia ramosissima. Next base: position 25,961,757 of record OX596239.1, read on the forward strand.
TGATCAGCAGAATGCAACTGCTATTTCTTCTTCTCATAAAGGTCACGAAAATAGCTTGGCCGTTAATAGTCTTGATGTGCTCAACTTTACCTACAAGGTCTGTTGTATGATTTTTACTCCACTGAGCTTAATAGACTTCACTTCAATTATTTATTACAGATCATTGAAAGTCTAATGGAAATTATTCAACTTTGATATGTAATAGACTCCATCAAACACTAACTAAGGATGCGTTCTCTTCAACTTATTAGATGTAAACTTATATGAATTTATTTGTAGCTATTAAAACTAATTAAAACTTATTGAACTTATTGGACTTGATTAGCCCTGATTATACGAAACAATTGGATCTTATCAAACCTTATTGAACATGTTACACTTGTGTGAATTGAAACTTTTTTAAGGTGAAGTGAACACACCCTGAAGCTCATATCTTGCCAAACTTTAAGTTGCTTTGTAGTGATTTATCATACAATGAATGCCTTTTTAGGTTGTGAGAGTGGTAAAGAACCACAACTATAGTCGGTTTGCTGATGGAGTCTCTTGGAGAAAATATATCTTACTCTCCATTAATTTGATCGTAGAAATCTTACCCCTAAGCTTAATAGAGCATTAGGTGGCCGTATATATGCATCATTCTTTGAAAATGAAATAAAATGAAAGGATGGAGTATTTTTAGGATTCTTCAAGTTAGAAAAGCTTGTAACACTGAGTGAGGTTTGAACAATCTTTGTAAATAAATACTTCAAGTCAATTCCCTTTTACACTAACAATCTTGGTAAATGTGATAAAAATTGGCGTAATGAAATATGCTATATATTTACTGGAGCAGCAGCAATGAAGATTTATACATAGAAGTTAATAGTCAATAAGTTATGGATTAATCTTAATGTTTTCCATCGGTTGATTTTAGAACTGAAGTTTATAGTTCGGAATGAGTCAATCCTTAAGCAGAAAGCAATTTTTTTTTAGGATGCGGATGCCAAGGACAAATTCAATTTGTAAAATATTCTGAAAGAACTGAAAGGCTTTAAGTTGACTAAATGGCATTGATACTTCAAACTATGTCATATGTTCTTAGTCTGTTACTGCTTATTCAGAAGAGTAAGCTGTCCAGTGTGACTTGTATAGTTATATGTGAAGCAAGTTACACACAAAAAAAACTTCATATTGCTCATCACCTAAATTTTATTTTTACTTATTATAGCAGGTAATAAGTTATTGAGAGTATTTTAGAAATATAATCCTCAGCATTTGGTATTCAAAGTATTTAATAGTAGGATTGTTGAAAGAAGTTCGGCTATAGCTGGTTTGTTGTTGTGTCGGTGACAATTTTCCCTTTAAATATTCAAAATTTCAAATGCAAATATCTTTCCTAATTGGCATTGATAATTTTTTATGTATCTTAGGGATTTAGTTTTGTCCCAGCATAGTACTCCCACCATTTCTTTTTGTGACTATGAACTTTTTTCAATGCACGACTTAGGGATTTACAATTGTGATCGTCAGTAGATTGTTTGGTAACAACTACATGGTTATCCGTTATGTTTATTAACTTACAAGATGCTCTCTTTGTTCTCTATGAGTCTATGCTTTTACAAAGTGTACGTATTTCAATGTTACAGGTTTCTTGGCCACTTGAACTTATTGCTAACACTGAGGCAATTAGAAAGTATAACCAGGTAAAAGTTAAAAATACCCATAATGTTGTAGTGGTGTGAATTGGCATCATAAGTTGCTAATTTAGTAATTTCTGAATCATGTTATATGTAGGTGATGCATTTCTTGTTAAAAGTTAAGCGTGCAAAATTTGTGCTTGACAAAGTTCGGAGATGGATTTGGAAGGTTGCGCTTTTTCTTCATCTTATTGTTTTACTTTTTGTTCCGATTTGGCATGTCAACACTGAATACTTTGTGCAATTAAATATGTGAGGCCACACTTTTTACCTGTCTTCTAACTTATCTGCAACACTGTTCATTATAATTTCCAATTTCTTGCAGAAAAAAGGTGTTGCAACAGTCTACTGCAAGCGCCATTGGTTAGTGGAGCAGAAACTTTTGCATTTTGTGGATGCTTTTCACCAATACGTGATGGATAGAGTAAGATGATTGTCCTTGTTAAAGCTTCGATTGAATAGACTAGTTAAGTTTTTTGTATTGTTATTTTTTATTGGGTAAGGAATTTACCGGTTCATTGACTGGTACAGGGCTACTAGCCCGAAGGGGAAGGGGGAGTGGAAATGCCCCAACATAATATTGGGGATGAGGATCGAACTATCGTAGCCGTTAATTTATGCGTTAATTTGCTTCTCCAATTTCATGACCTATTAACGGAGAAATTAATGGTTTCCGTCAAATGGTACCTGTTTCTAAGGAAAAGGTAATCATTGGGTGGTTAAATATACATTACATGAAGGAGGGGGGGGGGGTCGTTCTTGGTTGGGGGGGGGGGAGTTAAAAATGGGTCATCCAGAGGAACAGTTTCCTTTCCTTCCAACTGCCCCCTTAATGGTCTTGGTTCTGATTTGCTATTTACACGTGTTGAACTCTTTCAATACTTGCATTGGTTGAGTTGGTACAGTTCTCTATTCTCATTGCTTGTAAGAATGTGGTTCACCCCCTCTCCTCTGAGAAATTATTCTTCCATTTCATTTCTCTGGATTGATTTTCCTAATTATATGAACAAGCTGTGTTCAGATTTTAGAAGGTACTTGATCTACTGCGTTAGGCCGTTAGCCTTGTGTTGAGTTTTGTTTGGGATAAGAAATACTCTATATCAAACAAAGAATAGGATTATTGAAATAGTTTAGCGGGTAGTTTAGGAGCTGTCTAATAGTTAGTCTTGGTATTTATGCTTTGCTCATTATTGTTGAGTAGTATGGGTGGCTCTTGAGGGCCTTTAGTAGCATATGATGCAGTCACTATTCAATGTTTCCATAATTTCCAAAAGATCTCTCTTTCATATGCATTTGTTAATTCAGGTCTATCATAGTGCTTGGCGTGAGATGTGCCAAGGCATATCAGCAGCATGTTCTTTAGATGAAGTAATTGAAGTACATGAAGCCTACTTGCTATCAATCCAAAGGCAATGCTTTGTTGTTCCTGATAAGCTGGTTGGCATCCTCTCTGAATTTATTATTTTTCCACTTTTTTCCAAAACTGTTTTGACTTGCCGTGTCTTCGTTCTTAGTCATGATTTATTTTGTAAACTACAGGGGGCACTAATAGCCAGCAGGATAAACACAATCCTGGGATTGGCTCTGGACTTCTACTCGATACAGAAGACGCTTAATAGTGGTGGGGCAGTTTCTGCCATCAAGGCCAGATGTGAGATGGAAGTAGATCGAATAGAGAAGCAGTTTGATGATTGCATTGCCTTTCTTCTCAGAGTATTCTTCTCTCTACATCTTGTTTGAGAATTTATCTTTGTACTTAGCCTTTAATATAAGAAAATTATAGATGATCACTGGAAATTTGGACAAAAAGGACTTGTGTAAGAAAAAATTGTTGGGTGTTACTTTCCGGTTTGAAATGAACTGAACTGAATAAAGTTAAATCCTAGACTCATTAGGAGCTGAGTTGAACTGAACTATACTATACTATAATTTCCTAAGTTCAAAAGAACAGTGCCCAATTCATCTATATGAGGTTCAAGTGAAATGTCGTGCCAGTAACAATGATTTGTTATTCACAAACTAGCATAAAAACAAATGGCTGTTTCAGGCAAATTTCTCTGCCCATATTTAGCTACAATAACTTTGCTTTTACATAAATAATGTCTTGATGGGTTTTTTTTTTGAACCATTGTGTGGCTTTACAGGTACTGTCCTTCAAGCTCAATGTGGGAAACTTTCCTCATTTGGCAGATTTAGTGACTAGAATAAATTACAACTATTACTATATGTCTGATAATGGAAACATGGTGACGGCTCCTGGATCTGATTCAGTTAAGTCAGGTAAACCCTTTCCTAGCAGGCCTGGGTGAGTGTATTTTCCACACTTTTTTGGCCCTTTTGTGCATCAAAATGGATGAAACGATCTGTGTTATTTCATTTCTTGTGACTTAGTAATTTTAAAAATGAACTAGATGTACCAGTTAATGAACTGGTGGTTTCCTTACCTAATCCAAAAAAAAAAAGAACTACTCCCTCCGTAACATAAAGATTTCAACAAATTTTTTTCACGCATTTTGAGGAAGCGATTTGAGGGTGTAAACGACCAAATTAATCAAAATAATTTTGATATTAGTAACTTATAATCACGTTCTTGCTTGTATTAAAACCATTTTAATTAATTTCTTCGTTTACTCACTTAAATCGCTTCCTCAAAATGCGTGAAAAAGTAAATGTTGAAATCTTTATGTTACGGAGGGAGTAGATGTTTTAAGTTTGTAACATACCGACCATTCTCTTCCTCAAATTTCCAATGTCCCATGATTGCCTGAATTTAGCTTAGCAGGCAGCTTGGTGTGCTTGTGCTGTACTTGTATACATTATCCCTTTTCCCTATTCGGGTGTAATTGCAGAGTTTTGTATGCAGATTGTTGTTTGTATATAAATTCATTGCGGATTTTATTTTGGAGCCAATTTTTATATACTAATTCCTTCTTTTAACCACAGAAGGTAATCTACTCAATGTTTTCATTGTAATTCCGCTCTTTAATTTTGCAATACCCAATATGTTAAAGGTTTGATAGTGGTTGCTTGGTTTTTTCTTTCTTTATTACGAGTAAAAAAAAAAAAAGTTTCCATTGTAATTTTCATTTTATACTAGCAGATGTAGTACGATGGTGTGAATGTAGTTGGCAGCAATGATTTGATCGCTTGTTAAATCAAAAGAAAAAGAGCAAGCCTGCACTAATTTGATGGGAAATGGTAAATTCATATCAGATATTGATAAGATCTACTAAAATATTTGCATATTGGTCCTTCATATAAGAATTGATCTGTAATTTATAAAAATTAAAGGACATGTTTGCAAACTTATGTTCTTAATATACACAGACAAGATAAGTTAATACACAAACTATATAATATAAAACATAGGCAAGATAATATATTAGCATGGACTCGATTTCAAATGATAATAACAAAATATATTATACTTTTATAATTTTGCAAACTGTTCCTTTAAGTTTTGGTAAACTACAAATCAGTCTTTGTATGAAGGAGCAATGTGCAAATATTTTTGTAGATATTGTTTAAGATCTGATAATAGACTATCATTCATCCTAATTTGATTTCATTAAAAATCAGTGGTAAATAATACTCTATCCCTCCTAAATTATAAGCGACATTTGACTAAATAATGAGCAATGTATTAGGAGATTTGATTTAAATGTATTTAGTCTTGGCTTAAATGTATAAATACCAAGACTAGAAATGGTGCAAATTTGCTCATTATCCTAAATTATAAGCGATATTTGACTAAATAGTTTAAATGTATTTAGTCTTGGAACGGTGCACATGCGTTTTTTATGCATTGGGACATGCTGGACCATAAAAAGTTGGTTGTTCCTGGTCTATCCATTACCTATTACTATTTTATAGTATTCTATTTTATAGTATTAAGTGATTAACCACTAAAAATGGCATTTTATAGTATTTTCCCTCCCACTTAAAAGTAATAAATATACATTAAGTCTTGCAATTCCCTTGCTTGAATAGAGCCGCCTCTATACTAGCAGAAGTGAAAAGATCATGCAATTAATGATTAAAAAAATGTTTACGAAGAAACTAAAAAGATCAAAATGGGTCCTTACATTTAATAAAAAATTATAGTTTTCTTTCTATTGATATGATATTTTGCTTACAAACACATGGGTTATCAAATCTATTCTTCTATGATATCTATCTATTTTATAGTATTAAGTGGTTAACCACTACAAATGACATTTCTCTCCTAAACTCTATTTTCCCTCCCACTTACGAGTAATAATAATTACAAAGCTTAATTAGTTAATCGAAAAGTTCAAGATTTATAGTTAAAAGTTGCTCCCTCCGTTTACATTTATTTTTTGCACAGTTTTCAATGTAAACGTTTAAACATTAATATCTTATACTACATACACATTTAGACGAATCTAACAAGATTCCATATGAATATGCTTTTTTCTTGTATATAATGAAGATTTATCATTTTTTTAACTTTCTCTCTCTTTGTGTCCTAAAAAAATATAAATAACAAATTGAAATGGAGGTAGAAAGAATCATGTACATATATTCAAATCAAATTTTGTATATATATATATAAATGTTATCTTATGTCTATCATAAACTTACCTATATTAGATTGAAGTGCTGAAACTTTTAGTGTGCGTTTGATTCAGCTTAAATAAGCAATTCTATGCTTATATTCAGAAAATTCTGTTGAAAATTAATGCAAAGACCTGTCTCACATAGGAAGTTTGAGGGACATATTCCATATATCAATACTTGGTTTTTAGGCCGAATTGTAACTGACCTTCCAGACGTTATGAGATTGTCGGTTACGCAAGCCCATTACTACTGATTATCATACATTTGATCTATAATTACAACCTTAAATCTGATTTAATATTTTCATTAAATTACTGATATTAATTGTTTTTATAATGTTATATTCATGTGTTTTGGTCAAAAGAGTTGAATCCATTGAATTGGAAAAAGCCATTGACTCTATTGGAACACCTTAAAAAAGGTGAAGGAAAAAAATGTTACGGCCTCTATTTTTCCTCCTAGTTTTCGATGGATTATGAGCAATTATTTGTGAGTTCCATTCTTTCTTATTTTAGTGCATATTTTGAGGGGAGTTGTGAAAATTTTGGGAGCAAATGTCGATATTCGATTACACCCTTGTCCTGTCGAGGTGAATTTTCCTTTAAAAACAGTGTTTTATACACGTCACAACAACGTTTTCTTACACCTACAGTAAAACTATCGGTCTATATTATTTGGTTCATTTCTGTTTATATAAAATTTTCCTTTAGGTATGACGTGTATCACGACGCAACAATTCAGGTGCGATTCATTTTGGCTCGTGTAATGTCTTCACCTATTATTATTATTATTGGAATTCAAGTGTCATCGGTTTTATTTTTCCTACAAATTCAAACCAGATCAGAAAAATTATAACTATAAAAATAACTACAATCTGAAAAATTTAGATAAAAAAAATTCAGATTAAATAATAAAAAATCAGATTAGATCAGAAAAGTCTATGGTGCCTAACTTAGAATAATGTAATCATCAACTATTATGATTGGAATTCACAAAACATTAACACCATAGAATTTAAGGAAAAAAGAATAAAAAGAATGGAGAGTTGAGCAAGAAACCTGATCTGCTAGGAAAAAACACAGCCTATTTAACTTGGAAATGACCAATCAAGCAAAGCATCTAATCGAAAAGGCCATACAAAGGAGAACAATTCACCCCAACTAGGCCAACTCAAGTTCATTACTTCCTCAAAATGAAGATTATAATCACCGTAATCATATCCATCATAACCATTGTTTGAATCTCTAAAACTACTACTTCGAACCCCGGAATCATGATGATGCCAGTCTTGCTGTGTAGGGAGCTCGAACCGACACACCGGACAAGTCCTGTTAATTTGAAGCCAAGGCATAATACAATCACAATGGTACAAGTGATTGCACCCCAACTTTGTTACTTTTTCATGAATAACAAATTCCTCTTTACAAACAGGGCATGTTGGTTCAGTGCAGAGTTTATCATCTGTCATTCTGACTTCTGCAATGCCTGTCTGATGATCTTCTGTCATTCTCTGATCAGACTGTTCCGGGCCTGTGACCTGTGACAGTCTGTGTGGTTCGGTTCGTGGGTTATGGGCTGGGAGGCCCGGTCTTGAAGTGGGGTGATTGTGGGGAGACTGCAGGTTGATGATCTGAGACATAGTGTCAAGTAACTGAGCAGTTGATACAGTAGATGATGAAGTGGTTGGAAGGTGAAGTTCTTGGAATAAAAGGGTGTAACAAAAAGGGCATATGAAATTGGAGGCAGTTGATGATGCAATTCTGACTGTTCTGGTGCACTGACGGCACCAGAAGAAGCGGTAAGTTTGTGTTCTTCGTGTCCCGTTGATCACCACCCGAGGCCGGTTCATCATGCCAAAGATTGTTATAATTTGAATTGGGTTGGATGGATTTGAAATGAATGAGAAATAATAATTTAAGTTTTTATATGAGTTGGGTTGTGTTTTGTAGTACATGTTTTGGCAAAATTGGGTGTATTTATAGGTATGTGTAAGTTAATGTGATTGGAAAAGGAATCAATTATTCCAAATTTGAAGTTTTAATTTTGGTTATGTATGTGACTTGCTTGTCAATCTTCATGGTTTTAATTAAGCAAAGGATGAGTAATTTAGAATAACAAGTTACTATTTAGGGCCGTCCTTGCACATGTGCAAGGTGACCAACAGTACAGGGCCCCCAATTGTAAGGGGCCCATTTTCATATTTAGCCCAATATAAAAAAAATAAAAACAAAAAAAACAAAGAAAGAAACAAACAAACAAATTAACCGTAATCTACAATGAATATCAACCAATTGCTCCAACTTTCCATATTCTATTTTCACATTAAAAAAATCATTCATTAATTGCAAATCTTAAATTTCCATGAATTAATTCTTCATCTTCATATTTAGGGGCCTAATATTTTTTATGAGAACAGGGCCCCAAAATTCAATGGGACGGCCACTATATATTACAAACATTAGCTAGAACTCCTTCCAGTTGCCAATGCCATTATGTTTGTTTGGTTCCTTTCTTTTCCTTTTTGTACGTATAGCAAGAGAATTTTTTCCCCTAATATTACCAAGCTCCTCAATTCCCAAAATACAGCTTATCTTTTTTTTTTCCCAATATACCATCCACGTAAGCAACGTAAAATAAACCGGTTTTTTTTTTAATTTGTAGCAGATAAACCGCTACTGGGAGTGGCGGTTTCATCACAAAACCGCTACTCCTAGTAGCGGTTTTCTCAGAAGAAACCGCCACTCCCAGTAGCGGTTTTCTCACATAAAACCGCTACTGGGAATGGCGGTTTTAGGAGGTATGATATTAATGTCAAATTTGTATTGCATTACCCCTTAATGGGAGAAACCTGCAATAAACTAAAACCATTATACCACAGCCACAATCATCCTCCAATTCAATGTCACAGCCACAATCATTCTCTAATTTAATATCATAGCCAACATCATCCTCCAATTCAATACCACACCTAAAATCATTCATCCAGATCAATACTACACTTAAAATCATTCATCCGTACGATTTAATTACAATAATAAAAAAAACTTTGATTTAATAATAATAATAAACAACAGCTATAATTTAATTACAATAATATTCTAAACATATGATTTAATTATAGTAATTAAAAAAACTGAATATCTAACTCCTACGCTGCCTCTTGCTATGGAGTACCAAATCACTGCTAGCACCTGCCTCATCGCCCTCTGCAATGCTATCTAAACCTCCATGATCAGATGTGTTATCCCTCCTTCTATACGTAAATTGCAACGGTGGAGGAGGAGTCAAGCGGATAGTAGAAGTGTCAGGCGAGGTTATAGGAGGAGTGCTTGATCAGGCCCTTTTTGGACCGACTTTCCCGGCTCTTTTAGTTCGTTTTCAATGCTTTTTAGGCTTATTTATAGGCTTTTTTTAGCTTAGTTTATGTTTATGTTGTGTTTTTGTCGAATAATGTGTTTTCTTATTGTTTTTGATAATAATTGAGCATTTTTGTGTTGCTTATGCCATGCGTTCTTTCATGCAGGTGTTTTGCATGTTACCGAATGATTCTCGATAGCCGAAAAGGATCGTGAGAGGTCCCGGGAAGCTTCGAGAAGCATGACACAAAGCTAAGACCTCAAAACAATGCTTAAGTACCCTCGAAGGACATGAACATTCTATGATGGCCTAGGAAGCCAAGGAAAGAAACAAGAGCACCCAAGGACCCATGATCCAAGCAAAAGCAAGGAAACGACTCTAAAACCGGGTGAGTCATGGAAGGAAAAATCAAGTATGGAAGCATTGGGTGTAAAAGAAGAGGAGAAAGATGGGTCGAAGCCGGTTTGGACCACCCTCCATTACTTTGGGCATAAATTTTTTTCTGGAAATCTTTTGGATGCGAGGACTATTGTGTTGGAAACTAGAGTTCAAGAGCTTTCCAACGGTATATTACACGCTCCAATTAGAGATCTACATCAAAAGTTATGAGCCTTACAAGATCAGCTCTTTGTGCAGTCTTCTCAGAGCGGACGCTCTAAATATGAGAGCGGCCGCTCTAACAGGTCAGAGCGGACGCTCTCTAATTTAGAGCGGACGCTCGGCCCATGATCAGAAAGGCATTAGCTGTTGGGAGGTTCCAGAGCGTCCGCTCCAACCCATGGAGCGTCCGCTCCCTTTGCCCAGCTTCAGCACGTCCATTTGTTCTCTCTCATGTAATCTATAAATACCCCAACTCTTCTAGGTTTAAGGGGGGCACGAAAATATCAAGAACTCAGAATTATTTTCAGTATTTTAGAGAGAGAAACACAAGAGTTTTAATAGTTTTAGCTTGTAATCATCGACAATTTCTTCTTCATTTGCAATCAATCCATTTATCCAATCTTCTAGTTTGGTAACATTTCTCATCTTTCTTTCTTTGTTATTTGTTCATCATTTGTATGTTAATATTTGTTGAGTTATTACTTGTCATTAGCTATAATCTCTTATTCATTGTTTTTGTGATTTTAAGTTTAAATCTTTGAAGTAGTATTTGCAAGTCTAGTTGTTATTTTCTATGTTTATTAGCTTCTCTACTTCTTCTATCATGTTTGGTCTATTTATGGTTTTTGTTAGTATGAACATCCCTCTCCTAGGCTAGATTTCTAGCTAGGGGAGGAGGAAAATGATGGTATTTTGATTGATTGAACATGGAGTAATTGTTAGTTTGGTATGAAATAATTTGTTGATGCTTGTTTTCTAACATGGATTGAAATGCTAGATTAGGAGTTTGGCCAACTTCTAGGATAGAATCTTGGACTAACCAAGTGTGGTTAAGAAATCTAAGCATGAGGTTGGAGACAACATGTTAGGAAGGGTCTAGAGTAAATCGAACCGGGTTGTGAGCGAGGTAAAGAATGAGAGATCTAGTTTACCGAGCGATTCGATCCATGGTGTTTGGTTTGGTCTAGGTTGAGATGTTGTGTGAGTGGGTGGGCTGAGAAATCTAAGTCCTCTTGCATAAACTAATCTCCGTGCTTGAAACGAGTGGTTTTATGCTTTCTATGTGATTACTCTGTGCTTGATTATTGGAACATCATGTTTTACCTCTTCCCCAGTGCCTTTAATTGTTGATTTTTCATCGCTATGATTTGGTTTAATTTGCATTAGACTTAGTTTGTTTAATTAGTTTAGTCACCCTTTCTCTTTATCAAAAGAAAACCCCCTTTCACTCAATAACTTAGCTAAGTAATCCGCTTGTTCCTTGTGGTTCGACCCCTTACTTTCCTATACTACTTGTTAGGTTAGCCTAGGGTAATTATTTTTGACCGGATTAGGAAGTAACGACCCCTAAGCACCCGATGTCACGAGGCAAATCTGATGTAGCCGCTATTGCCCGTCTCACCTTATCACAGATATCAACAATAGCTCGACCCTGGATTGTTATATTAATTAGCACACATTTCTAATTTAACACAAACCATGAACATAATATAAAGATAGTAATTCAAAATCTTGTTTACCAGTAAGAAATCTGAATGAGCAGGCTGGTAGTGACTCGAGTCCCGCCGCCTGGAAGTACCACTAATAATAAGCCTGGTAATACGACGATACCATGCCATGTACTCCTCAGTGAGTAAGGATGAGCCACCCAACGGCGTACCCTGCACTACCAACTCCTCTCGCCGGCTCCACTCCTGCACGTGACTAGAATGCACTACCGTCCAGTTACTCTGAGCCCTGCGATCCTTTTTGTGTAGTCTATCATTAGTGTCAACCGGTGTAGGGATTGGTTGAACGAACCCAAACTGCCTCATGACTCGATCAGGATAATGAAACTCCACAACATCGAAGCAAATAAGGGGTGCTCTGCTCCTCCAAACATGTCGGTCCGACCTACAGATCTCCGGGAGCAGCTCAAGTACGGTGTCGGTGTATGGCTGCCATATCATCTGTAAATAAAAGTAAGTTGTAAATTTATAGTTATAATACATAGTCACTATATAGTTGGATAAGAAAGTAAACCTGATCGTCTCGTTGGTGGTCCAACGCATCTCGGTAATAAGGCAATCCTGTAGCACTGTGTGTACTGGTGAAGTAAACCCGTAGCCAACTACATCAAGTTCATATATTGAGAAATTAAAATAAAATACGAAATAATTAGTAATGAAATGAAATTAAATCCAAACTACAATACATGCAAGCCAATGAGTCCACCCCACTAACATGTTGTGATCCAAGCGGGTATTGTAACTCCTCTGCCTGATCCTGCTGCTCTGGTGGATCTCGAGGTCTTGTGATGTGAGGTCGTCCAATAAAAATGTGCTCCCATGACCAAATCTGCAACAAGATAAGAGCCCCACCCATCTCCCGCGCCTTTTTCATACTCGATCTGCATAGCTGACGGTACAAAAAGGCAAGAGTAGCAGCACCCCAGCTGTACGTTGAAGCTATGTACCAATCTTTGAGCATAGGAAGGTAGTACAGTGATACTGAGTCGCCACTCTTATCAACGAACAGAATAGATCCCATCAAGGCCAGGATGTACGCTCGTGCGTGTCGCTGGATTACTAGATCGTCAGCATCATCTGGAACCCTAGAGAAGTGTCTCCGTAACCAGGTTAACTTAAGATATGAGCCCTGTAGAGGTGAAACATGTTTCTCCTCATCGATAACAGGGCGCACCCCGAGCATCTCCTCGACAACTGCAGCCCAATCATCAGGCAAACGGTCGATGACAGGTCTACCATGCACCCTGAGGCCTAAGATCACCGCAACATCCTGGAGTGTGATTGTAGCCTCTCCAACCGCCAAATGGAAGGTGCAAGTGTTCTCTAAATGAAAGAACCTTATCATCACCATCCACCCAAACAATCTCACTTCTGTGGTTATTTTGTAATCGTAGCACAGATGGGTCAATTGGACCTGGACGAATAGATTGCTCCATAGCTCCTGCATTAAATTTTTCAATAATAATAATAATAATAATAATAATAATAATAATAATAAATCAACTAGTAGTACTATTAGATGGACATGTTTTCTTGTTATGTCCTGGATGTCGACAAATGATGCAAGTCCTCTTCACAAGATAGGGACGCTCATCCATTTCATTTCTAATTTGTGTTGATTTCCTACCGGGACCTCGTTTTAAAGCTTGATTAGCCACAATTAAAGGACCGGAATATGGAGACCATGATGATGGATCTGGAACTGGCATAAAACTCTTCAAGTACGTATGTCTGTACATTGAAGTCTTGAAAGATTCATCCACAAAATCAGCATATGAAAGGCTTCGATAACGACACACCGCAAGGATGTGTGAACAAGGCAACCTGAATATTTTCAACTTTTCACAAGTGCAAGTCTTACGAGTCAAGTTAACAGTATGTGTGTTCCCTCCTTTGCCCGCCCTTCTTGTTCCACGTCCAGTTTCCACTTCAAACAAGCCTAACTCAAAATCATAGGGCTTGACCGTATGGTACATGGCCTTTTCTATGTTTTCCTAGATGGTCTTTGTTGCCTTTTCCGAGTACTCATGCCCTTCTTCTAGCCTCTTTTTGCCCCTTGAACGTCGGAATGCAAAGTATGAATTCACTCGACAAAACGCCATCTTCACTAGCACAGTGATAGGAAGACAACGAGCGCCTTTTAAGACCCCATTGAAGACCTCCGACATATTTGTTGTCTTCATACCAAACCTATACCCACCATCATGATGAATTGACCACCTATTATATGGAATCTCCATTAGATATCTACGAGCATCAGCATTCAGTTGTCCAATTCTGCCCAAGTAGTAATCAAACTTGTTCTTCTGGCGTGCATCGGCAGCTTTCCCAAATAAATTTTTCACATGAACGCTCTTGAACTGCTTGTTGACATTAGAAGTCAAGTGTCTAGTGCAATATTTGTGGAACGCATGAGTCTCCTCCCAACCACTTCCAGCTTTTGACATTGCTGCCAAAATACCAGCAGGCCTATCTGATATGACACAAAGACCTTCTGTTACGGTAACCCGTGCTCTAATACAAGCCATAAACCAAGACCAACTATCTGTGTTCTCGCCTTCAACGACCGCAAAGGCAAGAGGAAACAACTGAAAGTTCGCATCACTAGCCATAGCAATAAGCAAAGCACCTTTGTATTTACCATACATGTGAGTGCCATCAATGCTGATCAGTGGTCTGCAATGTTTAAATCCTTCTATGGAAGGCTTAAATGCCCAAAAAACACGTTGAAAGACATGAACGGTTGGATCGAGTGTTTGTAGTAGCTTCCATTCAACAACAGTTCCAGGGTTGGACTCCTTTAGTGCCTGCATGTATTTAGGCAACTCTTGATATATATGATTCCTCCCAATCTCCATAAATTGTCTTGATCGCTTTCTCTTTCGCTAGCCACGCTCTCTTGTAAGTGACTGTGAAATGGAACCTCTCTTTCGTGAACTGCACAATTGTTTTAATCTTCAAGCTCGAATCAACTCGAATCACGTCTAAGAATGAGTTGCATAAGAATTCCAAAGTGAGTAGGTTATGATCAACCGAGTCTATCTCACTGACGCAATTGCTAGCATGAGGGCCATTATACCTCACAATCCTAAAGGTGGGAAGGGCTACATCTTTCACTGCTCGAAGCCTCCATGGACAGCTACATTCATTCTTTCTTTTACACTCTACCACATACTTTTCAGGCTCTACCACTTTGATCTTCTGATTTTGAGCTATTGAGTACAATTTTACTGCATCTTTCACTTGCTTCAAAGAATCAAATTGCTGCCCAACCTGGAACTCACCCTCAGTTGTGAAGGTTGTCTGCCTCGACCAAGTCATCCATGATTGATGTGCTGCTTCATCTACTTCAATAACTTCGTTGAAATCTTGCATAGGTGCGGTGTCCCTGATCTCTTTATCTCGAGCCTCAATCACATCATCATCATCATCAGGGTCACTATCATTCCCAATCCCATCAAGCCCGAAAGCATCGACATTGTTAGGATTAAGTGTGTCAATGGAATGTTGGGCATGTGTGCTTGTTGAGGTTCCTTCATGTGTGGATGTAATTGGAGTCCCAAATTCGGACATATGATCATGAAAAAATTCATCATCAACAAGCAATCTTGTGAATGAACCCATACCAACAGAGTGATTGTTAACGGGAATTTGATGTTCCAAACTTTCATGGGAAACCATGTCTGGAAAAGAACTTACATTAGTTTGCACAACTGGCTCCTTTGAAACAAACTCAAGGTAAAGTGGCATTGGAATTGAATCACTTTGATTCATAGCAGCCCACAATGCCATAACCGCGTCATCGCTATCCAAAGGAATAGCCTCATATGATCCTACCATACGATATCTCATTAAAACGTTCAGCTTCACACAACTCGAATCCACACCAACAACATCATCCAGCTTGCTCAAAATTTGAGAGAAATTCATACTAGACTTCAGACACACCAATTTCTTACTCCCTCCTTGGTACACTAAATCACCGTTGGTTTGTACCAAATTCCCCCCCCCCCCCCCTCCCCCCAATAACAACATACAAAGCAAGTGGTAGAATTCATGTTCTAACAATCAAAGTAAAAAAATTAAGTCAACAAACGCTAGTTAGCAATTAATCATGAACAAATAGTAATGGATAATTGATAACAAAATACAATTCAAATACGCATTTTATCGAACACTTGGCATACACTTTAAATTACATATGCAACATACAATTCAACAACTAATTATACTTTCCACCAACAAAATAAAATCAAAATGCATTAATAAAATCATTTGAATAAAAAAATCAAAGGTATTCTATCAAGAAATGTTACTTACAAAATTTAAAATTCACATAAGCATTTCATCAAACACTTTGCATACACTCTAAAATTACATATACAACATAAAATTCAACAATTAGTGCTTCTTCACAATAACAAAATCAAATCAAAATACACTAAAAACATCATTTAGGTCATCCATTATCAATAATTAAAATTAAAATTCATTATTTTCAGTTCAAACTTAAAATATACACAAACCCTAAAAAAACAGAGGGAGGAAGGAGAGATCGAGAACCGTACCTGAGACGAGCTGGAAGAAGAGGGAGGACGGCGAAGGTGGCGCGGTTGAAGGTGGCGCGGCTGAAGGTTCGAGGCGGAGGAAGACGTGCGAGGGTCGCCTTTCTTCGTGCCCTTGCTGCTTGCTGCCTGTTGGAGTGCTGGGTTTAGAGCATACTGTCTTCTTTTTTTATGTATGGGAAACCGCCACCAGTAGCGGTTTTCTTAATGAAACCGCTACTGCCAGTAGCGGTTTAGTTAAGAGAAACCGCTACTCACAGTAGTGGTTTACCCGGTTCAAAGAAAAAAAAAATGTTCTATTAAACCGTCTACGTGGACGGTAGATTGGGAAAAAAAAAATTAGGAACAGTATTATTGGAATTGAAGAGGTTGTAGACATTATTAGGGGAAAAAATTCATAGCAAGACCATAATTCCTATGTTTCTGTCATGTAAATTAAATGATTTACTGTGCACTCTTTCTATATCATTAACAGCATGAAATATAAAATAAAAAGGTAGTCAATGGACAAAAACATACAACAAAATCAAAGAGTGCGCGCTTATAAATAACATAATAAACGTAATTAAAATAAAATACAAATACAAAAATTTATTAAATTAACACTCCTCTCATGCAAAATATTAGAATGGGCATGTATAATAGTAATCAAATAATTTCTGCAAAGCACTAATGCATATACATAAAGAAATAATATCATTTAATCAATGAGCAAAGACAAAAATTAACTAAAATGACAACTTATGCCTTGTTTGATTCAACTTATATTTACTTATTTCATATCAGATTAGAAAAAATAAGTTCAGATGAGATCAGATAATTTAATCTGATGCTTTTAAACTTTAAATATCTTTAATTCTATTAAGAAAATAAAACTAAAATTACATATTAAAAAACTACTCATTAACACAAATAAAATAAGATGTCAATTGATAATTTTTTTTTTCCCTACCCTTTGCCAAAAAAAAAAAAGCAAGAAGATCAATAGATTTAATGCCAAACATGCATTGACTTGCTACTCGCAGTGGCTGTAGTTTAGTGGTTAGAATTCCACGTTGTGGCCGTGGAGACCTGGGCTCGAATCCCAGCAGCCACATTTTTGTGTCTTGGTTAACTGCTTTTGTCCACCAAAACATAATCTAATTAAATTAGTTTTTTTCCCCCTTCTAAAACCATCCTTTTTATACTATATTTGGCAAAAAAATTATATTTTCCAGAATAATTTGTCAAACCCTCTTGACACCATCTTTTGGTTGGAAACCAGAATTAACCGGTACATGTGTGGCTTGTGAGTCACTATAATTGATATTTTTCCTTTTTGGTCTCTTTCTCTATATAAATTTGATATTTTACCATCTTTTATAGACTTTTTTTTGTTGATCATCATCTTTTGGAAGAAAATTGGCGTTGACGGTACAAAAATCACTTTTAGACTTTTAGTGACTCACGTGTCACACACTAGGTTGCATGGATACAGGTAAAAAACGGGTACGTACGTAATAAGACACTTTTAAAATTAAGGATACGGGTACAAATAAGAAAATATATAAAAGTTGAAATTCTGTGAAAAATCTTCAATGTAACTTGGAATTATATTTGTAAAAACACAAATAATCAATTAAAATGATAAAGCCCTTTTCAATTAATAATAGAAAGACGAAAAAATGGCTAAATTAAGATTAAATAATTTTTGAAAATATAATAAAAATTTAGAGTGAAATATCGGGTATCCATGAAGTATCGGTATCATATCGATATCCGACACGATTACGACTACCTAATTAAAGTATCCATGCAAGTCATGCATATACTAGTCAATGTTAATTTCCGGCCAAAAGATGACATTCAATAAAAAAAATGATTACAACACAATGTTCTAATAAAGATGGTTTTTCGCAAATTGTGATGGAGAAAAATGGTTTTAGAAAAAAAAAACTCCCAAAAAAATACAATAATGTTATGAGTCATGACATATGAATAGTGAGTCACTATGTATGAACAATGAAATGTAAAATTTTTATTGTTCATACATTGTGACTCATGAATGTCAAGCGGTGATCGTCCGCTATAAATACAGATGTTCTACAGTTTTGTAAATACAGAAAATATACAATACCAAGCGGTGATCGTCCGCTATAAATACGGATGTTCTCCAGTTTTGTAATTTAAATACAGAAAATATACAATATCAATCTACAATATACTTCAGTACTCTGTTCTTCTTTCTTCTCATATTTCTTTTAACATGTGATCAGCATAACTTGCTCTAAACACAAATACCTTATTATAAGAAACAACTAAAATGGCAGACCTTGTGAAAAGATAATTCAACATAATAGATTTGTCTGGAGAAAAATTTCTAGAATGGAAAGTGGACGCAAAGATGAACTTAAAAGCTTAACTGCTCAAGGATTGGAGCATCCCATTAAAGCAAACCAAAATGTTTCAAATACTGTTGGACAAGCAACAGATGATACGACAATTACAAAAATCATTACTGAAGCGAAAACTTTGGTGTTATTAAGACACCACTTGCATCAAATTTTAAAAACTGAGTACCTATTGGTTGAAGATCCTAAAGAATTATAGGATAGCTTGAATGATAGGTATGGACACCACAAAAGGGCACTCATTCCTAAAGCACAATTCGAATGGACCAATTTGTGGTTCCAAGATTTTAAATGCATAAATGATTATAACTCAACTCTACATAGAATTGTATCAATATTGAGATATTGTGAGCAAACAATCACAAAAGGGCAAATGATTGAGAAAACACTCACTACTTTTGATGCAAGCAACATACTGTTACAAGAACGGTACCGTGAACGTCCGTTTAAGAAATGTTCAGATTTAATGTCTATATTATTGGTTACTGAACAAAACAATGATCTTTTGTTGAAAAATCATATTCTTAGACCAAATGGGTCTATGACCTCACATGAAGTAAATATCAGTGATTATCCACCTGAGGCAAATGCAATTAATAGAGGTGGACAAAGAGGATATAATGGACGCAAGAGAGGCCGTGGAAGCTACCGTGGTCGAGGTCGTGGGCGCGGTAGGCATAATCTTGCACCTAGAAATGATAATAATTTCAAAAATTACGAGAAACAAAAGGGGAAGCAACCTAGAGTCCACAATCATAATTTCTCCAAAGGAAAAGATCAGTGCTATCAATGTTGTATGTCTGACCATTGGGGACGTACATTTCGTACGGCAAAATATTTGGTAGACCTCTACCAAAATTCTAAAGCTAAAAATGCGGAAGCTAATTTTAATGAGACAAATACATCCATGCCGAGCCTTGATGTCTCAGACTTCTTCATGGATGATCTTAATGGGAAGGAGTTTATATTTGGAGAAAGTAGCAATAGATAAAGAATATTAAGTCTATGAATTTGTAGTTTTCTTTTCTCATGTTTTTTATGCTCTAGCCTATCTTGTATTACTTACTAATAGATGCATCTTTATTTTAATTCAATAAATTATGCAATGCTATTTCTTTTCAAAATCTAAATCCAACTTTATTTTGGAAGATATGAGTTTGCCCGAAGTTGAATTCAAATATCAATGTTTTCTAGATAGTGGAGCAACACATACTATATTGACAAATAAAAAGTATTTTGCACAACCAATATAAAGATGCCACAAGCTAATGTTAGCACTATCTCTGGACCAGCACAATTAATAGAAGTTTCTGAGAAAGTTTGCGTGACACTTCCAAATGGAACGAGATTAATGATTAAAAACGCATTATACTCGAGTAAGTCTCGAAGAAATCTCATAAGTTTCAAAGATGTGAGACAAAATGGCTATCAGTTAGAAACAATGATTGCAGATAAAAAGTATTATATATATATGTATATATATATATATATGTATATATATATATATGTATATATATA
The DNA here is from genome assembly GCA_951394345.1 of Salicornia ramosissima. NCBI lineage: Eukaryota > Viridiplantae > Streptophyta > Magnoliopsida > Caryophyllales > Amaranthaceae > Salicornia > Salicornia ramosissima. The sequence goes on from OX596239.1 coordinate 25,981,952, forward strand.
TATATATATATATATATATACATTAACAACTATAGGTACATTCAAAATATACTATAAATACATTGAGTAAAAATACATTGATTTTATGCCATATATACATTGACTCCAAACAATAGAAGGAGTTAGGAGGGAAAATCAAATTTAATCTTAGTCATTCATTTGTTGATCAAAGGGTTGTGATTGCTTCTCACCCTTCTCACCAAAACTACGTTTCTCACATAAGCCTACTTCTATATATATATAGAAAAATTGCAACCATGTAGAAAAATTAACGATCTCTTAATCTAGGTCCAACTTTGTTTGAAGATCTTGAGCACCTCTTAACCCCTAATACTTCTAAAGCAATCACGAAAAGTGTTATAGACACCCTAATTATTTAACCGTAACATATTAAAAAAAAACCCTTATTTGAACATAGCATGTGGTATAGCCTAAGAATGGTAACTAATCAGTAAGATAGAAACTAATTGCATTTTCAATTGCAACCGGTGATATCCAAAGTTTTCCCTTACTAGGTGCCTATCCAACAGGATTACATAGCTTCTCGCAAGTTTGCTTTGAAACCATGCGTAACACTCCAATCCTTAATGAAAGTGGGGCCTATTGTTATGAAATGCATGTCTAGGATTAACAATTGTCTCCACAAACTAACACAAGTCCCTTCAGCGCATTTTTTTTTTCTCAAATATGCACACCCTAAAAAATTTCCTAAGATGTTCACCCATTTCAAGACTAATCACAATCAAACACACTTAATTGTGGAATATTTTAGCATACGAGCTCCGTAAAAAAAGGACAAACCTTATTGATATGAGAAATATATTAAATTATTTTAAATTAGTCATCGAAAGCATTATAACAGTCACAATTTCACCAATCTTTTAGATATTAGGGGAATAATAAATTAACAAATATATGCGTATAAAAGACTGGCAAAGTTTATCTAACATTTATATAAACAATGCAACCACCTTAACTCATTTTATATTGGTGTTAAAAAAATAAAACAGTTAAGTTTGTTTCATTATTAACTCACTAAATAATGTTGTACTCACTATCTTTTTGGAGTTACACTATTTTACTCCCCTAAGTTTCAAAAGGCAGCATATTATCACTAGACATAATGAGTACTTTATCAATAAAAGGCAAGAAAAAAATTATTAACATCAGCAACAAATTCTATTTCAACAGCAAAGTTTAATTTTCATTGTTCTAACCAGTGTTACATAATTCGCCTTTTAGTTCGTTTATATAATTCGCAGTTTGCCCGAAATGGGCCAAACAAAGCCCAAAACCGACCATAATTCGCGTTATTCGGTTCGCAATTTGCAGGGAATATAGGGAGACTTCTGATGCTGAGTAGTGCAACTCTGGTTTGCTTTAGAGTGTAAACCCAGCAGAGTCTGTGAACTCTAATAGATACAAGATACTTATCCACAACAACTAAGAATATCATATGCTTTAAGAAATTTCCCTCCTCATTTCTAGGAATAATTTACGCTTGTTTCAGTTTACAAAGATATCACACACTAATAAGAAAAATGTGATAACAGAAGAAAGAATCATTTATGCTGCATTTGCTTTCTTAACTCCCCAAGTGGACCATAACCCAGATCACTTATCCCCTGCTTGCTACATTTGCAGACACCGGCATTCAAATTAGTACCGCAATTTAGACAAAAGCCTTTGCAGTTAGGATCACATACCGCGTTCATGGTGATCTCTAAATGTATCATGTCTCGGATGTGCTTCGAAATGTCAATTTCTTTTTTCTCCGCGGGAAAATGAAGCCTATCCTCGAAGTCAATCGAAGCATCTTCATCATCTTCCTCCTCGTCAGCAGTTCCAGCTGAACTATTTAATTTGTCTCCACTGTATGTGAATCCCATGCTTATAATCTCTGGATCCTCCACAGGATCCTCAGTTAACAGTAGTGAGAAATTGGAGAATACACTCTCAGCCGCTGGTTCACCACATCTTCAAAATCAATACAGCAATTAATATGGTTATGGAGAGAAAATGCATCAACAGTGAAATATCAACCTGAGGAAAACAGTACTCTCATTTTATACAGAAATATATCATTGGGTTCTAGACATGGTATCCTTATACTTGTGATTCGTTCTGTACTTTTGAACAGGAGATTTCCAGATTTTGGAAGTTTCTGTAGTTTTGAAAGCTGAAATAGTTCCAAACTATTCTTCTAAATAAATTTCTAAATTCAGACTTCGTAAGTGACTACAAATTACAGAGGTTTCTAAACAATTGAAGATAACATTCCATGAAGACTAGGCCACTACACGGATTCGAGAGAAGCAAGCATTTGGCTTCATAAACTCTCGAAATCTACGAAGTAAGATAACATATCCATTGTATAGTTATAATGTCCACACAGTTTACTCCACAAAAATATATCAATACGAAACATATGTGCTAACCTGCTTAATCATAGAGCATCCCATGTCTAAGAATATTGATGAGGACGAATTATGCCTACGAATTATCCCCCCTCTCTCTCTAGCATTAAGGATATTCTAGTCATTTCAAGCAACCGTTACAAATTCTTAACAGACACCAATCAAATCTTCACGAATATCTTAAAATGAATCAAAATTAAGAGGGTATCATATAAGTTTCAAATTTTTTTTGTCCACCATTAAAAATTGTCCAGAATCCAGACTCCACACTATCAGGTTACAGCACAGAATAACCTTGTTCATTTTAGCCAAGTCCATTGTTAGTCAGCTTTAAACTAGTGTCACTGTTTGAGTAAGATGAAGGAAACAAGACAGCAGTCAACAACTACTTGAGGTATGGAGTTGCCCTGTATAAATTAAAACAATAAATGAATCAAGCACCTGTTGCAAGCAAGGGAGATAACTGTTCTGATGATGCCATCAAGTCTTAATTTATGCTTCTTTCGGGTAACATCAATAGAGACAAGTACAGGTGTTCCGTCTGTATAATCCTTCACAACCTTAGTAACACGTAATCCCATGGTTGATGCCCTAGATCTTGAATTTTCTGATGAAATTTTGTGCAAACCAAGTCTTTCTAAAGTAGTGCAATACTCCATGTGTGAAACTGATGGGTTTCGTCTATAGACAATTGCTCCTTCCCATGGAGATCCCTCATCCTCCTCATCAACCCAATCAAAATCAACTGTAGTTTCCTCTTCATCAGATGGTGGTACCTCACCATAATCAGTTTTTATACCCTTTGTTGCTAAGAGGACATTGAAGAAACTGCAAGGCTTTCCAAGGTAAGTACTAGTAGATATACCAGTAGGCAAGTACTGTATCCAGGTAAATTTAGGATGCTGAAGGAAAGTGGAGTTATTTTGTATTTTTGGCTTTAGAGGACTTCCATAGGAAATAGGGCTTACACTAGACAAAGTGTGTACAAATGACATTGTGCCTGTTTTTTGTGCACAACACAGAAAAAGTGATAAATTCTCTGCAAAAGCCGTAAAAGGCTAACCAAATTTGTTTGGTTCAAAGGTATTGCCACTGTGCAGGTACTGATTCTAGGAGAATTAATCTACCAAGTGAGACACCTCTCACAAGAATTAATCAATGATGTCAATCAAGTCTGATTATCAAACTCCTGATCTGATAAATAGAGCAACAGTTGATGAGAATATTCTAGATCAATGGTGAGCACAATCTACAAAAGGAAAAGAAAATTGGTTAGATAGTTCTATCACTTCTTCCGTTTCATAATAATTGATACATTTTTTTTTTATTTCAGAATTTTTCAAAATAATTGACAAACTTCATATCTTTTTTCCTCTTATAGTAAACCTTTTTTATATATATTAAATACTCATGGTCCCACACAAACAATTAAAATTTAAAAAACACTTTCTCTCTACTTTATTCTACTCCCTCCGTAACATAATACTAGTAACAATTGGTTTTGCACGCATTTTTGAGGAAGTGAAAGAGACGACCCTAAAGATTGCATTGACAGGATGACCTAAAGGCATGAGAACAACGAACATTTAACACGACACATTATTGTGCATGTCAAGCCTAAGGCCATGCATGAACCTCAAATCTTGTGATTGGGAAAGCACGTCACGAGTTCACGACACAATGAGTATGACAAAACATAGACAAAATCATTGAATTTTGCCCGGGTTCCTATTTGCTGAACAGCCTAAGACAATAGGCACAAGGATTGTGCCACAGGGTAACAGGCTGTGCCCAGGGAAACCAAGGCAAGACCAAATACAATCTTAGGAAAAACTTAAATAAAGCTCTATAAATCATATTTCACAACTAAAAGCTTTTTTTTTTTGTTAAAGCTTAGCTGATGAGGCAATTTTGAGGCAGTCATAAAACTAAACAAAATTGAGCAAAATTAGAACAAATCTGCAACAACAAGTTTCAATTTTTAATACGTAGCATTTCATTTGAACCTATATGCTAAGATGGCTTTTTTTGGGCGAACAAAAATCAGTGCCAGGTTTCAAAATCAAATTAACACAAAATATTAAGATTTAACCAAACGTAAACCAAGTTAAGCCAAGAATGAGTACAATGGTAACAGACTAACAGTAAGAATCACTAGAAAAATCCAAAGTGAAAGAAGTAGAACTCCTATCCTCATAAGCAAATACCTAATCAGCTGTAAGAAGTAAAATTGAACTTTAAAAAACCCTAATTCTAGTTTAAGTTATGTATATGAAAACAAGAGTATAGGATATCAGGCCCGTTCCTGACCCAGGGCAACAGGGGCGGCCACCCTGGGCCCAGTAAGAAATCCTCCATTTTTGTAGTCTACAGCACAGAACATACATAATCTATCAACCATATTTGATTGGAAATTCATTTTCCATCTGGAGATAAAATAAATTACCCAGCAAGCCTGAACTTCATTGTATAATTGATTCTAAGGGAAAAACAATCTTACCTCAAAAACTCTGCTTGCTTTAATGGAGGAAATCTGCTTGCTTTCATGGAGGAAAGGCACCACAAAAACCACGCCCAACCTAGTCACAGTTAGTTAGTTCGACAGAGAAGAGGAGTAGAGGACGGTGAAATAAACGGAGATGAAATGTTAGGGACTTAGGGTTAGATTTATTTTTTTTTTTTTTGGGCTTTTTTTTTTTTTACATGAGGCTTTTCAGTTTTCACTAGAAGTGATCAAAAGTCGGGTCGGGCCGGGCCTTAACTAAATAACTATGTCCAAAGCCCGGATTTTTTAGGCGGGCTTGACGGGCCTTATGAGGGCTTTTCGGGCCGAGTTGGGTTTTTGAACTAAAAACTACTATTTTAAGTGTGCCAAAGCCCCCAAAATTTTTGGGTCGATCGGGCCAGGACAACAAGTCGGGCCAATCTTGATCAGCTCTAGTTTTCACTAGTATAATTAGCGCTGAGCGCGGTGCGGTTTGGACGTCAAACCGCACTAAACCGCAAAATTACGGTTTGCCATTTTTTGAAACCGCACCGCACTACAATTTATATCAAACCGCACCGCAAAATACGGTTTGGTGCAGTTTGCGGTTTAACCAACTTTTAAAAATTTTATTTTATAATTAGTAATTAATAAGTACAAAAAAACCTTAGATTTATTTTTTCTTAGAGTCTTAAAAAGTTAGAAAATTCTTAGAGAGTTACGGGTTTAAACAACTAGATAAGGCCCAAAAAAAAATAACTTCAGTAAGGTAGTAGGCCAAATAAAAAGTATGAAATTAAATATTTTAGAACAATTAAAAAAAATTACGGTTTGCGATTTGGTGCGGTTTCAAAATTTTCGGAAACCGCACCGCAAAATTACGGTTTGGTAAAATTGCAAACCAAACCGCACTTTTCAAACCGCAAACCAAACCAAATCGCACAATAGTACAAATAAATTTTTGTATTTTTCCAGGTGTAACCACTTTTATCCAACATTGTCAAAAATCGAATTTTTATAAAAATAAATAAATAACACGATAACCGATAAAATAAAATAGTCACACATCCTTTAGGATTGCTACATTTGTTCCAAAAGGTTAACTACTTCCTCTGTCCCAAAATAATTTTTCTATTTACCTTTTCATATCACCCGATACACAACTTTAACTATTAATATCTTGAGTTATATTTAACAAAAAATTATAAAAATTATATATTTAGAAAGTACATGTCGAGACAAATCATATGAGATCCGATATGACTATGTTTTTTCTTATATGAATAAAATTAAAGAGATCCGAAGTAATCATGTGAATAGTGTCTACAGTCAAACTGGAGCACTTATTGTGGGACAAAGGGAGTACATAGTCACCTTTAATAAACAAAAAATAAATATTTTTTTCTTCTTAATTACAAACACAAAATGACAAAGATATTATTTTACGTTTCTTTTTTGGAAAATTTGTCAATTACTACGAAGCTTTTGGTCCACTTTGTCCATTACTACCAATTAATTTTTCTATTTTCAATTACTACTAACATTTGATGAAGTGTTTTGCTATTACTACTAAGTGTCCTTAGAGTGTTCACTGACTTTCTTTTTATTTTTTGTTTTCAATTACTACAAAAAATGATTGAAGTATCGGGTATCCGTGAAGTATCGATATCGTATCGGTATTCGACACGGGTACGTCTACCTAAATAAAGTATCCATGCATCCTAGCTTGGTAGTAATAGCAAAGCACTTCATCAAATGTTGATAGTAATTGAAAACAAAACAATTAATTGGTAGTAATTGGCAAAGTGGACTAAAAGCTTGGTAGCGTAGTAATTGACAAATTTTCCTTCTTTTTTAGGTGGTGGTCCCATGTAATTTAACATGTTACTTCTCTTAATTACAAACACAAAAAAGACAAAAGTAATCAACCTAACCCCTTTTTTCCCTTAAAGCACTCTTAATAAAGTGTTTTTCCACTATGTAGCAAACTTAGGAGGCAAATGAAACAATTTTTTTTAAGAAAAATGTTTTGGATGACGAATTGGTAAAAAAAATTATCTTCAGATGACAAATTGGTTAAAAAAAAAACAAATACCTTTGGCAACAAATTGGATAAAAAAATTCCGACGACATTTAGGTCAATAAAATAATTTATTTTGCATTTTTCGGTTTGGTATCTAGTGATTATCTTTTCATTGTTTTTTTTTTTTTATTAAATTTAAACTTGGAGTGTTTTCCACATTGATCTTTTTATTAAACCTTTTTAATTATTTTTTCTCTTTTTTCATACTAAAACACATAGAAAAATCATTTCTTTCCAATTAACAGAAATGTATTCAGTATCTATAAATGTTTGTTTTGCATTTTTTTCTTTTTCTGTATACTATTTAATTTTTAAAATTCTTGATTTTTATCTTCAAATAAACATTGTTCCTTAGGAATTGTATTTTCTATTATTTTTTTTATTCTCTCTCGAGTCACCATCTTTGACCATTGTAAAAGCACTATCAGCGTTATCCTAACCAACTATCTCCAACAAGTAGACTACCACCACTTTTACCACACTGCCACCTTAGATGCCCACCATCTGACCAGCGTCGAATTTCCGACTAACTTCATCGAGATTTCCCAATATAAAAAACACAACAAAAGTATTGAAGACTTACATTAAAAGCTAAAAAAACAAAGTAACATTTTCTTTCCTTTCAAATCTATTTGTTGATTTAATTCATTTCCCTTCTCTTACATCTAGGAATGAAATGTGTTATTTCGGATGAACTACTACAAGAGGGGGGGTGAATTGTAGTATGGAACTAGATAGTCAATTTTTGCGGAAATTAAAGAACATGAAAGGAAAATAAAGAGAAACGATGCAAGAGAGATTTAGCGAGGAAACTTTCCAGGGCCCAACTGGAAATAAAACCTCGACCCACTAGGGATTTCTCTAAAACACTTCACTATAGGGCAATAAATCAATTACAACCTATAATATTCTACTAGACCCGTAAGTTCCTCTAGGAACTTACTTCTCTATTCTCTATATTCTAGTGTTCTTTTCCCTTTTCTTTTCCTCTCCTTTTCTCTTTCTCTTTCTCTGTTCTTTTTCTCATTCTCTTTCTCTTCTCTTCTCTGTTCTCACACTTTTCTCATATTCTCACCCCAATTACAAGAATTCTCTCAAACCCATTATAAATTCCGATCCCCATTACAAGAGTTCACTCAAACTCTCTTTTCTCTTCTCAAAATACAGACTCTTAATAAGATAAATACTCTAATATATTGAACATAAATCTGACTGGAACTTGGAACACAAAAGGATTACATGATAGGAACTTTGAGAGGAACCTCGACACACACTTAAACCTTTATTCGGATTTTTCGTGACATAACTCTAAGTGATGTGTGTAAAAATGTCTGAATGAAAGTGGTATTTATAGTAGAGTTATGCGTGAAATAACTTGAAGAAGAAGACACAACATCCATCCTCCACTACTACATGCACACCCCATGTCATATACACATGCCTCCACTTGTCAACTAACCCATGCACATCACTACATCCCACTATCCTTTGACTCAAAATATTTAATAAAATATTTACTGACTAATGCAAATAACACACTAGCAATAACTCCCTAATTTTAGTTCTCATACCCAACTATTAAAAAAAACCGACACACTACCTCCACTAATTGTAATAACCTTTCCAACTTAATGCTAGTTAAACCCGGTTTTTTATTAAAAGACTAAAAATCATTTTTTTTAATTTTCAATATATAAAATTTAAAAATAAAATCAGAAACAATAAATTATTTAGTTAAGTAAAGCAACCAACTTTGACTCAACTAAATTAAATAAAAACGACTATTTCTTTTTAAATAAAATCGGGTTTTTTTCTTTCTTTTTTTTAAAAAAAAAAACTTTTACTAAATAAAAAATAAATAAAAACAAACCAATTTGAAATAATACTAAAAATCAGAATAAAACTCATCAAACTAACAAACTTAAACAAGTAACCGGTTGAGTCAAAAAACCTAATTCAAATAGTTTGTTAAACCTCCTACAAACAAGGCATTACTATATCAGTCAATAACAGCATGTTTTTACTGAATAAAAGTGGGTCAAATTAGTGCTAGAAAGTAGTGGGACACGTGGACTACTATAACTGACCTGACAGACGCGAGTTCCTCTAGGAACTGAACCTTAGTTCCTCTAGGAACTGGACACTAGTTCTTGTAGGAACTGGACTCAAGTTCCTTTGAAAGACAGACCCAAGTTCTACTTGTAACTTAACTCGTGTTCCAGTCAGACTCATGACTCAACATATTTACAAAAATCTTAGAAAATTAAACTCTTAATTTTCTAGTTTCTTCTCACCTTCAAGATGCTCCGACTCTGGAAATCTTGATGCTCATTTTCTTGATTTGTTTCTTTATAGGAATTTAACTCGTGTTGCATAGGGACTTCAGTTTAGCTTGCTTGCTTGATTGTGCTTCTTCAAGTATTCTCTTTGCAAGACTTCAACTTTGGTACCTTTGAGTTGCATTCCCACATAGAAACTTTTCTCTTGTTTGATCTCCCTTGAATACTTGAATACTCCTTCAAGTTCTTCTTGGTTGATCTTCTCTTTGAAGTTCTCGTATGGAAACACTTCTCCATTTGTATTCCTTCGCTTGAACTTCTTTATTTAGTTGTTTCAACTCAGAAGCTTCTCTTGATTTGTTCCAACTCAGGAACTTGTATTGCATACATCTTCAATCACAATAGGAACTTTCTTCCTTAAGACCTATGAACTTGTTTATGCACATCTCAACACACATGTTAGTTAGATAATCATCATTTGTTCATTATCATCAAAACCATACTTGGCTCAACAATTTCCCCCTTTTTAATGATGACAAACAAATGATGCTTATCACAAATTAAATAATAAATCGATGCACATTTATTCCCCCTCAATTAAGTAAGGTAAGAACAATTAAACAAGTCATGCATGTACAACAATAAGAACATACTAGAAGTTCCTTTACCACCAGGAACTCATTATCAATGAACACACTAGGAACTTGTTACCATTAGGAACATTAGATCATTATGACTTAGACTTGACTATTTAAACAATAAGCATCTTGCATATTCTTCCCCCTTTTGTCATTATCTAAAAGGGTATATGTCCATATAGTTTCCTATAATAAATTATGCATACTTTAAATCTTATATGTCACTCTCACCACCATTAAGGTAAAACACTTGTTTATCCTTTAAAGCCTCAAGGCCTCAGATTTTAACTAGAATGCCACTACTCCACAAATTTCCAACTCACAATCCAAAGGGAAACTTCAAAACCAGTGAAGGAACTTGACAAATAAGTAAATAAAAGTCAAGAAAAAATAGGTTTTAAAGTTAGATTAAAGATTTGTGAACAAAAATATTAGGCTCAAAAGATATATGAAAGAAATTAGTTGAAACATTTGAGTAGAGAGAACTATGATAATAAGGTGGGTATTATGCTCTTAGTTTAGCCTTTTAATCGAGGTTCTCAACAATCATTAGAGTTTTTCTATCCACGTACACCTCACAACTTGTAGCCAAATATAACACATATTCACCTAGACATGTATCCACCAGGTTCCCTTCACATCAACAACCAACTTTAGTAAAGATCGAACAGATTCATCAATGGAACTTGAAAAATCTGCAGCTTCATACATAAGTTCCTTCGATGTTTTGTTGTTGTTCCATCCACGTTTATAAGTAATAATCTTCAAAATCATCAACCACTTTCTAGGAAAATAAAATTTTGACTACCCTTCATCTTTTTCATTTTTTCTTTTTTTCGTTTTTTTTTTCAACCTTTTTATTTTGAAGGGTGTCGTTACATGTAGATATAGATTCCTAGAAATTCAAAAACAAATAGAAGATTAAACTTACTTCTCCACTTTTTAACTCCATCACCAAATATATAAATTATCTTGTTTGTTCCTTCCTCATTCCCCCTGAATTCCTTATCATTCTTCCTTTTGGAACTTATAAGAATAGTCTCAATGAATAACTTTTTTCCAGAAGCATACATAGAAATGCAATAATATATATGCTTCTTATTTCCTCCACTTTTCAATTGACACCACACCACAAACAATATATAACATGAATTTTTGTAAAGATATTAACTAGCTCAAACATCAATCTAGTAATATTAGCCATCCTCATGCATACATCGATCTAGTTATAGAAGCTAAAGCATGTGAATTTGACTTCCACTTATTTTCGATCAACAATTAGCAATATGGACAATAAAGGTAATATTACAAAGACATCAATGAGTCATCAATAACTTTTTAACTCATGACTATGTATTAAACATAACTTATTATTGTGGTGACATCTTTTCTTATGAAAGATTATGCCTAAAACCTTCTTTGTATTCACCTTTTTATTAAAACTCTTTATGCATCATCGAACCATAAAGGCAAAACTTATTAATTTTGAGCACATGGGAAATAGAAAATTGTATTGGGAGGATATGAATGAAATAAGAAATTATGAGGATAAGGATAATTAAGTGATGTAAAGTGGGTTAATAAGAGTTGGCTCAAGTATTTGTTTGTTCCCTCTAAGATATTAAGAAGGGTTAAATTTTTGTGGGAACCTACCTATCTTGTTCCATCAAAGTTTCTTCCATTGTTCCTTCGGCAACTTAGGATTTTCATGTTTCATAGCATCCATTGTTTTATTAAGAAACCTCTAATACTCTAAGGCAAGTGAGCATGTCATCTTATGACACAAAAATTAAGTGTGACATATTGACTTTAAAATGTACATAAAATACTTTAATTTAAATTTTCTATAACCCGATTAGACAAATATTTTGGGGAAAGAATTCTTTAATGCTCAAGTCATATTTCATCAAGTCTAATCTTATTCCTTTTAACAGTCCATATGCATGAACAGGTAAAAAATTAGAAAAGACAAATTGATTCATGGAATTCACATAAAATATCATAAGATTCACAATAATGCTCATTACTTATGAAATTACCAAAGATACTAAATTGTGGACATGAACCACATACCTTACTGATATTTTTCACCACATATATTAAATTACATTATTGTTGTAATGTGGAGTTCCTGAAGTGCTTAGCTTGTTCCATCCTTTTGATGCCTTCAAATCTGATGCAAACTTCCACTTCTAACTCAATTATCATCATGAGTTCCTTTTGCATAAAACTTGTTAATCACAATTATAAACATATATATGCAAAGAATGCACAAAATTTCTTAAGTTGAGAGCCGAATGTGAGAAATATGAACTTCCTCAACTATGAGAACATAGCAGGAACTTGGTTATAGATATTGATTGAGTTTAAATTTTGCTTCACGTATTGGAACTTGATCATCATCCTCAAGTTCCTCACCATCAGATATTGTAAGTTATTCTGTTGCCTTTCAAAAGTGACATATTTTCATTAAAATTAAAGCATTGCTGATTCCTTAGGAACTTGGTCCATAGGAACTTGCAACTTTATAATTATTCCAACCTGTTTGCTGGGTACAAACATTAGACTAAAAATATGTTCACTGTTTTCAAAGCACATTATCATCAAATTTTAACTTTGAAAGACTTTGATCAATACCTTGTACCTGTAAAAACATAAAACTTCTGTGGAACTAGGTCCAAGGTTAGAATTCAAAATTTTAAATATTTAAAATCAAAATGTGCTTGAATCACTCAACAAAATATATGGTGAATAGAACCTAACTTACCAACCTTGCATGGAATGATTTTATCTTTTGTGTTGCTGTAAAAAGTTAAAGTTCCTCCACCATCACCCTCTAGTGAGATTAATTTTATTTGACTTTCAACTCGTTGTTGAGATATTTAGAGATGTTCCCCCTCACTGGGTGCTGCTAGTTCCTTTCATACTTTCTGGAATCTGTCCGAGTTCCTTTAGATTTTTAGAGCTTCATTTTCTGTTGGAACTTGTTCCTAATGTTATTGTTCCTTTTCAGTAGGAACTCTGTCATGCATTTTTTCTTTTCCTCACATATAATCATCATTCTGGTCTAGATCAGTTCCTATGGATATGTCGAACCAATCTTAAATTCATTATTATCCATGTCACGAATATATGAGGCGTTGTTCCTTCAGTCGTTATTTCCATTTTGGGTTGTATGTAAATGTTTTCTGAAATTTAAAACCCAAAGAAAACTTTTGTGCAATATCAAGATTAGTAGGTTAGTAGAAAGTGATAATATACTAAAGCATAAAGAAGAATAAACATAAATTTCAAAAAAAATACTCCCTTAGAATGTAGTTCCACCTGTATAGTTCTAACATTCTTTAAGGAAAATATGGAATGAAGTTTATGTTTTGTTCATCAAAACTAGGTTCAATCAGAGTAAGAACAAGAACTTTTATAAGTCTTGATTTGTTCATGTGCCATAATCCAATATATTCTTAGTTTCATCATCAGTTCCATTGGGAACAGGTTGAGTTCCTTTTATCCATGGAACTAGTCTTTATGCAATTAGCACAAAATAATCGCACACGCTTAACCTACAAAACATTTAACTTTGATATGCAAGATTTGCACAAACTTGAAGAGATATTAATTTTATCATGAATTAAAAGTAAACAACATAACTTAAAATTAAGAGAAAAATAATCTACATCATATCATAATTAATTAAGTTTCTATGAAAAAATCATAGAGACTATTACTCAACTACAAGTATATGATATAATACGTTGGCTTTTATTCTGACTCAAAGGAACTTACCTATCAGTGGAACTTGTCTTAATTTTCGCATCTCAGCCTCTCATGTTCCTTCAGGATCTGCTGAGTTTCTCAACCTTGTTCCAACGGGTACTCCAGATTCTTTTATTCTCTTTTCTTGCATGATTCTAATGTTGTCTTTTAAATAAATATATTTCAATCATGATTCAAACCCAAAAAAAATCTCTTCTGTCCTTGGACATTGGTACCCAAAATATCGGGTCCTTTCATGTTAGTAACATTAACGAATTTTTATTTTTCAACCAATTTTAGTGCACAAAAAAAAATGCTACTAGTAAGGAACAACATATATTTACAAAAAATATTATTCAAGATTCTCATAAGGCATGAACAACTTATTCTTTGGCAAGAATTGTAATAAACGTTCATTATATTGCCAAAAAAAATCAAGTTCCAAGCTGTTGGAAATTTGAGTTCCAAGTCTGTAAAAAGTATTTTTCTAAAATAATTTTCCTTGTAAAATATCTTGTAAACTGTTTTATTTTTTAATTAAAAAAATTCAAATCATTTTGAAAATAATACGTTTGATATTCAAACATACAAAAAATCATATTTGATAAAATCCAAAATCGATTTGAAGAAAAAATAAAAAATAAAGTTTATAGAAATAATACATGGAGTATGATAAATTCAATGCAAATATATAAATAATATATGAAAGATAAAATACTGACCTTATAAGCATTTGTCTCTGAATTACATTTACCTTTCAAGAAAACATGTATTCCCGTGAGTTCCTCTGAGTAAAGCAGTTTGAGTTCCTTAACAGTGCAGGGTCGAGTTCCTTGTATGTAATCATCCTTCCAGGAACTTCCTCCTCAGGGTTGCCTGATTCCTGGAGGAACTTGCTCTGATACCAATTGTTATTTCGGATGAACTACTACAAGGGGGGGGGTGAATTGTAGTATGGAACTAGATAGTCAATTTTTGCGGAAATTAAAGAACATGAAAGGAAAATAAAGAGAAACGATGCAAGAGAGATTTAGCGAGGAAACTTTCCAGGGCCCAACTGGAAATAAAACCTCGACCCACTAGGGATTTCTCTAAAACACTTCACTATAGGGCAATAAATCAATTACAACCTATAATATTCTACTAGACCCGTAAGTTCCTCTAGGAACTTACTTCTCTATTCTCTATATTCTAGTGTTCTTTTCCCTTTTCTTTTCCTCTCCTTTTCTCTTTCTCTTTCTCTGTTCTTTTTCTCATTCTCTTTCTCTTCTCTTCTCTGTTCTCACACTTTTCTCATATTCTCACCCCAATTACAAGAATTCTCTCAAACCCATTATAAATTCCGATCCCCATTACAAGAGTTCACTCAAACTCTCTTTTCTCTTCTCAAAATACAGACTCTTAATAAGATAAATACTCTAATATATTGAACATAAATCTGACTGGAACTTGGAACACAAAAGGATTACATGATAGGAACTTTGAGAGGAACCTCGACACACACTTAAACCTTTATTCGGATTTTTCGTGACATAACTCTAAGTGATGTGTGTAAAAATGTCTGAATGAAAGTGGTATTTATAGTAGAGTTATGCGTGAAATAACTTGAAGAAGAAGACACAACATCCATCCTCCACTACTACATGCACACCCCATGTCATATACACATGCCTCCACTTGTCAACTAACCCATGCACATCACTACATCCCACTATCCTTTGACTCAAAATATTTAATAAAATATTTACTGACTAATGCAAATAACACACTAGCAATAACTCCCTAATTTTAGTTCTCATACCCAACTATTAAAAAAAACCGACACACTACCTCCACTAATTGTAATAACCTTTCCAACTTAATGCTAGTTAAACCCGGTTTTTTATTAAAAGACTAAAAATCATTTTTTTTAATTTTCAATATATAAAATTTAAAAATAAAATCAGAAACAATAAATTATTTAGTTAAGTAAAGCAACCAACTTTGACTCAACTAAATTAAATAAAAACGACTATTTCTTTTTAAATAAAATCGGGTTTTTTTCTTTCTTTTTTTTAAAAAAAAAAACTTTTACTAAATAAAAAATAAATAAAAACAAACCAATTTGAAATAATACTAAAAATCAGAATAAAACTCATCAAACTAACAAACTTAAACAAGTAACCGGTTGAGTCAAAAAACCTAATTCAAATAGTTTGTTAAACCTCCTACAAACAAGGCATTACTATATCAGTCAATAACAGCATGTTTTTACTGAATAAAAGTGGGTCAAATTAGTGCTAGAAAGTAGTGGGACACGTGGACTACTATAACTGACCTGACAGACGCGAGTTCCTCTAGGAACTGAACCTTAGTTCCTCTAGGAACTGGACACTAGTTCTTGTAGGAACTGGACTCAAGTTCCTTTGAAAGACAGACCCAAGTTCTACTTGTAACTTAACTCGTGTTCCAGTCAGACTCATGACTCAACATATTTACAAAAATCTTAGAAAATTAAACTCTTAATTTTCTAGTTTCTTCTCACCTTCAAGATGCTCCGACTCTGGAAATCTTGATGCTCATTTTCTTGATTTGTTTCTTTATAGGAATTTAACTCGTGTTGCATAGGGACTTCAGTTTAGCTTGCTTGCTTGATTGTGCTTCTTCAAGTATTCTCTTTGCAAGACTTCAACTTTGGTACCTTTGAGTTGCATTCCCACATAGAAACTTTTCTCTTGTTTGATCTCCCTTGAATACTTGAATACTCCTTCAAGTTCTTCTTGGTTGATCTTCTCTTTGAAGTTCTCGTATGGAAACACTTCTCCATTTGTATTCCTTCGCTTGAACTTCTTTATTTAGTTGTTTCAACTCAGAAGCTTCTCTTGATTTGTTCCAACTCAGGAACTTGTATTGCATACATCTTCAATCACAATAGGAACTTTCTTCCTTAAGACCTATGAACTTGTTTATGCACATCTCAACACACATGTTAGTTAGATAATCATCATTTGTTCATTATCATCAAAACCATACTTGGCTCAACAAAATGTTATTTCAACAACTCTGTGATGTCGTTTGGTTGGAGAGTATTTTAGAGGGAAATATAAATTCTTAAGAATTTGTTAAATGGATTTTTTGTTTGGTTAGCAGGATATACCACAAGCATAATAATAAAATTTCTTTGTAAAAAAAAAAAAAACTGTTAAATTGTTTTTTTCAAAACTTGACATTTATATAGTGTAATTATGAACAAAATTTTCATGATCTAATTTCAAATTTTAGTATTTTTTAAAATTATATAAGTGAGATTTTTAGATTTATAAGGCACAAAATATAATTTTAAAAATATTAAAACATTTTTAATTATTTTTTCTCTTATTTGTCCATATTAAGTAAGATAAGAAACATAAATTTTATTTCTCTTTCAATTAAAAGAGCAAATGTATTCAATATGTATTTTCATGTATTCCATATTTTATATCATTAAGAAATTTTATGTATAAATTTAAGACAAACATAATTTTTTGATGAAAATATATGGTAAATTGTTATAAAAATATACATAATTCAATGAAATAAATCATAAGGTTATACCTTGATTATATTTCATCTCTTCAACAAGTTTAGTAATGAGCATAACAACCCTGTTGTTCCGATGGAGAGAAGAACTTATGATTAGCTTTTCGGAAAATTTCTAAACGAACAATTTCAACGAAATCTTTCAATTTCTTATTTTACTATGTTCAATTCTATGTATTCCTCTATCCGTAGTGTACATTGAATGTACAGAAAATAGAGTTTCTGTTATTCGTATTAACAACTACCCTAGGAGGAATATTTTTATGCGGTGCTAACGATTTAATAACTATCTTTGTAGCTCCAAAATGTTTCCATTTATGCTCCTACCTATTATCTGGATATACCAAGAAATATGTATGGTTTAATGAGGCTACTATGAAATATTTACTCATGGGTGGGGCAAGCTCTTCTATTCTGGTTCATAGTTTCTCTTGGCTATACGGTTCATCCGGTGAAGAGATCGAGATTGAAGAAATAGTGAATGGTCTTATCAATACACAAATGTATAACTCCACGGGAATTTCAATTGCGCTTATATTCATCACTGTAAGAATTAGGTTCAAGCATTCCCCAACCCCTTCTCATCAATGGACTCCTGACGTATACGAAGGCATGCGGTTCGTTTGAAAAAATCATACCTCTCTATCTACAAATTAATTTATAGTTTATGAAATAATTTGTAGTTTTTATAATAAAAATCTACAAATTAAAAAACTATAAATTAGATTTTTATCAAATAAAGCTAAACGTTGTCCCGAGCCCCAAAATATCATAAACGGCCATGAGTATAGTTGCTTCATATTGTGTATTTTATTTTTCAAAACAAAACCAAATGTTGCATAACTGTTTTTGCCTATGCTTATAACAATGTCTCATAAAAACTAGCAATAGCGGATCAACAAAATTGGATTGAAAATTTTCATCGCTTATAACAATAGCAACAGATTACTCAGTATAAACTTCCCTAATTATAACTGACGCTTCAATTATCTGATTCAAGTAGGAAAAAAAACAACAATCTTACCTAAAAACTTTGCTTCAATGGGGGAAAGTTAGCACGATAGCCACTTCAATACCAAATTCAAGCGGTCACACAGTCACAATTCGACGGAGTTAGAAGGTGAAAGAAAGATAGATGAAAATTTTCCCTATGCTATAGTATATTGCTATAGGCCTAGAGAATATAGTTGATCCACTTGTTTATAGAAATTTTCTTTAGCACTCCTCAAATTTTTGATGTTTTTCCTTTTTTTAAAAAAATAAAATTTGGCAGCTGCTCTAGGGCTTGTTTAATTTCATTCAGTTCAGTTCTTAAATTATTTTTCTTATAAAATATTACTTTCAGATAATTAAGTTCATTTCAAGATAGTTCAGTTCAGCGCAAATTATTAGGTGGTCCCCGGACCACCTTAGCTTCCTCTCTGTGGTCCCGGTACCACACGTCGTCATTGGCTTGCTTTTTAAAAAAAATCTGTTAATATTCTCGTTAATTATTATAAATATCTGCAAATCATAACTACCTCCTATTTTTCCGAAATTTTCAGCTTTTCAGTGCTTAGAGATCAATTGCAATTGCGATTGTGATCATCTTCTTAATCTCGTTGATCAATTCGTTGTTTCAATTATAGACGAAAATATTGTTGATCCTTTTTTTGCGAATGATGTTGATAATTTTCATATTTCTGATGATATTCAAATTGTCCATGATAATAACAGTAATATCTTTTCATTTTTTGATTTTGTTTTTTTGTTTTGATGTTGATGATAATCAGATTGTTGATGATTTCTTTTTTTTTTTTTATGTTTTATTTGATTTCGTACGGTGAATGTTTTATTTTATTTCGTTTTTTTTATATCTGAATTGTTATTGTTGAATGAAAATGTATATGTAATGTAATTAAATGTATATTATAGTGTATTGAAATGAATATTGAATTGTATATACATGAATATGTTTTTTTAGATTCGATTCTGGTTTTTTATGTATAAGTCAATATTAATTATTGATAATGTATATTCCATTGCATTGTAATGAATATTCTTGTGTTTTGGAATGAATATTGAAGTGTATTGAATTGAATAGTAATGATAAAGTGGATTCAGCATTGTTTTTATTTAGGAATGTATATTGTTTTGTTGGGAATGTATATTGCATTGTATTCAAATGAATATTCTATTGTTTTGAAATGAATATTGAATTAATATTATTGTTTTATATAGAAATATATATTGTTTTGTTGGAAATGTATATTGCAGTTTGTTGTAATGAATATTGTACATGACACAATAATAATATTATGGTTATATATGTGGATTAGTGATATGAGAGATCAAAGGAATCTAAGTCTTCCTAAATTATTGATAATAGTTTAGGAATGAAATCAAGCATAATTAATATGATGATTTCATTCCAAAACTAATTAAGGTATTAATTCAAAATATATGGTATATTTTGATTTCATTCATCACTATAAATATGTATGGTCATACATTCATTTTATTCATTACTATCACTAATCACATAATAACAAAGAGAGAGAGAGAAAGTGGGATGACACTTTGCTCGCGATCTATCTAAGTTGTCTTATCTCTTTGTGGTTCGGTCGTGTCGTGTGCTTACCATTGGAGGGACTTCACTTGAGGTTCTTTATCCAGCAACTTGATCGAATCGGCGTAAGGAAGCACGCATCAAAGGTATAATTCTAAATTATGATTCATCATTTAATATGTGTATAGATCCTTTTAGGGTTATTGATATTACCGCTAAACTTGCATAGTTTAATCAAAACCCAACAGTGGTATCAGAGCCAATTACACGTATTAATCTTGATCATGAATTTTGATTATTTATGGGATTATTATGTTTATTGTCATGATTAATAATTATTGGGCTTAATTTTGTCCAACATTCTTGTGATTAAAAATTTTATGCTCCTAATATTCTATTAATTAGATTAATTGAATAAATTATGTTTAAAATAAAAATAAATAAAAACTACTGAATCACGACACTGGTCTTTGACTGTACACTATTGTTTTTTTTTATTTATTAAAAATATACACATACATATATATATATATATATATATATATATATATATATATATATATATATATATATATATAGGAAGGATTGGCTAAAAACCAAAAGATGGTTGAAAACCAGACAGAAAATGGTTTAAAGGGGTACATTAGCAGTCGCAGACTCGCAGGGGTACATTAGATGTTTAAAGGGTACAAATGATTTTTAGCGAAAGTTACTAATATTTACAAAGATTGCCATTAGTAATCACACGTGTAACCCTTTAAGGTGTACCTTTAAGTGTTTAATGTAGGGGTTTTTAGGTTGAAAACGTTTTTAGTTGATCCTCTTCCTATATATATCCTAAACAAATAAAAGTGGTGATCCTAAAATTACTGTTCATTTGAACAGTTCAATTCTTCACCCAACTTCGCGGGCCCCAGTTTCTAATTTTTCCTCATCTGTGCCGTTGATGTTGCCACGTCGGCTTACTTTGCTACCTTTGATTTCACCACGTCATCTTCACACACCATGTGACATCTTTTTCTTTCCCTCCTTCTCATCATTACACGCTGCATCATTTCCCCTCCTTCTCTCATTCTCTGGCCTGTTCCCTGTCTTCGGCTCTCAAAGCTCACCACCATCGTGAATCTTCATCGCCACCACCGCCATCGACCTTATCAGAGCTCGGTTGTGATTTTGACTTGAAAGAAACTCATAATCTAGGGTTAAATTTTTATTTCACCCCTGTGAAGTCGCGATTTCACGAATAATGCGTATTTTTTTTGGTTCACTTTTATTTGTTTAGGGTTTCTTCTAATCTTACTTACTTTTGGATTTTCCTTCGGATGTTCAATCCCGGGTTTTCTCATTTTTTAGGGTTCCGATTTCTTGGCTTTGGTGCTATGCTCAAATTCTGTTTCTTTAGATTTCGAGCATTTTTAGAGTTTTGATTGATGATTTCATCTTATCGCAATCGTCACCACCACCGTCGCTACCGCCGTTGCCATCGCCAAAAAGGTTTGATTCTCTTCTTTTTAAATCTTGTTTGATTTGGTTTATTGGTAAAATTGCAGTTGTTTCATCTTATTAATTTTGGGGTTCATAAATTTACAAGCTATTCAGTTTTTTTACCGTCTTATTAATTTTGGGGGTTCATAAATTTAGGAGGTTTTCAATTTTGTTTACTGTATTATTTTTGAAAATTATTTGGATTTTTTTGTTATTGATTTATCTTTTTATTCTTATTGTGATTAGCTTTAATTTGGGTGGATAAGAGTTATACTTTGAAGGTTTTTGGAAAAGATGAATGCTCAATATAGTTGGAGTCATGTCTATTGAGGTATAATTTTTTGTCTTATTTTTTAGTTTTCGCGGGCACTTTTTGACACTTAGACTAAAACAGCGTTGTTTTGGATTCCAAAATGAACTATTGGCTCTTACTTTGAAATTTATATTGATATTCTATATTGATTATTGTGTTGCAAAACAAATAGGTTATTAAGGAGAAGTTGAAGTTGAATTCTAATCTTGGTGTGCTATGTATGTGTATTGTCAGGTTGACAATTCTTAAAGGAATAAAATTAATGAAGAGCAGCAAAGACCTTGATGACATATTAATAGATACACCGATTCGAAATCTAAAGAATGTTCATGTATTTTTGCGGTCTTCTATCCACTGTTTGTTTGTTTGTTTGTTTGTTTTTTTTTTTTTTTTTGAGAGAGAAGTTTGTTGTTTTTTATAGGAGAATCTTAATATGTTACAATGAGATCAATATCACCCCTTTTTCTCATAGATATCATCCTTTTATTTATTTGTATAAAGACATTTTTAGCTCTAGAAATACAACATATCCTTTTTTTGTCAACTTATCGTCAAAGTCGTATATTTTACATGATAATGATATTGGAGTCTAGAGTAAATATCATGGGAATTCGTCTTTTGTTCGTTTATTGTTGTCTTGCTTCTTACTAGGTCAGATATTTAACTGCTTTAATAGGTATTTTGTTGGCATCTGGACAAATAATCTTTCGTTTTAAAAGAAAGCTCATCTTTGCATTCTTCTAAAACCTCTTGTGTTAGTATATTATCATGACCATGATGGTGTTTCATGACATTTGTTGTGCTACTTATAGGACAGGTCCAATATCATTTTTATGGATCCTGATGGAAGTTGTGCAAAAGGCGTTGCAAGGCTTGGTGTTAAGGCAAGTTTTCTCTATCTTTGGTTTTTGTTTTCTCCATCTTTGATATGTGTTGTGATGGGCCTTTCTCATGAAAACTTTGGTAAGAGTCCTTTCACTTAAATTTTTGGCATTGGAAATTAAACTACATGTTTGACATTTATCTTATAAATTAAATAAATATTAAAGGAGTTCAATATTACAGTAAGGTAAGTTTAATTCTTTAAATATGTAATGCTTAGGCTTTTGTTTCCTCGCAGGGTTTGGGCACAAGTTTGTGAGGCCACACTTTTTCCGGGGGGATGAGCCCTCAAAAGGTTTTACATGGTTCAAGCATTATATATTTAAAGAATTAAATGCTACTGCATTGACATCACTTCCAAAAGGATGGTTAGCTCTCTTTTCTAATGTACAATTATTTGTTGGGTAACCCCCAGCTCATTATAATTTTGTGCTTGTCATTTTCTATTGATGCTTTAATTTTTGGGTCTATTAGATTTTGACACAATCAGAAAGCATTTAGTATATTTATACGGTTTTCAGTTTTTTATTGCAGAATTTTTGAGCAATCATATGGAGATCAATAGAAATTTGGACCTTGAAAGGGTGCTTAATACCCCTCTCCACTCAAACAAAGTAAGTACAAATGTTATTTATTGTAAACAAATTCTGCCTTGTCCATTTTCTTGGGTAAAATCTTTTTCCATGTGCTTGTCTAATAGAAGAAATTAAAGGGAATTTTTTTTACCATTAATTTGGTTATCATTTATATGTTTGATTTGGTGATATATTATGATGGTAACATGACCACATGGCATGAATTCTTATTAATTGATGACCTACTATGTTTCAGATTGAAGGTCTTATGATAGATAATTAGATGTTGTTGCTGCTAGATAGATCACAAAATAGAAAGTGGCAGCGGAGTAACAACCAGCTGGTGGAAGAGCTATTAACCATGAATGCCATGTTTAGGTATGCTTTCAATCTTTAACTTTGAATTTCCCGTAATTGGTCTTACAACCATATTACAGATTTTAGTGATTTAATTTCATAAATGTATTTTTTCATTTTTGTTTGCCTTGTTTTGATTGATTACAATAGATTTCTATACGGGAAAGACAGAAGACTGCCAAGATTTTTAAAGTACTCTATATATATGTATATACATGGCGACATATTTGATGCCACATTTGAGTGTGCTACCTGCAAATACTTCTTCCGTTCCAAAAAAATGCAACAGTTTTCATTTTAGGATGTTTCAAATTAAATGCAACAAATTTATTTTTTCCTTATATGACAAATTTTTGCTATTGAAAAGACATAAATGTTCTTATTAATTCTTTAATTGTCCTCTCACCTTCTCTCTTCTTAATTCTTTAATTGTCCTCACATTCTCTCATCACATCTTTAATTATCCCCACCTTCTCTCTCCATTTATTTTAATCAACTATCTCTCACTTTTCCTAATTACCCACTATTAAAAAATTGCACAGAAGTCCGTGAACCTAAAATTGTTGTTTTGCTTTTGGGACGGAGATAGTAATATTTTTCCTTGATTGATGACCTAAATTGTGTACCTTATGGAGAAAGTTCTCTTCATGGCCATGTATTTCAATCCTACAATGTTTTAGAAAATGGCTTAGTTTGTATTTGTTCTCCCTTCTAGAATTTAGCGTGGTTTGGGTGTGTCTCATTTAATTTGTTTACAGTTTTGTACTTTAATTTTGCATTATTTACAAAATTAAAGAACTGAAATTCTTGATTTTGTTTTTTTTTTTTTTAAAAGTCATTTTTTGGTGCTTTACATACCATTTTAGGATGATGGTGTATTTATATATGTGACTTTTTCTCAAGATAAAATGGGATATATTGATGATAAAGTGGGAAGATAAAGAGAGATTGAAGCAATGGGGATAAATTTTTAAATCTTGCTTTAAGAATTGGTGCAGTGAATAGTTCAATCTCCATTGTTCGGTTTTTAAAATTCTCTCTGTTTTTTTAATGAGTTCGTATAGGTTAAGCCTATAAAGGGTGGATACTATTAATTATTGTTTCTTGTTATGATGATGAGTTCACCATTTTGCTTTGATTTTTTTCCTTTTCTGGTTGAAAAATACATTTTCAAGGTTTTGCCTTTGTTATGCTCATGTGCTTTTCAAATTCCCTCCGGCTAACCATTCATAATTTGTCCAACCCTGGTGAAGTGGTGATATGGCGAGTTTCTTGTGCATTCTCTTGCTTTATTTTGTTGCATCCTTAATTTTCTTAAATTCTTTATCCTCTTATGTATTGTATTAATTTATTTAGTACGGGTTTCAGTAACTTTTTGACGACATCCTATGATCTTGGTGGAGCTGGCCGGTTTCAATGACTTCTTGAGGAGTTCTATGATCTTTGTTTCACAGTAAATATTTCTTAGCATATTATTTTTACTGTATTATCTACTTGTGCAGATTCTGGAATTTGTTTTCTTATGTAACCCGAGCATTGCTTTCATATGTTAGTGCTTTCAGTGACTTTTATGTAACCTGAGCATTGCTTTCAGTGGCTTTGGCCTGTAGACGTAATAACTTATTTTTAATTTGTTGGTTTTTATACTGTCTCTATTTACTTCCTCCGTTTCGAAATAAATGCAACAAATTACATTTTAGGAAATTTCAAAATAAATGCAACAATTTTAATCTTTGTATTTTTGTAAGTCTTTTCTTCCTATCTCTCACATCATCACATGCCCCACTTTCTCTTTCTATCCCTTTTACTCTCACAATAAAAAATGGACTAGGAGCTCGTGCCATCCAATAAATGCAACAAATTGTTGCGTTTTTTTTAAAACGGAGGAAGTATATGGTTTCCTACTGCCTTTGGTAAATTTTCAAAATATCATTACTCATCTCTCTTTCCTTTCATGGACAACTGCACTTTTGCTTTCTGAAGTATGAGTGAAGCTTCTAAACATGTTTATACAATATAATTGGCCATCTCACTACTAGAATAATGGAGTTATTGCAAATGAGTTTTTTTTTATTGGGTTATTCCCACTGGTACACCTGAAAATTTAACAAATTCCACTGGTACACCTAAGTTTTTTAAATACCCAATAATAAACCTGAGTTTTTGACGATCCCCAAATGTGACATTTAAAAGGAATATTCCGTTTAAAAACATAATATTCTGTTAAATTACTATTCATTTAAGGAATATTCCGTTTAAAAACATAATATTCTGTTAAGTTATTATTCATCTTAGTTTTTAGCATGCATTTGAAGATGAATATTGTCGGTTTTTGCAAATTTTGACCTCAAATTTGATCCATTTAGGGCTATAATGACCCCGAAAACCTTTGATTGTGTAGTTTATTTGTCACACAACCCGATTGCACATAAATCGAGACAAGTAGTTAACGGTTTTGGTTAATAGATGTCACATTTGGGAATTGTCAAAAACTCAGGTTTATTAGTGGGAATTTAAAAAACTCGGGTGTACCAGTGGAATTTGTTAAATTTTCAGGTGTACCAGTGGGAATAACCCTTTTTTATTTTGTTTTTTGGGTTTGGCTTTCTGACTTGTGCAGGTATATATAGTACATGCTTAAAACGATGTGCTCAGGGATGACACTTATGGAGCTTTATGACCATCAGAATTTTTTAGCCATGGGATTTTACAATCTACACTCTTATGTCTCTATATTTGCCTATAGTATTTGGCATAAAGCCTTAGTTGATAAGTGCTTTCCAATTTTCCATTATAGTTTCATATCTGTGAATTAGTGATCATGTCAATGATGTAGTATATTATGAAGTATTATTCAATATTCCTTTCAAGTCCTTCATGGCCTCATTTGGCATACAGAGAAGTGCTAATGGTGATAAATGCTGTTGATGGGAAGGTAGATGGAGTAAGGCCTACAAAACAAGTGCTAATGGTGATAAGTCAGATATAAATTTTCAATGTAATTTACACAGTACAATGAAATAGATCATGGACTATATATTTATGAAATTTTAATGTTTAACAAAGGGCATTATTGGGAAAACAGGTTACTAAGAAAAGAACAATAAAAATTCGCCATAAGAGAGAAGTCCATGGAGACCCATGCAAAACCATTTTAAATAATACTAATCCATTCAACGTATGGACCTTCTCAAAATTTCACGTCCTAAATTGCACTTATAACCACCCTCTTGTGTTCTTGTATATCAAGCCTATAATTTAATTTATAGCTTGACGAACAAGACATTGATGATAGGTAATTCTTCTATGTTATATTATATACCCAACTGAAATTAGAAAATGATCCATAATAAACGGCAATTCGCAAATTTATCACATTGCTCACATTCTCACAAGCAACAAAAATCGATGAAATACTGATAAAGTTATAGCGAAGTCTTTTTACCTTCCCATTAGTATCTCAGTTTAAACACCGATATAACAGAAATATTAATTATGTGTAATCTTCGTCTTCTTTAACAGTTATAATACAATAAGCTTGAAAAAATTATCAAATCTTTTACTAAAACATCAACGCAACCTAAAACACTTATCAGTACATAATTTGAAAAAAAACAGCATTGTGGGCGCTGCGCGCGAAGCGCGCAGAGCCAACACTAGTATATATATATGTATGTATGTATGTTGCGAGAACCTAGGTTGTCGATGGTTGTCGGGGACAGCCGGAACTGGCGCGGGAGGCCTGGTTTTCTGACGACAATGGTCGATTGTCGGTGGTAATGTAGTAATCGACGAATCGGACGATACGTCGTAAACTTTCAATTTTATTTATAAAAATTTTTAAAAAAAGGGGAAACTGTAACAGCAAACCCCGGTGGTTGTCAGGGACAACCGGCGCCGCCGCGGGTGGCTGTGAATTTCGGTGGATGAGATGGCCATCGGTGGTCAGTGACAACCAGACGAACCGGCAATTGAGCCATGTTTCACGACAATTTTCCGATTTAACAAAAAAAAAGGGGAAAGGTGGCTGCGACAGCCTCCTGCACGGTTGCCAGGGGTGGTCGGCAACCGGGAAAGGTTCTCCGGCGTTGGGGCAGCATCTCCGGCTGGGCGGAGGTTTCTGTTTTCCTTCTTCAATAATATAATTTTGGCATTGTTTGGTTTCTGTTCGAGAACCGGGTACGGGTTTTTTTGCCCGCCCCTAATTCCCAGCCTTAGGGGGAGAGAAAGTGGACCCACTTAAGAAAGAGATAGAAATCACTTGGAATGCAACACAACTACAATTTTTAGATCCAAGGACAAATGCTTGTGAACAAGACGTTATGAAAATTGTGCATTTATAAAATGTTGCACTCATAGATGCCAAGAATGTGACAAAATCACATATCCCGGCAGAAAATGATCCCGTGTACGCATTGAAACTTATATTGATAATAAAATAAATGATGATGAGTCTATTGCACATAGAAAACGTGGAAGACCACTTGGTTCAAAAGATTCCAAATCAAGAAAGTTAAAAAAAAAAGAAGAATTGGTAAATGGAACAAATGTTATCATTACAACCAAAAACCAAGATATTAAAAATGAAAAGCACAATAAAGATAGAGATACTCCAATAGATAAGGATGAAAGTATTGACAACGATGAAATGTCAATTAATTATGTTACTACAAAGAAACAATGGAATAGAAGAAATGTTGTCATTGATGAAATTTTTACTTACTCCGTAGCGGTTTAAATAATATATGATGAAAATGATGTCGAACCAAAAACAGTAGACGAATGTCGTCGTAGAAATGATTGGCCACAATAGAAAGACGTTATCCAAGCAGAATTGAATTCTCTTAAAAAGAGAGAAGTTTTTGGACAAATTGTCCAAACTACACAAGGTGTAAAACCAGTTGGATACAAATGGGTGTTCATAAGGAAACGAAATGAGAAAATTTAGATAGTAAGATATAAGGCAAGACTTGTGGCACATGTTTTTTTTCAAATGCCAAGGATTGATTATGATGAAACATATTTTCCAATAGTTGATGCAACTACATTGAGGTTTTTAATAATTAATTTATCAGTATCTGAAAAATTACAAATGCGTCTAATGGATGTTGTGATGACTGCTTACCTATATGGGACGCTTGATACTGATATTTATATGAAAATTCCCGAGGGATATAATTCATCAGCAAATCACAATCCAAGAGAAACGTTTTTTGTAAAATTGAAAAGATCACTCTATGGATTAAAACAATCAGGGCGAATCTGGTATAATCGCCTTAGTGAATACCTCATAAAGCAAGGATTCAAAAACGATCAAATTAGCCCCTGCGTATTTATCAAAAGACCACAATTAGGATTTGCCATTATTTGCAGTTTATGTTGATGACCTCAACATTATTGGGACTCCGAAAGAGCTCGAAAGAACTGCAAAATACTTGATGAAAGAATTTGAGATGAAAGATCTTGGAAGAACTAAATTTTGTCTTGCTTTGCAAATTAAACAACGGAGTTTTTGTCCATCAGTCAAACTACACTGAAAGTTCTAAAACATTTTTATATGGATAAAGCACACCCAATGAATTCCCCAATGGTCGTTCGGTCCTTAAATGCAAAAGATGACCCATTTCGACATCAAGAGGAGAATGAAAATGTTCTTGGTCCAAAAGTACCTTACTTGAGTGCTATTGGTGCTTTAATGTACCTAGCAAATAATACAAGACCTGATATTGCTTTTTCAGTAAATCTATTAGCCAGGTATAGTAACGCACCAACCAAAAGTCAATGGAATGGAATCAAACACCTATTGCGCTACCTACTATACGAGGAACGAAGGATCTTGGCCTATTCTATAAGGCACGTGAACATGTTACTCTCATTGTATATGCAGATGTTGGTTACATGTCAGATCCTCAAAAAGCAAAATCAAAAAATGGTTATGTATTCAACTATGGAGGAACTGCGATATCATGGAAATCAACGAAGCAAACCTTGACTACAAAATCATCAAATCACGCAAAGTTGATTGCTCTATATGAAGCAAGACATGAATGTGTATGGCTCAGGTCAATGATTAGTAATATTCTAGAAGCATGTGGGATGAAAGTTACTACAGAACATTCAACAATGATATATGAAAATAATACAGCTTGTATTACTCAAGTGAGCGCATGTTATATAAAGGGTGATAGAGCAAAGCATCTGACCCCAAAGCTTCCATACACATGACCTTCAAAAGGAAGGAAAGATAGACATTCAACAAATTAGGTCATGTGACAACCTCGCTGATCTATTTACAAAATCTCTTCCGCCAAAGAAATTTGAAGAACTGGTGTATAACATTGGAATGCGACATCTTCGTGACATATGTTAAGCTTAGGGGGAGAATAGATACACTGCATTCTTTTTCCCTTGATAACGTTTTTATCCCAAACGGTTTTTTCTGACAAGGTTTTTAATGAGACAACACGTTCAATTAGTATATGCACACATCATAATTGACATTCAAGGGGGAGTGTTATGAGTCATGACATATGAATAGTGATTCACTGTGTATGAACAATGAAGTATAAAATTTTACTGTTCATACATTATGACTCATAAATATCAAGTGGTGATCGTCCGCTATAAATATATATTTTCTCTAATTTTGTAAATACAGAAAATATACAATAACAATCTACAATATACTTCCATACTCGTTCTTTCTTCTCATATTTCTTTTCTTTTATCAAGAATTTTATTGACAACTACCTCATTGTGACGCTTTTTTTAAACACTTTCGAAAGCATCTCTCTTCGCCTATATTTTCATACTTCTGATCTGGGCTCGTAAATTCTGCCCCTGCTCAATTAAAGGTATGAATTTATTTACTGATCGTTTAATCGATCTTTTTTCTTTGTTATACTTTCCCTAAATTTGGTTGCTATTTTAGTTTCTTTGGTTTTAAGATCTAAAGTATTTCAATTTGAGTTACTAGGTTTTTGTATCATTTTTACGTTAATGTTTCTTAATGAGGTGATTTTTGGACTGTGGTGAAGATGGTTTTTGTTGTTTAGAGAGTTAATGAGTGTCGTTTTCAGTTCTCAGGTATTCCATTTTCTGGGATTGTCGTAATTTGCAGGAACTGACTGTGTGTGAAATAGATAGGGAATATAAAAATGATGATACGAACAATAAAGTGGTCGCATAGCGGAGTGGATATCGCATTAGACTCCGAATCTAAAGGTCGTGGGTTCGAATCCCACTGCGATCGCTCACCCCTTTTTCTATCTTTGTGTGTTTGTTCTGAAATTTTTGATTGGGTTCTTCACTTTTGTTTTCTAGGTATGTATTGCTTGGATAGATTGAGAGTTAAACTTGTTTAGGATTCTACTGCTTTGGGTTTGCGCTAGAGTTTTCTGTTTAATGAGAAGCTTAATGTTAATGATTGTGGGCTGTTTGTAGAAGAGTAGAACTATTTGGGAGCAATCCAGAATTTTGAATGCTTAATTTGAAGTGTTTGAAGCAACATTAGGACTTCCATAGCATATCATGTAGTTGAAAGGTGGAGTGGTGCATAGGTTGTAGATTTTATGGAATAATTGGAGTAGAATTGTTTATACTTGGAAGCGTCGTATAGGGCCTGGAAATTCAAGAGGTGGTTCACCTTCAAGTTTTCTTGGTATATGTTTGGAGGTGGCTATGGATAGATTATATGTAGTTGTGTACCTGTGTATATTTTCCGCAATGTATAAACAGTAGTTGCGCTATGTTACTCGGACAATGGGACAGTTGCGCTATGTTACTCTGTTAGAAGTATTGGAAACGTGTATGTGTTCAAATGTCGGACATGAAAATTTATGATAAATATGGATGTTTTTGGTTCAAACTTTAAAATGAGGTGACCAAGTGTCATACTAATGTTCAAGGGTTGAGTGTCCGATACAGGTACTTGAGGTGAAATAAACTTAATAAAGAGTTCGAGTAACATAGCTGTAAACAGTCACCAATCTCAAGCTGGTTTGATGTGTATCTTCAAGGAACCTTGAAATTGTTGTCGATCTTTGTTTAAGCCTGTTTTTTTTTTTTTTCTTCTTTTTTTTATTGGTAAGACAATTACCCATATTGTTAACCTTCATTATGCTACTGGCTTGTAGGGAATACCTGATTATTCCCTTGCTATACAGTTTATGAATCCATAGAAAGTGATGATCTTTGACAAAAGAAAGAGGGAGGGGGAGTGGGGGGTAGGTGGGTGTAAGGGGGGGGATTAACCCAACATTGTCATAGAAACAGCTTTAACAAATACTACTGCCCATCACTTCTCTTTAAGCATGCTGTTATAATTGTATTTTGTCAGGTGGAACTTTAAGGAATTATGTCAAGTGATATGCTAGTGTGATGCATGGATAAGTTTTGACATAGCTGCAAACTTGGATACAGCAAATATTACATCGTCTGTCGACTGTCACAATACTGAATTTCATGTTAACAATCATAGGTGTCTACTACTCTGCTGGTATCGTTGTCATTTGAATATTGGTTGATGAATGATGCTTATCTGCAATAGGTTTGAGATTTTTATGGCTGTTATTAAATACTTCGTACTTCTTCTGTCCCAAATTGTTTGCTACATCTGGGGAAAGTTGCTTTTTTAATTTTTGGTTGGGAAAAGTACATGAGAGAGAAAAGTAGTGGGACCATAATAATTTATTGTGACTTGTGAGAGTAAAATAATAGTCCCTATTACCATTTTTAGAAATGTAGCAAACTTTTGGGGACAACCTAAAATGGAATATGTAGCAAACAAAAAGGGACAGAGGAAGTATGACTTAACATATGTTGTTATCAGTATGATATTGTATATCTAATCATTAATCATAACTAAGGAGTATGCTTTTTTCTTTGGGTTTTTTTTTTTTTTTTTTTTCCGGTGCATTATGTGTGTGTGTTTAGACTTTAGAGATGGGTGAAGAGGGAAGGAGTTTTTGTGTTGTAATTTTGTAAAGGCTGTTCATCCATTTAGGAATATGAAATTTCATTTTGATGGCTAAAGTGCATTGTTAATTCTTTATCATTTGTTGGACAAGAGGATTATATACTTATATAGTTGTTTCAAACTAGACTATTTGAAATTAAGGTGTGTTCTCTTTAACTTTTTTTATCAGGGCTCAGAACATATCAAGTTTAATAAGTTATAATCAAGTCAACTTTAATAGGTTTAATTAGGTCATATCAAGTCAGGTTAGATCGAATAAGTTGAAGAGAACGCACCTTCAATGCAGAATGAATTCTATAATCAGTGAAATGACCAGAATAAGGCTTTAAAAATTACATTGATTACAAATTTCTAAATTTTCTGCTTGAGAAAGATATGTTGGAGATCCTAGACTGAAAATCTTATGCCTCTTCCATGATGTAAAAAGTGCTAATGCCCAAATTCATTGTCTAATTTCTGGTTAATGAGGATTGTGTTTGTCAATACCTTTTAGCCTTTATCTGGGAGAAACCATCAGAGTAATATTTCCTTATCAATTAATTTACAAATACACCCTCTGTCCCAATTTACTTGTCCCATCTGACTTTGGGCACTGTTCACACGTGAACTTTGACTTTATTTAATTTAATATACGTAAGAAAAAACATAGTCATGATGGATCTATTTTAATTCGTCTCAACATGTACTTTTCAAATATATAATTTTTTTAATATATATAGTTAAAGATATTTTTATTTAAAGTTGTGTCTTTGGAGAATGTAAAAAAGAAAATGTAGCAAGTAAATTGGGACGGAGGTAGTATGAAAGAAGAGAACAAAGACCTGCATTCCTTTTCATCCGGTTAATTTGTCAGTTTACTTCTTCTGATCTGATATGCATTTATCTGATTTGATTAGAATTCTTTTTGATCTGGTCTAATTTGTTGATCTGATCTTTTCGGATCTGATCCGATCTGAAAAATTGAGTACTTTGACCTTTATGGCTTTATACATTAATTTGTAAGAAAAAAAATTGTCAAATGAGGTATTGTTATACGTATTAATGTTGATGGATATTTTTCAAATGTGTAATCTTCATAAGTTATTTTAATATGAAGTTAATATTCAGCTATAATAAAAGTATCTCAGAAGACCTGATTTGTTTTTTTTTTTTTTTTTCTGATTTGATATGATTATTTTTTATCTGATCTTTTTTCTTTTTTTTGAGGATAACATAGCCTATGTCATGTGTAAATAAGCTTATTTGTTGGTCTGATTGCAGATGATTGACGACCAGGGCTTGGGTTTTTTTGCCAATGCTATTGGAATGGGCTTATTCATGCTTGTGATTGCTTATCATTACGTAATGGCTGACCCCAGATATGAAGGCAACTGAGAACTACTATGTTTATGGAGGCGTTCTGATCTCAAAATCCACCAACACAAATATAGATATAGATGACATTAAAAGCATACTAGTTAAAATGTAATCTTGACTTCGCAATGAAAATTTTGCGGATGATACTGTATTGACTGTTTGAGGTTTGAGACTTTGAGCCAAAACTTGCTTACTAAATGAGATGAAGTAGTTATTCGATGCAAATGAACATACATTTCTCTTTTTCTTTGGTTTTTGCAACAACAATATTTACTTATAGGTAAAATTTGTTTGTGAATTAAAACCGGAAAGGGAAAAATCAAGGTTTGTGACGAGGAGAAAGAAAAAGAGAAATGACAACTTAAAAAGGGAAAAAAATTGTTGTAAAATATTTGAATAACAATTATTTATCACTGTTGCAAATAATATGAAATAATTGTAGCATTTTCTTTTAAAGCTTTTTAGTGTCTATTATGACTTTTGAAATTGGTGGGGGTAAAGGGCACTGATAACCTTCTCATTGTGATGACAATAATGCATGATGTGTGTAATACTAAGTATAAAATTAGCTTGACAAGTTCAAGTTTAGAGACAATAATAGTTAAAACAAATATACTTTACAAAATCTCTTGTGACAGTTATAAAATTTTAAGCTCAAAATTTATAACTTTTTAATATAAATTTATAACTTTTTGCGTAATTTATTAAGTTTTGTATAAAAAGTTAAGATTTTATATTTTAAAAGTTAGAGTTTTTGGAAAAAGTATTACTCTGTCGATAGACAGTTTGAAGGAATACTTGCTAATTATACTTATATGAGAGGTGATGATTTTGGCACCCCCTCCCCTCCTAACTATTTATATTAGAAGGGGAGGAGTGCCAAAATCAATTTGGGGAGTGCCAAAATCATTTCCCTTATATGAGACGTCTTCACAACTTTCAAGTGCAACACTGCTCAAGTACACATTTTTCTAACATTAGCATACATCATTAACAAATCAAATTTATTCAGATTAAAGCATACTCCGTATCAATGATGAAGATTTTTGTTTTAACAAATTCGTCCAAACTCTGATGATTGTGTAGTCAATGTAAAAATAGAGTAGAGAGATAATGTGTAAAATGGTAAGTAAAGGAAAATTGTATGACCACCTTTTAAAAAAATTATAAAAGCACATCTCAAATGGAATAAAGCACAATGTGCAAAACTTTTTAAAAAAAGTCCATTTAGAGAAATTGTACAAAACTTCAAGTAATGGAGAAAGTATATATTTTTAAAGTATTTTGTAATTTTTTTTTTCTAATAGCTGCAACAATTGGTGAATTTTTGTAAGATTTAAAAAATTCCTTTGTTGCAATTATTTAAAAACAGATGGAATATATACTTTATGGGCACAAAGTTGAAATTTGTTTAATTTTTATTCATGACAATTGTGATGCAATTATTACTTGTTTCAGTATTTAGTTGAAAAGTAGGATAATAGAAAATGATAAAAAAAATGTTGGTTAAACAAGTTTCTGATAAGTTTGATGCATTTTAAGAAAGCACCAACCTAACTTATTTATTTTTTTACACCCTGAATTAAAGATTAATATCTCTAGGAGTCAAGGAGTGTATTTGTAAAAATTATAACTAGACATTAAAAAATAATATGTTACAAATTCAGCAAGACTCATATTGATAAAACTTGGGAATTATTAAATGATAATTTGTTTCCATAGAAATTATAACCTTGCTTTCCTTGCTAAATTATGTTCTAAGCTCATTCCTATTACCATAATTTATTACCAATAACCAAACGGGACATTATAAAGAATATTCATATAAACATTTCATCAAAAAATAATACTTCGTAAATATTCAATATCCACAATGTTTCAGTATCATAGCAACAACCAATATGAATATTCCAAAAAAAAAAGTACCCAGACTTAAGTTTCAACTTGTAATTACAAAAATCCAAATACCTCAGGACTCAAAATTGTGGAACGATTCAGTCGTTGAAAAGCAAAAAAAAACTTGGTTTCTCCTGTTATCAAACAAAAAGAGGGGAGGGGCAACTAACTCTAAATTCTAATGCTTGTAAAAACTACAAATAAATAAAGGAGAGCATTTAGCATTCTAGCCTAGCAACATAATTGTTGTTCAAAAAACAGCAATGGAAGATTATGCGGTAAGTTGAACCCAAGCAAACTCCTCTTTGTAGGGCAGACTTCCTTCGCAAGATTCTGCACAGGTGTACACCACGATTGTTGCCCAGTCTAGTGAGTTGTCCTCGTTTTTTACATGGAAGTAGTAAAGCAGTTGAGGCAAGACCTATTATTTAAAGCATCCCAAATTTCATCAACATATAGATGGCCAGAAAATAATGTCACAAAACATGAAAAAAACCTCTAGCTCTAGCTAATTGAGTTAATCTCACAAACCTGAAACTCAAACTTCATTATGCTGCCACAAGAAGAGCACTTTGGTATATCAGCACTAGATGGCCTGCCGCTTGATGTAGGCCACAAAGGTTTTGCCTTTTCATCTCTTGAGTATCTATTTTTAAGCCAAAAGGGGGAACAAAAATTTAGTTTGATTATTAGAAACGACTGGAGAAAATTTTAAGTGCAAAGAATGTCTAAGAGTATTGACAAATCCAAACATCTACTAACATACGACTAGCTAGTGAAATCACAACTTTGAACAGCAGATTGCAGGTTAGGTTGCAACAAGGGACTATTAAACACGGATTGAAGACATTGAACCTTCAGTTTCTAACTACTAAAATCATTCTTTTATCATCTGAGGCCTAACTTAAGAGGAAAGGTTAGCCATGTGATCAGTTGATAGATTAATACTAACTCCACCAGGTTGGAGCTAAGGGTAGGGTTTTCCCGTTCCCATAATATGATAATACATTGCATAGTGCAGAGGTGGAGTTTTTGGTGGAAGTTACAATTACAGTTTACTCCAATTACACCCCACGATCCAAATCTGTTCAATGCAACTATTTGAGAAAACAAG
This sequence comes from Salicornia ramosissima, assembly GCA_951394345.1. Classification (NCBI taxonomy): domain Eukaryota; kingdom Viridiplantae; phylum Streptophyta; class Magnoliopsida; order Caryophyllales; family Amaranthaceae; genus Salicornia; species Salicornia ramosissima. The sequence continues at coordinate 26,018,668 of OX596239.1, forward strand.
TTGTGTTTATGAAGGGATGCTATAAGCCTATCAGTCAACCCTTTCAAAGTTTCAAGTATCCAGTCTACACTCTTGTTTGCTTAGGAATTTATGGATGCATGCTACCAAGTAATCCCACTCATATAGTACCAGTCATTAAAAAATCACTCTACCCACATGGATCCTTTTGAAATCAATGTACCAATATAATTTCATTAAATATGTACATGTATTCGAAAGCAGTGTAAAAGTTTCTAAACTTCAAGCTGAACATGCTTGGTTCAAATCATACCAGATCCTAACTAGGCTCTGGAAAACAAATTCAGACCACACTGAATTAACTTTACTGCAATCCATCATCCAACTATCCAAGCCAACCGTGCTTGTCACGTATGCTAGGGGAAAGCCAGCTCAGCAACCAAATACTAATCAGCTCATATGTAATGCCAGCACCAATTAGGAGAAAATTCGAGAGTTAGTTACGGAGTAGTTACTAAATACTAGTTAATTATGCTGTGTTATGAGTTGTGTATATACACAAGAAGTCCTTGTAATAATTAATAAAAAGTCACGAGTAATGAAGTGAACATTATTTTGAGAGAGAATCCTGCCTCTAGAAAGTAGAAGATTACGTGCTTAATTTTCTTGAGTTTTCTATAATTGAACCAGGCATTTCTATCTGCTCTGATCTGCAGCATGATGCTTAGCTAATGTGATTTTTCTCTGATTAACAATAATCAAATTTTTTATACATATTATTAACATTACCTAAGATGACGTCATTCTACAAGGACCTAAGCCCTAGATGACAAAAGAAATTCAGGAATCTAAAATCTGACATTGAAACCAAATATACAACAAAAATTTAGAATAGACATACAAGAGGAGAGAGGTCAAATTTGAAAAACCAAACAAAGGCACAAAGGACTCACTCAAGCCCATTCGAATCCACAAAGAACCAATGCACTATATATCCGCTTAAAGATGGATCTAGAATTGACCAAAGCCAAGGCGCACAACACTAAGGAAACTAAACTAAATCAAAGCCTTACGAGGTTGAAAACCTAAATAAAGTAAAATCTTCAAAAATGACAGATTCCTTAAGAGTATCTGACACAGATAAAGCAATTTCTTCCATGTTTCCATTCACTTAGACAGTTGGATAATGCACTCAACTATTTCCTACATTCACAATGATACTTTGCAAATTTCTTGCGTAAGATATTTTTCGCTGCATAATTTACAGAAAAACAAGCAAATAAATGATGAAAAAAATACTTCCTCCACTCCATAATAGTTGCAACACTTTGACCAAATATGTGAGAGCTTTTTGGTCAAAAGTGTTGCACTTAATATGGAGCGGAGGAAATAATAAATTTGACAAAAAGACATAATTTCTAACCTTAAACCTTAACCCTCGCTATTGATAGAAATGTGCAGAAAATATAAACAGTAGAGAATAGTCAAACATTTTAAAATGCATACATACAGTAACTATGCTGGATAATATGATTAAGGTTACATTACCTCAAAACTTGTTCAGGGGCCTTAGCAAGATGCTGCTGAAATGTTGCCCAGTTCTGTCGATCATCATCACCCTGTTCAATAACCAGAATTAAAAATTCTAGTACATAAAACTTGACTGTTCAAGGGGAAAAAAAAACACCACCTACAAGTATAAACTGTACATAAACATAATAACTCACACCTCAAAACTGTCCATCAGTGAGTTGACTGTTTCATCCATTTGTTGCCTTGTGACCAACAAATCATGTTCATCTGTATCAGAAGTAGAAAACTCACTTTCATCTTCACAAGCGATCTCATACTCAGGCCAGAGAGTTTTGCTTGCAACTGTTCACAATAAACAAGGAAAAAAAATCCATAAAAACAGTGATTAAGCTTAAGTGCTGAAGCCACAACAGGCAACTGATAGAAGTCATATTTAGATAACAATAAAAAAGCCCTAGTCCCAAAATAATTTGGGGTTGGCCAGACTGCTGGACACGAATCACTAATTGGAATCTCTATAGTCATTTGTCGATATTTTCTCCCTCCATGTTTTCCTATCAAACGTCATCTCCTACTCTTGCCCCAGTAGTCTCATACCCTCAATAACAACCCTCATCTAAGTTTGCTTTGGTCTACATCTCACCTTCTCATCCATTTGCCCCTCCTCCAGCCTCCTTGTTCGTGCAGTAATTGGTTTCCGTCTCACATGAACAAACCACCTTAAACTATTTTCCCTCATCTTATCCTCACAAGTTGTTACTCCTACCTTTTCATTGGTAACCTCATTTCTTATTTCCCACGCATCGAATGTAGCATACGCATCACTGTCACATTCATCTTTTGAAAATGACAATATTTCGAAGCCCAACACTTTGTGCTATATAACAAAACCGGTCTAATAGTTGTACAGTAGAATTGAATCTTGAAGCTCCATTCCACTTTAACCAACCCGATTTAATCCTGTGAGCAACATCCCCATCCAATTCACCATCCTTTTGCATAATAGATCCTAGATATTGAAATAAGTTGGAACATTGAACACTCATACCATCCAAGTTGGTTGGACTTGTCCTCCTACTTCCTATCCCACTAAATTTCAATCAATCAATCAAAGCCTTATTCCCATAAGTGGGGTCGGCTACATGAACCAAAGTGATTACTCCGGGTGGTCGTCCACATAGATTTTCCTCCTCTACCCCCTATGGTCCAGGGCCTCAATCTCTTGTAAATCCATGTGCTTCATATCTTTTCGAACTCCTTCCCACAAAGTCATTTTCGGTCTCCCCCCACCATGTTTGAAATCACCATGATCCCACGCTTCCACTCGTCGTACCGGTGCTCCCAGGGGTCTTTGTGTTACATGTCCAAACCAACGCAAGCGATTTTCTCTTAGCTTGCTCGCAATATCCGCAACACCAACTTTCCTATCCCACTAAATTTACATTCCAAATTTCCCATCTTACATTTAGACAAATAACAATTAAATTATTTGGAAGGAAGAATAAAGATAAGAAGCGTAATATGGGCAACAGCATGAATAAGGCCTCAACACCCCACCCCCCAACCCCCACCCCCACTCCCCTCTTTTCTCTTAAATTGCAAGATCCATAGAATGAGTTGAATAAAAGATCCGAAAAAACTCAAAGGAAACATTTTGAAGACTTGTAGTTACTAGTCTTTGTTGGTCTAAGGAGTTCTAAAATTATGAAATGAAAGATTCAAAGACATTCTTTGAATCTTTGTAAAAAGAAACAAAACTTTAAGGGCAAAGCAGAAATTGGTAAGTAATAAAAAAGACCATTTGGCTTGAAAAAGGTAAAATTGAAAGAAATTAACAATAGATCAAGTTGAACCAAGCTTCAGCTATTCCAAGCCTTGAGCAAAACAAGCCTCGTGCTAGTCTCATAGTTGGATTTCATTATGTCAAACAGAGCCAAAAATTATTTAAGAACCTAAGCAAAACCTACCCACACATGGTATCAGCTTATCCCGCTAGCAACCCTAAATTAGAGGTGGCCAATGGGCTGGGTTGGCCCGGCCCGGCCCGGAACCCGCCCGGTTTTTGGCCCGGCTGGGTCGGCCCGCTCCAACCCGTAACCGGCCCGGCCCGGCCCGGTCCCCAGGCGGGCTGGTTATGGGTTGTGGTTTACAAACCCAGCCCGTAGCCCAGCCCGTAACCCAGCCCAACCCATAACCCAGCCCGGACCCAGCCCAACCCGTGACCCAGCCCGACCCAGACCCAGCCCGTGACCCAACCCGGCCCGTGACCCGGCCCGCCCGTAACCCAGCCCGCCTAAAAACCCGGCCCGCCCGTACGGGTTACTAGCCGTTACTCACTAACGGCTACCTGCAGCTTTTTTTTTTTTTTTTTTTTATAAAATTTCACCCCCTTCCTATAAATACCCCTTAATTTACACCCAAAATCCTCACAACTCTCAATCTCTCATTCTCTCAACTCTCAATCTCTCAACTCTTAATCTCTCAATCTCTCATTCTTTTCTTAATTCTAAATTTCTAACTTTCATATTTTCAATTATCTATTTATCTTGTTTAGTTTTTGTACAATTTTAAATAAAAAAAACTTCTACTATTTTCTTAATTCTTAATTCTAAAAAAAACTTATATTTACATTAATATATTCAAAGAAAAAAATGGCTTCAAGAGGTGGTGGCCATGGTGGAGCTAGTGGTAGTGGTGGTCGTGGTGGTGGTGGAAATGAATATGATTATCAAAATACGGATGAATCTATTCAGAACTTGGAAAACGACGCAGATTTTGTGGATCCTTTGTCACAACAATCGAGACATTCGTCTTCCACAATGGGCCCTCCTCCTCCCCGACCCCCCCGAGGTAATGTTATGCATTTTATTATTTTTACTATTTTATGTTAAAAATTGAATATGTAACATGATTTTAATATATGTTATGAAATAAGAATTTATAGAATAATTCAATAATTATATATGTGATACATGATTTTAAATTTTTAATATATGCTAGGAATTAGGAAATAAGAATTTATATTATATTTATTAATTTATATATGTGATACATGAATAATGAATTTAATATATGCTAGGAAATCAAATTATATATGTGAATAATGTGATTAATGATTTTAATATATGACTATATGTTAAGATTTAAAATTATATATCAACTTTCCAGTTTAATCATAAGGTTACAATCTGATTGGTTAGTTGGCTTAAACAGAAGCCCGGGATCTGTCTAGGCAAGATTTGGTATTTAAGTTGACCATTGTGTCGCACCTCTCTTACCTGGGATTCTATCCAGTCAGCATTCGTTTCCAATTATGATTTACACTTGGAAATTAGTAGTTTAGTACGCATAAAAAAATAATAGGATTATAGATTAGGGTGATTATAAATATGAAATATAATAATATAAAAAGATGTATATTAATTATGATTTATAAGAAATAAATAATGTGATATTGATAACTTTAAATTTTAAATTAAGGTGAAGATGATTCCGGGCCATCGACCCAGGGCAACACTGGTCGTAAAGGGTCATGGGTCTGGCCATACTACGATAAAACAGAAACCAATGAGCGTAATAAATTTATAGCTATTTGTAAAGTTTGTCGGGATGTCAATAAGACAAAAAACCCCAAACAATACAAATGGCAAAAAAGCGATGGAACCGGAACATTAGCACGACACCTTTCACGAGATCATAAATTGGGGCCGGAAGGCGCAGATTCAAGCGATGGAACCACCCAAACTCAGCTACACGGGTATGCTTCTGACATGCCCGGTGCAGGTATGCCTTTTGTTTTTACTACAGATAATTTGTGTAGTTACTTAGGTGATTATGTTATTAATACGGAAAAACCTTTTAATTTTGCGGAAGACCCCGAATATGAATTATTAAATAGAATGGCTTTACAACCTGCATATAGAAGAGTCCCTAGGAATTCACTTAAGCGTAAAACTCAACAACAATACTTTGAACGTAGAGCTTATATGATTGAATCGTTTCGAACATATGACGGTCGTTTTAGTTTGACTAGTGATATATGGAGTTCTACAATTGGAGAACCATTTATATGTATCACTGCTCATTGGATTGATGAGAACTGGTATTTACAAAAACGTATTATTGCTTTTCAATCAATGGAGGAGAGTCATAGTGGGTATAACATTAAATGTCGTATTACAAATGTTTTAAGAACTTGGCACATTACTAACAAAATTTTTTCTTTATCATTAGACAACGCAAGTGCTAACAAAAGGGCCGTAGATTTCATAAAATCTGATCCTGAGTTACCCTTATTGCTTAACGGTGAGTTATTGCATGTCCGATGTTGTGCACATATTCTTAATTTATGTGTTCAAGAAGGCATGAAAGAATTACAACCTTTGTTAGAACCCATTAGGAATGTAACTAAGTGGCTTAGAGTTACTCATCGAGTTAAACGTAGGTATAAGGAGTTGTGCGACGAAAAAGGTCTAAGAAAAAGAGTTTGGAGTTGGGATACTCCTACCCGTTGGAATTCAACATATAAAATGTTGAAAGACGCGCTTATGTATAAGGATGTGTTAACAACAGTATATAATGAAACTTGTACAAATGAAAATGAATTGATTACGAACGATCACTGGAGCGTTGCCAGTGTTATTTGTGAAGTTCTTAGCACTTTTGACAGTGCTACAAACATTTTTTCTCTTATTTATGAGCCTAATATTCACCAAGTTATTTTAGAATGTATCAAAATTGTAAATTCTATTAAAAATGCCGGCGACATTGAAAACATTTCCGACATCTTGTCGCGAATGATGGTCAAATGGCACACCTATTTCGGTGAATTTCCTCACATATATGGTATTGCAGCCATATTGGACCCAGGTGTCAAACTTGATGGTTTGACAAATTTATTAAATTTTTATTATCAATGTTTAGAATTTAATTTTGATGTTTATGCTTATGTATTACAGTGTAAATATATTTTAGAACAACTTTATGATCACTACGCATCTATTTACCAACCACAATCGGTTGGAGTTCCTAGGCAATCCAAAAGCAGGTGGGACCCTTTCGTTTCTTCAATTTTGAAGAAACCACGAACAGAATCATCATCATCCGCAGGTGCTACGGGTGGTAATGTTAATGATTATTTATCGTATCAATTTGAAACTAACAGTGATTTCCACATACTTAAATGGTGGAAAAATCATTTTAATGAATTTCCTATCTTAGCTAGAATTGCAAAGGATGTCCTTGCAATTCCAGCTTCAACTGTTGCCTCCGAGTCTGCTTTTAGTGCAGGTAGGAGAGTGTTAGACGAAAAAAGATCCCGTCTTTCTCCAAATAGCATAGAAATGTGCGTTTGCAAGAAGGATTGGGCCCAGGCGGAGAAGAGAACGCAAGGAATGAAGGACGATGAAGACGATGATGAAGATGATCCGTGGATGGTGTTAGATACTTCAGATGAATCGCCCCCCAAAAACTAAAGACTGACGATTCACGAACCACGACATTGAGGTACGTTTAAGAACTACGTGGGCTTTGATTCCTTAATATAATTAAGGATACGTAGGCATCTTATTTTGCAAAATTAAAATATATGTTTTTATATGTATTTTAATTTTCAAAGTAAGTCCAAGCCCCCCCCCCCCCACCCAACCCCCTTCCCCCATTAAATTATCTTAATTATCAATTAATTAACTTATTAGTTTTTACTTTTGTAATAAATCATAATATTTAGTTGTTTGAATTTTAATTAACAAGTTAAATATATAATTAACATGTTTTTCACCAACTAATGATTATATATTTACATTTACAAATTTAAAAATCCCAAAAAAAAAACCCAAACCCCCTCAAAACCCCCAAACCCTCTTAAACCCTCTTAAACCCCAACAAAACCCCCCACAAAACCCCCAAATCCCCTAAAACCCATGACCCATTGACCCAATGGGCCCAACCCATGAACCCAACCCACGAACCCAACCCGTGAACCCAACCCACGAACCCAACCCACAAACCCAACCCGTGAACCCAACCCGCGAACCCAACCCGTGAACCCAACCCACGAACCCAACCCACGAACCCACAACCCAGCCCAGCCCGGTCCCCAGCCCGCCGGGCCGGTTCGTGGGTCGACCCTCTTCTGACCCAACCCGGCCCGGCCCGCCCAACCCCACCCACGGGCCGGTTCCGGATCACCCAATCCCGGCCCGGCCCGGTACCCAACCCGGCCCGGCCCGGCCCAGCCCGCCCGTTGGCCATCTTTACCCTAAATACTAGCATTATTTTCCCCCATATTGAAGCAAAAGTTCCAAGATTTCCAACTATCCTTCACATATTGTCCCATTCTTAAAATTTTTTGCTCAAAGTAGATCATGCTAAATAATCTGCATATTTGTCTTAACAGCAAAAGTTGTGTACTCCCTCCGTAACATATTAATGGCAACAAGTCATTTTGCACGTACTTTAAGGTAATGATTTAAGGGTGTAGATGAACAAATTAATCAAAATGGTTTTAATACAAATAAGATTGAGATCATAAGTTACTAATCTTAAAGTTATTTTTTTATCAATTTGTTCATTTGCACCCTTAAATCGCTTTCTTAAAGTGCGTGCAAAATGACTTGTTGCCATTAAAATGTTACATAGGGAGTAGATCTTATTGTATCCAAATTGCAATCGTACCAAAACCCATAATTGATTAAATGAGGTCATTGCAGCCACATATTTTGATAAGACAATAGGTGGACGTAATTGATCTCAGAAGCAAGTTAAAAGAATTTGTCAACACCTCTCAAGCTTCTTAAATTATAGCAAATCTATCTTCAGTTTTTCACTCACAATTAACTGCTGGCAAAGACACGAGGTAGAACACCCAGATCAAGGAAAGCAGACATGTGCCACCAGTAATATGTTTAAAGAGAGATTTAATAAAGCATAGAGTTTTAAGAATTAACAGCCTTTTCCTTATGCTGTCACAAAATGATACATGACAAGAAAAGATACACCAAGCGCATAGTAAACAAAGCCATAAAAGGCAACAAGCAATCACTTAATATCGCTTCCTAAAGGAAGCCAAGTATACTTGTGGGAAGGGATATACATTGGCAAGAGTATGTATGACAAACCTATGAGCATCTCATTTGAAGAAGCATCATCATTAAAGTTACCATCAGATGAATTCAAAGAAAGACTTAATTGTTGACATCGGAGTTTATGATCACGCCAGTGCATCTCCTACATATAGTGAAGGAATGAGAGTGAATACTAGCAATGCCTCATAAAAGTCACATTTCATCAAGTCACAATATTGAATAACCTGATGTTTCTCAGAGCAGTAGCGGGCCGTTTTGCAGCTGCCACATAATTTAGCACCCTTCCATGAGCCACACCAAGCACAAAGAGGAACTAAACAACACAAGTGACTATCAGAAGGCAGAAACTATTGAAATAACATGAAATGGAGAAATTTAAGATATTGTTGTTCAATTATAAGCAGTGAGATGATGCACAACATAGGAATACCAGTATCCCATTTGCTCACCATGAATATAATTTTTTTTCAAATCAATCCTTAAGGAAATCTCTTACAGTATTTTTCAACTTTTATTTCATTGAAGGGCGTGGTTTTCATGCCAATATGCAGCTTTCATCATACTTATAACCTTTATTCTCAAACAAACAAAAAACCCTCATGATTATGAGCTATTTTTAACCTCTCATCCTTGTAAGAATTTTAGCCTAAAAAGAGAGATTTAATTTCATAAGTGGATCCTAAACCTTATAATTTTACAAATTAAATTTTACAGGTACAATACAGTGATACACACCAGAAATGCTGTAATTTTCCAACCCAAAGTGCTCAATAATTCCAATACAAATTGGTTTATGTCACTCGCAAATTAATTCAACTAACATTCTAGTTGTAGACTTTTAGTTCATTAGATTTATTTTATTTTGGCCAACACATAAAATTTCCCATAAAAAAACATACATTTAGAACAACATCAAATGTGCCCAACATCAAATGTTTGTGATGGGATGAGTACAAATATAGAATTTGGTTAATGCTAATAGCACTACAGCCAATCGAAGAGAGATCATGAATTAGTTTATTTTCTTTAAGAGATACAAACATCTTAAGAAGCTCATGAAACTCAACCATAGTATTTTTCAAATTCTTTTGTGAGTTAAATCTAATGATTGTGTATGTGTGCGAAAACCTTATGGTTCAATTTATTACATCAATCAACCCAACTTTCAAATTTCAGAATTACACTAAATTCATTCATAACTTAACATCATCGAATTGTCCATGAATCCATGATCCACACCTATGTTACTCGGACTCTGCTGGAATAATACAATGAGTTTGTTTAAACATTCCATACGATACAAAAAAATATTGAAAATATTATGATGTTTCATTTTAGAATATAGTAGCCAAATTAGAATATAGTAGCACAATGCCGTTAATTCACAAGCACCAAAATTAGTTTTTTTTTTTGACATTATTGAAACATCAGAAAGTTCACATCAGAAACTAGAATAGGTGATTATTCATTATAGAAAGTGGAAGTAAAAATTAAATTTGACAACAAAGTTAAAATATGATATTTAATTCTTAAAATTCATACCTTTTTTTATGTAAAGTGTCAATTGAATTATTTGGAGAAATTGCACCTTCCTCTTCTTCTTTGTCTTTGACAGAACTTCTTTTTTTTTTTGTTTGTGTGTGGGTTCAATGGTTTAATAAAAATCCTGATGTTGTTTTTCCTCCTCATAAGTGTACTAGAAGCCATTAATGATTACGGTGGGATCAAGAAAAGGGGCTTGGGAATTGTAGATAGGAGAGACAAATTTAATGAAGATGTATGATGTATCAATGGGTGGAAATTTGAAGTTCATTTTCTATTATATTAATCAGTTTATATATAACAATTTTATGTCAGTAAATTTTTTTCTAGAGATTATGTTAGTAAGTTTTTACTATGAAATATTGATGGTAGTTTTTTTCATGGCACGAGGTAGTCTATTTTGTAACTTTTTGCATCATGGAATGAGATGAGACGGATTAGTATTTTGATTATTGAATGTGTTACATTATAATTTCATTTAATTTTCTTCTATATGAATATTTGATTTAGTCTTCAAAAAATATTTCATTTAAAAAAACGATTTTGTAAATATTAAAATATTTGAAGGAAACTTGAAAAGATGGAAACTAAACTAATGTGGATGTTAAAAAAAATTGAAGTGCTTTTTTTTAAAGATGTAAATATATTATTGTGTTTTGTAAATGAGTTAAGTCAACATTATGTTTCTAAGTATTATGTTTTTTTTGAATTATTCCTAGGTATTAGGTTTTTTTTCAATTATTCCTAAGCATGACGTATAATTCTTGAATTTTATTTTCTTCCTCAAAAAATTATTTTTCTTGTCTCTTTTAAATATGTATGATTAGACATATTAGTTGCCTAAAAAAGTATACATATTAGTTCAAAGGCATAGATGTGCATAAATTATACATTTAAATATTAACATGGACAAAACTATTTTAGGGAAGGAAAATGATAAAACTATTATTTGCCTAATTAGTTAAAATGGACAAAGTAAATGAAAAAGTATACATGAGAGACAAATTTAATGAAGGTGCGTTAAATAGATTTATGGGAAGCATTGGGAACCAACAACAATATACAACAAAACAAAAAGGAAAACAAAATACCATGTCACTGCCATGTCATCTGCCACATCATAGGGTCACCAACCCTTTTGGTGGATGTATCATTCTCCTTTTATGAAAAATATGAATGTTTTTGGTTCAAAATGAAGTGTCCAGGTGTCATACCAATGTCCAAGGATTGAGTGTCTGACACTGGTACTTGGGGTGAAACAAAAAGTCCGGGTAACATAGATCCACACAATCCAATTGCATTGAAGATTAACAAGTATTCCCCAAGCAAACATATAAATTTCAAGCATTTTGAGTTGCAAGGGTGGTTATAAAAAAAAAATTAAAAAAAAAAAATAGAGCCACAAAAGAGCTTTGGGAAGGAATAAGATACCTCCCATTCTTAAAGGCTTGTCACTTCCATCATATTTTGGTGAATCACTTGAATAAAAGGCATTAATACGGGAGAGTTGGCAGCGAAAGACCTTCACACTAAAACAACATCAAATGTTTGTGATGGGATGAGTACAACTATGCATATTCCAAAGAAATTAAAAACACTGCAAGATTTATATTGTCAAAGAAACGATGCAAAAGTTTTGTTGGCTCTACAAGTTTAGGATCAGAGACTGTGCTGATCATATTCACTTGTTTTCTGCCAGTTGATTGGGGGTGACCTCCAAAGAAGGTAATTATAGATTCTAACTCAGCCCAAAAGGAGTTGATATGGACTTGATGGAGGTTTCATCATTCATGGGCTGGTAGTTTCAATTAAAGTCACTTCTTTGATAAGTATCTTACCATTGGAGTTTCCTTTTTTATGCCTGTAACTCACAAAAAGGGAATTGTAGGGTTTTCTAAAGAAGTGGAAAGCTACATAGTGATTCCTTGGCTGTTTTCGAGAGACTTAGTCATAGAGACAATGAACAATTTTCCGATTAGAGTGGTATAAAAACTAGATTATTGTCAAATGTGTTGAATTTTGATGGCTGAATAATTTTCTTACTTTTGATTTTTTTTTTTTTTTATGAAGCATGCTCTACTTGAAGTTTTGTAAGTTTAGACATAATCTTAATTTCAGTGCAGAAACAAAAATGAAGGTGGAGCCGAGCTCTTCAAGTTTCTTGTCATTGCTGAATGATGTTTATGATTTCTTATATTGTTCAGCAAGTTTGAGACCCCTTTATCCATAAGAGCATAAAGTTCAGCTTGATCATATTTGACACTCAGAAAACCTAAAAAGAGGACAGCCAGAAATTCTCTTCTGCATATTGAACAGAAGGAATACTTCACAAAATAATTGAATTGAATAAGCAGGGATATAAGGAACTGGCTCATAACTATGCAGAAAAAAAAAAAATGAAAATGCACCTTATTTCTATACTAAGGCAATACTGCAATAGAAAGGAGTGATCAATTTAGGTGCCTTTCTGTTGCATTAGGAGTTTTTAAAGATCAAGAAGAATTAGACAACTTCTACAGGTTTGAGGGAAACGGGAACACAACAATAGGCTGAGAATAACATTTGCAATAACACAAAAGATTCGTTGACATTGATATAAAAGAACAATCAAATTAGAATTAAAATGCTGTATAGAAGAGATTGTCGTTGCTTCAGGTTTTCAAGTCTTCTACATGAACTGATAGATTCCGATACGTGCATTACTTTCTACTAAAATCATGTAGGTCACACACCCCAATATTGTAAAGACCTTTTTCCAACAAATTAAATAAAGAGAATGCCATTAATTCTTTTCTCACAAAAATGAATAAAGCTGTTCAAAAACACAAATTCTCATGTCAATCCCAAAAAAACACTACCTTCGAGATTGCTTTTGAGGTCCACGTTTCCATTGCTCATGTTGGTCTCTAAGAAGACATTCCATTTTAGGGCACATTAACACGTATAAAGTTCGATGAAATGTGGAATCCATCTCCGTGATTGGAGCATAAACCTGAAGTAAGAACTGCAGAGGCTCCCCGCACAAATCACAAAGGCAGGACTTTCCTGCGGGTAGATTCACAGGATCCAACCACGCCTAAGAGTACAAGACATAAATTTGCATCAAAATAAAGAAAAAAGATATTTATAATTAAAAAAAAAAAACAGCATTGAAATTATTAAAAATCAGTTGAATTCAAAGATGTAGACACACCGGAACACTTCCTGCCTTGCTAGGGAACACTTGACGAAGAAGTGACCAACGATGTTGAGGCTTTTCCACAAAACCAAGTATTACAGGAACTTGTTCTTCATCATCAACCTCGTCAAAATCATGCATATTATCAACCATGTTTCCCACTTCCTCTCCAGGAGAAGTTATTAATTCATTTTCTTTATCCACTTCCAACTCTTCTAAACGCATTTTACCTTTGATTTGAACAAGGGAGAAAAATCAGGTTAAAGTTGAAGAAAACTCGCCCTAAGGCTGTTGTTTTGAACTGAATTCATCTAAATACTAAGCACAGCAGGAACTGAGCTGAAATGAATTTTTTCAAACTGAAATCAAATTTCATAAACAAAAGAACAGGGCCTACGTCTAAAAATAAAAACTAAATTTCCATTCATACACAGGCCCGTCCCTGACCCAGGGCAAGAGGGGCGGCCGCCCTGGGCCCAGTAAGAAATCCTCCATTTTTGTAGTCTACAGCACATACATAATCTATCAACAATATTCAATTGGAAATTCAATTCATTTTCCTTCTGGCAATAAAATAAAATTACCCAGCAAAGCATGAACTTCATTGTATAATTCATTCTACGGGAAAAATAATCTTACCTCAAAAACTCTGCTTGCTTTAATGGAGGAAATCTGCTTGCTTTAATGGAGGAAAGGCACCACAAAACCACGCCCAACCTAGTCACAGTTAGTTCGACAGAGAAGAGGAGAGGAGAGGAGACTCATGAGAGGGTGAAATAAACAAAGAGATTAATATGGATTAGATTTTTATTTACTGCGTGGGTCCCAAAATAAATGCTCCGTTTTCCCTGTTTTTTATCTCAAAATAAACATTATATTACTTGCCTAAAAAAAAAAATAATAAACATTATATTACTAGTTTTTATTGGAAAATGACTAGCATAATTCATACTAATCTAAATATGAATCATTTTCCCTAATAATGCTCCCAAAACTTGAAATTTCTATTATATGGCTCTTTTTTTTTCAATTCCCAAATTACCGTCCACGTCAGCAATTTTTTTTTTTTTCCAGATTTTTCAGAAAACCGCTACTACCAGTAGTGGTTTAGGGTAAAAAAAACCGTCACTGGGAGTAGCGGTTTTATTACTTTAACAATTAAGTGTGAAAATTTATGCTTTTTTATTTTTAGTGCAAAACCGCTACTGGTAGTAGCGGTTTTGCCTTTAACTATGTCTGAACAGAATAAATTGTATGTGGTAACATGGTAACCTAAAACCGCCACTTCCTGTTAAAAATAAATAAATAAATAAATAAAAGATGACATGGACGGTAATCTGGGAATTGATAAAATTGTAACCGTAAAATGTGAATTGCAAATTTTGGGAGCATTATTAGGGGAAAGGATTCTCCAAATATTAGGTTTACACAAAAATAAAACTAATCTAATTTGATAGGTATTGGTGGAGATCTTTACACCAAAGAATACAATATCAATTATCAAATTAAGCACGACTCCTTAAAATAAAAATAAAAGGCACACATGTCGCAAATTGTTATATGGTCCCATGACCACGTAGCTCTACGTGGTCCCTTGCCAAAACGACGTAGTTTTGGAGTTAAAAAAATTTGTTATAGGCTTTTACGTAAAAACAGTTTCTAAATTCATGAAAAACTCAGGTTTTTTTTTTTTTTTTTGTTTGTAAAATCTCTTATTATAGAATTCCTACTTTCAAGGAATTAAAAACAGTTTCTTAATTCATAAAAAAAAATCAGTTTTTTTTTATACGTAAAAATTAATTTAGATTTATGTTACATTTATTAGTTCTTTATTTAGATTTATGAATATTGTTTTAAAAAAAATGAATATTGTATTGGTAGGAAATGAATATTGTGTATTATTTGTTCAACATATTATGATTTTGCATGGGATGAAGATTTTGGTTTCATTGTTATTGAAAAATGATTGTGATGCTTTTGATTATGAAGATTTTTTTATGTTTTTATGAGGTTTGTTTTGTACTTTATGAATGGTGTTAATTTTGCGTATAATATGTTACATTCATTAGTTCTTTATTTAGATTTATGAATATTGTTTAAATAAATGAATATTGTATTGGTAGGAAATGAATATTGTGTATTATTTGTTCAACATATTATGATTTTGCATGGGATGAAGATTTTGTTGCAAAATGAATATTCAGTTATCGTAACAGTGAATGTAAATTCAGGTTCTTTGTGGTAAAATGAATATTTAGTATAACAAAATGAATATTCAGTATTAGAAAATGAATATTAAGTTTAGTTGGTGCAAAGTTGATTGTTCGTTCAGGTTCTTTGTGATAAAATGAATCAACATTAAAAAAAATGAATATTCAGTATTAAAAAATGAATATTCGATATACAATAATTAATATTTATTTTAGTTGTTGACAACGTGAATGTAAACTTGGATTTTTTGCGGTAAAATGAATATTCAGTATTAAAAAATGTGAATATTTAGTATAAAAAAATGAATATTCAGTATTAAAAAATGAATATTCATTTTAGTTGTTAAAACTGACTCGCTGACGCGCGAGACCACAATTGTTCTATGTGCTCCCAGGAGCATTGTATATTGTAGTTTAAAAAAAATGAAGCTTTTAGTTTTGTTTTTTTTTTTAAAAAAAAATTGTGGTTAAAAAAAATGAATATTATAGTGTATAAAAATGAAGATTAAAGATTAAAAAAATGAAGATTGTAGAGTAAAAAATGAAGATCCCAGGACCACAAAAAGCTACGTGGTCCTGGGAGCACCATATAACAATTGCACACATGTATATAATTATTTAACTCCAATACTTGTACATCGGGCATATATTAATTTAGTGTACACATTAAAGGATAATGTTATATGTAGTCTTTATGGTCATGTATAAGCATTAAATCTATTTCTTAAAATGAAAACAAATTGGAAATTCATGACAAAATTACACATTATTTGATGATATAAATGTTTGTTTAAAGTTGTAAGCTTCTTATATCCTATTTAGCATGGATACTAATATGGATACGGGTACGAGAATGGTATGGGTACGGGATACGAGTATTAAAAAAATGTAGGATACGGGTACGACAATACAATATAATATTATATATTAAAAAATAGAAAAAGTTAAAAAACGTAAGAGTCGTTTGTAAGTTAATTTATACTCAATAAATTAATCATACAATTAATAATTGCTTAAGTTAAATTTAAAAATTGCCTTATATTGCCGAAACGGTGATTTATGATGTTTTACCCATCTCTAAAATGATGCCCTTACAAACCCCAAGATTCCTTCTTTACCCATCTCTAAAATTAGTACATAGAAGTTACAAACCTTTACTGATTTTTATTTCCCATTACTCTGTTTATATGATGTTGCAAAGTATTATTTTTTTTTAACAAAAATGACCCATATTAGAGTTAGTTTGAGTGTCTTAATTTAGTTAGGTCTTTTCTCCTCTCTCTATAATATATTATATATGTCTTCCTCTCTCTCTCTCGTGTGTAGGCTGTAAGAGTATTAAACTATGTAATTTGTTTGTTTTATTTTTTTTTAGTTAGTGTTTAGGTTTTTATAAATAGGTAGGCCCAAGGCCCTTTGTACTCAATTAGCTCTATTTTGGTCAATAATACAGAACATATTCCAAGTTCTGCTTCTTTCTATTTTTTCTTGTTGTTCTTCTTCTGTTCTTCTTCTCGCCATTCTTGCCTTCACTCTGTTTGCTCAATTGTTTATAAAGAGTACAAATTCCTCTATTCAATAAGTCAATTACTCTCATTCTTCCTGCTTGCTCTTCTTCCATTTTCTCTCAATTTTGCTCAGCTATTCCAACCCACAAAAGCAAGGAATTATTAAAGTTGAAATAATAAAATCGACAAAAAAAATTCTGACACGGATAGAAAAACGAAAAAGAAAAGTAAAAATGAAGAACCAAGAAAAAAAATTCAACATCTCCATCTCCATCTTCAGGTAAAGCTCCTGCTATTGCTGGTAAATTGAAGATGTGGGACGAACATAAAAATGATGTGAGAGTGGATTGAACTATTGTCTGTGTTAGTGTGTTCCATTATATAATTCCCTATAATAAAAAACAAAAATAAAAATATTTTTCTCTTAGCTGATATTAGGAAATACTTGACAATGATGTAGTATTGTTTCCATTTTTTGTTTTTTAGTAGTACATGACAACATAATTTTTAACAAAAGTATTCCTTTGATTTTTGTTTACTAATATCAATTTATAGCATTATAGCTTATTATTTTATACATGGCTAAAGCCTAAGATATGAATATTACCATAGGATCTTTAAATTTTGTTAATTTTTAAATTTAAATGGTAAATGGAAGGTATCATGTCACGATATCTTGTATATCTTTATATCATATAAGCTTATATGTGGCTAAAGCCTCAATATATGGGAAGAAGAATTTTTTATATATTTTAGCTATAGATATTAGCTAATTAAGAATATTATAACTTGCCATATTTTGGTAGCAAATTTGAGCTCGCCAAATTAATCTCTATGATTTAAGCCACGGGGGAGCAATGGTGTCCCCTGGAAAAGCCCGTGTTACCCTTTAAATTTTTTCGAATTTTCATTTAGTTGCATCACTCCAACTTACTATGGACAATTATTATAATTTTTCAAAATTTTAAAATGAAAATATTACAAAATATAATATTTTTAAAAATAAATTAAAAAGAGCAAATATTTTTTAATTCTCTATAAATAAATACCCCATATTGATATAATCTGTCGTATAAAAATTTTACCTCTCGATTATCGTAGAAATTTGATAACTAATATAAATATTAAAAAAAAGAACTTTTCCATTCCTTTTTGTTCATTATTTTGGAAGGGGCCGATGAAAAGTGGATTTTTTTTTTTATTCTATATGTGAATGAGTGTAAATTTGATTAATATTTTAATTTTTTCAAACAAACAACCTTCGTATTTTTGGTTTGTTTAGGGAGACTATATATACATTTAAAATATCATTGCACGCTAAGAGTGCATACACGCTAAGATGGAATTTACTGATGAAGTTACAAAAGGATATCAGATTTGGTGAATTATTAATTTCTGGTTATAAATTAAAAGATTTGAAGCCTAATTATCTATGCAAATATTAGATTTGATATTCAAATAGAGACTTAAAGTTTGCAAACATCACAAAATATTCAGGGATTCAATTAGTTCATTGTATTATCCTAATAAACTTGCATTTGGCTAAAGTATAAAAAGAGCTTTAATCAATTATTATCATTTCATATAAATTATAAAAAAAGTAGAGTACATATGAATATAACAAAAACAAAATCATAAATCAGCTCATTATATGATAAATCAATAAAACTACTTTTCCTTTTTTAAGACTTATATTATTACTCGTACTCTAAAAAAATTGTTATCATAAACTACGTGTCCCTTTTCAAATGACTACTTAATATTTTTGGCGGATTGGTCGTCCTTCTCTATTTTAACAACAATTTTCTTTTTACTCGTAGAAAGTTGCACTGAGCTTGCTTCTCCTCCATCAATAGTAGAATCTTCAAATGACCTTTTAGTTGGAGTGATTGAACACATAGTAGGATCTTCGTTATCACCAATAAAAGAAGCAGACTCCTACAATAAGCAATATATCAAGGATATGATAACATGATAAAAAATGAAAAAATGTAGTTGAGATATTAAAGTGATAGTTTGAAAAAATTGTACTTCAAACCTTTGACGTCACATAGATAACTTTTTACAAAATCAGTAGAATTAACCTTTTTTTATAGAAATAAATAAACACTAACCTTCTCATAAACACTAACCTTTTCCTTCTCTTTCATAGTTTTGGTTAAATCAATAGTAGAATTAACCTCTATATCATGTTCCTGTCCAAATAATTTACAAAATCAGTACCATATATATTTAACATTTATATTTAGTCAAAGTTAATAGTCAAATAAGTTGTGATCAAAATGTTACCTCCACAGCATCATTGACATCGAAAAATAAGTTCATTATATGTTCATCATCACTTATTCTTACAACAGTGTATACTTCCCAGTTTTGTTCAAGATTATAATTAGAAATTTGAATCTTGAACGAATTTTTTTTATTCAAAAGTATATTGAGTTCTTGCGGATATGGATCACCTTTATCGTCCTGTTAGATATATTAATAAAAAATTAAGAATATGTAAAAAGTCAATATTGATGTATAATATAACAAAATGATCTTACTATTCATGCTTAAGAATTGGACTGAATTTTTTATCGGCTATAAGATTGAGAATTCCAAAATATTGACTAATAAGATAACTACCTTAGTTGATTGATTCCTCAAATCTATTGCTGGAATTTGCAATACTTGGAAAACTTCTCGATCAAACATGACAAACGTTGCACTTCCACTATCATCTTCCACTTTTATCGTGACTTTATATCTGTTTTTTCCAATAAATTAAAATATTATTAATTGCATTTAATCGTTGCTGATGTGAGTCACATTGACTACAATAATTTTATAATATTACCTTGGTAGTGCTGCTTTGATATGAGAATCACATTTTTTACACCAATATTTTCCTCCTCCTTCATAGTCAACTTTTTTTTATTGCATTGTTTGCAAGAATTATAATACCACCCAGTTTTGGTGTCAATACTAACAATCGTGACAAGTGTAACACAAGAACATTCCTAAATTCAAAATAAAATAAAAGAGGTGAGTTAACATATAAGCTTCACCTATGTACATTTTATTGGTATAATTATAATTGATTACCTTAGAAGTCTCACATATCTAATCCAATTGTTTTCGCTCAGATGATAGCAAAAATTCATCAGTCAAAGAATGGGAGCTTTGACTTGACAAATGAATTAATCTTTGTGAATACCCATCAACTCCATCCATGATACTATTAAAAATTCATTATATATAAATGTTAAATATTGATATTATTATACACTATCAAATAGATCAATATAAGTTATACACTGCGTATTTTAATTCCATATAAAGATATGCATTATATTACCTTTGCTTGAACTCAAGTATTTCGGGTATGTTTTCATTAGTTAAAATCTTTGTTGCAAAAAGTGAGTTTGAAAGAGTAGCTTCACCTATATAGAGATATTAAAAACCATCACTACAAATGATAATTAGTGTCAAATGGTCATATATTTGAGCAAAACTAAAATTTTTAAATATTACCTCTCCAAATTTTGACTTTAGCAAATTGGAGTAAATTGGAGTACCACAATAATACGGTCTTGATTCTCTCCTTTGATGTGGGTTGACATTTGTTCAACATATTTGCCCCACAAAGTGCATTTTAATGTGTTCTTACTGTAAAATATATATATATATATATATATATATATATGTATATATATATATGTATATATATATACTTTTAGACAAAAAAGATACATAATTCTTGAACATTATACACTATGTTATAAAATCATATATTTAATATTTACATACTGTAAGTCCTCAATGTTAAGTGCCAATTTCCAATTTGGTATTAAATCTTTTGACACATTTTCCATATCGCCAACACCGGTGAGTTCCCAAATGACATTTGCATATTAGACGACATTAATTTTCACACAGTGAGTGCATATATTATTATGTGATTTGATTAGGAAAAAAAAGGTGGCAAAACATACATACATACTAAGATTGTTTCATCAACCTCTTTGTTAAGTATTTTTCAAAACCAATTAAATCCATTCAATGTAGAGGGAGGTTTGTGTCTTCACACTCTCTAATTGTAGTCTTGAAGTAGAAGTTGACTTTGTAAGCATGATTAGTAGCTCTATGTTTACCCAAATTTGAGCCTACTCCAAAACAGCCAATAATTCGACAAGATCTTTCTGCCAATAAACTTGTGAACCATTGAATTAGTGATTTTTTTATGCTTTTCTGCATTTTTGAACCCTATAAAATAACATGTACAAAAAATATTAATTATAACACAAAATTTAATTGATTAATTTTAATATTTTTAAACTGTCATATTTAAAAATAATAACAATGTAACTACCTTCTCATCAACCATTATAAATTCAATTGAGTTGACTTCCTTTGGGTTATTGTAATTTGGAGCGTGCCAAAGTCGCACTATTCTAACTTTTATCTTCCAATTTTCTCGAAGAGGTGAAACATCACTTATCATAGATATTTTTTGAGCCATGATAGATTAGAAGTTGAGTTTCTTAGAGTTAATGCTAGTAGTTGAGTTTCTTAGAGTTAATGATAATAAATGAAGAGGTGAAGCATATGCTATAAAAGTTGAGTCATTGTTTATTATATAGGTAGATTATCCCATGTGTACAATAAGAACCTTACCATAATATTAATTTTGGCATAATAATGGAACACGCTATCATGGGATATTTCCATAGGTAATATAATATTATAGTTAATATAATATTATAGTTGTTTTGCCGTGTATATCACCCGTGTAATATCATATAATCTTTAACTATAATATTTCCAAGTCGTGATTTGTAAAGATTATATGATATTAATAAGTTAATATTTTAACTATAATCCTTATATTTGCCATAATCAATAACTATTAACATTGTACACATTTAGTTAATATTATAGTTAATCAAATAATATTACTTATATAATGGTATTTTATATAATTCATATAATTTTTAATTTATAGTCAAATAATTTTTTGGCCATATTTACATTGAAATTCTATTTTTATATTTTAAAAGTAAATTTTAACTAAAGTTCTTAAAATTTACTTATACAGGAGTATTTACGTTAGTTTGAAAAAAAAAGGCGGGAAAACAGTGCACCAGAGAGCGACACGTGGCAAATTTTGACCTAGTTGCTTCTCTTATAGTATAGTTATTGATTGATTGATTTTGCCACTCCCCAATTTGATTTTGGCACTCCTCAATTTGATTTTGGCACTTCTTAAAGTTACTATTCATGTGAAAGGGGGAGGAGTGCACAAATCAAATTGAGGAGTGCCAAAATCACCATCCCTTTTTATTCCGTACTTTTTTTGATATTATGGCTCACCTATAAAATTACACTTATACGTTTAATATAACATTAATTAATTCTACTTTACTAATTTGATATTATGACCACCTATAAATTCACACTTAGACCCGTTCTTTAGGACTTCCATTAAGTTAATTTCATTTCAGTTCAGATCATTTCATTTCATTTCAGTTCATTTCATTTTATTTCAGTTCAGTTCATTATTCTTATTATGGTCGGTTGTTGTTCTTGTTGTTATTATTATTATTCTTATTAATTTCGGGCATCGTTTTTCCGCTCCACATTTTCCGACAACGGTTTTCAGACTGACTTTCTTAGCGGTGATTATTCGACCGACTTTTCTGGCGACAATTTTCGGGGCGACTTTTCCAGTGACGGTTTTTGGGCCGACTTTCCCGGCAAATGTTTCCTTTTCGACTTTTCCAGCAATGTTTCTCCGCTCGACTTTTCCACCGATTTTTCCCTGCCTACTTTTTCGACGATGGTTTTTCGACCGATTCCCGGACCAACTTTTCCAACTGAATTATTATTATTATTATTGTTGTTGTTGTTGTTGTTAATTGTTTTCCAACATCTATTTTTTCGCTAGACATTTTTCCGACATCGCTTTTATTTTTAATGTTTTTTCGGCCGATCTTTTTACGACGGATTCAGGTTGATTTCCCCGGCGGTGATTGTTTGGTCGACTTTTTCAGTGACGGCTTTCATACCGATTTTCTCGACGATTTTTCATAAAATAAATAAATAAATAAATAATAAAATAAAAATAAAATAAATAAAATAAATAAAATAATAAAATTAATAAAAATAAAAATCAATTTTTTTCTCAGTTAATTTCAGTTCAGTTCATTTCATTTTATTTCAGTTCAGTTCAGTTCATTTTATTTCAGTTCAGTTCATTTCATTTAAGTTCATTTCATTTCATTTCAGTTCAATTCATTTCATTTCAGTTCCTATTTTCTCAATCCTGGCCTATAGAACGGGGCCTTACTATTTTTGATATTATGGCCCACCTATACCAAGCACAACCTTAAAAATCACTTTATTTCTCTATGTAGCATTTAAAAAGGGACACATGAAGTATTTTTAGGCTCAAATAGAAACCAATTTTTTTATTAACACGATAATTGGTAAAAATAAAATATTAACCTCATCCTCTAGGATTGTTACATTAGTTCCAAAAAGTTAACTATTTCCTCTATCCCAAAATAATTGTTCTTTTTATTTTTTTCATATCACTAGAGACATAACTTTAACTATTAATATCTTAAGTTATATTTAACAAAAAGTTATATACTACATTCGTATCGCAATACTCGCAACTTTTGTCATTTTAGTTTGTAATACAATACTTGCATCAAATACTTTTTTACTATATTTAGTAAAAAAATTACCCATGTGAAGTTTTTTTAACCTTACTTTTGTTGTGGGCCCACTTAATTATTCATTTTTCACTTTATCTCTCTCTTTAAATCTTCTTTTTGACTAG
The DNA here is from genome assembly GCA_951394345.1 of Salicornia ramosissima. Taxonomy (NCBI): domain Eukaryota; kingdom Viridiplantae; phylum Streptophyta; class Magnoliopsida; order Caryophyllales; family Amaranthaceae; genus Salicornia; species Salicornia ramosissima. The sequence goes on from OX596239.1 coordinate 26,042,511, forward strand.
GAGTCCGTATCGCATACTTATGTAGCGAGTATTGCGATACGGAGGTAGTAATTAAAAAGTATGTCGAGACAAATCATATGAGATCGGACATAACTATGTTTTTCCTTATATGTATAAAATTAAAAATATTCAAAGTAACAATGTAAATAGTGTCTCTAGTCAAACTGGAGCACTTATTATGGGACAGAGGGAGTACATAATCACCTTTAATAAAAAAATAATTTTTTTTTCTTAATTACAAATACAAAAGAACAAAAATATAATTTTACATTTCTTTTCCAATTGGTTAAAATAAAGGCACATTTTTCCAATTTTCCTATTTTAAATGTTCATCTAGATAATGCTGGTTGTTCATGTTCTGGAACTTCTTCTGAATAGACACTGATCTTTGATGTGCTGATGTCGACTCTGTATACTCCTCGCTAGGGTTAAGTCCTGCAAAATCGTCAAAGGTTGCTAACTCGGGACTGGAACCCGTGAACGTCCCTCCGATGCTTAAGTCAGATATCGAGAGTAAGGAGTTAGAGTATTATGAATTGTGAATTATGAATTTCGTACCTGAAAAGGAGTTAGAGTAAGGAGTTAGAGTATTATGAATTGTGAGTTAGAGTAAGGAGTAAGGAGTTAGAGTATTAGGTGTAGGTTACCCGAATAGGGCTTAGAATAAGTCAGCTTTACTGGTATGTGGGCATGGCCTATGAAAAGTGTCATCATGTTATTTGCGATTTTATATCTATTGTATTCCTAACCCTAATAGAATTGGGCTTAGGATTTGGACCCACTCATCCTAGGTTGACCACTCTGGTGGGCCCCAAACAATTAACCCCACGCTTGGCGTGCAACGGGAAATCTTTGGAGGTTGGATGCCGAGCGGAACTTTCGAAAGCGAGTGAAGTGCCATTGAGCTTGCCTTGAGGGAGTCATCCTCGACTGCAAGGAGTCCCCCTCGACCGTTATAGGCCCCACGACCGTGGGTCGTCCTCCTCGATTGTGTCGAGTGTCCTGGTGTAACGACCCGTGATTTAGCAGCGTTGTTTTCGGAGGAAAACAACATTACAGATCTTTAACTTCTAAAAACCTTCAAGATCAAATTCATAAACTGCAGCGGAAGCTCTAAACTTAATCATATTATTCAGTAAAACTATTAAATAATCCAAAATTATTAATAATCCAAAGTCTAATAACAATACAAAATAAGGAAAGCCCACTAAAAACGTAAAACATAAGCTAGAGCTAAACATCAGGGTCAACTACTAAGTTGGCTAGCTCACAATCCCGGCCCTTGCGTAACCCAAATCAATCACCACCTGTACCTGAAAAAGGATTTTGGGGTCCACAGTCAGTGGTGAATAATTAGATTGTTCTACTTAATCAGTAGAACACAATTAGAAACATAATCATTAGAGCAGATCAACCAAACAGACAACATATCATCATGTAATCATACATAAACATCATCAATCAAGTACGCAGTGGAAGATAATCATAACATAATAAACCTAAATCCTTCTACACTAACTTATTCAATTCTAGACTTCTTGACACCACTTTTGACTCTTCTATTCTATTCAATTCGGGTGCTAATCCGTGACTAGTCATATGCTCGTAAGGGGTCAACCACGAAGATCTACTTCCCCCAACTTTCCTTGCTCATGCCGGGTCAACCACGAAGATCTACTCCCCAAGCACTGGGATCAAGAACTGTCCCGAATCCGAAGATAGGACAGTGGCTTTGACTATACCTATGTTCATGGCACTTGTGCCACTAGATAGGCGGCCGCTTCATAGTTAATCATCTTTTCAATTCAATTCTGTTCTGTTCTTGATTCCTTTGCACAATTCAATTCCTTATTGACACAACTTATCCTCGATTCAATTCTAGTTCATCATAACTTGACCCAAAACTCTAATCCTATTCTCATCCCACACGGCATCCTCACTCTTTAATAAACACTAATCAATTCAATTCTTTAAATAACATAATAACAATTCAATAAATCAATCTAATAATCAATTAAACGTATAAACTAACAATCATCAACAGATATTGCTTAAAACAAAATAAAAATCCTATTTTTCCTTCTTTGGACCACACGAAAAATTCATACAAAAATATCAAGATTAATACTTTAAATTAATTAAACACGATTATCATAATTCAATCATATAAACTTAAAAATAATAAATCATAAATTATACTTTAAACTTTAAATCATCAAATTGGAACTAAAACAAGAACAAAATCAAACCTTTCTTGAACATACATCACACGGTTCTTGGAGTACAAAACAAAATCAAGATTTAATTTCAAGAAATCATCATATCATGATCAAAACAAAGATTGTGTTCAAGATTAACGTTAAAGATTCATTAAAGAACAAGATTATAACATAAAAATCATATTTTTAACCAATAAAACATTTCGAGCAACCTAGTATTCACACGGCATTTATATAATCAACATTCAAAATAATTCAATAATTAATTCATCAATTTAAATTAGCAAGAACCATAAATTAATCATAAAACATGGCAAGAACATGATTTAAACTTGTCAAATAATCCTTGAATAATCTTTATGCCACTCGACATGTTATATCACTTAACAATAATTATTTCCAATTATATTCTACATAATTCTAAGCAATTCTAAACTTATTCCACACATGATTAAACCTATTCTAACAATTATATTGCTAACCTATCCTATTGAATAAGTAAAGCAAATCTAATTACCTGTTGTTGGAATAGGGTGTTCGAATATGACACAAGTGCCACACGGTTCTTGGCTTCTTTTGATGGTTCTTGCTTCAATTCTTGGTTGATGATTCAATATGAAGGATTGAGATTTATTTTGGGTGAATGGCTTAGCAACTTTTCTTTGAAGAACAAAATTATAAAAGTTGTTGTAGTTGTTGTTGCCGTGAAGAACAATAAGTAGAGGGGTGATTTGTTTCCTAAACTCTAGTAAGGTGGTTGTAGACTCCTAAAATCTAGTAGAGAAATAGAAAGGCAAAGGTTCAATTTTTTTTTAGATTGAGTCAAACTAGATATAGTTGGAATTATGGGTAGAATAATACAAGAGGCAATTAGATGGGGTGGGAGCCGTGTGGTATTATGAAGGAAGAGGGATCTTGACCTCCTAAAATTTAGCAAGATGAATAGGTAAACAAAGATAGGCTTAGTCAAAAATAGATGAAGGTTAATAATAATATTGATTAAAAGAAATTAATTAAAGAGACAAATGGAGGAGTGGGCCGTGAGATACAAGGGACAAAGGAAATAATTGGGCTCGGGTTTTGGCAAGATAAGATTAAAGTTTGGGCCAGGGTAAAAATAATTAGATCGCTATACATATAATTAATAATTAATTAAATAATAATCAATCAAATAGTCAATTAATTATATATTTAATTAATTATGAAAAATTTAAAATATCCCGAAATCTCGGGGTATTACACCTGGGGCTATTTTGAGCAGTCTTGGCCTCACCTCGAGGGTGGGCACCTCGACCGTGAAGCCCTCACCTCGACCGTGTGAGGCCTGGCTTGCTGTTGCAACTTGCCTCAAGGGAGTCACCCTCGACCGTCGGGATATCTTCAGCTGGGGGTATTTGTGCTGATCTTGGTGCTTCTAATTCCACCTCGACCATAGGGATTTCTTCGACCATGGTGAGCTCCTCGACCGTGAAGAGCCCACCTCGACCGTGGAGGCCTCACTCGTCTGTAGTAGGGTTGCCACGACCAGGTGGCTGGCCTAATTGACCTTGCCCTTACCTCGAGGGTATGCACTCTAATAGTGAGGACCTTACCTCGACCATAGAAGCTGACCATGCTGGCATTGGCATTGTTCTCACCTCGAGGGTGTGTATGTAACGACCCGCATTTTAGCAACGTTAATTTCGGAGAAATCAACAAAACGAGTCATAATAATTCAAAACTTATAACACTAAACTTAGAAATATTAGTGAAAGCTCTATCAAACTTAGCCTTTTATTACTTGAATATTAATGAATCCAAACAAAAGGATTAACCAAAGTTCCTCTAAACTAATGAATTCCTACTACAAAACTAATAAAAATTTAATATGGCTAGGACAACTAAAAGGTTAGGTAGCTAGAAGCTGCTACACAAGAATGCTCACGAATCCCAACCCTCGCAAAAACCCAATAAATCTTCTTTATTATCTGTAAAAGGAAATGAGGGGTCCACAGTCAGTGGGGAGTAATTAGAATGTTCTACTTAATTGTAGAACGCAATCAAAAATATAATAATCAGAACACAGATCAACAAATCATGGTAATTAACAAGTCAAACATAATAATATCAATGACTCAATCAGGTACATAATTCAATCAGTCAACACAGCGGATTAAACATATCATAATCAAATCATACTTTCTAGCTAGGGTCACCTCAAGACTCTAGACTCCATCGACACTAACTATTCGACTTTCTCATTTATTTCATTAACTTTCACAGGTCCAACTTCAACGTACATCAATTGTACTCCATCGTTCCAATGGTCCAACTTCAATGTATGATAATTGTACTTCATTGTTCCATCGGTCCAACTTCAACGTACATCAATTGTACTCCATTGTTCCATTAATCTTTTAATTATCTTTCATTGGTCCAACTTCAACATACATCAATTGCACTTCATCGTTCCAATGGTCCAACTTCAACATACGACAAATGTACTTCATTGTTCCATTGGTCCAACTTCAACGTACATCAATTGTATTTCATTGTTCCATTATCAATATCATTATCTTTCATTATCCAATTCCTTTACTTTGACTCTAAAGTCAACCTAACTCAACGACTAGTCAACTCTAGGTCAAACCTCATCTTAACTTTGACTTATAGACTCGTCAAACAAACTAGGCACTTCAATTACTCATTAATCCAAATACTTCAATCACTCGAAAACATCTCACAAATTTAACAAAGATAATTCAGCATGATCACATAACAAAAAAATAGATCATAAAAATACATATTTCAATAAATAGATTTTAATCACCTAATAATGAAACAAAAATTTAATCTTTATTTATATTCCAAAGGATTTTTTGCCTTCAATAATACAACCTTTCACCAATTTGCAAAGAATAATACAACCTATCATTTTTTTTGTGAATAATACACCATTGTCCTCAATTTTGCAACCAATGATACAAGTGACCTGCAACCTGTTATTCAGGTTATTTTTTTTTTAAATTTTTTTTTAAAATCAGAAAACCAAAATAAAAAAAACCACCCACCAACTGCTTCCCCAGCCCCACCGTCCCCCCACCTAGCCCCCCACCCCCACCGTCCCCCTACCCAGCCCCCCATCCCTAAATTCTCAATCTCTCTCATCCACCCCAACCCTCCCTCTAACTACCCCCACCACCTCCCAATCCACCACCGATACCACCTCCCAAATACTCTCTCTCTGACTACACCACCCGCCTTCTCGTCCTAGCCATCTCTCTCTCTCATCCACCGTACCCCGCAACCCCTTCCCCGACTCCCCCACCCGCCGAAATCCCCTCCCCTTCCTCCCCCACTCGCCGAAACCACCTCACCAGCCCCCAAAATCCGTCGAATCCCCTACCCCCGCCCTCCCCAACCCTCAAAACCCCCACCCCAATTCAACCCACCCCCCTAAACCCTCCTCCTCCTCCGCCTTCCTCCACCCCAAAACCCTCGCCGACAACTGCCCTCCGCCCCCTACTACTAATTCCGACCCTTCTCAACCAACCCCCACCCCCTGCTGCCCCCGCCCTGTCTCCACCACAAGAGTCACCCCCACCACCCCTTTAAAAATTCTGAGGTTTTTTCCCTTTTTTTAAAATATAATTTTTTTCCTTTTTCCTTTTTTTTTAAAAAAAGCAACAACCAATCAAAACTTGACATGTGTCCCTTAAACCTGTTTTATAAGTTAAAAACCGATTTTGTATCATTCGTTGCAAAATTGAGGACAAGGTTGTATTATTCACGAAAAAATGATAGGTTGTATTATTCTTTGCAAATTGGTGAAAGGTTGTATTATTGAAGGCAAAAAATCCAAATACACGACATTTCATAGGTAATTCATAATAATTATAAATCAAGAATTTAATTAATTTAATTCGAAAATCATAATAATTAAAATAATTAAACTAGATAAAACTTATAAAAATCCATACTTTAATTACTAATCTAAAATTCGAACCAAACTTCTTCAAGAATTCATCACCACTCGACATTTACTAGTAGAAAATTGTCTATTAGTATCGCCCAATAGTATCGTTTATTTGAAAAACGATAGTAATAATGCTATAAATGTTTCATTTTTTTGAAAAACGATACCAATGAATCGTTGTTTGTATCGTTTTTACCAAAAACGATACTAATAGTGTATAGAGTATTACTAATAGGTTTGTATTAGTACCTGTAGACACCTAATTCTGGCACCTCATGTGACGACCCGACTCGCTTAAACCGGCGCGGAAGAAACGGACGATTCGAATTGTCGATCTAACATACAAACATACTTAAAATTTAAAACAAAACCTGAAAAATTATTATTATAAAACCCAAATTGTACAAAACCACAAGTTGTACATAACTAAGTCCCATATAGTCACTAATAATGAATTAACTTCAAAACATATGTCAGAGTTAGAGTATACAACGTACTAACATTCTAAAGTCTAATAACAGAAAATTACAGCTAAAACAATGGATAGTAAATCGACACTCGCCCGAACCCAAGCTAAGCATCAACATCACCATCAGAGTTACCTGAAAATGAACATATATCCACCATCAGTGGCGAGTAACATAACAGTCCCACCCTAATGTGGATACACATGAACACAAAGTAAATTAAACAACAAATCAGGCACTCAAACATGCAACATATCACGAAATATATAACAAGAACAACATTAATAATAATATCAAAGACTTTCTCAACTTAAATTAACTTAATCTTATCATTACTTAATCTTTGTCGCTATCATTTACATATTAGACCGGACTATGCTCGTACGAACGCATCTTACGCGATCGAACTTTCCTACTATGCCAGGAATGAGAATCTTACTCCCAAACCCATGAACCCCATCTTACGGAAATTCATATCATAAAGAAGACATAGCAAGTATACACTATCCCAATACCGCGGTTAGGATAGGGGCAACGTCTTAACCCAAGTGCTATCGCTAAACTGCTATGGAATCTTTCTAGCAAGGCCGACTCTCTCTGGGTCAAATGGGTGCACACTTACTACTTCAAAAGAAGAGATTGGTGGGAATCTCCTGCCCCTGCCAAATGTTCATGGGTGCTCAAAAGTGTGCTAAAATGTAGGTCTGTTATAGACCAACTTGGGGGATGGAGCTAAGTTCTTCACCAGGGGACTTTCAAGATTAAACATCTATATAGGCTTCTTCGCCCCCACCCCCTGGTGGTCCCTTGGAGGAATATTGTTTGTCATAATGGAGCTTCTCCAAAGAGTATTTTTATTCTGTGGTTAGCTCTTCAAGATAGGTTGATGACTAGGGAGAGACTTTATGCTTGGAATTATGTGGATAGCCCTAGTTGTGTAATATGTGGGTCAGCTGTAGAATCCGTCTCACATCTTTATTTCAATTGTAATTTTACTATGCATGTATGGCAGAGACTACTGGATTTACTGAAGCTAAGAACCCAACTTTTTTCTTTCTCAGAGCTAATTCGATGGCTATGCTTCATTACGAAGCGGAGCAGCTGGAAGACCAAGACTTTGACTATTGTGTTCACTGAGGCTGTATATGTTATCTGGCTATATAGAAATGATGTAATATTTAGAGGTTCTTTTAGGTCTATTGACAGCATTGTTAGGGAGGTTATTTTCTTAGCTGCTTGTCGTTGTGATGACTCTTGTAGAAAGCTCTTACTGATGTAAGCTTAGTTGGTCTTGTGGTCCCCCAGCATGCTGCTAGTGATTTGATGGGGACTTGGAACCCTTCCTAGAAGGTGGCCAAGGTCTTATTATGAGGCTTTAGCATCTGGGATAGGTGTAGTTTTGAGGAGTTTTTGGGGTCTGTACCATTTTTCTTTTTGGAAATAAAAATTCTCTATTTACCAAAGAAAAAAAAAACGTCTTAACCCAAGTCTTAGAATCTTACTCTAAGGTTAGGCGTCTAAAAGTAAACTCAAGCTAATCTTTATAAATCCATTACATCTTGGTTATCCTCAAGATCGCATTTTACGCCTTTTCTTGAGACTAACTATGTAAATCATAATCTTAGAACCTCATTAATCAATCTTTATCACTTTTTTTAACTTTCTTTGAACATCTTTTACTTAATCTTTACTTTCTTTATCATTCTTAAACTATCCTTTAAACTTAACTTTCTTTAATTAAGACCATATAGCCCATACTTAAGGATTACATAATCATAATAAAGAAAACCAAGATTCACAATACCATAATCAAGAAACTTCAAGAATCATTAAATAATCATCAAGAACTCATACTTTAACTTAATTCATCAAAACAAGATTCAAGAAACATAAAGAACTCATCAAGATCATCATCATCAATACAACTCATAGTTCACGCATATTCATGGCTAACTCTCATCATCATATTCCTTAATTCAAAGCATCGAAACTTCATGAAAATCGAACATGAACATGATCAAACATCAAACTATCATAACCAATCTTAAAATACATAGAAATAAGGCAAGAATAACATAAAAGCAACTTTCCAATCAGCCATAGAACCGCGCATGGATATGGGTCATATCATCAAACTTTCAGTCTAATTTGATCATCAAATCTACCCTATGAATCATAGTATACAAACTAGGATAGAAAAACATGTTACCTTATTGAAGTATAAACAAATCAATACACAAAACCTGCTGCCCGAAAAACAATCCGCACGACCCAAAACACATGGTGCACCCACGACTTCAACACGACCCACCACGAACTTGCACGACTTCAACCACGAACCACCGTGCACCACCTGAACACTACGCAACACCACCACACGAGGCACCACCGTGCACAACCACTCTCGATCACGCACCACCACACGGACCCAAACCCAAGAACCGAACCCAAACAAATAACCTTGAACGATTGCAATGAAGGATAATGTGTTTGATTACTTAAAGATCAATAGAGGTTGAATCTTTAAGTTTGGGTTTGAAAATACGATGAACAAAGTTTGGGTGATGAAAGGCCAAAAATGGCGTGAAGGAAGTGGAGAGAATGGAGGAGAGTGTTAGAATTTCAATTGTGGCAAAAGATGATTAAGAATGGCAAATCATCCTTAAGCCTTACTACTACTTCTATTTATAGAAGTTAATTAAGGTGTGAACATGAGGCAAGTGGCAAAACCAAGCCACATAATCATAGGGGGCTGGTTGGGCCTAAGAGAAATGGGCCAAAATAATCACTTGGGCCATTTGCACTTAAGCATGACTAATCATGATTAATTTTGTACTTGGCCCAAAACTTAATTAATAAAATAAAATAAAATAAATAATAAAACAATTAATCATCAAAATAAAATAATCATAATCAATCTGTAAAACAAAAATAAATAGTCCAAATAAATTTGGACCATACATAAAATAACATAAATATCAGCAAATAAACAAAGCAGAAAAATACCAAAAACCTGGGGCGTTACAACTCAGTTAGCTCCCAACGGTCTATGATGAATGTACCCTATTGCTCAGGTCCGGTCTTGAGCTAGTATGCCAAAATGCCACCTCTTTAACCCTCTCATACCACTCTCACACTATTTATAGGCATTTTAGAGGTTCACGACTCGTTTTGGGATTTTTCGGACATTTTTTTAGGATTTTTATTAATTTATTTTCATTACTTTTCATGCATATTTACCTCCTAAGGTCATTTTAGTCATATTACATTGCATCAAATAAATTTTCTAGTTCTAATACATTTTTTCTAGAAATTTTGGTAATTTTTCCATAATTTTCTGAGTTTTTATCTATTTTCTTTGAATTTTTGAAACATTTTCCATTCTTAGGGCATTTTAGTAATTTTATACCTGCATCGTCACCTTTTTCTCCATTTTCACTCATTTATATTTTTCTAGAATTTTCCATATTTTTTGGCATTTTAAGCTTTTTTTTTTTCAAAATAATCCGAAAAACCCGAAAACGGTTCGAGAACAGTATAGCACAACAAGAAAATAAAGCTCGGCCGACCGACCTTTACCGACCGTTAACGGTTGGTAAAGGTATTTACCGATCGCCTCTGGTCGGTAAAAGGAGGTCGGTGTATAATTAGTCAGTAAAATTTATTTTCCGACCGTTTACCGACTGAATAAAAAGTTAAAAAAAAAAATCTTGGGAGCTAATTTCCGACCGCCCAGCGGTCGGTAATGTCCGACCGCTGCTCCTTCCAGCCATTTTTTTTTCGGCGCTTAATTATTTACCGACCGTGTGTCGGTCGGTATATTAATTTTCGCGGTTTTTTTAATTTTGATATTTGGCATTTTCGCGGTTTTTACTTTTTGGATACCGACCGTTTGTCGGTCGTTAAATTTTTTTATAAAAAAATTTTGTATTATAATAATATTTGACATTTACAAAAGAAATTAAATTATTTATTAATGAAAAACAGATTAAATATACGAAATAGTATTTTATAATAATATTTTATATTATTTATATAAATAATTCGTATTACACAAAATTTTGTAATATATATTACAGTTTCCAAAAACGTAAACTATAATAAACCGAAATATAACAAACAACTACACTACGAAGGCTCCAGAACCGCCAGAACCGTCTGTGCGATCGTCGGGGGGTCGTCGGTGAATGGAAGATTGATCGCCGAATTGCCTCATGAAAGCATCCATCTGCGCCTTCATCTGCTCGAGGTACTCCGCTTGCTTCTTCTGATCCTCCTCCAGACGGCGCTGATGCTCCTCCCGTTGGTGGTCTCGCTCCTCCAGACGGCGCTCTCGCTCCTCTAACTCCGTCCTCGCACGCTCGGACTCCTCCAAACGCTCGGTCATCTTTGCCAGTTGAGCGGAAACTGATGGAGTGTAGGAAGATGAACGTGCCGCCGCAAGGTTCTCTCATAATAGAGAGAAGCTCCGTCTTTGCCGAACCCTAGAGCCTCGCCCTTCCGGAAGCCACCAACCGTATCAAAGAAGACCTGGTTGGGATCCGTCTCCGAGCCACTAGCCTGAGACTTCGAAAGGTTCTGGTTATATTGTTCCTGCAAATTATGGGCGGAGTTAGTTCAAACAATTCAAAATAAAAGAACAATAAGTTATATAACTTATTTACATGTTTTTGGTAAAATTTGGAGGGTTTTGGAACAAAAAACAAACTAAATAGGCCACTTTTGGCTCGTTTTTGGTGTTTTCATTCCCAACTTGGCATCGATCAACTTAGATCATGTTTTTAAGGTTAATTCACAACTCATAACATTGATATAAACATTCTATAACCTATTTGCATGTTTTTGGAAAAGTTTAGAGGGTTTTGGAACAAAAAACAAACTAAATAGGCCATTTTTGGCTCGTTTTTGGTGTTTTCATTCCCAACTTGGCACCGATCAACCTAGATCATGTTTTTAAGGTTAATTCACAATTCATAACATTAATATAGAAATTCTATAACCTATTTGCATGTTTTGGCGAAAGTTTAGAGGGGTTTGGAACAAAAAACAAACCAAATAGGCCATTTTTGGCTCGTTTTGGTAGTTTTCGTTCCCATCTTCTTATCAATCAACCTAATTTGTATTTTTAAGTGTCATTCATGTCCTATAATATTCATGCAAAATTTATATAACTTATTTACATGTGTTTGGGAAAGTTTAGAGGGTTTTGGAACAAAAAACAAACCAAATAGGCCATTTTTGGCTTATTTTGGTAGTTTTCGTTCCCATCTTCTTACCAATCAACCTAATTTTTATTTTTAAGTGTCATTCATGTCCTATAATATTCATGCAAAATTTATATAACTTATTTACATGTTTTTGGGAAAGTTTTGAGGGTTTTGCAACAAAAAAAACCAAATAGGCCATTTTTGGCTAGTTTTGGTAGTTTTCGTTCCCATCTTCTTACCAATCAACCTAATTTGTATTTTTAAGTGTCATTCATGTCTAATATTCATGCAAAATTTATATAACTTATTTACTTGTTTTTGCGAAAGTTTAGAGGGGTTTGGAACAAAAAACAAACCAAATAGGCCATTTTTGGCTCGTTTTGGTAGTTTTCGTTCTCATCTTCTTACCAATCAACCTAATTTGTATTTTTAAGTGTCATTCATGTCCTATAATATTCATGCAAAATTTATATAACTTATTTACATGTTTTTGGGAAAGTTTAGAGGGTTTTGGAACAAAAAACAAACCAAATAGGCCATTTTTGGCTTGTTTTGGTAGTTTTCGTTCCCATCTTCTTACCAATCAACCTAATTTTTATTTTAAGTGTCATTCATGTCCTATAATATTTATGCAAAATTTATATAACTTATTTACATGTTTGTGGGAAAGTTTTGAGGGTTTTGGAACAAAAAAAAAAATCAAATAGGCCATTTTTGGCTCGTTTTGGTAGTTTTCGTTCCCATCTTCTTACCAATCAACCTAATTTATATTCTTAAGTGTCATTCATGTCCTATAATATTCATGCAAAATTTATATAACCTATTTGCATGTTTTTGGGAAAGTTTAGAGGGTTTTGGAACAAAAAAACAAACTAAGTAGGCCATTTTTGGCTCGTTTTGGTAGTTTTCGTTCCCATCTTCTTACCAATCAACCTAGATCATGTTTTTAAGGTTAATTCACAACTCATAATATTGATATAAACATTCTATAACTTATTTTCATGTTTTTGGGAAAGTTTAGAGGGTTTTGGTAGTTTTCGTTCCCAACTTAGGACCGATCAACCTAGATCATGTTTTTAAGGTTAATTCAAAACTCATTGATATAAACATTCTATAACTTATTTGTATTTGAAGCCGAAATTCCGCTCTAAACATCAATTGCAAATAATAAAAAATCAATCCTATTCGTACTCTTCGGCTTTGAAGCCGGAATTCCGCTCTAAAAATCAAATGCATAGTAAAGAAGAAAGCATTACCATCACTTCCTTGGCCTTCTGGCTAATCGGAAACGGATCCTTCCCTGGTTGCTTCTTGAAGTGAGTATCAAGGAAGAGATCCGCAGCATCAGGTAGCTTCCCTCCTTTCGCCTTAATCAACACAAACAAATGTGCGTAAGGGTAGGTGATATAAAAAAATATTAACGAACGAGCATTTACAGTGATTTAATTAAATACTAAACTCAACAATTGCTTAGCTCGCTGAGTGGTGGACACAGATCCCGTGCAGTGAGAGGCCTGCGCCTTGTCACTAGCGTCGCCGCCTCTCCTGTTTGCCTTCGCTCGAGCCGACCTTTCCTTGAATAGCTTGTCATTGAGCTTGTCCTTCATTGCCTGGTACATCTCATCAGCAAGCCAATTTGGTCGGTCTTTCCGCTTGTGCACTGTGTCATTGAATATGTCCTTCAGCTGTAATCCAGCCTTGGTCTCATACGCATCCCGAACAGTGCCCTCGAGCTCAGGCCTCCAAGTGTACTGTTTCTGCATTAGACCAAAGATAATAAAATATTTTAATGTAAGAGATTATGTTCTAAAAGAAAAAATTTGTATCAAATTACATAATTAGTCTTACTGACCTTCCACATGTCCCACCAATGTACCTTGGTCGCCTGATCTACCTCAGTGTAGTTCTTCTAAGGCTAATGGAAGTAGGACTTAATGACGTGTGTTATTGATCGAACAACAACGCCCTTGTCAAACCTTGCACACGAAACATTGTAAGATTGAACAACATATGAGTACAACTTAATTTCAATAGTCAAAACATTAAAAAATTAAACAAAAACTCACCATAGGCCATCCGGGTCAAATTCTCGAACCCTAGCTGTGGACATAGAAGCTTCGCCCTGATCCTTGTCGCCACCCTCAACCTGACCAGTTTGTCCCTCGGGTTCTTGCGTCGGAGTAGTCTCACGCGCAGGAGAAGACTGAGATAAAGGAGTGAGCTGAGACAGCGATGGAGTAGGCTGAGACGCCGGAGTAGTCTCAGGGGTAGGAGTAGCATCCTGAGACACAGATGGCTGAGGACAAAGAGGACGATCCCGAGGCCGAAGCTGTGGTACTGGAGGTAACGTAAACTGTGGTGGTGGAGGTAACGTAAACGTAGGCTGAGAAGGAATGGAAGGTGAAATCACCGACCGTCTCCTAGACGACTCAACACGACGATGAAGGTCACCAGGACGCAATATTGGCCTAGACCTAGTAGGACGAACCGAAGACTGAGAGGGAGAATGCTGGCGGGTTTGGGAGTTCTGACTCTGAGCCTCCGAATCTGACATGTTCCTACATAAAGTAATGAGTAAATTATTTGCATGATTAATCTGACACATACACATACATACACATATACATACACATACATACATAATACATACAAATACATACAAATGCATACAAATACACATACATATATACACATACATACATAATACATACAAATACATACAAATGCATACAAATACACATACATATATACACATAAATAATACATAAACATACATACAAATACATACATAATACATATTTTTCAATTCCTTGCCAATACATAAATAATACATACAAATACATACATAATACATACACATACACATACACATACACATACATATACATACAAATAAATACATAATACATACAAATACATACATAATACATGCAAATACATACATAATACATACAAATACATACAAATACACATACATATATACACATATATCAATAAATTGAAAAAAAATAAAATTAATAAAACCCTAACCACAGTTTGAGGAGGGCAGCGCACGAACGGCGGCGGCACAAGAGGGAGGGCGGCAACGAGCAGGTAGGTCGCCGGAGAAAGAAAGAGAAGGAGAAAGAAAGAGAAGGAAAAAGAGAAAAGGAGAAAGAAAGAGAGAGGCTGGAGGGGCAGCGGAGGGGTCGCCGGTGCCGGAGGCCGGGAGAGAGAATGGAGAGAGAGAGTAAGGGTTTTGTGGTTTTGGGGGTTTTCGAACTGGTTCGAGGGAGAGAGTGTGGAGAGAGATTGAGTGGGTTTGAATCACAACTGGGTTTAAATCACGACTGGCGTTTAAAATTTTTTAAAAAATTTACCGACCGTCAGACTGGTCGGTAAATGCCGACCGTCTGTGTTCGGTCGGAAGTTACCGACCGTGACCGGCCTTTCTGAAGGTCGGTAAATTTTTTCCGACTGTAATTACGGTCGGGAAAAAATTCCCGACTATTTTCAGTCGGGAACGGTCGGTAATTTTCGACTAACAAAGTGTCAGTCGGTAAAACCGGTCGGGCGAACGAGATTTTGTTGTTGTGTAGAATGGCTCGAATTATTCCGGAACCTCGCAGAATCTCCCAGAATCTCAAATATTACGATAATAATACGGTAATCAGATAATGATCCCCATAATCGTATCATAATCGCATAATATCTCGGAGAATCACGCGCAAAATAAGCAAAAAAATCGACCCGGATCACACCCGGACCTGCGCCTAGACGCAGGTCATGTAACTGGACCTGCGTCTAGGCGCAGGCCTGGTGTCCTCTGGGGTCGATTTTTGCCTCTGTTTGCCTATAAATACGACCCTCTGTCCGGCTTTTCATTACAACGTTCAAACGTTCTGACTTCAACTTCTACTCTCTCTCTACTATACATTCTCTCTCTCAAAAACACTTCAAAAACTCTGTCAAAATTAATTCAAAAACTCTGACAAAATCAATTCAAAACTCCTTTCACTCGGCATTTTGGCGCACTAATCTTGAAACCGTTATCGACCGCCGCACATTCCGGTACACATCTCTGAGATATTCAATTTCAACATGCTTAGCTTTGTTTTAATTTTCATTTTGATTTATGACTTGCGTTCATCATGATAACATGTGATTTTTGCTGTTCTGTTCGCGCAGATCTATGTTTTAATTCATGTAGCCTTTTTTGATTTTTAATCCATGTCTTCCCTTTTTTCTGCATTTTTTGCATCTTTCGATATAGCTTTTTTTTTTTTATAATTTATTTATTTTGATTTTATAATTGCACGGGATTCGAGGTATGTTCGCATTTTTCCATGCCATCATCATGTTGAAATTCTTTTTTTTATGCAATTTATGCGATTTGACCCTTGATTTCTCCCGTACTTTTGGCTTCATTCTAGTATAATAATATGGACTAATTTCAAAGTGGTCACAAAACAATTTTAGGCTAATTTGTGCATTAGTTTGAACCGACTTAGTAATTCGCAAATTAGGACTGAAATTGAGTTATCTCTGTTGCTGTGAAATTGAACAATGATCTTAAAAAAGAGACCTAGTAGAGACCGCTTGCAGGCGGGCGGGCCCAATGCACGATTGGCTCGTAACCTGTCCCCGAACCCATACTCTGGTGCACGACCATATGAGGCCGATTGCTCCTGGCTTTCGGTACTTCTTCAGTGTCCGTGGACCGTATAAACGCACGGTGGCCACTCCTACTAGTCTGTATTCACGTACGACGTTAACGAGCATTCAAAACAACTCGTGACGTAGGCGGCCGGGTAAAAAAGACCCTATAGTTTGGCGACTGTGCTGGGGACTATCATTCCTTAGTGGTGTGGACAAACTTGAAAAGTCTCGTAAGATCATTATTCAATTTTTGAGCATGTGACATAGTGACCTTCCGCATAAGGTCACACTTAGGTCCACGTCTCATATGAGCATGTTCTATGCTCGAGATAGACCCCGGGGGGTTTGATTATGGTTCGTTGTTGGTTCCCGACCTCAATGATCATAAGCGGCCCATCCCAGCCATGGCGCGTGATCTCATTCCCGATGAGATCATAATGAGGGATCTTTTAACCGTGTGTCATTCAATAAAAAGAGTGACTAGATCGGTTCATTTCCCTCTAGTCATGGTACCTTTTGATCACCCCAGGACTGACCTTAGATCATTTGCATATTCTAGGACTAGTGTGCTTTGTGTGCATTTGACCCATTAGTCCAGTCGTATTAGCCTAACCAAGTGTACTTCATTCATCAATCATAAGGATAACTCAATGTTAAGTCCACAATCCAAATCACCAGTCCAGTTCAATAGTCTCATCTCTTTAGCCCATTCCCCAGTCAAGTTCTTTAGTCCAAGTAACTGGTCCAGCTCATAGTTCACAGTCCATTTCCCCAGTCCAAGTCCTAAGTCCAGTTCTCAAAATGGGGTCCATGTCCATCACAGTCCAATCCAATTTCATAGCAATCTCAAGTCTAGATGCACCTTAGTTTGACATAGATTCAGCTCACCTCACAGTCTCAACACAGCTCACCACAAGCCTCAGTTCATCACAGTCCAGTTCACAAGTCTAAAGGGTCCTAACTAGGCATAGGTTCACTTTAGCTCTCTTCAGTGTCAGTCACAAACCAAAAGCCTTGTACCTTAAGACAAAATTAGGTTCAGGCAAGGTCCATCCAGTTCACATTCAAACACAATCCAGTGTCAGCTCCTCCACATTCACATTCTAGAACAGGGTTCTCTTGGTTTCAGCTTCGATAAGCATAGGCTCCTTCGATAGGCCCAAAAAGAAATGAGAAGTCTTAAGCCCGTCTCCACAAATCCATCCATATCACAAAAGACCATGTCCATTGACCCTTCATCATCTTCCATAGAAAAAAAAAAAAAAAGATCAATGACACCTTGACCCAAGTGGAGAATGACCGAGCACCACAATCACAAAGGCCCAACACCACATACAAATAGCCCAAACATCCAGCCCAGTCCATCTTCAATCCTATGAGTCACCCCAAAGCATGGTTCAATGAACCATGCGGCCTTCCTGTGAGTCGAATTAATGAGTCTTCATCCTAGCCCACTGACCCTTTCACTTCCCATCTCGAGTCTATGTCATGCATACTTTGACCTTTCCACTTTCCACCGAATGGCCCGCCACATTTCCATATCCTCCATTTCCAATTAGCAATGTCATGTAGGTCCAATCATTAACACGGCTTCAATTGATTAATTAATAAAACTGACACCTTCACACACTGACCTCACTACACTTCCACACACTGACCTCACATGCAATATCAATAATCACTTTCACACACGACCTCACGAGGACATGCTTTCAAACAGTCAATGGCAAGTCATATTTGGAGAACGGTGCAATGGCCTCAAAGAATCAAAGCCCAGGCCCAACTCAATTACAATTCATACTGGAGTACAGGAGATTAAATGGCAACACTCATAATCAAGGCTCATTTGCACCTAAGGGGGTTAAATGCCAAAGATCATTTGAAAGCATTGTCTAGAGCAACAAAAGACAGCAACCTCATTCAAGGAAAAGTTGAGGCAAAAAAAAAAAAAAAAGGACAAAAAAAAGACAAAAGACAAAAAAAATCAATTCAAAAATCAGGCCCACAGAACTACGATGGTCTGATTCCGCAAGGATACGTAGGAAGCCTCTACTCGAGGTCCGACCACATTAATAAAAAATCAAAAGAAGCCTAGCTGCCGAATGATTCTACCTGCTAAGTGTTCGACAATAACATTTGCTAGTCTTTGACCCGTACATAGACTCAAACTTGAATCCTCCTTTCTAGCCAACCCTACATCTTAGCCACATCCATTTTCAACCTTGAGTCACAAATTTTGGCCTTTTTATTTTTCAAACCCTATCCCATTCTTTGGTCACCCTCAAAGACACTTTGATTAAACTCTCCAGGAGGTAAAGCTGCCTAACTCTACCGAGGGTTAGCACATTATATTTAGGGGCTCATCAGTATGTTGTCCCTGCTCATATCTCTTCACAACATCATCCCCATTCTTCACTTGGGGGGCTCATCTGTTTCTATGATCTAACCATCTCAGGTCTATCTTATCAAGCTGAAATCAAGGAACTCCGTCTATGGACCCTATGTCTTCTTCACATCCCAGTTCAAATTGAGTCAAAATTCGTGTCTAGGTCAAGCACCATGTCTAGGACAACCTCTGATCACAAGTCGCCCTCATGTCATTCCCATTAACACCCCGTGACATGGCATTGAGTTATCCTGTCTCCTCCTTTGCATGGGCATCATCCTAGCTTGGAATAATCCCAGGCCTTTGTAAGTCAATCTTGCCTAGACCTACACTGAACCAAAGTACTCTTACTACCCAGATCACTGTTAAAGCTCATACAGCTACAATTTCCAATTCAAACTCAGACTCAGTTTACTTTTCGTGTGATAAACCTGACCTTCATAGGATTGCGTGGCATAAATCTGACCTTGCCACTTCTTTGTGTGATAAACCCGACCTTCGCACTCACTCCGACGCCGACACCAACCCAGACTCTTTCCCTGTGATAAACCCGACCTTTCACAGGATTGCGTGGCATAAATCTGACCTTGCCACTCTTCTTCGTGTGATAAATCTGACCTTCGCTGTGACGACCCGAATCGTTTAAACTGGCGCGGAAGAAACCGACGAGTCGAATTGTCGATCTAACAAACAAAACATACTTAAAAATCTAAAATACTTCGAATTATATTACTAACAATTCCCAAATGTACAATACCACAAGTTGTACACAACTAAACCTCGAAAGTCAATACTAAAGAATTAACTCCAAAACAGATGTCAGAGTTAGAGTATATAACATACTAACAGTCTAAAGTCTAATAACAGGAAATTACAACTAAAACAATAGATAGTAAATCGACACTCGCTCAAACCCAAGCTAAGCATTAACATCACCATCAGAGTTACCTGAAAAATGAACATATATCCACCATCAGTGGCGAGTAACATAACAGTCCCACCCTAACGTGGATACACATGATCATAGAATAAATCAAACAACAAATCAGGCACTCATACATATAAACATGCAAACGTAAAACAACAATAACAATAACAATAATATTAACCCGCTTAACTTTACTTGACTTAATCTTATCATAATCTTTTTCACTATCATTTACATATTAGACCGGACTATGCTCGTACGAACACATCTTACGTGATCGAACTTTCCTACTATGCCAGGAATGTGAATCTTACTCCCAAACCCATGAACCCCATCTTATGGAAATCCACATCACAAAGACGACATATTAAGTATTCACTATCCCAATACCGTGGTTAGGATAGGGGCAGCGTCTTAACCCAAGTCTTACTCTAAGGTTAGGCGTCTAAAAGTAAATTCAAGCTATCTTTAATGTTCTTACATCTTGGTTAATCTTAAGTTGCATCTTACGCCTTTACCTAAGACTAACTATGTGAATCATAATCTTGGAACCTCTTAAATCAATCTTATTACTTTCTTTAACTTTCTTTCATTATTCTTTACTTTCTTTTATCGTTCTTTAACTATATTTTATACTTAACTTTTATCTTTCTTTAATTAAGACTACATAATCTATACTTAAAGACTACATAATCATAACCAAGATCCATCATATTATAATCAACAAACCTCAAGAACTTCAAGAATCATCAAAGAATTATAAACAAAACTTCAAGAAACCTCAAGAATCAATATCAAGATTACAATCTTTAACTTAGTTCATCAATTCAAGACTCAAGAACCATATGAAACTCATCACGATCATCAAGAATCATCATCATCAATACAACCCAAAACACACGCATGGCATGGCTAACTTTCAACAACATTATCATCAATTCTATGCATCGAAACTCCATGAAAATCGAACATGAATGTGATCAAACATAAAACTATCATAACCAATCATAAAATACATAGAAACAAGGCAAGAACATTACGAAACAACTACTTAAATCAGCCCACAAATCACACATGGCATAAGGTCATAATCATCAAACTTTCGGTCTAATTTAGTCATCAAATCTACCCTATGAATCATGGTATACAAATTAGGATAGAATAGTATGTTACCTTAATCAAACGTGATTGAAGAACAATACTAAAACTCGCTGCTCAAACTCGAAACACACGGCCCAAATACCACGCACAATTGCACGGCCACGGCACCACACACGAACACGCACGAGACCACCGTGCAGCACCACCCAAACCACCGTGCAACACTTGAACACCGCGCAACACCACCCACACGAGGCACTACCGTGCTTGACCTCCCTTGGACCTCACGAACAAACCCCAAACCCAACCCGAACAAACGATCTTGATCAACGGCAATGAAGGCTAATGTGTGTTTACTTACTTAAAGATCAATGGAGATTGAATCTTTAGGTTTTGGGTTGAGGAATTTGATGAACAAGGTTGATGATGGAATGCCAAAAATGGTGCGTGGACTAAAGGAGGGAATGGAGTGTGTTTAACTTTGATTTGGGCAAAGGATGATTAAATGGGCAAATGATCCTTAAGCCTTACTAACACTTCTATTTATAGAAGTTAGTTAAGGTGTGAACACAAAGCAAGTGGCAAATCAAGCCACAATAAGGAGAGGGGCCGGTTGGGCCTAGGCAAAATGGGCTATCATGCTCACTTAGGCCACTTGCACTTAAGCATGACTAATCATGATTAATTTTGCACTTGGCCCAAAAATTAATTAATTAATTAGAAAATTAAAATAAAATTCTAATTAATTAAAATAAAATAAAATAAATAATAAACAATTATCATAAAATAAAATAGTCACATTCAAGCAATTAAACAAAAATAAATAGTCCAAATAAATTTGGACCATACATAAAATAAACATAAATACAAGCAAATAACCAAAGCAGAAAATACCAAAAATCTGGGGCGTTACATTCGCACTCGCCGACGCCGACACCGACACCAACGCCGACTCAGACTCTTTTCCTGTGATAAACCCGACCTTCACAGGATTGCGTGGCATAAGTCTGACCTTGCCACTCTTTTTCGTGCGATAAACCCGACCTTCGCACTCACTCGCCAACACCGATGCCGACTCAGACTCTTTTCCTGTGATAAACCCGATCTTCACAGGACTGCGTGGCATAAATCTGACCTTGCCACTCCTTTTCAATCATATCTGTCACTTCACTGTTGCACTTCACTGTTGACACCTCTCATTGTTTACACTTCACTGCATTTCTTACTGCGTGATTACATGTTTGGGTGTTTACGTGTTGCATGCTCGTTCGATTGTCAAATCAAGTGGCTTTTGAACATCACTTTTAACATCAAGTTGCACCGGTCACAAAGGGGTTAGCTCATTAGTTATTTCCTTTGGGATCAGCATACATAAGTTGCGTAGTGCACCTTTGACCATCGTCTTACAAGACTTCATCTCTCCAGACTCGGTCAAAGAGGGGATAACTGTAGACACCTAATTCTGGCACCTCAGTTAGCTCTCAACGGTCTATGATGAATGTACCCTGTTGCACAGGTCTGGTCTTGAGCTAGTATGCCAAAATGCCACCTCTTTAACCCTCTCATACCACTGTCACACTATTATAGGCATTATAGAGGTTCACGACTCGTTTTGGGATTTTTCGAACATTTTTTTAGGATTTTTATTAATTTATTTTCATTATTTTTCATGCATATTTACCTCCTAAGGGAATTTTACTCATCTTACATTGCATCAAATAATTTTTCTAGTTCAAATACATTTTTCTAGAAATTTTGGTAATTTTTCCACAATTTTCTGTGTTTTTATCTATTTTCATTGAATTTTTGAAACATTTTCCATTCTTAGGGGCATTTTAGTAATTTTACACCTGCATCGTCAACTTTTTCTCCATTTTTCACTCATTTATATTTTTCTAGAATCTTTCCATATTTTTTGGCATTTTTAGCGGTTTTTTTTTCAAAATAATCCGAAAAACCTGAAAACGGTTCGAGAACATTCTAGAATGGCCCGAATTATTCCGGAACCTCGCGGAATCTCCCAGAATCTCAAATATTATGATAATATTATGGTAATCAGATAATGATCCCCGTAATCGTATCATGATCACATAATATCTCGGAGAATCACGCGCAAAATAAGCAAAAAAACGACCCGAATCACACCCGGACCTGCGCCTAGACGCAGGTCTCAAATACTAACCTGCGTCTAGACACAGGTCATGTAACTGGAACTGTGCCTAGGCGCAGGTCTGGTGTCCTCCGGCGTCAATTTTTGCCTCTATTTGCCTATAAATACGACCCTTTGTCCGGCTTTTCATTACAACGTTCAAACGTTCTGACTTCAACTTCTACTCTCTCTCTACTGTACATTCTCTCTCTTAAAAACACTTCACAAACTCTGTCAAAATCAATTCAAAAACTCTATCAAAATCAATTCAAAACTCCTTTCACTCGGCATTTTGGCGCACTAATCTTGAAACCATTATCGACCGTCGCACATTCCGGTACACATCTCTGAGACCCTTTTTTATTCAATGTCAACATGCTTAACTTTGTTTTAATTTTAATTTTGATTTATGACTTGCGTTCATCATGATAACATGTGATTTTTGCTGTTCTGTTCGCGCAGATCTATGTTTTAATTCATGTAGCCTTTTTTGATTTTTAATCCATGTGTTCCCTTTTTTCTGCATTTTTTGCATCTTTCTATATAGCTTTTTTTTTTAATCTATTTATTTTGATTTTATAATTGCACGGGATTCGAGGTACGTTCGGATTTTTCCATGCCATCATCATGTTGAAATTCTTTTTTTATGCGATTTATGCGATTTGACCCTTGATTTCTCCCGTACTTTTGGCTTCATTCTAGTATAATAATATGGACTAATTTCAAAGTGGTCACAAAACAATTTTAGGCTAATTCGTGCATTAATTTGAACCAACTTAGTAATTCGCAAATTAGGACTGAAATTGAGTTATCTCTGTTGCTCTGAAATTAAACAATGATCTTACAAAAGAGAACTAGTAGAGACCGCTTGCAGGCGGGCGGGCCCAATGCACGATTGTCTCGTAACCTGTCCCCGAACCCATACTCTGGTGTACGACCATATGAGGCCGATTGCTCCTGGCTTTCGGTACCTTTTTAATTGGTGTCCGTGGACCGTATAAACGCACGGTGGCGACTCCTACTAGTCCGTATTCACGTACGGCGTTAAGGAGCATTCAAAACAACTCTTGACGTAGGCGGCCGGGTAAAAACGGCCCCTACAGTACCGTTTTAAAAAAAAAGGTACTAATAGGTCTCTATTAGTACCCTTTTTTTCAAACGATACTAATAGATAAGCTGAAAATTAGTAGAAAGATTTAGGCGCTGAAATTTCCCTCTTTTATTTATTTAATCTAATTTAATTTAACCTAAAACCATTTACCACTTTCTATATATTGCTGCTTTCAAAAAAGAAAAAAGAAAGAAGCTAACTCTTCTTCCAATTGAATCTGTGATTTCCATTGTACGAACACAAGGGCTTTTTTTTCTTCAATTGAGTCTAGTCTTATAAAAAAAAATTCATTCTTTTTCTTATGAATTTTTTTTATCCCAATTGAATGTCACGGATTTACTTTTTCTTCCCACTAGTAGAATGATGAAGGATGGGGTCTTAAAATCAATCAAAAACTCATAAAATTTCAGAAATTCATAGGTCTCTAATAAGCCCCAAAAATGAACACCAAAACAGCCACAAAGATATGATATGAACTTGAAAACTAGCTCCCTAAGGACTAATAATCAAGAGCAAAAACATAATCTAATCAAAATCACAAAGGTAATGACTAGAAGATGACTTACCAATCACAAAGTTTAGCAAGATTTGAATCCACAAAGGAAGTTGAGCTCACAAAGAACACAAGAGAGAAAATTCTCAGATTTTTCATTTCAACAAAAGATGATTACAAATGGGGAAAAACATGCTATTTAAAGGCTAAGTAACCCCTAATGAAGCTTCTAATCTAGACCATTAATCTCTAAGCAATCAAGGGCCAAGATTAGAAAGTCACTAAACAAATCAAGAGAAAATAAGCACAACACGAAAATATACGTGCAGGGCCGTGCACGGTCGTGCAGCACAACCATGCACGATCGTGCAAGCCAAAAATCATGATTCTGGAACATGCACGGTCGTGCAGGATTAGCCTGCAAGATCGTGCAACATAAATTGCACGGTCGTGCAGCCTAATATGCACGATCGTGTCAAAAACCTTCGTGCTTGCACGGTCGTGCAACATTTGCCTGCACGGTCGTGTAAGTCTAAAACTGGCTTCTGACCTCTGTACGATCGTGCAGTTTAAGCCTGCACGATCGTGCAAGTCTTTCCCCTTGCTACTGGATGCTGCACGGCCATATGCACGATCGTGCAATGTTCGTGCATGGTCGTGTATGGGCCATCTTGCTTCCTTTGCTCGTGTTTCTAGCTCAGTTACTCATGCTAACTTAACTAAGGCAATAAAACGAGAGTTTAGGCTACTTATTACAACCCGAAAAAAACGAAAATAAGCTAAAAACAATAGTTCAAAACTATCCAAGTAAAAGTGAACAAAATTGAAGTCGTTGACTGTTGAAGTCGCTCATGGGACCATCTCGTTTTGCATCAAACTCCTCTTCTAAAAAAGGATTTTCCCTCAAATCCTCGTCTTCAACAAGGAATGGAGAGAAGACAACCATCAACAAGCAAGACCCAAGTCCACGAAACCCGGTAGTTAGAGCTATAGATGACCGAACCAAACTCCAATTACCCATCATAGGCCACCCGGATCATACACCATTATTAACAAAACGAGCAACAACACCAACGCCAACCGACATACCACAACCAACAAAGCAAGAAAAGCATTGGCGCTCCTAACCGGCCACCTCAAAAATCCATATTTCAATGACATCGAGACCAATAGAGTTCTTCCAATGCAACAATATGTCAAAGAAAATGAGACATCATCACGAACACCCTTATGATTTCTAGACCAACCACAATCTCCATGAACACACGATAGACCAAACATAGCATCAAGGAGTAAAGAATTCTGTTCAGACCTTAGTCTTGATTCACTAATGCCAACTTCAAAATAAGCTAAGCAAGAATTAAGCCCAAGAGAATCATCATACACCACACTAGAAATTTCCAATTCATTATTAACCCAAGAAGTCTCATCACCATCACCATGATCAACAATAGTAAAATCATTACCATGCATATCATCCATGTTCATCACTTCATCCAATTCATGCTCAATAAATTGATCATCACAATCCTTTACAACATGAATATCAGAAACCTCATTGCAAGGGAAGAAGAGAGAAGTGGATTCTTTTACTTCGCTTTGAAGATCACCATGAACCATAGGCAATGAACCCTCATCTTGTGCTTTGGACACCTCTTCATTACAAATGGGAGTCTCATGCTTGACCAAGACCTCTTCCACGTCATTAGGAGGCAAAGGGTTAGGACAATCTTCACCTGATTCCATTTGAAAGAATATGTGTTCTCACAAGAATCATGGATGATATTTCTTCTCATCAACCAAGGTTGTCCAAAAACAATATGACAATCATCCATTTGACTCACCATACAAGTAAGCTCATCAAAATAAGACTTCCCAATAGAAAAAGGAAAGGTCACTTGTTTAGGAAAACCCAAGGCATGTAGTTCAATTTTATCAACCATGTATTGGGATACCAAGTTCTCTCTAGCGTTTAGGTCAACCTTGAAATTACAAACCCTACCCAAAACCGTACATCTACATTGAAACTCTTGAGGTCTAAACTCCTTAGCCAATTTTTGTTTTGTCTCAACCATTTGGTCAATTGAGTTGATCATTTGTTTGCACACATCCTTCATATACTCAATCTCCCTCATTGAAAAATTGTTGTTAGACAAATCCATTTTCAAAAGATGACAATAGGCTAGAAATTTGTGGTGCTAGGTAAAGAAAGAAGCTTATTTTTGGTGTTAAAAGATTTATTTCAATATCCTTTGAAGATAGGATAAAGAAATATGAGGTTTGAAGAAGAAAAACTCACTGAGGCATTTTATCAAACACCTAGAGTGCAATCAATAATCACAACTTCAAACATGAAATTTTGTGGTGCTAGGTGAATGGAGGATACTAGTTTTGTGGAGTTTAGGCTTACTTCAATAACCCTTAAAGATTAGACAAGGAAGTATGGCGTTTAAAGAAGAAAAAAATCCACTCAAGCATTTCATCAAACACCTTCTATGCAATGTTCAACAACAACAAAAATCTGAATTTTTTTTGCAATAATCAGTAAGATCTTTGGAGGTATTGAAACCTAGGCTCTGATACCAATTGATGAAGGATGGGGTCTTAAAATAAATATAAAATTCATAAAATTTCAGAAATTCGTAGGTCTCTAATAAGCCCCAAAAATGAACACCAAAACAACCACAAAGATATGATATGAACTTGAAAACTAGCTCCCTAAGGACTAATAATCAAGAGCTAAAACATAATCGAATCAAAATCACAAAGGTAATGACTAGAAGATGACTTACCAATCACAAAGTTTAGCAAGATTTTAATCCACAAAGGAAGTTGAGCTCACAAAGAACACAAGAGAGAAAATTCTCAGATTTTTAATTTCAACAAAAGATGATTACAAATGGGGCAAAGCATGCTATTTAAAGGCTAAGTAACCCCTAATGAAGCTTCTAATCTAGACCATTAATCTCTAAGCAATCAAGGGCCAAGATTAGAAGGTCATTAAACAAATCAAGAGAAAAAAAAGCACAACACGAAAATATACGTGTAGGGCCGTGCACGGTCGTGCAGCACAACCATGCACGATCGTGCAAGCCAAAAATCATGATTCTGGAACGTGCACGGTCGTGCAGGATTAGCCTGCACGATCGTGCAAGATAAGTTGCACGGTCGTGCAGCCTAATATGCACGATCATGTTGAAAACCTTCGTGCTTGCACGGTCGTGCAAGTCTAAAACTGGCTTCTGACCTCTGCACGATCGTGCAGTTTAAGCCTACACGGTCGTGCAAGTCTTTCCCCTTGCTACTGGATGCTGCACGGCCATATACTGGATGCTTCCTTTGCTCGTGTTTCCAGCTCCGTTACTCATGCTAACTTAACTAAGGCAATAAAACGAGAGTTTAGGCTACTTATTACAACCCGAAAAACACGAAAATAAGTTAAAAACAATAGTTCAAAACTATCCAAGTAAAAGTGAACAAAATTGAATTCGTTGACCGTTGAAGTCGCTCGTGGGACCATCCCGTTCTGCATCATAGAAAAATACAATTTTTCTGCACTTCATTTGCGGCGGATTTAAGCATATGCAGCAAATAATAATACATTTGAGATTTAATGTATTATTAGGTTTATATTTGCTGCGGTTTGTAATAAAGACCCCCGCAAATAACAATCTAATCTCTTTTGCTGCATAACCATATTACAACTGTCGCAAATTCAACTAAGTTTTTTTTTAGAAAAAAATAAAAAATAAAAAATTCATTTTCCAATTTTTTTCTTTTTTTTGAATGGTTTTTTTTTGAATAGTTTTCCATTTTTTTCACATATACACTAGTAAAAAAAACACCTAAGGCACCCCCTATCGCGTCGCTTGTTAATAATATGGGACACCTAAAGCTATTGTGTCACTTGTATATATAATGCTAGACACGATAGGTTGTGAATTTGTTTAAAAAATAGCTATTGTGTCGCCTCAAACATTATAAGTGACACATAAAGTTATTACGTCTGCACATATATTATATTGGATGCGATAGAGTTAGTCTATTGTGTCCCTCCGAAATAACAAAGGGACGTATTAAATAAATGGCGACACATTAAATTTTTATGGAACTATAGCGTCACTTGTAATAAATCATTAGACAACTTAGATACAAAAAATAAATTTTTTTAAAAAAGATAAAAAACAACCAATACACTATACTAACACCCAAAAATTAGAAACCCTCCTTATCGAAAAATTAAACACCCAAAAATTAGAAACCCTCCTTATCGAAAAATTAAACACCCAAAAATTTAAAAAACAAAGATTAAAAAAAAACCCAACTATACACTGCACTCTCCTCTTTGTCTTTCCAATTAAACACCCAAAAATTAGAAACCCTTGCTTCTTCGATTGTTCTCCATGTCACCTTCTCACCTTCGTTCTCCCTTGTTATTCGTTCGTTCGTCGTCGGTCTTCGTTCATTCCTCGTCGCTGCCATTGTTAATTGCTTCGCTGCTTTGCTACCATCGTCGTTGCTGCCATTGTTGCTGCTATTGTTGCTGCGCCATTGTTGCTGTCGTTGCTGCTCATTGCTGTGCGAGGTAATTCTTCTTCTCTTCTCTAATTTAGGAATTTCTAGGGTTTAATCTCAATTTTAGTTCTCGGATTTTATTCATGTAAATACCTAATTTCTAGGGTTTAATCTCAATTTTAGTTGTCTGCTCACTGATGTGCTGGTTTTGCAAATAAGATGCTATCCTCATAAGATAATAATAGATAAAAATTTGAACAAATAACTTAGTGCATGCAGCTCAAAAGTGAGAAAAGACCTCTACTAACAACTTAATATTGCTAACATGTTGTTTTTTCAAGGCATAAAGATTATCCTCAAAAACAATTTCTATATCTTCTTCGCTTTTTTGCCTTAACCTTCAAGGTCCCCTGGTTTCTTGGTACTTCGGTGGTCGGTTGTTGGTGCATCGTCAGTCGGTGGGTGAACTGTGAAAGCAGTCGACATCCACAGGGGTGAGATATTAGTTTCTTGGTAATTTAGTTTTGGGATTCAATTTATGCTCTAACTAATTCATTTATCAAATTAAAAAGGAAAATTTGATGGGAATAATCCCAACTTTTACACGTCTGCCCATTTTGGTCCCTACTTTTGATTAACTCAGTATAATCCAAAGTTGCACAACATCTTCTCAATTTGGTCCCAATGCTATTTTTGAGTTGCTATATCAAGTAACTTAAGGTAAACTAGGACCAAAATGAGCAGACGTGTGAAAGTTGGACCAAATTGAGAAGATGTTGTGCAACTTTGGATTATATTGAGTTAATCCAAAGTAGAGACCAAAATGAGCAGACGTGTGAAAGTTGGGATTATTCCCATGAAATTTTCCAATTAAAAATGGTCCATTTCGTTGTTTATAATGCTAATATGATTTTATAAGGGACTTGATTGTGAGTTTGTGACTGTCATTAGTTACTTGTTAATGGAATTTGGAATTGAGATATTGGTGCTTTGTGCTTTTTTACGGGATTCTGGATGAAATTTTTGCTTTTCTTGTAAAAATTGGAGTATGTTAATTTGTGGAATGTGGTTTTTGAAATAAAATTGGAATTTGATATCGAATATTGGGAAAAGAAATCGGAATATTGAATATTGTAACCGGAAAACAAGATTATTGAACATTGAAGTTAAATTGGATATGTGGATAATTGGAAACAACTGTAGCTTGATGTTAATAAAGTAAACCAACTCTTCCTTCATTTGCCATACATATCCAGTGGAATTCTTTTCTCATAGTAACCAAGTGCAACAATTAAGGTTATATAAGGTTGGATTAGTGTTTCAGCTTGTTTGATGCTTGCATTAATTGTTGCAGATTGGATTTTTTTTTATAGTTATTGAATATGAGATGGAATAGTTATTGAACAGGTGACTATGGGAATGTTGATACAAGGATTAAGGCTAGGGAATTGTGGGAGGCCCATCTACAACAGTAAATCTGTTTTTATTCATAGGGTTCATTTCCTATCAATTCGGTGTACTTGATTCTATTTGTATTTGAAAGTCTATGATCCAAGCTGGGAAATGAAATTGAAAGTGGTCTCACTTATAATGTAAATTTTTAAAAAATTGGAATCCACTTTTTTTGGTTTTTATATCCTTCTTGTGGGTCTGATTTCATGTTGTCTTTAGTGTGGGTTTGATTTCAAGTTGTCTTTACTCAACTGTCTTACAATAATGGAGGGAATATTGTTTTAGGCAAATGGTATCTTACAATAAACTCAGATTGCGTCTATAATATTACTTATATATATTTTTTTCAATCATTGATTTTGAAGGACTACATTGGAAGATCTGCCCCATATACCAAAGGAGAGTTGGATGAGGTTCGCGAGCAATGGGCGAGATTCTTCAGGCTAAATGTCTTATTGTCCGATCCTAATTAAATAAAATTTGTATTAGTAGCACATTATTTATACATTTTATTTATAGTTATTTCGTAAACATCGATCGTATCCAACTCGTTCCTGTAAACTATATTTTATATGAATACATCGAACTTCTATTATATATGTATTGTTTACAAATTTTAATTAATTAAAAAATATTATATTATTGTACATTATACAGAATTGAACAGGGCTGTAGATAATGCCGAAAGGATGCATATTTATATATATATATTTTTGGCCCAAAAATCAAATATAAATTTAAATAAAAAAAAAGTATTAGTATCATTTGTTTGTATAAACGATACTAACAGGGAGTCTATTAGTATTGTTTTTAGTAACAAATGATACTAATGGATTCTCTATTAGTATCGTTTTTTTATTAAACAAACGATACTAATAAACTCTATATTAGTATCGTTTTTTCTAACAAATGATACTAATAGTTTGCATTACTATCGTTTTTTACAAACGATACCAATATAATTCTCCATTACTAACGCCTCTATTAGTATCATGTGAAAATCGATACTAATAGGCTAGAAAAATGATACTAATGAGAGATTTTTCTACTAGTATATTTTTCAAGGTTTTCAAGATTAAGAATATTAATTCAAGAACTAAATTAATTAGTAAAAATACATCAAGAATCATCAAGAATCATATTTTGAACAAGATTATAATTAAAAGATCAATTCTTGGACCAATCATACTCCTCAAAAATTCCATAAACAAGGGCAACAATTCGGTTTACATGCTAAAACATAATTCATAAAATCAATCATTAGGAATCATGGCAAGAATAATAAATCATGCATAAAATCACGTCAAACATTAGATACAAATCATCATATGGTCTTCCACACATTCGGCCATCACTAAAAATTAATCATAAATATAATTTTGTCAATTCTAAATTAATTCTAAGCAATTCTAACATGTCCTAACAATTATAAACTTGATCTATTCTATAATTAAATACAACATCTAATTACCTAAAATTGAAAGACAAAGTTTTCGAATCCTCTCTTGGCCGTGTGGTTATTCGAATCACTAGGATTGGCCTCCTTGGTTCTTGCTTCAAACTTGATCTATTCTATAAGTAAAACTTTGAAGATCTTTTGAAGTTTTGTGAATGATAACTTTTGGAAGAGTAAATAAAATATTTGATTGGAGTGTGTAATATGGGGATGCCGTGGGTTTTGACAAGTGAGGGGGTTTTATGTTCTTTTTTGAGTTTGTTGAGGGTTCTCCTAAATTTTAGTAGGCAAGCAAAGGAATAAAAAGCACTTTTGTTCTAAAGACAAATCTATGGTTTAATTAATTAAAATTAATTAATTAAAGAGGGAAAGAGGCATGGGTGCCGTGTGGGCCTTGATGGGTCCAAGGTTCTTGGGCTTTGGCCTGTTTTGGCAAGGTAAGGTAAAAAGTTTGGGCTCGGGGTTTAATTGGGCTCAACTTCATTTACCGTGCCATCAATTTAAGCAATTAAATAATAAGATTTAAAATAGCCTAAAATTTCAGGTTATTACAGTGTACCTCGAGAGTGAGGGCCTTACCTCGACCGTGCAGGCTACTCGGCCATATAGTATATTCCTTAATGGTGGTAATATGACTTGTATGGCTACTGCTACTACCTCGAGGGTTACTCACCTCGAACAAGACTGCTTTTTCCTCATCCATGGTATGGTCACCTCGACCGAGGTGGATGGACCTTGACCGTAGTGGCATTTGTGTTGTGAGGGCCTTCCTTGACAATGTGAGGCTTACCTTGCTCCCCCTGGTCATATCTCGTCCTCGAGGGTACATACCTCGATGTTGAGGGCATGTGCCTCGAGACCAATTCTTAGCTCCCTAGCCTTGACTTGAGGTTGTGTACTTCGAGGGTGAGGGACGTGGCATTTCCCTACTGAAGATTTTTCAACCTCGACCATGAGGATCCATTCCTAGACTGGGATGGTAATCATGGGTGACATTTCCCTTTTCATCTAGAGGGTAGTGCTAACCTTGACCGTGGTGGGAGCCCTTACCTCGACTGTAAGGGATGTGACAAGGGAGGTTTTGATGTCTTCTATTTTCCTACTCACCTCGACTGTGGTGAGGGTACATGTAGAGTCTCATCTTAGTCGAGTTGAGTTAGTATCATGCTTAAGATATCCCTGGGAGGATCAACGAGATAACTCTGGTAAGGTCGCTCCGCGACCGTGATCATGCTATCCGCGACCGTGAAGAACTCATTCATGTGGATTTCCATGATGAAATTTTTCTAAGTGTTGCTCCTTAGTGAATCTCAGTAGCCTCGTTTACCTCGACTGTGATAGAGGTTATGGTACAGGATCCCTCTTGACACCTCGAGGGTCATGCCTTACCTCGACTGTAATAGAGGTCATAACAGAAGATCCCTCTGGACACCTCGAGGGTCCTACCTTACCTCGACTGTTATAGAGGTAGTTTGAGCAAGGTCCCCCTTGTAAACTCGAGGTTCTTACCTTATAATTGTGGTGAGAGTTATGGAAGATCTCCTTACCTACCTCGAGGGTCCTACCCCTACCTCAACCGTGATGGAGGTAGTGAATAAAGAGCTTCCCTTGCTACCTCGAAGGTCTTACCCCACCTCGATTGTGATGAGGGTAACTGAATGGAGACATGCTGATTATCCCATCCTCTTTGATGGGTGCCCAAGTTGAGTGGGTCTTTGGCCTAAGGTGATCAATTGAGTCCCTGGGCTAATGAGCCCCATGACTTGATGGATACCCGTCCATCCCCCATCTGCCTTGATGGGTGCCTATGTTTAATAGGGCTTAAACGTTGGCCTAAGGAACTTTTACAAAGGCCATGGGGCTAATAAGCCCCATGGATTTGGATGAGTGCCTGTCCAGCCACCCCATCTACATCGATGCACTAGTGGAAAAATCCACATATAATGCACCACATTGGATGCAGTTGTTTTGGAACCGAGCCAAAAGTACTGAAAATTTTGAAAAAAATTACACTACTTATGGCTGCGGGGTGAAAAACCGCAGCCATAAATACTTATGGATGCTGTTCCTAAAAAACGCAACCATAAGTATTCATGGTTGCGGTTCTTAAACCTATGGCTGCGGGTTTTAGAACCACATCCATAAGTAGTCAGTTTTAATTAAAAGAAAATTGCTCTTTTATCTCATTCTTACTCCAATTCTTACCCAAATCAAAACACGACTTAAACAAAAAAAAAAAAAACCCTCTCTAAAAAGCATAGCTTTAACCCTCGCAAAGTAACCCAACGAGTTACTCTGATCCACGTCGCCAAGAACCATAGCCTCCAGCGAATTCTTCTGCCACGCCTAGCTTCCAACGAGTTCTTCCGCCATGCCTAGCCTCCACCGACGCCGCGATTACTTGGCCCAATTATTTCACGCAATTGTTCGTTGCAACTGTTATCTTCACTTCAAACCGTCGGCATTGCTGCGAGTGTTCCCCCGGCCTAGCCTCCAGCGAGTTTTTCCGCCGCGCCTAGCCTCCAGCGAGTTCTTCCGCCATGACTAGCCTCCACCAATGCCGCGATTACTTGGCCCAACTATTTCACGCAATTGTTCGTGGCAGCTGTTTCTGTAATACCCCAAAATTTTGGGTTATTTTAAATTTTATTTAATTAATTAAATATATAATTAATTAACCATTTAATTAATTATTACTTAATTAATTAATGATTTATTACTAGGATTAGCTTGGTCTTTGAACAAGGCTTGATCCAATTATTTCACCTAGCCAAAACTGAAGTCCAAACTCCCTCACCTCACGTCCAAACCCACGGCCTTATGGGCATAATTTACTTATTATTTTATTCAATAATTATCTATAATACAAACTACATCTATCTTGGACCCTAACCAGAAAAATCCTACCTTTGCTCTCCTAGATTCACTACTAGATTTTAGGAGATCTAAACCCCTCATATTACTTCATACCCCACGGCTCCCATAAGCATCAACCACAACAATTGCTATAATATTTTTCTCTCAAAAACAATCACAAAAACTTCTAAACATTTTCTTTTCCAACCATCAAAGATTGAAACAAGAAGCCAAAGAATATCAAGCAAGGACCGTGTGATCCTCGGCCAAACGAGACCTTTCGAGCCATTGTTCTTTGATCATCAATAGGTAATTAGATTTTCTTTTACTTAATCAATAGGATAGATTAGTCGTATAATTTTTAGAACTAGTTTAGAACCACGTAGAATTGTTTAGAATCTTGGTTGTTAAATTTCGAATGACATGTTATAGTCTAGCCATGAATGTCGAGTGATATGAAGTTGTTCCATGATAGCTTGATAGGTTTATTTCATGATTTTACTAATAATTTATGCTTATTATGATTCTTGCTTGATTGAGCTTGATGAATTAATTGTTGAATTACCATGCTTGTTTTTCGAACTATGGCCGTGAACCATGCCCTTGTTTCGAGTATTTTCTTGACCAAATTTAGATCTTTAAACCTTAATCTTGATCTAGTAATATCTTTGATGAATTCTTGAATTAATAACTAGACTAGTAGAGTTCTTAAAGTATAAAAAGTTGATCTTGATTAATATTTTGATAGAGTCGTGTAGCATCTTGTTTTGGCCACCTAATATTTTCGAAAATTTTGTTTATAATTAAAGTATGAATTTTTCTTTAATTAATCTAGTATAAATAATTAATCTTGAAAACCTAGAATTAAAAAGAGAAATTAATCTTGTTATTCTATAGAAGGGCCGTGTGATATTTCATAGTAAAAGGATCGATTTTTAATTTGTTTTCTTGATAAAAGATTAGATCTTGAACTTGTTCTTGAAATTATTCTAAATAGATTTAATTAAAGCTTGTATTATTAAATGAATTAGAACTTGAATTCTTGATTTGTAATCCTTGAAAATGTCGAGTAGAATAGGAGAATAAAAGGCTTGATTTTTATAATTTATTTAATTAAAAGACTAAACTTTGATCACGTTCTTGAAATTATTCTAGCTAGCTTGATTTTGTGTAATAATTTTTGATGATTAAATTGATAAATCTTGATGGTGAATTGTCCTCGGCCAATATTGTGAAAATCGTGTGATGATGGTAAGTGATGGGTAAGTTCGAATTTGGTATTTTGTTTTCGTTGATTAAAATTATGTTGATGAAATATGAATCTTGCATGTTTTTCTTACGTATGAACTTGTTGGATTGATGGAATGGTGTCGAACGTTGAATAATCTTGAATTGTCGTGTGATGGATGGTTAGGGTCGTGCATGTCGAGTCTTGTCTAGAACTTGGAGATAAGTATAGTGAACTAGAATTGTCTAGAAGTGAGTCTTGACCTTGAAAGTTAGCTAAGAACCAAAAGAACTTGAAACCTAAAAGTCTATGAAGTGACCGCCCATCTAGTGGTTAAAGCACCATGAACATGGGTCTATTCGAAGCCACTGTCCCTTCTGCGGTTTTGGGACAGTTCTGGATCCTAGTGCTCAGGGAGAAGATCCATCGTGGTTGACCCGGCATGAGACAAGGAAAGTTGGGGGAAGTAGATCCTTTGTGGTTGACCCCTTACGAGCATATGACCGTGTCACGGAATAGCACCTTGAACTTGAACTTGAACTTGAACTCGAACTAGAGTTGGAAATTAGAACTGGTACTCGTACTTGATTGGAAACTAGAAGGTGATAGATAGAAGTCTAGAGTAAGCACTAGCTTGTTTTGGAAGTCTTGTTATAGTGTCTAGTAGGTCTTGTTTCCGATGCGTATCTGAATTTTATTAATCTGGAATGCTAATCTGTGGTTTGCTTGAATGTTCTTGACTTGTTCTATTAATTATATTTCTGATTGTGTTCTACTGATTAAGTAGAACGATCTAATTACTCCCCACTGACTGTGGACCCCAAAATTCCCTTTTCAGGTCCTGATGAAGAATAAGTGGGAAACTCTTGGGCTGGGATTTGAGCGGCGGGATTAGTTTTATTTATCTAAACAATAATGATTCTAGCCATGTAATAAAGAATTTATGGACTTTCTGTAGTTTTGTTTATTTTGGACTCCGGACATTTTAACTTGGTTTTGGATTTATTTCATTTTATTTGAATAAATTGAAGTAGTTTAGAGCTTCCGCTGTTAATTTTAAAATTTGGAATTTAAACTTTAAGCCTATTTGTGATTCGTATTGTTGTTTTCTTCAAAAACAACGCTGATAAAATACGGGTCGTTACAGTTGGTACCAGAGCTGAATTTTTAGGTTACTTCACCATAAGTAACCCGTGAGATAGTGTGCTTTATTACCCGGGAGTTGACTTTTGTAGCGTTGCCACAAAAACTTAAGTGAGTGTTGACTCGGGAAGACTATCTGGGATAGGCGATTTTTTTTTGTTTTCACGATTAATTAACTTATAATTGTTCTTTTATGATCCTAACTTGAGTGTTATCTTGATAGAATGGCAAGCCCGGGACGATCACTTAGTGGTCGCGATCGACGTCGCATGCTTGAAGGTGCGATCATTAGTTTAGCTCAGAGAGGGGCACACTCATCTAGTGGTCAGTCCACATTTGATCGGCTTTCCCGTCATTGGCCTCCGACCTATGATGGCACAGCTGATCCTGTAGTGCTCGAATGCTGGATTCAGAAAATGCGGAAATTGTTCGATGCGACCGATTGCCCGGATGAAGAACGAGTTCCAATTGCTAGCTACTACCTGCGCTTAGAAGCTGATAACTGGTGGATGACGGTTCGTCCTCCGGGAAGGTCCGTGAGAGGCATGTCATGGGAGGATTTCATCGCCAAACTCCAAGAGCGTTTCTACCCCGATGAACTCAGGTGGTAGAAACAGGAGGAGTTCCTGATGCTCACGCAGGGAACTATGTCTGTGCAGTCTAATACAGATAAGTTTGCAGAACTGTCCAGATTTGCTACCGCAGTGATACCTTCTGAAGCAAAGAGACTAAATAGGTACATTAAGAAGCTGGACCCTGATATCAGGGTGCACGTTATCAGCAGCGGGGCCACAACATTCCAGAAGGCTTACGAGGTGGCCTTGGAAATTCATGCATCCTTGGCCGAAAAGGAAGCCGTCAAGAAAAGGGTAACCGTGAGTCAACCACTGCCATCAGCAAAGAAGCCCCGGTTCGAACCACCCCAAAGGCCGCAACATCAGAGTAGCGCAGCAACCAAATTTCAGGAGAAACGAACCTGCAGAGGTTGTCAGAAGGAACTTCATCCAGGCAAGAAGTGCGATGGATCTGCGGTGGTGTGTTATACGTGTGGTCAAGAGGGGCATAAGTCATGGGTATGTCCGAAAAGCAATACAACGACAACTGAGAATAAGACACCGATGAAAAACCGTATCTTCTGCATGACTCAAGAAGAAACGGATGCGCAGCCCGATGTGGTCACGGGTACATTTCTTGTTTATAATTTGTCAGCTTTAGTATTGTTTGACACACGTGCTACAGTTTCTTTTGTTGCAAATTCTTTTGTGTGTAAAGCTAATCTGCCGGGAGAGTCTCCTGTAAAATCTATTATAACTCTTCCTTCGGGAGAGGACTTTGCTTGTAATCGTGAATTCAGGAACGCTCCAATAGTCATAGCCGGAGAACAATTAATGGCCGACTTAAAGGAATTTCTGATGATCGAGTTTGATGTGATTCTGGGAATGGATTGGCTATTTAAGTATCAAGCGGCAATCAGATGCCGAGATCAAGCAATCGTGCTACGTGGGCTAAAAGGGAAGCGGCTGAGCTACTCCGGCACCACAAGTACGAAGGGTGTGAAGATTGTATCTGCTATGAAAATGCAGAAGCTTCATAAAAAAGGAGAGACTGTGTATTTCTGCCAAGTTAAGGACGTCTCCAAAGAAGAACAACTCGAGGCAATTATTGTGGTTAGGGATTATGCAGATGTATTTCCCGAAGAGTTACCTGGGATTCCTCCAGAAAGAGAAGTGGAGTTCAATATTGACTTGGTACTGGGAACAACACCAATATCTAAGGCTCCGTACAAATGGCGCCAGCAGAACTTAAGGAGTTGAAGACTCAACTGCAAGATCTGATCGACAAGGGTTTTATAAGGCCCAGCGTGTCACCATGTGGTGCCCCGGTATTGTTCTTTAAAAAGAAGGACGGAAGCATGAGGATGTATATTGACTATCGAGAGCTCAACAAGGTGACTGTGAAGAACAAGTATGAAAGTTGTTTTTTCACCTGCCATAAATGTGGGTATTTATAGGTGAGGTATTTGGGGGCTGATTGACAGGTAAATGGGGGCTGTCAATCAGCTGATATGGGGGGATTTATGACACGTGTCTTCGGATGTCCAGATGGTGGAACCTGTCCGAAGGGTGTCTTAGGAGATAATGGGGATTCCGGGGGGTATTTTCGTCATTGTGGCATTTATTAGGCTTAGGGCCCAAACAGGTTGTAATAATTTCTGAATATTCAATGAAAAGTTGAAATTTTGCTACGTCTTTTGCCTCTCTTATTTATGCCTTGTTTATTGCTTTTCATTACTCGATCATATACTTGACAACTGCCAAAGTAATCATTAAAACACGACAATCCCGGTAAGGGCTTTTATTCATGATAACAGCTTGAAAAAACAAAAAACTTGACCCTGTTAGGGCTTTACTATTGTAGATAACAAGAAAACTCGACCCTGTTAGGGTTTTTATTACGAACTAAATAATGACTAGCAAAATAATGAAGGAAACTCGACCCCGCTAGGGTATTTTATTGCTAACAAATGATAGCCTCGGTAAGGGCCTATGTTCTAAGAATAACGTAAAAGAAAAACTAGCCCATGTTAGGGTCCTTTATTCTGAAACATGAATAACCCGGCAAGGGTTAAAGACCTAAGATTTTTTTTTTCAAGTGATCCATGTGCCATGGTCGAGGTAAAGGCTTTCCTGCCTAGTTTACGAGCCTGAATGTGCCTGGCCTTATCATCTCCTTGACTTGATAGGTTCCTTCCCAGTTTGGACCAAGCTTTCCTCCTAGAGAAGTTTTCCTAGTGGCCTCGACCTTCCTCAATACCTAATCTTCCACTGAAATAGTTCGAGGTGACACCTTACGATTAAAGCACCTTGTCATCTTTTGCTTGTAAGCAATGGACTTGAGTAAGGTATTCCCACGAGTTTTTGGCAATAAGTCTAAGTTCATGACCTTTTTCTCCTCATTTTGACTGTAATCATAGAACGTGATTCTAGGTGAAGGTATTCCCACTTCGACAGGAAACATAACCTCACTTCCATATACAAGGGAGAAAGGAGTATGACCAGTAAATTCCTTGATCGTTGTTCTGGTCGACCACAGTATGCCTGGTAGCTCATCGACCCACGATCCCTTGACTGCTTCTATGTTCATTTTTATGCCTTGAAGGATGACCTTGTTAGCTTCTTCAACTTTCCCATTGGATTGGGGCCTGGCCACAGATGTAAACCTTGTTTGAATATCAAACTGAGCATAATAAGCTTTCGTCGGGCCACTTTCAAATTGTCTACCATTGTGTGACACCGGCATTCGTGGGATTCCAAATCTAGTGATGATATTCCTCCAGATGAACTCCTGTATATGCTTATCAGTGATCCTCGATAGAAATTCAGCCTTGACCCACTTAGTGAAGTAGTCAATCCCTACTACAAGGAATTTCTTTTGCCCCACAGCTGAGGGAAAAGGACCAAGAAGGTCCATTCCCCATCGATCAAAGGTTAGGACTGCATGTACCTCTGTTAGTTCACTCGATGGTTTTCTAGGGATGACAGCATGAGTTTGGCATTGGAGACACTTCTTTACAAGCTCGATGGCGTCTTCTTTGAGGGTTGGCTAGAAGTACCCAGCTCGAAGAGCTTTCCCTTCGATCTTGCGTGCTCCTTGATGATTGTTGTAGGCTCCTTCATGAATTTCCCTAAGGATGTAATCCCCCTCTTCAGGGGTCACACATTTCAAGAGTGGATGTGTGTAAGAAGCTTGTATAGCTCCCCATCATACAAGGTGAACCACTTAAACTTCCTTTTAATTTCCTCAGCCTCCTTTTCATCCATGGGAAGAGCCCCATGCTTCAAATATTGAATGATAGCATCCTTCCACGTCTCTCCTCAAGCTAGTGTATGGACCATAGACTCATTGATGCAAGGCTTGCGTAGAACTTGCCACTGAATTACCCGCGGCCCCTCTCCTTCAGCAGAACTTGCTAACCTTGAAAGAGCATTAGCCTGTTGGTTCCCGGATCGAGGGACAGGTTGTATGTCAAAGAACTCTAATTTCCCGGCGAGGGTTTTGAGTTTATGGAGATACATCTTCATGCTATCTTCTTTTGCTTCAAAATCTCATTTGAACTATCCCACGACCAACTGTGAGTCAGCCTTGGCCATGACTCATTTTGCCTTAGCAGTGAGGCATATTTGTATTCCCAAGATCAAAGCTTCATACTCTGCTTCATTTTTTGATGCAACAAAACTAAATTTGATGGCATACTCTAGTCGATCATCATTATCAGTCTTGATTAATATGCCTGCTGTTTTTGCCAAAAATCGTCAAGATGACAATTTAAGGTTGGAACGGGCGATAGCTAGACTAAGGTACGGAAAATAAATGGCGAAAAATAAAAGAGAGAAGACACAAGAAAATGGTGACACGGAAAACCCAAGAAGAAGGAAAAAAAAAGCGGGTGGCTATGAGTCCACCAATCCACTATGATTCGGGCATAAAAGCCGTTTGGTACACTTACAATATCTTGAGTAATATAAGCTGAAAATGGCTAAAACTACCTGAGTAGCACCCTAGGGGTATGGGCAACATGCCTTGCTTTTTTCAAGTACAAACGATAACTGTCTGGTTAGATATGCCAAGCAGAGTATTTCTGGGTAGTGGAGATACGGGTTTATAACATGGTTTTTTCTCTTTCTGACCGATTGAATTCCCCTTTCTTTTCCTTCCTTGAACACTTATATAGGCATAAGTATTGTTGACCCTTGGTGCCCACTCTCCTAGAAAATAGGTAAGTGGTTGTTAGTGGTTTGACTTGGTAAAACTGCTTGCTGAAATGTAGGAGTTTGTTGCTGATATTCCTCCTGGCCTTCTGCTATGCGGGTTGCTTCCTTTTGACTATCAATGCTTCCCTCCTATTTTGTAGACACATGGAGAGGTTTGTTGTGAACCAACTCCTATTTTCATGCTTCACATGCAACGGCCATGTTGACAGCTTCATGATGACATCATCACACACATGCACAACTACTTCTTAGGACTTGGTTAAGTAAGTGGGGTTAATGGCTCCATTTATTTAGGAACTAACTCTTTGGACCATTGACCATGCGTAACTTCCATAATACACTTTGAACATTGTAGGCGCTAGCTGATCCGATTACGGTTCTGCCTGCTGTTCAGCTTACGAACCCGACTCAGCTTAATTACTCTCAGCTTACCCTTAGCTTATGAACCTGATCCAACTTATGTTCCAGCTTACGCTCAGCTTATGTACATGATCTAGCTTATGTTCCAGCTTATGAACCCGATACCTAGCACCATTCGGCTTATGTATCTGTTCCCGCTTATGCTCCTGCTAATCCCGGCATGTCCTTGGCTTATAACCTGTAATTGTCGACTTACCAAGCCGAGCCTCGGCTTCGTACCTGTAATCAGGTTAGCTAAAATGCACCATAACACCTGCACCTCCTCTAGATCAGAACTAAATTTGTAGAAGACCCATTCGTGGAACCTCCCAAGTTTTTGACTTGTCAAGATTAGAATTGTTTGGTCTGTTGGTGCACTCCACGATGATGTTTGCCAGAGTTTGAGCCTTGATTGCTCGTCGGGGTTCATATTCCAGTCTAAAGTCCGACAGCTGGTTTGCCCATTCAGTTATGCGATTCAAATTATTCCTTCCCTCTATGATTTTACTGATTGGTTGTCTGGTTAAGACCTTAATAGGATGAGCCTGAAAATAAGGTCTTAGCTTTCGACTAGCCATTAAGGCATAAATCATCTTCTCAATATCAGTATATCTAGACTATGCCCCTCGAAACGCATGACTGATGAAGTAAACTGGGTGTTAGTTTTTCTCCCTTTCCGCGACCAAGACGGCACTCAGAGCATACTTAGATATGGTCAAATAAACATATAATGTTTCTCCCGGCAAGGGTGAAACTAGCTTTGGAATACCGGGAAGGTAATCCTTTAGTTGTCTGAAGGCATTCTCTACCTCCTCGTCCCACTTGAATATGGTACGTTTGAAAACCTGGAAAAAGGCAAGGCTTTTGTCTGCAGAACGTGATAAGAATCTTCCCAATGCTGCCATGCAACCAATCAGTCGTTGTACCTCCTTGACCAATCTAGGAGACTGCATGTTGATTATGGCTTGAATCTTGTCAGGGTTAGCCTCGATGCCCCTTTCATCAACCAAGAAGCCTAGACACTTTCCTCCTTTTACCCTAAAGACACATTTCTTGGGATTCAACTTCATTCCAAACTTCCTTAGGGTTGATAATGTCT
Organism: Salicornia ramosissima; assembly: GCA_951394345.1. NCBI lineage: Eukaryota > Viridiplantae > Streptophyta > Magnoliopsida > Caryophyllales > Amaranthaceae > Salicornia > Salicornia ramosissima. Next base: position 26,086,085 of record OX596239.1, read on the forward strand.
CCTGATCATTGGGATGGTCGACGACCTGCTTGCTTTTGATGATCATGTCGTCGACATAGACTTCACTATTTTGACCAATTTGTCTAGCAAAGATGGTGTTTACTAACTTTTGATAAGTTGCACTAGCTTTTTTGAGTCCAAAAGACATGACTCGATAGCAGTAATCACCTTCATTGGTGATGAAGGCAGTATGAGCTTGATCCTTTTCAGCCATGGGTATCTGGTGGTATCCTGCATTAGCATCCATGAAACTAAACATTGCATGGCCGGCAGTAGAATTGATCAGGCTATCAATCTTTGGGAGGGGATAGTTGTTTTAGGGGTTTTTGAAATAAGGAGAGGGCTACCCGATTAAATGCTACAAACTTTATCCAAAACAATAATAAATGCAATATTAAATGCTGAAGTAAATGTGGAGATAATTAAAGGTACAAAAAACAATAATAACTTTAAATTGTTGTTAATCAGATTAGATTAATGTTAATTGAGAAATTACAAGTTTATGTATATAGTCAAATCAGCAATTCATTAATTGGAAATCCCTTTACAATCAATGCATTAATACTTTTATACTAGAATCTTCCTTTCTCCTCTTATAATCTATCAATGTGGGATACAAGTTTTCCCACTTTTGATGTTTTCCTAACTTTCTATGCTGAACTTTTATAGCAAGGTGTCTTCGTAGGGCAATGCCACGTGGGCCTGTAGTATCCTTCCACGTGGACCAGTGAGGCGCAGCCACGTGGGCCTGCAATGATCTGCCACATGGCCTTGCTTCTTGGGGCTCTTTGAGGGCTTTATTTTGGACTAATAGGCTTGGCCCTTTCTTTGGGCCTCCAATTTGACTGGGCCTTGTCTTCCATATGGGCCAATAAATTGGCAATAACATTTGCCCCTCAAAAGGAGGAAGATTAGCCTAATTTTTCCCCTTTTGATCAGTTCCTTTTTAACTAAGATCCCTTACCCGCCTTTGGTGAAAAAATAAGATAAGTCTTTGATTTTTTGAAATGATTGGGGGGTCTATAAATATCCCCTAATCATTTTCATAAATCTTTTTCAAAATCTTGAGATTCTAGAGAGAGGTTAGAGTGAGATTCTCTGGGCAAAAACATCAAACTTGGAACTTTTCGTGGATTTGGATTGGACAACAGGACTTTGCAAGAACTTGTTCGAGTTTAGTGAAGAACTTCACTTTGATCTATTTGTTGACAGCTGCAGGTGTTCTTTTTTCAGACCGAGTCATCAATCTTTCAGCCAGGTATTCGTCTCTTCCTCCTTCCTTTTCTTTGTATTTTATCTTTTGCATTCGGCCTTCTAAACCCAATAGTATGGCCGAATTCTCGAGTAGCAAGGAATCCAGGGTATCCGGACCCGTCTTCTCTTGGTCGAGCTCTAAGACCCATTCTCTGAATATTCCTCCCTTTGTACCTATGCAGGGTACTATGGCGAGGTTGAAGTAGACAATGCGATACAGCCCTCTTCCAGAGGATTCAGTTGGGACACCTAACCAGGATGAGAATGAGGAAGAGAAGACCGGCCCAGAACTTTTAGGTTCTGAGCGGCTAGAGGTCGAAGTGGCCGAGCCCAAATTGGACGAAGAGGAGAGGCCCAGCGTTCCCGGTTCCTCTAGAAAGAGAGCAGATAAGTTTTATGACCCGATCATGTGTGGAATGCTAAAGGTTTGCCATGACTTGTATGCTTCTAATCTGCCCCAAACAAGGGCAACCTTCATTCATTGTGAAGGTTTTGAGATTGTAGTACCGGAACCGGGGGCGACCGTGAGGGCATTGCCTAAGAATGCCTTCCCGGTTTATGAGGCTGTATTTGAGCTCGGGCTCCGTTTCCCACTTCATCCCTTCATACAGGAGGTACTAGAGGGGTACGAGCTCGGCATCTGGCAACTCATCCCAATTCTTGGGCAAATATTTTTGGTTACATGGCCACCTGTAAATTGAGAGGTTACAGGATGTCCTTCGGCATTTTTTCCCACATGCATCACTTGAACAAAGCTGAAAACAGTTGTGATGCTTGGTATATTCTGAGCACCCGTCCCTCCTATCAAATAACTGTCTCAAAGAACAACAAGTGGAGAAACTGGAGGAATAGGTTCCTTTACGTGGTAGCTGATGACGAGGAGCTGGCCGAGAGGCTGAATCGTATGAACACCGACCCCTATCTTTGTGGTCGTGATGTAGATTTGCCCCCAACCCATTATGAGGACGACGTGGTACTCAAAGGAGACCACTTTAAAACAAGATTTGTTTATACAACTGGCAAAAAATGCCAGTTCCCGGTACTTTGGGTGCCGGATTGGACATTTTTCAAGGACAATAACTTCTTGCCCGCAGCTGGTTTGAGTCAGGCAATCGATAGAGGTAGTTTGTAATTTTTATTTTTCTATGTTCTTCCTGACTTTTATCTAACTCTCTTCTTTCTTTTTTTTTGTTTATTTTTTTTTAGAGAGAGCCATGTCGAAGCTTACTAAAGAAAAGACGGGAGAGGCCACGGGCGATGCCTATCTTGACGAACTGTAACAGGCCAAGGCTAAGGCTTGGGCAGAGAGGAAAGAAGAAGCCAAGGTACTTATATATATATATATATTTATTATTTTTTTATTACTGTTATTTTTTTTTTCGAGTAGGTCGTTTTTTTAATATGGTTTGCAATACCCCCTCTCGCCCCATGTTTTACTCTATCTGATCATATATGGGCCGAGAGGGTAGTATTTGGAAGGTTGTTTGCAACAGCCCCCCTCGGCCCTCGTGGGGGCCGGGAGGGTGTGTTATGAATCAACATCAAGGAATTGCCCCACTCGGCCACTATGTATGCCGAGGGGGTCTTACATGGGAGGTTGTTTGCAACAGCCCCCCTCGGCCCTCATGGAGGCCGAGAGGGGGTGTTGTGAGCAACATCAAGAAATTGCCCCATTCGGTCACTATATGTGCCGAGGGGGTCTTACATGGGAGATTGTTTGCAACAGCCCCCCTCAGCCCTCATGGAGGCCGAGAGGGAATGTTGTGAGCAACATCAAGAAATTGCCCCACTCGGCAACTATGTGTGCCGAGTGGATGGTACTTGAGCTTAGAGGACTTGCTATAACATGTGTAACACTTGCAGGCGAGCGATGCCCCATCAAAGGGGAGCAAAAGAAAAGGTGTCAGCACTTCTGGCATCAAGAAGAAGGCTAAGAATCCCTTGCTTCCTGCTGATAAAGGGAAGCAGTCGATGAATCCTGAGGAACTTAAGGAGTTGGAGACCAAGTTTACCCCCATTCTGGGGAAGGGGCCGACTGCTGCAATGTCGGTCTATCAACCAGGGGTTAAGGAGACCCCCGGCGTCATGGCTCCGTCAGACGTTTTAGCCGACATTAATCAGTCGGTTTCTAAGAACATTCCGCCATCCATCAGAGATTTGGCGAACAAAATGGGAGGTAAATACTACCCTCGCCGTGTTAGAACCCTTCGGTCTATGTCAGGTAAGACTATCTCATCCAGACTCAATAGTGCTTCCTATTTCTGACCCTTCAGGAGGGCCCACTGAAGAAGAGGCCGAGAGCATGGCAGGCGGCTCTTACCTTCCCGGGTACTCCGGGAAGGAAAAATTTGATATTGTCCGAGGGATGCTCAAGGGAGCTCCCAAAGAGGTAGCCCACAACATGAAGGGCTTTCATGATGGGCACATCATGCCCATTTTATACAACCTGGCTGAGGTATACTTTCTTTGTTAGCTTTTAATTTTTAATGTTTTGGCAATTATTTGTTTCAAACTAACTTTTTTATTTCAGGCCATGTTAAGACTGGACGGCGCCAGATAATGGCGTACCGCTATGGTTAATGAGGTTAAACAATGCAGTGTCGAGGTTAGTGAAACTAAAGATGCTGCTATGTACACTACCCTTCGACAAGACCAACTAACTGGTGCTACTGTGGAATCACAAGCCGACACCATCGTCGATCTGAAGGCTCAATGTGCCTCCCATCTGACCAAGATAAATGTCCTCATTGCCGAGCGGGATGAGTTGGGTAAGGAAAAGAAGAAGGCTGAGAAACGGGCCGACAAGGCAGACAAAGCTTCTTCTTCTGCCCAGGCGGCTCTTACGGAGGCCGAGGCGCATGTTACCCAGCTCCGAACTGAGAAGAAGGAGCTGGAAGAGGAGGTCGCTTCCCAGAAGAAGGGGTTGGTGGCCAAAATCTTGGCGGCCGAGGAAGCCTACAGAAAGAAGGTCGCCGAGGCTTGGGACGTTGCCTACCAAGGCCATAGCTTCGGTCATCTCAGTCGTGCCATAGACTGGGTAGACATGAAGGACCTGGCCTAGACAGCAGGTCGTTCCCCCCCTCCATACCCATCTGATACTGAGGAAGAAGGAGAGGATGAAGATGTCGGCCAACCCGAAGACGGAGATGATAACGATGATGAGACCTAGACCTGATTGTAGCAATCCGTTAGTTTAGTTTTTGTTTTTGCTTTTGTACGCGGCTGGTCCGCCATACCTTGTAATAAACAAATTTTAATCAATATGACGAGATTTATTTGAAACAATACTCGATTTTTGAATTTATTTTTTGTACTTAGCATTTTTTATTATATATCATTTGTATGCCCCTGAGCAATGGAGTCAGTTTATCAAGTCTGGGTGATTGCTCGTTGAATTACGTTGGCAATCGTGTTTTGCCAAATAAGTCAAGGGGCAATCAATCAGATACCTGATTGCCCTTAAACCGAGTGTATTGCTCAATGTGACTTATACTAACTTAGGGTTCGGCCCTACCTGGTCGAATCATCTTTTAACTTAGGGAACAATATAAGATTAAAACTGCCCTTTACTGGGCCTGAAACAGTCTTTATCAAGATCTGCCACGTGGAAATTGATTCCAAAAATGGGCCTTTTTTTGGGCCTAAAATGTAACGACCCGACTTTTTAGCTTGTCGATTTACGAAGGGAAATCGACATTCGGATCATTACTTAATCTTAATAAACAATAAATTATCAATATAAATGAAAGGATGATCTTTTATTAATATAACTACTAAAATCCATAATAAATCACTAATTGTTATTACATCCAAAAGTCTAGAAACACTGTCCCAACATGCTGGGAACATATAACAAACTAATAAATGTTAAATTGTTCTGGAAAATACTAGAAACTTAAGAATAAAGGCCTAAACACTCAAGCCCATCCTGCGAAGCCCGCTCTAATCTGCTGCAACATCACCTGAAACTGAGGGGGGGGGGGTCCACCGTCAGTGGCGAGTAACTAGGCTGTCCCATTTAATCGAGGGACCACCAAACACATAATAGCATAGAAAAATATCATAAAAACTATAAAGAATTTAATACATGCTTTACACATCAATACACAAATTCCGTATAAACGTACATACAAGAATACGTATAAAAGTACGTACAAAATACGCATACAGATACGTATATAGATACGTATAAAGGTACGTATAAAAATACATATAAATATCCCTGCAGAAATACGGTTAAAATACGTATATTCGCGTAATAAGTACGTATAATCAACCCTGCAAAATACGGTTAGAATACATACCAAAATACATACATCATCCGTATATTTATACTCATACATGTTCGGATAATTTCAGAAATACACAGCGGAAGACTTATAATATACTTCTTAAATTATCCCAATCCTTAACTTATACTTAACCCTTCTTAAATTATATCATTAATAAATCATAATCATATCTTATCATAATCTTATCTTATTCATATCATATCATAATCATGTCCTTCTTATCATATTAGATCATAACATATCTTATCATCACATCTTAGAAATCATCTTAAACTTCATCTTATGATTTCATCTTATCAAATCGTATGATCGTAATATAATATCTTTGTTGGACCGGTCACTATAACTCGTTATGGATCTCGTGTTTCACCATAACTTCCTAGAACATGCCGGGAGGAGCTCGTGTACTCAACCCGTAGCGGATCCCGTGTTTCACCACTAAGCCTAAGCTATGGCCATAACTCCTAGTAGCGGCTCGTGTACCACTACCAGACGACTACATGTCCTAAGATCCAAAACTACTCGGGGGAACTCGTGTGTTCGTCCCATTGAGCAGTGGTTTTGACTTAACCCACTAACGACTCGTGTATCATCAGGTGGGCGTCCGTATTGTATCTTATATCTTCTTTTAAATTTATTCATATCATATATTAGGATAATACTAGGTGACCGTAATAGGAAATGAAATGTTCGGAGTCCCAGGAAAGAGAGGTGCGGCACGTGTGTTGGCCACCTTAAATACCAAGTCTTTCCTAGCCAGAGACCGAGACATAACATGTATAGCTATTACTCTGTTTCCTTTCTTATCCCTAATAATATCTTATGCATTTCATTCTTATATGTATACTATCCTTATAACATATAACTTATACTTATAATCTTATCCCTTCGGATACTAACCTTAACATTATATATTAATTTCGTAACATTATCCAAGATATAATTATATTATTATACCCATACCCATTCGGCCCTAATAGGATAATATTAGTATTATTGTTCCTTTTAATCCCTACACTTTACAACTTATTCCTAATAATTATTTTGACCGTAACCTTTATTATTATATTATCCCTAAAATAATAATAAGTCAAAATTAATTAGATAAAACCTTTTCTAACCCTTTCTCACGGCATTCCTCATAATTAAACAATATTTAATTAATTTCTTAAATTAATTTTAATCATCAATTTAATTACTAAAAAAAAAAAATACCCTAACTATGAATAAAATTCTATTTCCCTTTTTTTATCTCACTCGACAATTATACCAATTTTACCAAAGATTATGCAATTAAATTATATAAATTCAACCAACAATAAATAATTAATTTAAATTGACAATTATCATAAGATTCATACTTAACATTATTTAACATGATTAAAATCAAGAATCAAGATTTAAATTAACATGCTTTAACCCATCATCTCACGGCTCATATAAATTCAAGAGAGATCAAAATAATACTTCTAATCTTTTTAATCTTTAGCTCACTCGGGAAAATCCCGAGAGTAGGTAGATTTACATATACATGATATAAATTTATTTAATTAAATACATCATAATCATGCTTTAAATAATCAAGAAACAAAGCGAAAATTCACTGCTACAATAACAAGGCACTCGACATTTTTGGAGAACCAAACAAGATTAAATTCCTAATTCAAGACTTAATTATACTAATTAAATTAATCATGATTCATGCTTTAAAAATTAAGGAAAACATATCAAGATTAAGTATATACTACTCGAAAAAAAAATCCAAGAACATAGATCATATATTTTATGCAAGAATTTCGAGTCACATACAAATAACATGGATTACAATATAACAATTCTGATAATTAAATCATGCATAAAATATATAATAATCAAATCAAGAGAATCATGAGAAGTACATCCAAATCACATCATCATATCATTCGACTTCCTATGCATAAAACATGGCCAAACCCTACAATTTTCATGATTTTAATTCCTAATTAACTATGTGAAAAGCTACCCACAAATTAAATAGAAAAGCTTAGTTACCTTAATTCGCTATAAAAATTCCAAAGGAAATTCACCAAAGGTGATGAATTTAGCACTGTTCTTTGAGAGGAAAGGAAAGGAAGAAAGTTGTAATTTTTTTTAGGGTTTTAACTCAAAATAGCAATTAGGACCCAAAAAAGAGAAGGGGTCCTATATAAAGAAAACAACAACAATAACCAAACCCTAAGCCAAGCCCTTGGGGGCTGCCGTGAACATAGAGAAAGAGGGGGAAGAAGTTTGTTGGTCAACAACAAACATTTGACAAAGTAATTAGTAATAATTTAAATTAATTAAATTAATTAATTCAAATATTATCTAATAATCAATTAAATAAACCAACCCAAAAAAATTGGCCCAAGTACCTAAGAAAAACCGGCCACCACTAAAAATAAAGAAATAAATTGGGTCTTTGGCCCAATTGAGAATTCAAGATGAAGCTGCCAGTTTAAAAGATGAGGCTTCAAAGCTGCCGGTTTGGTCTTCATAAACCGCCGGTCTTGGACCTTGCAAGCTGCCAGTTCTATACCGCCGGTTTGGTCTTCATAAACCGCCGGTCTTGGACCTTGCAAGCTGCCAGTTCTATACCGCCGGTCTTGGACTTCACAAGCTGCCGGTTCCATACCGCCGGTCTTGAACTTCACAAGCTGCCGGTTATGAGACAATATTCTAGGGAAATCACATTAATAACCGCGAAATTTTCTGGCCCAAAATTCCGGGTTATTACAGTCACCCCTCCTTAAATAAATTTCGACCTCGAAATTTACTCAACGGAGCTCAAACAGACAAACAAAAACAAGCACAACAAACACACAAACAAACAGGAAACAAAAACAAAAGCAACCCGTACCTGCTTCGAACAACTCGGGAAACTTCTCCCTCATCGAAGCTTCGGTCTCCCAAGTAGCCTCCTCGAACTTCTGGCTACGCCACAAAACCTTAACCAGAGGCACCACCTTGCGACGCAACATCCGGTCCTGTCGGTCCAAAATCTGAACTGGCTTCTCCTCGAATGTCAGGTTCGGCTCGATCTCTGATGACTCAACCGGAATGATATGTGAAGGATCATTGACATAATTCCGTAGCTGTGACACATGGAATACATCATGAACCCTCGATAGATCCGGAGGCATCGCCAACCGATAAGCGACCTCACCAACCCGCTCTAGAATCTCGTATGGACCAACATACTTAGGCCTGAGCTTTCCTTTCTGACCAAACCGGACCACACCCTTCATAGGAGACACCTTCAGCAGAACCTTGTCTCCAACCTCAAACTCTAGCAGCTTCCGACGACGATCAGCATAAGACTTCTGCCGACTCTGAGCTGCCTGTAGTCTCGCCCTGATGATCTTCACCTGCTCGACTGTATCCCGGATATGATCGGGACCAATCACCAAAGCATCACTGATGTCGCTCCAACAAGTAGGACTACGACACTTACGCCCATACAAAGCCTCATAAGGAGCCATCTGAAGACTGGCGTGATAGCTGTTATTATACGAAAATTCCACCAAACTCAGAGATTTAACCCAAGATTGCTGGAAATCCAACGCACAAGCTCGAAGCATATCCTCCAGTGTCTGGATGGTCCGCTCTGTCTGCCCATCAGTAGCTGCATGGAAGGCCGTACTCAAATTAAGCTTAGTCCCAAAAGCCTCTTGCAAAGACTTCCAGAACCGTGACAAGAACCGGGGATCTCGATCGGACACGATATCCTTCGGCACACCATGTAACCGAATGATCTCCCTCGAGTACGCTTCCGCCATCTTCTCCATTGACCAAGTAATCTTCATAGGAATGAAACGAGCCACCTTGGTCAAACGATCCACGATCACCCAAACTGTATCCAAACCCGTAGATGTCGTGGGTAAACCTACCACAAAATCCATGGATATGGAGTCGAACTTCCACGTGGGTATCGACAATGGTTGCAACAAACCACCTGGTCGCTGATGCTCGATCTTAACCTTCTGACACGTGAGACACCGTGCCACAAATTCCGCGACCTCTTGCTTCATTCTCGGCCACCAGAAACATTCCCTTAGGTCCTTATAGAGCTTTCCGCCACCTGGATGCACCGAATACGGAGTATTGTGAGCCTCTTCCATAATTCGATTTCTCAGATTCGAAACACGGGGCACACACCACCTGTTATGGAACAAAGATTAGTTTCCACAAGGCGAAAAATTAGTTCATAAAAACAAAAGCTCCATTACCTGTTACGGAACCTCAAACTACCATCGGGTTCAATCGTGAAGCCCTCTGCCTTGCCTTGAAGTTTAGCTTCACGAATCTTCTCGAGTTGCGGGTCTTCCTTCTGCTTTTCCCGTAACTCCTGATACAAACTAGGCTCGACACTCATAGCACTCAAAAACACTCTAGTGCTGCCTGGTGTAACCATCTCAATCTCCAACTTGCGAAGGTCGGAACAGATTTCCTTAGGTAAAACCGCCACTCTGTTACATGAATGACGATCCTTACGACTAAGGGCATCGGCTACCTTATTAGCTTTCCCTTCACAATAGTCAACCGAGAGGTCGTAATCCTTAATTAACTCGAGCCACCGTCGCTGCCTCATGTTGAGTTCCTTCTGGGTGAAAATGTACTTCAGACTCTTGTGATCGGTGAACAACTTGCAAGACACCCCGTAGAGATAATGTCGCCAAATCTTCAAAGCGAACACCACCGCTGCCAACTCTAAGTCGTGAGTAGGATAATTCTGCTCATGAACCTTGAGCTGTCTCGAAGCATATGCAATCACCCTTCCCTCTTGCATCAGAACACAACCTAGACCCTTCTTCGACGCATCGCTGTAGATCTCAAAACCTACACCCTCCGTCGGCAAAGCAAGAACTGGTGCCGACACAAGACTTTGCTTGAGTGCTTGAAAGGCTTCTTCACACTGCTCGGTCCACACGAACTTGCAATCTTTGTGCAATAACTTGGTCATAGGCGCTGCTACTTTGGAGAAGTCTTTCACAAATCTCCGATAGTAACCTGATACAACAAATTTCACAGGTAAGTATTCTTGCATAGACATTAACAAAGCTACAACAAAAACTTTAATATACCTGCTAGGCCAAGAAAACTTCGAATCTCGGCCACATTCTTCGGACTGTGCCATTCTACCACTGCCTTAATCTTGGCTGGATCCACCATGACACCTTCCGCATTAATCACATGCCCTAGAAAGGCAACCTCCTTGAGCCAGAACTCGCACTTAGACAATTTCGCGAACCACTTCTGAGCCCGCAGAATACCCAACACCAGATGAAGATGCTGAGTGTGATCTTGTTCATTTTTCGAATAAATGAGAATATCGTCAATGAACACTACCACACACACATCTAGAAGATGATGGAAGGTCCGATTCATCTGGTCCATGAACACTGCCGGAGCATTCGTCAAACCAAATGGCATAACCTCGAACTCATAATGCCCATATCTCGTGCGAAAAGCAGCCTTCGGTATATCCTCTGGCTTCACTGGAATCTGATGATAACCGGACCTGAGATCAATCTTAGAGAAGACATTGGCTCCCTTCAACTGATCAAATAAATCCTCGATCCTGGGCAGAGGATACCTGTTCTTGATCGTCACCTTGTTCAGCTCCCGGTAATCTATACATAATCTCATGCTGCCGTCTTTCTTCTTCACGAACAATACCGGAGCACCCCATGGCGACACACTAGGCCGGATAAAGCCCTTGTCGATCAACTCTTGCAACTGGGTCTTCAATTCCTTCAACTCTGCTGGAGCCATGCGATACGGAGCCTTAGAAATCGGAGCAGTCCCAGGTACCAGATCGATGTTGAATTCCACTTCTCTTTCCTGTGGTATCCCTGGCAACTCCTCTGGAAAAACGTCCGCATACTCTCGAACCACTGGAATGGCCTCTAGCTGTTCCTCCTTAGTCAAGTCCTTGACTTGACATAGAAACACTGTCTCACCCTTGCGCTGCAGCCTGCGCATCTTCATAGCGGACACGATCTTTAACCCCTTGCCTATCGGCTTCCCGACATAAGTTACCCTCTTTGCGTCCGGTCCTCGCAAAGTGACAGCCTGGTCTTGACACCGGAAGGTCGCCTGATACTTAGCTAACCAATCCATCCCTAAGATTACATCGAACTCAATCATAGGGAACTCCTTCAGGTTGGCTTCGAACCTTACCCCCGAGATGACAATGGACACGTCCCTGAACTCCCGAAGACAAGAAAAGTCCTCTCCCGAAGGAAGAGTTATGATAGATTTGACAGGAGACTCTCCCATCAGGTTAGCTTTAGCAATAAAAGAACTAGCAACAAAGGACACAGTGGCACCAGTATCAAACAGAACATACGCAGACATATCATGAACAAGAAATGTACCCGTGACTACATCGGGCTGAGCATCTGCCTCTTCCTGTGTCATGCAGAAGATCCTGTTCTTGACCGGAGCCTGACTACCTGTAGCTGTTGCTGCCGCTGGCTGTCTCTTAGGGCAGAAGATAGACTTATGACCCGCTTCACCACAATCGAAGCACACTATAGGAGACCCATCACACTTCTTTCCCGGGTGGAACTCCTTCTTACAACCTCGACAAATTCTCGGACCCTGACTCAGAGCTGGTCGAGATCTCTGTTGCGGCTTCGAAGAAGGCTCGAACCTGGTCTTCTTAACCGGAGCTGGAGCTGGAGCTGGAGTAACCCTCTTCTTCCCGGTGTCTTCATCAGAAACTGAAGACTGAACCTCAAGAGCCACCTCATATGCTTCTTGAAAAGTCTTCACCCTGCTGCTAACCACATGAACACGGATGCTGGAGTTCAGCTTCTTGATGTACCTCTTAACTCGCTCGACTTCAGAGGGAATCACTGCTGATGCGAACCTGGAGAGCTCGGTGAACTTGTCCGTATAAGCCTGGACGGACAGATTACCTTGGGTGAATGTGAGGAATTCCTCTTGTTTCTGCCACTTAAGCTCCTCGGGGTAGAAACGATCTTGCAGCCTCTTGGTGAAGTCTTCCCAACTCAGATTCAGATCTGTGTCGGGGTTAGACCGGAGTGTACTCCACCAGTTGTCTGCCTCACCCTGAAGGTAAAACGTAGCTATGGGGACCCGTTCAGCTGCGGGGCAAGCTAAAACATAAAACATCGAACATCTTACGCATCTCTCGAATCCAGTTTTCGAGGATGGTTGGGTCAGCTGCACCATCATAAGTCGGAGGACGAAGTCGGGCTATGCGGTCAAAGGTTGGCTGGTTGTTCTGAGCCCGGACGCTGCTCTGAGCCAACGTGAGGATCGCATCCTCCAAGTTGCGACGACGAAGATGGAAATTCGGTGGTCTAGGGGTCGACATCCTGAAATCACTAACAAGTTAGCACACGAACGGCACACAGAAACAGCATCGACGCGGAACCAAAGCGGTAAAACGTCTTAACCCAGGCTACTACCCATGGTTCCTCTCATCTAAGGTTTCCATATTAGGCTAGGGTTCGCTCGGGTTCATAAAGCGCTCATCTTACAAAGTCACTTGTGAAGAAGTAACTTAGGGTCTAACCTCAGCTCGGATACCAACTGTAACGACCCGACTTTTTAGCTTGTCGATTTACGAAGGGAAATCGACATTCGGATCATTACTTAATCTTAATAAACAATAAATTATCAATATAAATGAAAGGATGATCTTTTATTAATATAACTACTAAAATCCATAATAAATCACTAATTGTTATTACATCCAAAAGTCTAGAAATACTGTCCCAACATGCTGGGAACATATAACAAACTAATAAATGTTAAATTGTTCTGGAAAATACTAGAAACTTAAGAATAAAGGCCTAAACACTCAAGCCCATCCTGCGAAGCCCGCTCTAATCTGCTGCAACATCACCTGAAACTGAGGGGGGGGGGGGTCCACCGTCAGTGGCGAGTAACTAGGCTGTCCCATTTAATCGAGGGACCACCAAACACATAATAGCATAGAAAAATATCATAAAAACTATAAAGAATTTAATACATGCTTTACACATCAATACACAAATTCCGTATAAACGTACATACAAGAATACGTATAAAAGTACGTACAAAATACGCATACAGATACGTATATAGATACGTATAAAGGTACGTATAAAAATACATATAAATATCCCTGCAGAAATACGGTTAAAATACGTATATTCGCGTAATAAGTACGTATAATCAACCCTGCAAAATACGGTTAGAATACATACCAAAATACATACATCATCCGTATATTTATACTCATACATGTTCGGATAATTTCAGAAATACACAGCGGAAGACTTATAATATACTTCTTAAATTATCCCAATCCTTAACTTATACTTAACCCTTCTTAAATTATATCATTAATAAATCATAATCATATCTTATCATAATCTTATCTTATTCATATCATATCATAATCATGTCCTTCTTATCATATTAGATCATAACATATCTTATCATCACATCTTAGAAATCATCTTAAACTTCATCTTATGATTTCATCTTATCAAATCGTATGATCGTAATATAATATCTTTGTTGGACCGGTCACTATAACTCGTTATGGATCTCGTGTTTCACCATAACTTCCTAGAACATGCCGGGAGGAGCTCGTGTACTCAACCCGTAGCGGATCCCGTGTTTCACCACTAAGCCTAAGCTATGGCCATAACTCCTAGTAGCGGCTCGTGTACCACTACCAGACGACTACATGTCCTAAGATCCAAAACTACTCGGGGGAACTCGTGTGTTCGTCCCATTGAGCAGTGGTTTTGACTTAACCCACTAACGACTCGTGTATCATCAGGTGGGCGTCCGTATTGTATCTTATATCTTCTTTTAAATTTATTCATATCATATATTAGGATAATACTAGGTGACCGTAATAGGAAATGAAATGTTCGGAGTCCCAGGAAAGAGAGGTGCGGCACGTGTGTTGGCCACCTTAAATACCAAGTCTTTCCTAGCCAGAGACCGAGACATAACATGTATAGCTATTACTCTGTTTCCTTTCTTATCCCTAATAATATCTTATGCATTTCATTCTTATATGTATACTATCCTTATAACATATAACTTATACTTATAATCTTATCCCTTCGGATACTAACCTTAACATTATATATTAATTTCGTAACATTATCCAAGATATAATTATATTATTATACCCATACCCATTCGGCCCTAATAGGATAATATTAGTATTATTGTTCCTTTTAATCCCTACACTTTACAACTTATTCCTAATAATTATTTTGACCGTAACCTTTATTATTATATTATCCCTAAAATAATAATAAGTCAAAATTAATTAGATAAAACCTTTTCTAACCCTTTCTCACGGCATTCCTCATAATTAAACAATATTTAATTAATTTCTTAAATTAATTTTAATCATCAATTTAATTACTAAAAAAAAAAAATACCCTAACTATGAATAAAATTCTATTTCCCTTTTTTTATCTCACTCGACAATTATACCAATTTTACCAAAGATTATGCAATTAAATTATATAAATTCAACCAACAATAAATAATTAATTTAAATTGACAATTATCATAAGATTCATACTTAACATTATTTAACATGATTAAAATCAAGAATCAAGATTTAAATTAACATGCTTTAACCCATCATCTCACGGCTCATATAAATTCAAGAGAGATCAAAATAATACTTCTAATCTTTTTAATCTTTAGCTCACTCGGGAAAATCCCGAGAGTAGGTAGATTTACATATACATGATATAAATTTATTTAATTAAATACATCATAATCATGCTTTAAATAATCAAGAAACAAAGCGAAAATTCACTGCTACAATAACAAGGCACTCGACATTTTTGGAGAACCAAACAAGATTAAATTCCTAATTCAAGACTTAATTATACTAATTAAATTAATCATGATTCATGCTTTAAAAATTAAGGAAAACATATCAAGATTAAGTATATACTACTCGAAAAAAAAATCCAAGAACATAGATCATATATTTTATGCAAGAATTTCGAGTCACATACAAATAACATGGATTACAATATAACAATTCTGATAATTAAATCATGCATAAAATATATAATAATCAAATCAAGAGAATCATGAGAAGTACATCCAAATCACATCATCATATCATTCGACTTCCTATGCATAAAACATGGCCAAACCCTACAATTTTCATGATTTTAATTCCTAATTAACTATGTGAAAAGCTACCCACAAATTAAATAGAAAAGCTTAGTTACCTTAATTCGCTATAAAAATTCCAAAGGAAATTCACCAAAGGTGATGAATTTAGCACTGTTCTTTGAGAGGAAAGGAAAGGAAGAAAGTTGTAATTTTTTTTAGGGTTTTAACTCAAAATAGCAATTAGGACCCAAAAAAGAGAAGGGGTCCTATATAAAGAAAACAACAACAATAACCAAACCCTAAGCCAAGCCCTTGGGGGCTGCCGTGAACATAGAGAAAGAGGGGGAAGAAGTTTGTTGGTCAACAACAAACATTTGACAAAGTAATTAGTAATAATTTAAATTAATTAAATTAATTAATTCAAATATTATCTAATAATCAATTAAATAAACCAACCCAAAAAAATTGGCCCAAGTACCTAAGAAAAACCGGCCACCACTAAAAATAAAGAAATAAATTGGGTCTTTGGCCCAATTGAGAATTCAAGATGAAGCTGCCAGTTTAAAAGATGAGGCTTCAAAGCTGCCGGTTTGGTCTTCATAAACCGCCGGTCTTGGACCTTGCAAGCTGCCAGTTCTATACCGCCGGTTTGGTCTTCATAAACCGCCGGTCTTGGACCTTGCAAGCTGCCAGTTCTATACCGCCGGTCTTGGACTTCACAAGCTGCCGGTTCCATACCGCCGGTCTTGAACTTCACAAGCTGCCGGTTATGAGACAATATTCTAGGGAAATCACATTAATAACCACGAAATTTTCTGGCCCAAAATTCCGGGTTATTACAGTCACCCCTCCTTAAATAAATTTCGACCTCGAAATTTACTCAACGGAGCTCAAACAGACAAACAAAAACAAGCACAACAAACACACAAACAAACAGGAAACAAAAACAAAAGCAACCCGTACCTGCTTCGAACAACTCGGGAAACTTCTCCCTCATCGAAGCTTCGGTCTCCCAAGTAGCCTCCTCGAACTTCTGGCTACGCCACAAAACCTTAACCAGAGGCACCACCTTGCGACGCAACATCCGGTCCTGTCGGTCCAAAATCTGAACTGGCTTCTCCTCGAATGTCAGGTTCGGCTCGATCTCTGATGACTCAACCGGAATGATATGTGAAGGATCATTGACATAATTCCGTAGCTGTGACACATGGAATACATCATGAACCCTCGATAGATCCGGAGGCATCGCCAACCGATAAGCGACCTCACCAACCCGCTCTAGAATCTCGTATGGACCAACATACTTAGGCCTGAGCTTTCCTTTCTGACCAAACCGGACCACACCCTTCATAGGAGACACCTTCAGCAGAACCTTGTCTCCAACCTCAAACTCTAGCGGCTTCCGACGACGATCAGCATAAGACTTCTGCCGACTCTGAGCTGCCTGTAGTCTCGCCCTGATGATCTTCACCTGCTCGACTGTATCCCGGATATGATCGGGACCAATCACCAAAGCATCACTGATGTCGCTCCAACAAGTAGGACTACGACACTTACGCCCATACAAAGCCTCATAAGGAGCCATCTGAAGACTGGCGTGATAGCTGTTATTATACGAAAATTCCACCAAACTCAGAGATTTAACCCAAGATTGCTGGAAATCCAACGCACAAGCTCGAAGCATATCCTCTAGTGTCTGGATGGTCCGCTCTGTCTGCCCATCAGTAGCTGCATGGAAGGCCGTACTCAAATTAAGCTTAGTCCCAAAAGCCTCTTGCAAAGACTTCCAGAACCGTGACAAGAACCGGGGATCTCGATCGGACACGATATCCTTCGGCACACCATGTAACCGAATGATCTCCCTCGAGTACGCTTCCGCCATCTTCTCCATTGACCAAGTAATCTTCATAGGAATGAAACGAGCCACCTTGGTCAAACGATCCACGATCACCCAAACTGTATCCAAACCCGTAGATGTCGTGGGTAAACCTACCACAAAATCCATGGATATGGAGTCGAACTTCCACGTGGGTATCGACAATGGTTGCAACAAACCACCTGGTCGCTGATGCTCGATCTTAACCTTCTGACACGTGAGACACCGTGCCACAAATTCCGCGACCTCTTGCTTCATTCTCGGCCACCAGAAACATTCCCTTAGGTCCTTATAGAGCTTTCCGCCACCTGGATGCACCGAATACGGAGTATTGTGAGCCTCTTCCATAATTCGATTTCTCAGATTCGAAACACGGGGCACACACCACCTGTTACGGAACAAAGATTAGTTTCCACAAGGCGAAAAATTAGTTCATAAAAACAAAAGCTCCATTACCTGTTACGGAACCTCAAACTACCATCGGGTTCAATCGTGAAGCCCTCTGCCTTGCCTTGAAGTTTAGCTTCACGAATCTTCTCGAGTTGCGGGTCTTCCTTCTGCTTTTCCCGTAACTCCTGATACAAACTAGGCTCGACACTCATAGCACTCAAAAACACTCTAGTGCTGCCTGGTGTAACCATCTCAATCTCCAACTTGCGAAGGTCGGAACAGATTTCCTTAGGTAAAACCGCCACTCTGTTACATGAATGACGATCCTTACGACTAAGGGCATCGGCTACCTTATTAGATTTCCCTTCACAATAGTCAACCGAGAGGTCGTAATCCTTAATTAACTCGAGCCACCGTCGCTGCCTCATGTTGAGTTCCTTCTGGGTGAAAATCTTTAGGGGTTTTTATAGAAAACTACCTATTTTGGGCCCCAACTTGTTTTTAGGAGCAATAAATGCTATAGGGGTAAAATTGGAACAATGGTAGTGTTTAAAACCTCTATAAATACCACTTGCTTCCTTTGCATTCTTCACAACTTATTTCACAATTTCTTGAGAGAGAAAGGAGAGAGAGAAGTCTTGAAAAATCTTTCTAACTTTGTGAAAAAGAACGTCTAACCAGTGGTTACCCAAGGAGCAGGATAGTCGTAACAAGCTTCCATGGCCGAAACCGGAGGGTATTACTAACGACGATGATTTCACAAAGTATAAATGGAATGTGAAGTTATGGGATGAGGGGGAGAAATGTGCTCGGGATGGTGAGGGCTTGGCTGAGGCGGGCAAGCGTCCGATGGAAGAATATGAAGGTTTCGCTGGGAAAGAGAAGAAGAGCGGTCCCTCTGGCCCCAAGAAAGGAGAGAGGCGGCCACGGGAGAAGAGGGAACATCTGGAGATGATCCCACAGACTCCAGAGGAGGTGGAGTATAGGGAAAGGGTGGAATTGGCCTGGGACAGAGCGTATCCATACAAAGACTTTGGATATTTTCGTGAGTTTCTTGACTGGGCCGACGAGAGGAGCTGGTGCGATCGAACTAGTCGGCCTCGTCCCTCAACTCCGGTGATACCGACCCGGACGAGAGTGATTAGGGTATTTATGCTTAGAAGCGCTTTTTAAAATTTTTATTATATATATTTTTTTTTTTTGTAAGTTATGGCAAGTGACGAGGCTTGCCCATTTTGTATGGCGCACTACTTCGGAATTTATAAAAGTCTTTGATTTATGCTTTATTTAAGCCGTTACCAATTGGATTATTTGCATAGCGGCTCAGCATTAAATCGCTGAGATACCTGTTTGTTAATAACATAGGTTTTTCGAATGGCTCGGCCGATTCCGGCCGAAGGACCCCTTAGTGGATCATTCTAGATTTTTGAATGTCTCGACCAGTTACAGCCGAGGCACCCTTTAGTGAATCATTTTAGATTTTCGAATGCCTCAACCAGTTACAGCCGAGGCACCCTTTAGTGAATCATTTTAGATTTTCGAATGCCTCGACTAGTTACAGCCGAGGCACCCTTTAGTGAATCATTTTAGATTTTCGAATGCCTCGGCCAATTACAGCCGAGGCACCCTTTAGTGAATCATTTTAGATTTTCGAATGCCTCGACCAATTACAGCCGAGGCACCCTTTAGTGAATCATTTTAGATTTTCGAATGCCTCGACCAATTACAGCCGAGGCACCCTTTTTATGAAACACCTGGAAATGCATTAGGGGGCATGGGTGGCCACCCTTCATCCTCGTGAGACTGGTCACTATTGCCCCTTTTTTGGGGGTTAATTAATGGGGAATGGGAACTTGGTGCTTAGATTAACACCACAGGCATTTGGTCTTATTACTATATATAAAATAGTGGACGCTAGCCTTTAGAATTTTCACTTTGGAAGTGATGGGGCCTTTAGGGATCTAGTCCTGCCCTTTTTCATTAATATTGAGCATGATTACATTGGTTCTACCCAAGGTCGTACATTGAAAATTTCAAGAATTCAAAGCTAGAAGTAATATTTCCTTAGATGATCCATGTTCCAAGATCGTGGCACAACTACTCCTTGCATTGTTTCGAGTCGGTATGTGCCATCATGTACCGCTTCTACGACTTTGTAAGGACCTTCCCAGCTTGGAGTAAGTTTACCCTATTCGTTGGCTCGGCCTTGTGCCTCCATTTTTCTGAGCACGTAATCTCCAATTCTTATTGGACGATTCTTGACCCTTTTGTTGTATTCCCGAGCCATCCTAAGTTTATAGACCTCTTGTCTTAGCAAGGCATTGCCCCTTGTTTCTGGCAAAAAATCCAAATTCATCTTCATTGCCTCCCAGTTTGCATTCTCATCATAAAGCATGACTCGAAGGGTAGGCTTGTACATTTCAATGGGAAGCACCGCCTTTGCCCCATAAACCATCATGAACGGGGACTCACCGGTGGAAGTCTTGTTGGTGGTTCGGATAGACCATAGCACATTTGGAAGTTCATCTGCCCACAAACCCTTGGCCTTTTCCAGTTTTTTCTTAATCCCTTCAGAAATAATTTTATTGAAAGATTCAACTTGGCCATTAATTTGAGGCCGACCAACCGAGGTGAAACAGTGTGCAATACCCTGATCTCGCAACCAAGTCTTGAGCTGGGGAGTCTCGAATTGTGGACCATTATCAAACACCATAGCTTGTGGCACACCAAACCTTGTGATTATATTTTTCAAGATGAACCACTTAACATCACTAGTCTTTATGCCCTTCACTGCCTCGGCCTCCACCCATTTAGAGAAATAGTCGACCGCCACAAAAACGTAGCGTCGCTGGCCAGTTGCTGGGGTATATGGGCCGAGGATGTCCATTCCCCATTTAGAAAAGGGAAGCGGACTAGTGATGGGAACCAGAGTATTAGAAGGTCGATGTATAAGCTTGGAAAACCTTTGGCATTTATCACATTTCCTTACCTTCCACATAGCATCTTCCTTCAATGTAGGCCAATAATAACCGGTCCGAATGACCTTTTCCGCAAGTGCTCGTCCTCCAATATGGGAACTGCACACTATCTGATGAAGATCATCAAGGACTTCCTGTCCTTGCTCTGGTGTGACACGTTTCAGAAATGGCTTAGAATAAGCCTTCTTATACAAGTTTCTGTTGAAGAACTCAAACCAAGCAGCCCTCCGTTCGGTAGCTTTTGCTTCTTTTTTGTCAGTTGGCAAAATGTCGTTCAACTTATAGTCCAGTATGGCATCCATCCATGTACTACTTCGATCCAAGGTCAGGATCTCCTGATCATCTATGCTTCTTTTCTCCTTCACTTCCCAAAACACTGTCCTTGGGGTGTCATTTACGGCCGATGAGGCTAGTTTTGACAAAGCGTCGGCCTGACTGTTATCTGACCGAGGCACATGCTGGAGGACGAATGTTTTCAAAGTAGCACTGACTTCCTTCACCAATTGTAAGTATTTTTTTCATGGCCGATTCCCTAGCTTCATAATCACCATTGACTTGACTCACCATAAGCTGTGAATCGGACAAAGCCTCAATTTCCTCTGCTCCCGCAGCAATACACATTTTTAGGCCTGTAAGCAGAGCTTCATACTCTGACTCATTGTTGGAGGCTTGGAACTTAAACCGTAATGCATATTCATATACGTCGCCTTCAGGCGAGACACAGAGGATGCTGGCTCCACATCCATTCTGGGTTGACGACCCGTCAACAAACAGCTTCCAGCCAGTAGGAACAGTCTGGGCCTCATTTTGAGGCCGTGTCATCTCTGCTACAAAATCAGCGAGGGCTTGCCCCTTGATTGCTTTCCTGGGCTCAAAAGAGATGTCAAAGGCATTAAGGTCCACTGCCCACTTTACCATGCGGCCGGATGACTCTAACTTGGTAAATGGTTGCTTGAGTGGTTGATCTGTATACACCACAAGAGGGTGTGCTTTGAAATAGGGCCGAAGGTTTTTGGAGGCCATGTACAGGGCGAGCTCGAACTTCTCAATGAGGGGATATCTTAGTTCTGCGTTCCTCAAGATATGGCTTACAAAATAGACCGGGTGTTGAGCACCCTCTCGTACAGCCACCAACACGACACTTAGACAAAATTCTGAAACCGCTAGGTACATATACAATACCTCGCCTGGGGTAGGGCTTATCAGCCTGGGCAAAGTGTGCATATGTTCCTTTAATTTGGAAAGGGCCAACTCGGCCTCTTCAGTCCATTCAAACTTAGTTTTTTTCTTTATGGCATCAAAGAAATAGTGACATTTATCCCTTGACCGGGACAGGAATCGGCCTAGCGCAGCCAAACATCCGGTCAGCCTTTGAGTCTCCTTGATTGACCTAGGGGAGGCCATGTCACTACTGCCTTTACCTTATCGGGATTCGCCTCTATGCCCGGCTGATCAATCATAAAGCCAAGGAATTTGCCCGAGCCAACCCCAAAAACACACTTTTTGGGGTTTAATTTCATATTATATTTTCTAAGGGAATCAAATATTTCCCTTAGATCCGTCAAATGATCGGCCGACTCCTTGCTTTTTACTATAATGTCGTCAATGTAAGCCTCCAGGTTTCGCCCTAACTGGTGTTGAAATACCATGTTTACCAACCTTTGAAAGGTGGCAGGGGCATTTTTTAAACCAAAGGGCATCACGGTATAGCAATATAGGCCTTGTGAAGTGATGAAGGCTGTCTTCTCTTGATCATCAGGGTGCATGGGAATTTGAAGGAAACCTGAGTTGGCATCCATGAAACTCATGAGGGCGTGCCCTACTGTTGAGTCGACCAATTGGTCAATCTTTGGTAGAGGGAATCCATCCTTGGGGCATGCTCGATTCAAATCTGTGTAGTCTACACACATCCGCCAACTCTTGTTGGGTTTTGGGACCAGAACAACATTGGCTACCCATTCCGGGTAGTAGCACGGGCGAATGAATCGAGCTTCCAGTAACTTTTTCACTTTCTCGACTGCAGCTTTATCTCGGAGTTTTCCATGATTCCTTTTCTTTTGTCTGACCGGCTTCATGCCGGGTATGATGTTCAACTCATGGCACACAATGCTCGGGTCAATACCCGGCATCTCTTGAACGGTAAAGGCAAATACATCCTGATACTCCCTCAGGAGTTCTTCCAACTTCTGACTCCGATCCTCCCCCAAGGAAGATCCTATCTATAAGGCTCGATCAGGCCGATCGGCGTTAAGTATAACTTCACGAAATTCTCCCACGGGCTGAGGTTGTAGTTCATCCGGGTTTGCCGACCCAATCATGCAAACTTCTTGATTCGCCCCTTTGAGCTCTTTCTTTCTTTTCTTTGGTGATGGTTGGATCTTATCTTGATTATCTAGTGTGGATGGAGTTTTTATGGTGGTGAGATAGCACTCTCATGCCGTCTGTTGATCACCATATATTGCATCCACACTCCCATCGTTACATACAAATTTCATTAACATGAGATGTGGCACAATAACAGCCTTCGACACATTCAGAGTAGGGTGGCCTATAATGATGTTGTAGGCCGTTAACTCTTTGACCACCAGGAACTTCACAAACATGTGCCTTGGCATCTCTTTGCTTCCCATCCGGATTGGCAGCGTGACAATGCCTATAAGGTGAATAACACCTCCTCCGAACCCTATAATGGGATGATTTATAGGCTGGAGGGCATTGTCTTGGAACCTCAACTTCTCAAGACAAGCAAAGCTGATGATGTACGTGGAACTGCCGGTATCAATCAATATTCGTCTAACCTTCAAGTTAGCAACTTTGAATTCCACAACTAATGGGTCGTCATGAGGGGTCTGGATACTAGGTCGGTCTTTCTCACCGATCAGTACCTCTGGCATCTTTTCCTCTTTTTTCTCCGTGTTCATGACTTGTGAGAGGCTACGAAGATGATCCTTCGCTCCCCTGATTGTTGGACCCCCAGAGGCAAGTCCTCCGGAAATCATAGCCACTACTTCGGTGTTTGTATCCTCATCATCCCTTGTCTTCTGGGCTCCAGCATGCCCTTTGCAGCTAACTTGTCTAATAGTCACTTCTGATTGAAGCATTCATCCGTGTCGTGACCCACAGATGGCGCCAAATGTTTTAGGGGTTTTTGAAATAAGGAGAGGACTACCCGATTAAATGCTACAAACTTTATCCAAAACAATAATAAATGCAATATTAAATGCTGAAGTAAATGTGGAAATAATTAAAGGTACAAAAAACAATAATAACTTTAAATTGCTGTTAATCAGATTAGATTAATGTTAATTGACAAATTACAAGTTTATGTATATAGTCAAATCAGCAATTCATTAATTGGGAATCCCTTTACAATCAATGCATTAATACTTTTATACTAGAATCTTCCTTTCTCCTCTTATAATCTATCAATGTTGGATACAAGTTTTCCCACTTTTGATGTTTTCCTAACTTTCTATGCTGAACTTTTATAGCCAGGTGTCTTCGTAGGGCAATGCCAGGTGGCCCTGTAGTATCCTTCCACGTGGACCAGTAAGGCGCAGCCACGTGGGCCTGCAATGATCTGCCACATGGCCTTGCTTCTTGGGGCTCTTTGAGGGCTTTATTTTGGACTGATAGGCTTGGCCCTTTCTTTGGGCCTCCAATTTGACCGGGCCTTGTCTTCCATATGGGCCAATAAATTGGCAATAACAATAGTCATCTTTGGGACATGCTTTGTTCAGGTCTGTGAAATCAACAAACATTCTCCATGTGCCATTAGGTTTCCTGACCAACACGACGTTGGCTAGCCAATCCGAATATTGGCATTCTTTGATAAATTCATGGTCAAGAAGCTTCTTCACTTCCGCTACTGCAGCTTGATTTCTTTTGTCTCCCTGATGTCTTAGCTTTTGTTTTACGCACTTATATCCGACTCGAATATTAAGTTCATGGCACATTACTGAAGGGTCAATCCCTGGCATTTCAGAGACATTAAAAGCAAATACATCTCGAAATTCCTTCAACAACTGGGTGACTGATTCCTTGATACTAGGGTCCATGCCTACGCCGATCTTCACAGTGTGCTTTGGATTATCATCAATTGGAAACTCCTCATGGCCCTCAGTAGGCTTTGGTTTGTTATATTGCTTGGCATCTTCTTCTAAGAACACTCCTCCTGAGCACTCGACTGGCTCATTCCTCTTCTCTCCAACCTCGACCCTGGGTGAGGTGGTTTTGATACTATTGATATAGCATTGTTTTGCTGACCTTTTGTCACCGTACAACTTCCCAACCTCCCCTGTATCAGTTTCGTATTGAAGAAAGAGTTGATAACTAGAGATGGAAGCCTTGATCTTGTTTAGCAAAGGTCTACCTAATATTATGTTGTAGGGGAGTTGGATATCCATGACTATGAACACCACTGGTATGTTACGTTCCTTTCCTTTTTCACTAATACGGACAGGAAGTTTAATCGTGCCTGATGGAAACACGGGTCATCCCCTAAAACCAAACAAAGGCTTCTCGAGTGAAGTGAGATCTGCTTCGCCATATTTTAGTTGTCTTAGGCACCCCAAAGTCATAACGTCTCTTGAACTCCCGCTATCCACAAGCACTCACTTGACCCTAGAGTTTGCTACTTTGACCTCGACCATGAGAGGAAAGTAGGTGGGTCGAATAGAAGATGTGTTGAACACCATTGTAGGACAGTGCGGAGGCTCGACCATGCCTTCTGTTATTTGCAAGGTAGCATTTCTGAGATCCCTCTTCAAGACCTTGTTGGACGGTGCTTCCTCAGGATAACCCCCAGTAATGAAGTTGATCAACCCGTCAGTTTCAGTGTTGTGGTTGCGCTTCTGCTTCTTTGCCCCATCCTATTTTGATAGATAAGAGTTAAGCTTGCCCTAATCTGCTAGCATATCAAGGGCCTTTTTTAGTTCTCGACAATCCTTTGTGGTGTGGCCTCACTCATGACGATACTCGCACCAAAGCTTAGGATTCCTCCTGTTGGCGGATGTGCAGACAGGCAATGGCTTAGGGAGAATATCTTGGCTTTTAATGTCCAAGAAAATCTTTCTCTTATTGGTGTTGTATCTAGGATCAACACCACCATCACGAACATCCTTCCTCGAGTCCGATGTCCGGTTAGGACCTCCGCCTTGATAGGATTCCTTCCTCTTTCCATCCTTCTTTCTCTCTTATTTCTCAACAAATTTGTTGATGTCTGATGCCTGCATATACTTTCGTGCTCTGTCCATGGCTTCAGTGTATGAGGATATATCGTTCTCGAGCAAAGAAAACTTGAACTTGTTGCGCTTTAGCCCGGATATGAACGCAACGTAGGCCACTGAATCCTCGACGTTGGGTATCTCGAGGAGCTCAGCATTGAAGCGCTTGATGTAGTCCCTTAGTAGCTCGTGCTCCCCTTGCTGGCATGCCATGAGATGAATGCTTGTCTTTCTCTGCTTCTTCCCAGCCACAAAGTGGCTAAGGAACATAGCTTCTAGAACTGCGGAGTTACTGATAAGGGCTGATGGGAGTTTTATGAACCATGTCAAGGCCAGGCCTTTCAGATTGGTAGGGGAAAAACGACACCATCTAGCCTCGTAGCTAGTCTGTACTGTCATTTGAGCCTTATAAGCAGCAATATGATCTGCGGGATCAGTGGTCCCTGAGAAGAATTCGATGTGGGGGACCTTAACCTTCCGCGAGTCGACTGTGTCTAAGATCTCTCGGCTGAAGGGTGTTTTGTAGGTAAGCATCCCCGTTGGTTGTACCTGGCTGTCTATTGGGGGTCGCACTATGTTATTACCTTTCCGGCTAGGGGCCATGATCGACCTCTAATTCCTTGCGGTTTTGCGGTGAGACCTCTTTGGCGACTCCCTGGGTTGGCTTAGGGTTTCTTGTCTTCGACTTTCAATGATTTCCCTTGCATCGATTCTGGTTCTAGCACTTCGTTAAGATTCTATGAGGGTCCTTGCATTGACCCCCTCGATGATCGGCCTCTGCCCTAGAATTTTGTTGAGGTTCCTCTCTTGAAGCGCGTCTCGACTGCGTTCCTGCACCCCAGCTAGGGGTGGCCTCCCTGTTATCTTTCTGGGCAAGCCTTCCCTAAGGTCATTCATGTTCTTCTCGAATGATGCAGTGAGGGTAGCGGCGACGTGCTCAAGGTCTTTCTAAGTAACCACCTGATCAGGTTTGCCTTGTCGATGGCGATCACTTGCCTTGTTCGAAGAATTGTCGTCACTGACATGTGTTGGTTGCCGGTCAGGTGATTCACGGGGAATTTCATTAGGCTGATTAGATCGAGTCGTCCTAGCTCTGGTGTTAGCCATGTATTTTGTTACTGTCCCCACAAACGGCGCCAATGTGTTCCTGTTCTGATACTTCTTCTGAATAGTCGATGGTCTTTGATGTGCTGATGTTGACTCTGTATACTCCTCGCTAGGGTTAAGTCCTGCAAAACAGTCAAAGGTTGCTAAATTGGGGGGGTGGAACCCGGGAACGCCCCTCCGATGCTTAAGTCAGATATCGGGAGTAAGGAGTCAAAGTATTATGAATTGTGAATTATGAATTCCGTACCTGAAAAGTGATTTAACTGGTCCTTTTATAGGCGTAGGTTACCCAACTAGGGCTTAGACTGACTCAGCTTTATTGGTATGTGGGTCTGGCCCATGACACGTGCCATCATGTTATTTGCAATTTTATATATGTTGTATTCCTAACCCTAATAGAATTGGGCTTAGGATTCGGACCCGCTCCACTTTGATGGGCCCGGAACACTAGTGAATATACTTCTCAAGCTTTATTTTGATAATTATTACATGTCTATTGGAATCATTAATGTTGAACATCTAGCAGCACATGTTCATACACAAAATGATCTAATAGAATTGTTAATTAAGTGCCTTCAATTAATTGTTAGATCATTATTCTTGAAGTCTAAACTTTCACTTTCTGTCTGGGGACATGCTATATTGCATGTTGCAACACTAATTCGCATCAGGGCAACAAGCTATCATGAATTATCTTTTTCACAATTGATTTTGGTCATGAGCCAAATATTTCTCATCTAAGAACTTTTGGATGTGCAATATATGTACAATTATGTTGAATTTTTTTTAAAAAAATAGTTTAAAATAAACACAATTGGATTATGTTGTTCTTTTGGGCTTGTTTTTATGGTACATCAGTTCATTTCCGCTAAATTCAGTCAACTTCATCAGATTTCCGCTCACTTCACTTTAGTTCAGCCCACTTCAGTTCATTTCAACCCTATCCAGTACCCCTACTTCAACTCTTTCTTAAATATTTTAAATTTATTATTATTATTATTATTATTGTTGTTGTTATGGTTATTGTTGTTGTTATTATTATTATTATTATTATTATTATTATTATTATTATTATTAAGGAATCCTCGCAAATACGTGCGGTGAGAATCGAACCCAGGACCTCGTGCCTGAAATTCTGAAGCCCTAACCACTGGACTATGACTTAATCCTCATTTCAAATGGTATTGTGCAAGCCTAAAGCTTACTACCACTATTAATTAATTAATTTACTTTTTCATTATGATTATTATTACTATTACACTAAATAGATGTTCATTTAGATTAATGATGAATGTTGATTGTTCTAATTTTGAAATTTAAATAATGTTTATTTATTCTTATATTAATGTTCATTGGAGTTGAACTAATATATATTGCATGAATATCATTCTTTTAATACTAACACATGTATGTTCGAATTTGTAAATCTCTTTAATATAATGCATATTCATCCTAAAATAATATTTTAACATTAAATATTGAAATATGCACGTTATTTAACATTTTAGTTTTAACAAATTTCTTCTTAATCTCTTGTTATGATAAAGAAAATATAATAATTCTCACCTCTCACCAACCACTTCCCTTTTATTCTTTTCCTTTTTCCTCTTTTTTTTTCCCCTCTCTAAGGGGAGAATATTAGGAATTAATTTTTACAATCACTAGTAAAATGCAATAATACTAAGAATAATAAAATACACATTGGCCTTAAGAAATTTTCTTTTGACAAATTACAAAGCTATCCTAATACTCAAAAACACCCTCCTATGCACAACATACCAATAAAATTACAACAACTCGCCCTAACACATCTACATCAACTAAAAAAATATTCTAATACGAAAAAAAAAATGTTTTTCCCCTAATTAACCTATAGAGCGATAATGCTATTCGAATCCTTAATCTATCACAAACCTTAAAAGCAATATTATTTACTCCCTTAAGTTCATAATAAAAGTTTTCTACACTTTTTGAATATGAATTTTAATGGCATTTTCTAAAAAATATATTTATATTTTTAAAAATAACATATATTTATATTTTTTAAAAAACATATATTTTGCAAATGCAATTTCTTTACACTGTTGAATTTTTTTTAACATTTTTTTTTTTGAAATCCACGATCAAAATTCAGTATCATAAAGTGTGAAATGGATTATATATTTATAATAAGAAATTAAGGGAGTAATAAATGATACAAATAGTGATGATAAAATAAAAGTAAAAAAGAAAGGATAAAATTCAAATATGGAAGCGAGAGCCGTTAATTAAGAAAGAGGCAACTCGGAAACCAGACATCAAGGAGGAGAAAGCAAGGAATAGAAACCCGGCAAATCCAAGGGCTATAGATATGTCTGATTGAACACAAAAAGCACTCGTGACCGTACACGTGTCCGTTCCCTTCAACGTCTTTACCAGTGCAGTTCCTGCTGAGTTTGCTGATAACAGCATGTATGCAAAAGCCTGCAGAAAACAATCCATACATTTGGTATTACATCAATTCATAAAAGCATGATCTATACAGAGTACTTATATGATGATAATTGGACACTCGGGACTCTTTATTTCACCCCAAATATCCGTGTCAGACACTCGGACATTTATATGATACTTTGACACTTTATTTTGAACCACAAACATTGATCATAATCCTCAAGCCAAGAAATTAGAATCAAATACAAGTTCTACTTTTTATATTCAATGCTTTTGGTTAGTAACAATGTAGCATAATCCAATTGTTAATGGTGGTGCTCCTAGAGTTAATTTAGGCAATTTGATGCCTAGTGCATAGCTACTAGCTAGCATGATCCGACTGATA
This sequence comes from Salicornia ramosissima, assembly GCA_951394345.1. Lineage (NCBI taxonomy): Eukaryota > Viridiplantae > Streptophyta > Magnoliopsida > Caryophyllales > Amaranthaceae > Salicornia > Salicornia ramosissima. Next base: position 26,116,171 of record OX596239.1, read on the forward strand.
TTGGTAACTGTTATTAGAGATGATTAAGGGAATGCAGTTGGGTGTTAGGATTTCAAAACAGAAACAGAAACAGAGAAGAAATCAGACAATAATGTATGCAACATTATAACCAAGGCCATTGGATCATCATTTCGGCTGTTACAACAACACTCACCCTACCCTACCCTACCCAAGTAGATACATATATTACTGAGCTAGAAAAAGGAGACAGTAGCTACCTGCAGTGGATAGTCTTAGCATGGCAAGACCAAAGAAAACTTTATACCAATTTCTTTAGAGAACTTAGGTATTACTCTGTATTTGGTTACATGTCGCAAGTATAGTTCTTAGGAGCATCAAATGCACATGAAAATTATTTTCCTATAAAATCTCAAAATTTATTTGGTTGGATATACAAACTCTTAATTTCCATGAGAATTTGAACTTAACTAGGAAAGAATAAGGTAAGTGAATCCTCTATTTTCTAATTTACTAGGGAAAAAAAGATATAGCAACCAAACAAGCACTTATTATTATGCTAGCCTTTTTCAATTTGTACTTACCAAATGTTAGCCCAATTTATTTAATTGCAAACACATCAAATCCAATACCATTCTCAAACAAAGCTGATAGCTTTTCCAATCACCTAAATCTCTCAAAATTCCCAAACCTCTCTCATTTTAACCGAAACCTTGAACTTCAAATTTTCAAAGGACTCCGTGTGAAACAAACTTCAAAGACAATGGCCGGTTTGTGGCCTACCTTAGTTTTTTTTTTTTTTGGTGGGGCAAACAACGTGAAAATTCAATTATCACATTTTACATATTTACCTCAATGGCCCAGCATTCTTTCTTAGAACGGGGCATGCCGCCGATACAGGCAGGCAAAACTACTATGAGGGCCAACTTGTCACAGTACAATTTGGGTTCAGTCCAACACAATCATGCTATAAGCATAGCACAGCACAGCATAGAGGCACCAATGAAGGGCTATGGGCCACAACATTTTAAAAGTTTGACCATTATTTACCGTACACTAGTGTAAACCGTAACAAATAAACACTGGTCAAAGTTGACGTGAATTAGTCCAATCAGTCAAACTAGACAATTTGCTCCATATTTTTTTTTGTTTCCAACATTACACAGAATATAATTTGACATTAAATTTGCAATTTTTTTTCTTTTTGCTGGAGGAAAATGTTAACAAAATGTAACCAAGGGAATACAAATTATAAAGGAAAAAAAAAACACCCATAACACTTGACAAAAATGCAAAGCAAAAAGATGAGGTAATATATATTTCAAAACACTTTTTTTTTTAAATAAAAGAAAAACCGATTATCCTCTATTGAAAGTATAATATGATATTTATGACCAATATGGACTAGGTAATCTAGTGCCTCATTTATTTCTCTAAATTTTTATTATTATTAATTTTTTTTTTTTTGTGTGTAGTTGTCCAGATTTAGGTCTAATTTGACATCTTGGGATAATGGATATTATTGTGGATCTCATGGTATTCTCCGTGTACCTCTAATTACAATTTTTTTGGACCAGGACTCTAATTACATTGATAGCTAATATATTATTAACTTCTGTAAAATATATATATATAAATATATATATATATATATATATATATATATATATATATATACAATTGTACATTGTGTAACTTACACAAGGTTAAATGACCAATAATAAGTTAATAACCCATACAATTAAGGATTTTTTGCTTTGAATAATACAACCTTCTGTTTATTCGTGAATAATACAACCTTGACTTCATTTTTGCAACGAATAATACAAAACCGATTTTTGACTTATAAAACAGGTTAAAGGGACACGTGTCACGTTATGATTGGTCCTTGTAATTTTTTTTTAAAAGAAAAAAAATAGAAAAATTGCAAAATAAAATCAAAAAAAAATAAATAAAAATATCAGAAGATTAAAAAAAATTAAAAATTTTGATTTTAATTTTAATTTTTTTTCTGACTTAAAAAAATTAAAGATAAAAAAAATAAATTTTTTTTTTTAAATTTTTGATTTTGATAGTGGGGTAGGGGGGGTAAATTTTTTTTTAAATTTTTTTTTTTAAAAAAATTGATTTTGATTTTAATTTTTTTTTTTCTGACTTAAGAAAAATAAAAAATAAAAAGTTTTAACCGTTTTAACCTGAATAGCAGGTTAAAGGTCATCTGTATCATTGGTTGCAAAATTGAGGACAAGGTTGTATTATTCACGAAAAAACGATAGTTTGTATTATTCTTTGCAAATCGTTGAAAGGTTGTATTATTCAAAGCAAAAAATCCTAAAATTAATGAATTTCTTATTAATGCTATGGTTTCTTATTAATCATTTAACCTTGGGTAAGTTACACAATGGGTAAGTCCCTATGTCTAGACTTCCTCAAGCAAAGCATTATAACTAGAGCTGGCATGGGTCGGACCGGCACGCGGGCCAACTCAGCACGGCACGATTTGGGCCCGGCACAGCACGAGCCCGCTATGAGCACGACACGCCACGAAGGCACGACTAGTGGGCCGTGGGCCACCTATGAACAACATTTTAAAAGTTTGGCACGAATCCGGCACGAGCACGACGTGCCAACCCACACGTTAGCACGTTCATTTTGGTTAAAAATCCATAACATATAAAAATTAGTATAAGGCACGATGGCATAGCACGAGTCGGCCCGGCCCGGCACTTGGGCGGGGCCGTGCATGGGCCTTATATTTTATAACTTGGCACGAGCCCGGCACGGCACGAAATTTTCTTAGCCCATTATAGGCACGGCACGTTGTGGCACGAGGCACGCGGGCTTGGCACGTGGGCCGTCCCATATAACGTTTTTGAAACTTTAAAATGCATTTGTAGGTTAAATGATTAATACTAGGGATGTAAAAACAGGTTAAACGGTCGGAAACAGGTCGGTCAAAAACAGGTTCGGTAATAAACGGTCGGTAAAAAACAGGTCGTATGAGACCTTTCGGTGTCGGTCGGTAACGGTCGGTCTTATTCGGTATCCGGTCGAATTCGGTATTTTCCTATACAGGTGTCGGTCGGTTTCGGTCCGATACTTATCGGTCCGGTCGTTTTTCGGTAACAAGTCACATTCGGTCGATCAAAATCGGTCTTTTACAGGTCGTAACCGGTGCACGGGTCATAATCGATCGGTCAAAATGGGTATGCAGGTTGTAATCAGTCGGTCGCGGTCAAATGTATGTCGTAACTAGTGCTGTCAGATTGGGCCAGAATTGATTTAACTGAACTGAACTAACTGAAACTGAACTGTTTTGGGTCGATCTGAAATTACCTGAAACTGAAAGTGAACTGAACTGAATTAACTGATAACTGAAAGTCAACTGAAAAATATCAAACTGAACTGAACTGAACTGAATCTGAAACCAACTGAAACTGAAGTTAACTGCTAAATATCTGAAAATAACTGAATTGAACTGAAATTGAATTGAAAATCGGGTATCTGAAAATAACTGAACTGAACTGAAACTGAACTGAAAAGAGGATAACTGAAGGTAACTAAAACTGAACTGAAAAATGATAACTGGATCTAACTGAAACTAAAAATGACTTGAAACTAATTTAATTCAAATATTACTAAACTGAATAAAAAATGATACAATATTATCCGAACATTTTTGAACACTAAAAGAAAATGCTAAATTATGGCGGTAGGAAATGTAAAAAAATCGGGCGGTATTGAGGGGTAGGAAAACGTTGGTCGCTAATTGTACATTTCCGACCGATTTTCGGTCGGAAAAATTACCTACCGCATTTTACAACATTTCCTACCGACTTTTAGCGGTAGGTAATTTCCTACCGAAAAATAAAAAATATTGGTAGGTGATTTGCTACCACAATTCTCAACATTTTCGACCGAAAATGCAGTAGGTAATTTTCTACTAGAAATATGAGTAGGTGATTTGCGACCGATTTTACACATTTGCATGGGACTGACTAGCTGTAGGAAATTTCCTACTGAATGTCTATCTTAAGGCTGGTTTGGAGTTACAAAATTATAATCTCAAATGACCTGAACTAAAGCTAACCGAACCAAAAAAACTGTAACCAAAACTGAACCGAACTGCCGACATTTTGAACTGAACTGAATTGCACCCGTTCGAATTTTTAACTGATTGGTTAAACTGAACAATTAACTGAAACTGAACTGAAATATGTCCGTACAAAAACTGAACTGAACTGAACTGAAATCAAAATTAACTGAACTGAACTAGAAAAAAAGTGATCTGAAATTAACTGAACTGAAACGACCCAAACTGATTGGTTAAAACCAAAACTGAACTGTTGACCTGAATTGACAGTGCTAGTCGTAACCTGACAGTCTTAAACGATCGATCACAATACAATCGGTCAATTCAAAACTTCGGATCAGATTTTGATATTTCGGGTTAGTTGGACTAGAATTTTTGGCTAAGAATTTAGGATCGAATAATTATGCCCACCTCTAAAATATATTAAAAATCAGTTTCATTATGTTTGAGCCAAAAACCAATGTCAGATTCATCTTATTAAATGAATTTACAAAAATTTCATAATTTTTGTCAAATTAGAGAAATCATGTAAATAAGTTCGGTAAAAAAACGGGTTCGGTTGTAAACAGGCAAACGACTTCGGTGATAAGGCTGATCCAAAACAGGTTTGGTACATTACGGTTTTGATTAAAATTGGTCGGTCAAAAATCGGTTTTTGGCTGGTTGAAAACAGGTTCGGTTTGAAAAAAGGTTCGGTAACGGTCGGTCTCGGTATAATAAAAACAGGTCGGAAACGGGTTCGGTTATGAATGGGGTCGGTACCGGACGGTTTCGGTATGCGTAAAAGCGGTTGGAGAACGGTTTCGGTATAATTCGGGTTTGGTAGCGGTCAGTATTCGGTCACTAAAAATTCAGTCAAAAACAGGTTCAGTATCGGTCAGTACGGTCGGTCAAACAGGTTTCTGACCCACATTTACACCCCTAATTAATACTCTGTACACAAATGTACCACTAAGTCCTAACGAACCTGTTAATTAATTAATCAATTACTATTTGCTATACCGTTAAAATTACAGTATCCCGTAAGCCCAGTTTCTGAATTTGATTTGAAATCAACAGCAGGACACAATGGTTGCCTCAAATGATAATCAAATCAAAATCCCACAAGCCTAAAATTCAAATTTTGAATTAAAACGGATAAAAAGTAAAACCCAAAAATCTAGCCAACAAGTAACATTAAAACGACAAACAAACATTCTCTTGAATTATAAAAAAAAATAAAAACGACAAACAAACATCCATCCATCCATCCAATTAATTTTTATTTTTTTGTTTTTGTAAACGAACCTGATCATGGCAAAAATCGAACCAAACTTGATAAACTTCAGGAAAGAGAGTAGCAGAAGTGGTAATTTCCCAAACAGAAGCAACCATCTCAACAAGAGAGTAAAGGGCCACAATCCCATTAGCGGCCAAAACAAACCTGCAAAATTAAAATTAAGAAGATGGTTGAGCTATACTTATTGGTAAGAGCAATTAAGAGTTTTAGTTAGTTTGTAATGGAGAATTGAAGGAGTAGTGAGTTACCTGAAGGCGTCGAAGTCGAGGGAGTGAGGAGGGGAGGAGCGAGAGTTGGTGAGCATAAAGACGAAGGAGGAGAGGGAGAAGACGAAGGTGGCGACGCGGAACAGCAGGATGAGTGAGTTGAATCGTTTGAGTTTGTGTGCCGACAGTGTTGATTGGAATCGTATGTCGTGCGGCGAAGGTGGGAAGTTGCGCGGTGGTGGTTGCGGTGACGGTGGCTCCCCATTACGGTGGTGTGATTGAGGGGACCTCATTTATATTTTGTATTACTCCGTATTATGAATTGATTGTGGGAGTATGAGAGAGTGAGAGAGTGAGTGAGTGAGTGATTGAGCTCCCAGCTGTTTGAGAAAAGGGGGGAATCATGGGAGGAAAAAAAAGGAGAGAGGTGTGGTGTGATGGTGTCACGATTCACGAGGAAAAGGAATGAGAGTAATGTGAAAGAAAAATACCCCAGCAATAAAAGAAAAGAGTGGTAAACACGCGGGGTTCCCGAAAGTCTCGTACGGGTGCTTTTGGTTAGCAATAAAATTAAAACAAATTACAGCAAACAGAGGGATAGTTACGGACCTACGGTTGTCAGGCGGGTCGGGTCAGACAGGGTCAGGCAAGTTGGGTTTTTTTTTTTTGCGCACCTATACTTAGTGGCTGGTTTGGGAAATTAGGAGTGATATGTCTTTGCTTAAATTAAAGATTCTCCTTTTTAGGCGACCACCAATGGTTGCTTGGGGGATGGAGACACGATGGTACACTTTTTAATCCATATATACTTTAGAAGTTAATTGAAATAATTGTTACCTTATTTGTCTTTGTTTTGCAGAAATCGACCTCAACGTCATTGCCTCCACTGAGGATCGTGGTCGAGTCGACGAATTAACCAAACTTTCTGCGCTTCAAAGAGCATTCAAAACCTCTAAAGTTCGTCTTTTTAAAGCTTCAAACGAAATAGCTTCCAGTGATAAACTTTTTTTTCTATTTTGTTCTGCCTTTCTTGGTTGCATGTCACTGGTCACTTAGTAATATTTATGTCATTCGTCTTTGTAACGTCGTTTTAATGAACACACCTTCATCTAAAGGCAAGAAAATCATGTCTCCTGAAGAGACGTTGGCAAGGGCTGCACTTGGGTCATCACCCCCTTCCAAAGGGGTGGAGATTATGGCCTCCCCAGTCTTCAATGCGCCAAGGCCGACGCTTGCGAAGACGTCGACTGGAGTTTCGCTAGGGTCTCTTACGGAGGCAAGCACTCCACAGAAGTTTTGCCTAAATAAAGTGATCTAATTAAGTTAATACTATTATTGGGCTTATTTACGTCTTTTATAAATTAAAATATTAATTTTGTCTTGTATGCGTAGAGACCATTGGGCCTTTCTAGGGTTATGGACTCTGCTAGACCAAACACACTAGCGTCTTATATACACCCCATCATCAGAGAGAAAACCCTAGTGGTTGCATCTATTGGAAGCAGACTCAACCTAAAGCGAGATTCGAGATACAACTCGATAGTTATGGATTTAGGTACGTTTCTACAATTATCTTTACCAGTTAATCTGATATGAAAAGTTAAGATCTATAATTTAGGGTTCAATTCCAACACTATTTGCTACTCTTTATATCATTTTTATTATTTGATTGTCTCCAATTCTTTGTTCCATTTCTATTTTTAACAATTATTTTTCATTTTATTTTTTTAATATGTAATAACAATCTTCCGTTTAAGGCTTGTTTACTTCAACATCTTAAGTTATTGTTTACTTATTGAAAAAAGGATCAATTTAGAAAAAATCAGATTAAATTTTTTATTTACTTTTCAATATTTTTATTTTTGTATTACAATAAATTATGAAAATTACATAGTCGAAAGGTATTCACCAATATGAATATAATAATAGCTCATTTATTTTTTTTCTCATATAATTATTATATAAATAAGGCTAAAATTTAGTGAAACATTCACATCACATCAAAAATTTTAAATCAAATCAAACCAAATAAATACAAACACAATTCTCCCCTTTGTGGGAGTTGCATCTAGTGTGGTTATTTGTTTACCAAGGAATTGAATTATCCCCTGGTATCTCATTTCACTGGAATTTACTTCCAAGATGGATTTTCTAAGAATGTTCCTAAATTGTTTGGTTTACGTAATAAAAATCACAATTTTCACGAAAAATTGAACTTATCAATGGGTTGGATAATTTAACCGCCGGATTATTAACAAATAACCCAACCTTTCTATATACCTTCCAAATAATAGACTACAACCTGCTACAACAGATCACTAGAAAGTAAAATTTTATGACTGTCAATTAGGGAATTACCCTCTATTTTATTTTAAATCAAAATTAAATCAAAAAAATTTTAAAAAAATTAAAATTTTCCTCTAACCCTACCATCCAGCCCAAAACAGCCACCCACCGACACCACCACCCAATCTAGTCGCCACCTCCCACCCCCGCCGACACCCCAGCAGCCCAAACCCGAGCCACCCCATTCAAACCCCACCCCAATCCAACCCCCTACTGCGCCCCAATTCGAAATCGGCCGCCCGCCCATCCATTAATTAAGCAATTCGAGACCCGCCCATTATGCTACCTCTAAAAGTCAAACCCCCACCACAATTCGAACCCCTCAGTGAAAAAAGAGAAAGAAGAGAGGTGACGATTGTGATAGGCTGTCGGTGATGGGATGACGATGGTGATGGGTCACCGGTGATGGGGTGATGAGGGGCTAGCAGCAGCGGATTTGGGGGTAGATGAGAGAAAGTGAGATTGAAGAGAAGAGGGAAGGGTTACGGTGGTTTGGGGTAGGAGAGAGAGTAAAGTTTTTTATTTTATTTATGATTTTAAACTTTAATTGCATTATTTTAATTAAAAAATACTGATTTCTTTTTGTAATTAGTAAATAATTTGAAAAGAGAACCAATGATATGTTGCCAAGTGTTCAAGTTTACATGTTTACCTGCTAGTCACCTGTTGTAGCATGTTGTAGTCTATTATTGGGAGAGCACATATAAAAGTTGGATTATTTTTTACCAAAAGTTGAAATGTTGGATTATTCAAAGCAAATAATCCTAAGTTATTTTCTACTGTACATTTATGAAGATTTCTATTTCCTAAATATTTTTATTTACCTCATTTTTACATTTAGGCTCTATATAGTAGGGTGCAAAATGTTTTACATTATTTTCTCCTTTTTTTCACTATTTGGATGTAGAATCATCAAGGGTATAAAAGCTATTGTATAACTGAAATTCATTTCTCTTTTAAAATGAAAAGAAACATTTACCAATCATTTATTTTCTTTTCCTGAGCAACTTTTTACCTTTCATCCTATCTACATGATCCCTTTACCTTCCAACTTTGTTTTCTTTTTGAAATATTGTGAATAAAAATTTATTTTATACCGAAAACATTTTACATCCTACCAAATGAATCGTTACATGACAATCAAACAACACCCTCATTTTACACGTTGGAAACAAAAATTATATCGAATTTCCCTAACAACCGTTTTGGGTGTTTGTTTTGAATTTTACTACTCCAATTGTAGTGGGATTAGATAGGATCATAGGCATGGATAGAGTTGGGCTTGGCACTGTTGAGTACAATTTTACGAAAAGAACGCTACAATGATTTGGCTGGCAAAAGGCCCACCAATATTTAACAAAATAATTCCAACCTAACCTCCAAATTAGAAATGACAACAGGTCGGACTCAGACCAGATTATGCACATAGTCCGTTTTTATTTTAGTTTCAAATCGAATTTTTCTTGCAAATCGAATTAAACTAGGGTCGGATGCGGACTTAATTGTCATCATTAAATATAAAAAATATCTAAATATTTTTATTTTATTGCTAATATAAAATAGATATAATAGCTTAATAAAATATATAATTACTACCAAATAATTTAGATAAAACTATATAAATTTAATTAAATACAACTTAGAAAAAATAGAAAATAAAAATCTGACTACATGTCGGAGACTCGGAGTCGGACTAATTTGTAGCCGTTTTTTTTCTCCAAAATCTAACTCTGACTCGGTGTCAGATTTTTTTAGTCAGAGTTGGATTTTTATTTTTCGAATTCGAATCAGTTTTTTTCCCACATGTCAGATTGGACTAGGGTCGGATAATGAATAAATTCGCATCCAATACACTACGGTCATACTTATCTGACATAATAGCTTCTCTATAATTAATGGACCGAATTGTTTAAAGGCATTTAGATTTTGATAGCATTTTGAGCTCATAAAGTGTTAAACTAGAATACAATGATTAAGTATCACATATCTGTAACTGTATTAGGTCCGGAGGAGATTGTTGAAAATTTAAGGACTTACATACAATTATGTGTGCGATTTGGATATAATTATATTGTATGCTAACATGTGGTTTAGCCCAAATAAAGTGATGTAATTAAGTTAATATAATAATTGGGCTTATTTACATCTTTTACAGAGTATGAGTTTAGTTCGTTTTATATGTGTAGATACATGTTATGGTCTCTTATTTTATGAGGGCCAAATAAAAGACTTTGAAACCCCTATATATATATACAACTTTAGGGTTAGGATTATGGTTTGTTGCAGGAACTTAGCTCTACTGCAAGATATGTCAATAATGGCTGGAGAAATATAGAGGAAGAGGGGAAGAAGGATAGAATCAGACTTCAATTAGCCAGCAAAAGAGAGAGAACAGATAAGAGAGAAAAGAACGAGGAAACTTTATTATTTCATTCAGCCATTTTATTACATTCTATTATTACACATACATATATAGTAATAAACTCCTAAGTATCTTCTAAATAACTTGCTATTATTTTCCCATATCATATCTAACTCCCGTAACATACACTACAACATTCCGCGGCTCTGTTGTCCGCTCGTTATCGTCTGCCCAAATGACGGACGATAATCAAAATTTAGCGTCTGCCACCGACCATTTACACGGACGCTAAAAACACGGAAGTCTAATATGTTTTAGTCGAACTTTACCGTCCGTTTTCTGGTAATTACCGTCCGTTAAAGCGAACGCTAAAAACATGAACAAATAAATTGATGAACCAAATCTTGTACCTCACTCTTATTTACCTCTTTTCCACTCTTTGTCATGTATTTCACTCATTACTTCTCTCTCACACTCATTACTCTCTTTCTCTCTCTCACTCATTACTCTCTTTCTCTTTCACTCTCTCATCACCCTCTTTCTCTGTTATAATATCAATAATCCTTTAATGTTTAAGGCTATAATATGAATCATCTCACTCATTACTCTCAATTGAGAAACATTTAGAATATGAATCGTCTCTTTCTTCTTCACTCACTGTGGGGAGTCAAGCAGCCAACGAGGTATGTTTAAGTCTTTTTTTTTTTGGATTTTTGGTTATTTTAGGGTTCGTTATTTTTGGGGGATTTCTTTGGATTTTTAAGCAGTTTTTTTAGGCTTCGATTGATTTTTCAATGACTTCATTTTTTGGGTTTTAATTCTTTAGCTTTCGATCTTTTGGATTTGGTTTTGAATCTTCGAATTTTTTAGGATTCGAATTTTTCATTCATGTCTGGGGGGGGGGGGGTTAGGGTTCTTTATTTTTTATTTTTAATGTTCGAAGGTTTTTTTGAGTTTTTTTTGTGCTTTTTTTTTAAAAAAATTTGGATGTTCAATTTTTTTGGGGTTTTTTAAGGATTTTTTTTCAAAGTTTTGATGTTCGAAGATTTTTGGGGGTTTTAGGGTTCTTTTTTTAGTTTGGATGTTCGAAGTTATTTGGGGGATTTTACAACTTCTGGTTTACTTGATTTTTTTTTCATGTTTTCTTTTCTACTTTTAAATTTCATTTTTTCTGTGTTTAACCCTTTTCTTGGTTGGGGTTTTATTTTAAGAATTTCTGGGGTGTAATTTTTTTGGGTTGTAATCTTTTATAGCAGGAAGAATTTGTTGGAAATCAAGCTAAGGTAGTGATTTATTCAATTGCTTTTGTTTATTATTGTCAATTTTTGTGTTATGACTTTGGTTGTATTTTTTTGGTAGCAGATTTTGGTTCTTGATTCAAGTTTGAGGATTTAAGTTACATTTTTTTAATTTAGGTGTATCATATTGTTGTATTTTTTTTAGATTTTGTTGAATTTCCTTATAATTAATAAAATTCGATTCGATTTATTGTCTAATTTTTTATGTATGCTGATTTAAAAAGTTTTGGATGCTTAAATTTTTTATAGGAAAAAAAATTGAATGAAATTGGGACCAGCTTTGGTTCCAATTTTATTTATTTATTTTGGATAATGAGGATTAACGTCCGTCTTTTCCCAAAATTGGTGGACGGTAATTTGCGTCTGCTTGAAAAAGCGGACGTTAAACATTCAACAACTAAAATATATCCGACAATGGTTTAACGTTCGTTGGCGGACGCTAATCTAATTAACATTCGCAATCTGCTAATTTACCGTCCGCTCATGGCGGACGGTAAAAATGCGGAATCTGGTAGTGATACTTCCCCCATGAAAATAGACTTGCCCTCAATGAGCCGTATAAATTAGAAAACCACATTCAATGAGCCGAATTAGTAGCATGAATTCCTGTAGTGCATTGTAAAGTGCAACAACAAATCTGTCAAGCCTTATATGAAGTAAGTAATGTCCTGCCATTAGAAAATATTGGGTAGGAGACATAGATGCTGGCTTGATTCATGCAAAATGCTTGAATTTCATCCTAATCATCTCCACATTCTTAGCAAAACCCACTTGAAATCTTCCAAGCAAGATCAATTGTCGATAATCCATGATCAAATTCATGAATTGAAATTCTTCATGTAACATTATCATATTTAACACAACATGAAATTTGAGGATCCCTAAGCAGCTACTCACTGATTTGGATGTATCATTGCATCCTTCTTGCATCCTAACAGCTTTAGTATATACATTTTCATTGTCCATTTCAACCTCAATGCGTCATTTCTTTTTTATAAGAGTGTCAGAATATACTTATTCCCCAATTTTTTAATGCAAGGACCAATTGCATCCAACATCCTAGCATCCATCTTGATATCTACTTTTTCAAGTTCATCACATTCATACCCATTTTCTTATATTCAAATTCAAGAAGAGTTCTACTAAAATCAGTAGAAGATAAACTCTAGCTAGTTTCTTCTCTTCCATCTAATATATTCAATTCCTTCACCAATGGAAGTAAGCTCACATGTTCTAAAAAATTCACTTAAGCAAGGTTCGAGACCTTTCACAAAACAATCAATAAAAAAGAAATATAGAAAATCAAAATCATGTTGCAACATAACTTCAGTTTATTTTGAAATTCTCTAATGTAAGACTAAATAGTTCCTATATATTGGGTACAACTTACTGTGTTCTTTGTTAAAACTATCTTTAAATCATCCATGAAATATGCACACACAACCTTAGAAAATTTTGACCACTCAAAGGATTTCTTCCAACATAGGTATTCATCAACCAAATTTCACCCTTATCAAACATATTTAGAGAAGCTAATAGTACTTTATCCTCTTCAAGAAAATCATTAAGAGCAAAATAACAGTTGAAGTTCTCTATCTAAATTTTAGGGTTATGCCCAATAAAATTCAGGGAAGTTCTTGTTGGAAACATACCCATAAGAACTTGTTGAATTGGCCCCTAGATCATCAATTTGCCTTGATTTCCATGTTGATTGCCTGAATTCTTGCTGCCTTTGCCTCATCTTTGACATAATTTCATCATATATTGTAGCTTCATCTCGATTTTGTTCCATTTCAATTTAATTTAAAGAATTTCAAGCAACTTTAGTGGCAAAAATTTGGTACCAACATTTTCTTCAATTAGATAATTAATTAAACACATAGAGTGCACAACATTTGAATCCAAGATTCAATTGAGATTTGGTTCAATTGGATCTCTAATTGATATCCCACAATTTCTGAAAAACTTAGAAAATCTTAAAGTTAACTCAGGCAATTCAGTGAACACCTTGAGTGCAAGAATCTTGAGCTCAAATTCTCCCAACACTGGCATAACAAAGAGTAGCAGCGGTTGCCTCTGATGCCAATGTTGTAAGAACCTATCTCTACTGTAAGATATGCCAATAATGGCTGGAGAAATGTAGAGTAAGAAGGGAAGAAGGGTAGAATCTGGCTTCAATAAGCCAGAGAAAGAGAGAGAACAAAGAAAGAGAGAGAGAGAAGAGAATAGAGAGAGCAGAGAAGAGAGGCACAAAGAGAGAAAATAAAGAGTAAATTATAGGAAAAATTTGTGTCAATAGTTCCAACTATTGTTGTCCTTCCAAAAACAGTCCCACCTAATTTTTGTTTTAAAATGGGCTGAACTATTAGTTAAATTTGATAAAAATGGGTCACTTTACTTAGTAACCTACTATAGAAGGTTACCAAATATCACGTGCTTACATGTGATGTTTAATTTTTTTTTTTTCAATTTCTACCTTTTTTTTTCTTCTGTATCATTTTCCTCCTGTGTTTTCTCCTTCGTGGTGTTTCAATTAAACATTCAACGCTTCCATATTCTACATTTCACAGTAGCATTTCACCAAGCTTGGAGCTCTACTAAATTAAGGTAAATTTCATCACCTTCTTCTTTTTTTTATTATGATATTTAACTTTCTTAATAATTTTATGTTGACTTATGTGAATTTAGGGCTTGAAATTTTTTAAAATGGGTTTGTTTTAAGTTTCAGAATTTTGTTTCAAAAAGTTCAAAAACTTTAATGTTTGCATAATTATATTATTTCATTCATCAACTTTATTACATCCTATTACACATACATATATATTAATATACAACTAACTAACTTGTTATTATTTTCTCATATCATATCTAACTCCCATAAAATCCCTAATATATATGGTTTCCTATTCTCATTGACATCCCCTCATCAGCGAAAAACTCATGGAGCCATATAAAATTGGAACAGCAAACCCATAGGGATACTTAAGAATTTCATAGATTCAGGTACGCTTCTGTAATTTAGATCTTTACCAATTAATCTGATATGAAGTTATAAGATCCTGTAATTTAGGGCTTAATGACAACAAGGAATACTAGAAGAGCTTGAAGCTGATGATGTTAACTCTTCTTTCCTTGTTGTAAGCTTATTTTATATCTGTGATACATCAGTTTTGAATCTAATGACAGTTTCTTATAGTGGTGCTTTTTTTCCCTACTGGTTGTCCACGGCCAACGCTAAGTTTTTGAACGCTTTAAAGTATCACTTGCTTGTATCGTGTTATTGTTGACCTATTTTTTATGTAAGCTATCGTACGAAGAAAATGATAAATAAACCTAATAGTAAAGTAAGTAAACGCCTCTAATTTTGTATAAACTATATAAAAAAGAATGTTCACTTATGTTGAAAAAGTTATCGGATATAGTAAATTGTCAATAGAGCTATATATTTAATACATATGAGGAGTAGACGGATAGTTGTAATCGAGAGTATGAAAATACATCAAATCGAGAAAAAAAATCTATCATTTTCAAATTGAAGCATAATTATGCAATATTGTAAACATTAGTTTCAAATAAAAAGTAAAACTGTGTTTTATAATTTTATTGGGAATATCATGATTAAATTAATGTGTTGTTGTCCTTAATTTTAATTTGTCATATAAATTCATTACAAAATTGTATTTATCATAATCTTTTCTTCATTAATTAAGTTTATTTATACATTTGAATGCATAAAAAGAACCAAAAAAATAAATTTGATTTTCCATAAATTATATACAAAAAGATTTATAAATTGACACGAAAATAAAAAAAATTATATAATAAAGATGGTTCAAG
The DNA here is from genome assembly GCA_951394345.1 of Salicornia ramosissima. Classification (NCBI taxonomy): domain Eukaryota; kingdom Viridiplantae; phylum Streptophyta; class Magnoliopsida; order Caryophyllales; family Amaranthaceae; genus Salicornia; species Salicornia ramosissima. The sequence goes on from OX596239.1 coordinate 26,131,550, forward strand.
GAAAAAATTTGGCCTAAATGTTGATTTTTTTTCCATCTAAAGTTTGAATTTTAATAAACCAATTTGTCACTCCAAAATTTTTTTAATCAATTTGTCATCCAAAACAAACTATTTCTACCATGTTGTCGTATCCAACGCAAAGTTTTCGAACGCTTTAAAGTCCCACTTGCATCTATCGAGTTATTGTTAACCTATTTTTTTTATGTAAGTTATCGTACGGAGGAAATAATAAAGAAGCCTAATAGTAAACGCTACTATAAATTGTGAAGTTATTAAATTTTATTCATGCCATTTTGTTAAGTTTTCAATAAAATGGTGTGTGTTTCAAGATATCACATATTGTGTTTGGTGTTACACTTGGTATGAAACTATGAACAAAAACAGGCTACACAACTATATCAAAAATCAGCACTTCACCACCAACAAAAAATCTTAAAAATACATGTTGCAAATTTGTTTCAACTATCATACACAACATTTATGGGTCGCCCGCACAAATTATACCCAATTCACTACTAAGCCACATTCCAACATCATTTGAAAATTATAGTATGCAGAATGGGAGAACCATTAGGTTTAAGTGAGCACAACTATTAGATCACTATTGTTCATTAGGAATAGTAGACTTTCTCCACTTTTTAAAGGTTAAGGATTTATAAATAGTATAAAAAAAAACCCTGACGAAGTACGGAGTATATCATAATACATATACAATTGAGTTTTATGTACAAAAATAGAAGTGGTGGAGTTATCACTCATCACACACTTTGTAACTTGAGAGCTTCCTCATCACCCTCTTGGATCTAAAATAATCCATATAAGATAGACAACTATACTAATTTGCAATTAAGGTAATACTGCTGCAACTATAAATAGGAAATAACTACAGTTTACAGCTGGAACTTAATGGATAACACTCAAAGCAAATGGATACAACCTCTCTTCTAGTCCTGAATCTTCCAGCCTTTCTTCTAATCTCGCTTTTCTTATCAACCTTAAACCTGTCGTATCAGCCCACTGTTAATAAGACCACACTAAATAGGTATGTTAAAGAAGTGACGTGCTCTATATAATGGCAATAACTGCTACATAATAGCCAAACAAACAAATTAAAAGAGAAGCACGGAGCAATGAAGCATAATTCTGAAGAATAGAAACATATGTTCCCTGTGCCATATTTCTTAAAAAAAAACAACCTGAAGATTTTTGACAACATTCTGCGCAGGATCATTTTCCATTGATGTTTCAAAATCCAAATAGACCAGATAGTTGAATCTCCTAAAGCAAATTAAAAACAAAAGGCATGAAAAACAAACAAACAACAAAAAATCATAATTCTGATTGTTTTGAATGTTTTATAGCATGAGAAAACACATGTTGCGAAATAACAATTATTTTACACCTTACCGAGCTTACTTCAATGATCCATTTTTGCTATCCCTATTTGGACGACTTTCAATCTGATTAAAAGATCAAATGCGAGATATATTGTTTTAGCATAAGATTCTATATCAACATGGTTTTCAACAACTTAGAAATTTTTGGTGAATTCTTCTTGATGAAGGGCTTACCTTGGATAATGCAATTATATCTTCCTGTTGCTCAGACAATGGGGTGACAATACCCACCATTGCCAAAATAGTCATAGCATTTTAACAAGAATTCTGGCCTAATTTCTTCATTTGAATGTCTAGAAACTTCAGCCTATTTTATGCAAGAAGAACACATGATTAACGAATCTAGCCCACTCTTCCCCTTTGCAGCAACCCATTGTCAGCCCCATTTCTCCCTCCCTGCTAGTCTACTACAGGCCCACTTCTCCCTTAATAGAAGACGGCGGTGTAGCACATTCAACCACATATTCTTAAATTATATGATAATAAAGCATATTAATTGATCCAGAAAATTATTCCAATGGGAGCAGATTCAACAAATCATCATTGACACACATGGAAAGAATTAAAACAGAAGGAAAGGATGAAAAAGGGGAAAAAAAGAATTAAACAAATCTTCATGGTTGAATACCTAATATCCTTCTAACTAAGTCATATCATAAGCTAACTCTAATTATAACTTAGATATATAACTAAATAATTTCATAATTCATTTTGTAGCATTGTGTTAAGCCTGCTGTAAAGAAGTTAATATAAATTCAACGACTTTCTTTTCTTTAGCCTAATATTGTCTACAATCTATCCCCTTCTTTTTGTAAAACACCAGGCCATCCTATTTTATTGTATATTAATAACCAAACATAACTACAAAAAGTCCACAAGAAACAAAAAAAAAAAAAAAATTTCACCTATTTCAAGATCATCCACTAAGAAAACAACCACCTTTGAGAGACTTTATTTTCTATAGCCTAAAGTCGTCTATAATCCCTATTTCCATCTTTCTACAAAATAAGTGTCCAACAATACTAAAAAAATTATTTAAAAAAAAAAATTAATACAATTCAACAGAAGCTTATAACATTATGCTCTAAGATTAAAATTCAATATTTTGATCAAGATGAAATGCAAACTCATCAAACAAAGATTGAAAGAAGAATAATTATAAGGTAGAAATCATCAAACCATTTCAAACCCTAATCTTGATTGCTTCATTGCTCGGGCCTTTGAAATAATTCCCTAAATATCTCTGCAGCATATAAACAACTTGATTTAGAAAATAATGTATTGAGTTAAAAAAATGAGATAAATTGTTTAATTGAAGCAAATGATCAAACACCTAATGTGTGTAAAAAAAAAAAAAAAACAACAACAGAGATTCAAAGAGGTTGAGGAAATTTAGCCACAATCTTAAATAAAACTTTAAATGTAAGATAGAGAAGCATAATAATCAAGAATGATAACTTTTGAAGTAGAGAAACTCAGTACATTTGCTAATCCTCTAATGTCTGCCAACATAAGACCTTTTTTTTAGGAATGCCAACATAAGACCATTAACACATCTAAAAAGTGCAGATTTAAAAGGGGATGAATATGATTCTAAAACATAATGAAACCCAAATGCTTGTGTGAAACCATTAGGAAACAACAAAGGGCATGTCAAAGAGTAATTCAAGCCTAACTTTGCTCCCATAATATAAAATCAATTAGACAACCTAGAAAACAAAAAATCAAATTGAACTAAACATGTGGACTTCTTTTAAGACATTTAATTTGTGTTATGACACAACATTACGTTCTCAACTTGCCACAATTACCTACCACTAAAGTATTCAACTTGCAAGAAAATTACCTCATACTTTGAAGAGCAAGTTCCTGAACTCACTCCACATATAATCCCAATTTTTACTTCAAACCAAGTCCTGTTGTGACTACACTCACCACATCGAAAAAATAAGAATAAATACTTATTTTCAACAAAAACAAACGTCAAAATTGCAAAGTGAAAACTAATAAACAAACAAATCATAGACTTAGGCATAAAAATTAGAACCAATCAAGCTAAATAACATTTGAAATAATCTTTCACATATTCTAATTATCACTTCCATGGTTGACCAAATCAATTAAAAGAGCATACATACCGTGTATAAAAGGAACTTCTTCAAGCATATTGGACCGTCTATTTTATTATGGGCATAATCAACCTAACTTCTGCAACAACAATGAACCAAAAATTAAAAATTACACATTAAATATGCTAGAAGCCATATTCCAACTGAAAGTTAAAATAAAAAAAACACACACACACACACACATTTGAAAAGATATGATAATGTAAGGGAAACAAATGACACCTCCATAATCCCAAAAACCAAATATAGCAAAATAAACCGTAGGTTATAACAAACTAAACAACCAACAATTTCAAAAACAAAACAAGAATCTACAATAGAACAAGAAAGCAAACTTAGGAGCAAAAATACTCAATAATCATCAAGAATAAAACATATAGGAAACCTTAGAGAAAAGAATCAAAATTAGATTTTATCCAAGTCAAGACAAATATACAAGAGGGGCCTCATGGTTTCTGTTTTATAAAAAGGTAATGATGCAAAATTTATTTATAACCCATAGGTATGAAAGCTAGTTCCAAATCACAACACCATCTTGTATGGTTGCATTCTTCAATATAATTGTGATTCCTAACCTTCTGTAGAAGCCTTCATTTGGTCTATCTGCTTCTTCAACACCCTGGTGAATAGTAATGCCAGGCTATGGTATATATGCTGGGTCTAATTAATTGCGTAGTTTATAAATATATATAGTTATATACATATCTCATGCAGAAAAAAAGAGGGTGCTCGTGGAACTTACATCTGTATTTGCGATTATCACATCTTTTCCAATTTTGGCATTCTTGTCAATTATACAATTCCTGCAATGGAGCAACAGATAGATGAATCAGAAGAAACAACCTTCAATTACAAATGATTGTTCATTTATGAAAAGGAGTGACAAAGGAGAAAGAGGAGACGAGGAGTTTTACCTTATTTAGGTGTTCTGTCCAACACCAACAGGAATCTTTTCTTCAGCAACGAGAGAAACAACTTCTGGTTCGGTTTGATAGTAATATGCACCCATCACAATGGTGTCCTGAAAACTCAAAGGTCAAACATGAGTACGTGCCCAGGTGGAAGATAGGGCTTATTTTTAAAAGCTATTCATACTTTTTTTCCAAAATCTATTCTCATTGTAATCAAAACAACTACTAAAACGGTCACTTTCATCACAAATGATATATAACACTTCAAGCAATGGGTCAACCACTTCCATAACCCTAGAGTAGCTAAATGTTGTTTTGTAGTGTAGACAAGTGTCTCCTTATTTCTTACCTCCACAAAGCCATCCCCAAAATTCACATCATTTCCAAAATTATAGGTCCGAGCAAGGTGACGGTTGAGCGAGAAAGAATTGAACTGGGTAAGGCTGAAAATCTTTCTAATGCCATTGTTAATGCAGTTGCTCGTAGGCACATCAATAAGCCTGTAACACCCTCCAATTGGTACCTGCACAACATTTCAAACATAAAACATTTCTCTAATTACCAACCAGCAGTTTAGAAAATATACACTTTCAACTTTAACCCGCTTCAAGTTAATTAATAGAAGGTACCCTAATGAGTACCTAGAGGAAGATACTCTTCGTAAAAATGCAATCCACGATGGACAGATGTTCATTAAGTTGATGAAAAATGTTCATTTGGTCTAATTTTGAAATCTGAATAACATTCAGCAATCCTAAACTTATGTTCATTTGGTCACGGGTGTACCTTTGATTTTGTAGCTCAAAATTAGTATATTTTTGACATAAAAATGGTGCAAAATCCAAGATACCATAATCATTCTATTTGAGCATTGTAAGAAATGCTAGCAGATACTGTATAACTACTCACAACACCAATTCAACCAACAAGAAAATTTAACCAGAGAAAAAAGGTGAGTTGATAACATACAACTGGCTTAGCTCTTCTCTAGTAAGAGGAAAGAGGCGAGTCCCAGCACCTACACCCAGTATAATTGAAGCCACTTTTTTGGGATCAGCTTTTGGAATTTCAAAGAATGCTTGCTCAAATTTCTGTACCCAAAATAAAGAACTAAAAACATATAGGAAACCTTAGAGAAAAGAATCAAAATTAGATTCTATCCAAGTCAAGACAAAAGGTGGATTATCATCACCATATTTGATACAGGAAGAATGAAAGGAAGTAGATCCTGATAACAAGAATCAAAACAAACAAATACAAATTACACCTTAAAAACGTTAGAAGCAAAATTCCAAAGAGATCGAAGATATAAAAATTAATTAAAAACACAGTGGGAAAAAAAATCCCAGCAGTAACATAAACCCTAGCAGCCTATATTCAGAACTTGATTAACTAACAAAACAAAATCAAGACTTCAAAAGCGAAAACAAAGTTAAAAAAAAAAAAAAACAGTGGGAAAAATTTCATTATTAACATAAACCCTAGCAGGTAGCGGCCTAGATTCAAGATTTGATTAATGAACAAAACAAAAGGACATCAAAAGCGAATCTTAGAGTAAAAAATAATCAATAATCATCAAGAATAAAACATGGGAAACCCTAGAAAAAAACTCCATACTATTTCCTAAAAACCGTAGATCATGAAAACGCGAAAAAAATTGGGAAAAAAATTCGAAACTCTAGATCATGAAAAATAGAAAAAATACCTCAAAATGGACCTGCTTTATTGGAGAACTTCGAGCCTGCTTCAATGGAGATTGAATCCCAGATTCGAAGCCATGGAGGAGATGAGAGGCCGAATGTTCAACACCAACCAGAGAAAAAAATCATATTAAAAACTAAAACCCTAGATCATGAAAACGAGAAAAAAATGGGAAGTATCAATGGAGTAAAATGGAGATGAATGCAAAAAATGAGTAATTAAAAATTTTCTGAGTGAAATTCTTGAGTGAAATGAGGATGAGGATGAATGAGTAAAGTGAAAAAATGTAGAGAGTGTCACCATAGCAGCAAAGACATGGAAAAGGAGTATTGTGAATGCATGGAATGAAATAGAAGTGCTGTCAATGAATTAAATGGGGGTGGGAGGTGGCTAATCTTACCCGGCAAAGGAGAGAGTGGCTCACACATGCTAAAAATCACATGTCAAAATATGAAGCAAAGTGTGGCTTTTATATAATATATAATATATAATATATAATATATAATATATAATATATAATATAATATATATATATATATATATATATATATATATATATATATATATATATAGATATGATGAAACACTTTGTTTTGATAAAAAATATATTGCATCATTTGCGTCCTCTTGATCTTGTCATTGTAGTCTGAGTTGATGTATGTCTATATCAACACAATGGTGATATTGAATTACCATAAAGTAGTTGCAACAAACATTTAGGAACTTTCTTAATTGGAAAATTTGGCCTGGCCTATAGGAGTAATAGACGAGAAGTATAATTATTAAATTCCATTATATTTTGTTGTAGCATAATGGAATTTGATGGTACGGTGATCCGCCTTGCATAAGGAGCATATGAAACTACAAGGTATCGCCCCTCTAATACATAAGTAAGAGTATTAAGAATAATAAGTATTGAATCTTAGCTAGAATCTTGTTTAATTGTTGAATTGACACTTGTTCAAATTGAAGATCATAACAACATGTGGTATTTTTAGGTAGGTGGTTCCATAGAAACATACATGGCATGATGTTGCTTTGGCAGATCATATTCCATTGCTAAGAAGGTGAATCTTTATGCGTTTATCTCATATGCTTTTCTCCATTATAGATCTATGCTGGTGCTTGATTTCTTGTTAATTTTTGCTTCATCTATTTTGATGTTATGAAATTTTCCAATTATATATCTTTTATTGTTATCTTTTAGTGCAATTTATTTTTTTTCCTTCAGGCTTGCAATTTGTCGATGCATTTTATTTCAAGACTCCTGCGGTTCTAACATTGGAATTTCAATTCGATTTTCGTATATGATGAGTTTTGTTGCTCTTTTTTCTTTAAAATTGATTAAGTTGAGTTTTGTTGGTCTTTTTGTGCGGTTTTTAATCTGTAAATCATGGAGTTTAATGCTCTTTCTACAACAACTTGTCCTGCTCCTCATTTGGGTGGATTTTTGGTTTCAACTATGCGGTTATGGGCTTGCTGTTGGATTTGTGGTTTTATTTCGTCTATATTATATTATGCCTTCTCCTCTTTTTATTCTTACTTTTTTCTGCTATTATCTCCCTTCTATGGACACCATTTTATGACTAACTAGTAATCATAATATATTTTAGGAAATTTTGTCAGAAAAGACCTTTTAAAACATTCATTTTGCGAGAAAAGACCTTATAAAAAATTTGTTGTGAGCAGGGACCTAAAACAAAAAAAAAAAGTTGCAAAGAGGGACCTTATCTCTATTTTCCGACGTTGACTGTGAATCTCCGGCGTTGATTCACTATTTTCCTCCAGTTTTGCATGAATCCTTTCGTATTTAAGGGGGTAAGAGATGAGGAAACCCAAATTTAAAAGAAGAGAATTTTAGATGCTAGAAGGAAGTGTTAATGTAGGGTTTATGTAGATGAATTTAGGAGGGAAAATGGAGGGTGAGTGGAAGAAAAATGAATTTATAGTGAAAAGAAAAGGAAAGGTTAAATAGAGAAGAAATTATTCGTCGAAAATTTGAGGGAAATAGCGAGTCAACGCCGGAAATTCACAGTCAACTTTGGAAAATAGAGGTAAGGTCCCTCCTTGCAACTTTTTATTGTTTTAGGTCTCTGTTCATAACAAATTTTTTATAAGGTCTTTTCTTACAAAAATAATGTTTTATAAGGTCTTTTCTGACAAATTTTCCTATATTTTAGTTTTTTTAAAAAGTGCACACTTTACAATCTATTCTCTTCTTCTAAAAAGCGCCTCCCTCCTTTCTGTGCGACAAGTGTCACAACTCGTAAGCTCTCATTTCTCTGCCACTTAGACAAAGATACCCTAAGATGCGCCACATGTATTCCTATGTTGCATGCTCTAATCGAATGGTGAATTCTAAAAAGGAGGAAAAAAAGTTATACAAGGTTCGAACCCGTGACCATGAGAAATAACTAAAATGCGTCACTACTCTACACTCTCACTTATTATCAATATTATTCATTCCATCCACTATATACAATCAAATATCAATACTCTTTTTCTAAAATGCGTTGAGCTTTTTCGCAATCTAACATGTGTCGGGACAAGTCATTTTTACATATGTCACCACATGACACCACATGTCATATTTTGTCATGTGTCACCATTTTTCATAAAAAATAATTTTTACAAAAAAAATTAAAATGCATTTACTATTTACTAAGATTTGAACTCACCATAATAATTTTTACAAAAAAAATGCGTTTACTAAGATTTGAACTCACCATCCCTATAATACCGTAACTCTACCATCTCATCTATACCATTTTATTATTCAAATTGACATATCAAAATGTATAATATCCTGTATGAAAAAAAAGTTTAAATTTTTATTAAAGAATCATCCAATCAAATAAGTGTAAATTCACAATTTTTCATCTATCATATCCACATACCTTCTTTCATCATCAATTCATCAAACCAATATATCTTAAACAAATTTATTATCAATCTAACATTAGAAAAATTCAGATCTTATAAGATTACATTAAAAAAAATAGATGAAAAAAAATGCACCAATAAAGGAGTTTAATTTTTAATTTTGCAAAATAAGAATATTTAAATTAAAAATTCATTCAGTGACCCGGGACATCGTCCGGGACAAAATCTAGTTACTTCCTCCATAACGTTTATTATCAAAGTATAACTTATTGATGAAAAATAATGATATCCTCTTTTATTTGTGTATCACAAAACCTTAATAAAATTTATATTTCGTATAGATTAGTGTGTCAAATCTAACACTTTTGTCAAAGGTCTGCAACATATAATTGTTTTTAAGGGAGCCTTAACAATAGAACAATATTCTTAAAAAGAGTGATTATTGAAACAATAATTAGAGTTGGTTGAGGTGGTAATTGTGCATGGATTTGATAACTAAGTGCTGAGTTCGAATCTTAACGTAATCATATTTTTTAAATAATGTTTGTGTGACAATCCTATGTGACGTGCAATCCCACGTGTCGCAGCAATGGTGAAAGTTGATGCTTGTGTGTTATGCTATGTGTCGCATTCACGGTACTTTACGCACTTTTAATAGTTGTTATAGATTTTTCTTCAGTTTACCTTTATTGCATTTAATTTGATTGGATTATTTTCTTCTCCATGTTTGATTTATTGATTTTGTTTCTTTGGTTTTAACCCCGAGGTTTTGGTGTTTATGTATGTATAATTACTAGTTTATATCCGAGCAATTGCTCAGATTTTTTAGTTCATATATACACATATATATATATATATTATTACAGAATAGGTTGATGGTTTTTATTTTTTGAAAAGAATTTAGTTGTGCATTGTAATCTTATTACGTAGTATTTTTGTAAAACTACCTTAATAATATAAACATTAAAGATGACCATAACAATTCATTTAAAAAAAGTGAAAAGTAGTTTTGAAAAATGAAAAACATTTAATGTTATCCTATCAAGTAGAGGGGGTTTTAGGAGGGAAGAAAGGGAGGTTAAGAGGGAAAATTTAATTTTATTGGTTTTTCTTTTAGTATATAGTAAGTATAGATTTGTTCCTTCACCCGTTCAAATATTGTTTCGACGGACATTATCTCCCTTGTGCTGCCAAGTCTCTTCCTCTCGCTGTCATCGCATTTGTTGTCGTCAAGTCTCTTCCTCTCGCCGTCATCAAGTTTGTTGTCTATCGTCCAGTCTCTTCCTCTCGCCATCTTCACATTTGTTGCCTTTGTCTTCGTTTGTGTTATACTGTTATGTTTTTTTGTCTTGTATGTATTTTTTCCTTTTCTTTTTTCATGTATTTTCCTTTTTCTTTTTTTGTACATTTGGCTAGTTTTTTTTCCCCTGAGATAGGGAAATCACTCGCTGCATTTGATATTTTCCTTGTGGTACCTTTTGATCATTAGCAATCATGTACCTTTCCTTCAAAAGAAAAGGTGAATCTTTCAACTACATTAGATATGGGGACTTGTATTATTTTCTTTAACGACCCGTTTGGTAGCCGGTCATAAATGGTGGTAAGGAGAATGGATTTATTACTAAATTTGGAAGGGAAAACAAAATTCAGTCCCATGGTGTTTCTAGTTTAACTCCAATTTATCTAATTTTCTCTACAAATATCCATTCCCATCTAATACCACCCTCCCCAATGGTAATAGATGGTAATTAGAAAATAAGAAGAAAATTCAAGCTTGGGAATGAAAATATATTTTCTATGGGGATTATAAGGTTCTTCCTTAACAAAATTATATTTTAAATCCAAAAGTTGGCTGCCGGAACCAGGTGGTGAATCAGAAGAGGTAGCTCATCTAGCTGTAGTTCATTAGGTGGATTTCTTTTCATAGCCAAAGGCATGAAACCTATCTTTCACCAACAACTCTTGTCCTTTCTTGAATTAAATGGTCTCGCTTTGAAATAGAAAGGCGATTGCGGGAACATTGCTCACCCGAGCTCCTATTTCCTCAAGCTCCAGTAGGCCCGAGGCTGGATGAAATCTCCCCTTGTTGGGGTCTTCATTAGAAGGTAGCCATAGGGAAAGCACCCCTCTTGTTCTTAACGGGGAAAGACTTCGGCTCCTAGGCTTGAACGATATTGGCCCATTCTATAAAACCTTCTCTTCCCGTAGGGCTTTAGGCTCTGCTTCCCTGAGTGCGCTCTCCCTCTCCTCCCTCACTAACTTAGCTTTACGATACAAGTGTGCTTGTTTTCTTGTGGCCGGGTCGGGTCATTCTTCACTCCTGTTACAAGCGCCCGGAGCCGAAGCTATGGAAACGACCCCTATCCTGATATTCGAAATAAAAAATAAAAAACGAACAAAAAAAGGAAAGCTTCGAGTGCCGTCTAAAGCAAAGGTTGGTACAGTTAATACTGAGAGGCATTACACCAATTTGAAAAAGAATAAGACACCCTAGTATACATCCTCTTTGATAAAAAAGGATTGATTTGAACCTGTAGCCAAGGGGCCCCTTAGCTTCCCCTTCTTTTGGACTTTATCCGCTAAGAAAGGAAAACTTCCGAACTACCAATGTAACGACCCGACTTTTATAGGCTGTCGATTTACGAAGGAAATCGACATTTGAATCATTACCAAAACATTTATTAACAAATATTATTAACATCAAGGTTCATTATTCCATTATTTAGCTAATAATAAGATAAATAGTCTCAAAATCCTTAAATGAATCCAAAATACAACTCAGATTGTCTTTCCCAACAGGCTGGGCAGGACTAAATAATAAAGAAAGTAAATAACATAAGATAGACTTCGGGTTCTCTCTATAAAACTTAACCAAGCACACAACCCGAACCAAACGTAAGCCCACTTATGCGTCTGCATCATCACCTGAAATGGGGGGTCCACCGTCAGTGGCGAGTAACTAGGCTGTCCCGCTTAAATGAGGGACCATTAACCATATAATATCATAGAATTATTCCAAGAAAATCATACAAAAGTACATGAAAATATGCATAGTAATACATACGAGATACATATAAAATACATATAAAAATACATATAAAATACGTATGAAAATACATACAAAATACGTACAAAAATACATACAAAATATGTATAAAAATACATACGAGATACGTATAAGAATATGTACGAAATACGAATAGAATACGTATAAAATACGTATACAGTACCTGTAGAAACACGTATAGAAATACATACGTGTACGTATGAATACGTATAGAAATACCTATAGAATACATACAGGGATACATATACATATACATATACATATATTCGTACTTAAATACATACATAGATACATTCTTAAAGACTTACTCATTACATACTTATCAGACGTACGCAGCGGAAGACTTAACTTAACATACTTATACAATACGTAGATTTATATACATAAATACATTGTCATATACATATTCATATCCTGTAAATTACTTATCCTTCATATTATAATTATCTTAAACCTTTCTTTTAACCATCTTCTTAACTTTATGGACCGGTCATTATAGCTCGTAAGGATGCCCGTGTACATCCCAACTTTCCTAAAACACGCCGGGGAGAACCCGTGTATTCTACCCGTATCTCTCCTTTGCAAGAACTAAGCCTAAGCTATGGCCATAACTCCTAAATAGTAGCCCTTGTACTACTACTTAGACGACTACGCATCTTAAGATCCAGAACTGCCCAGAGACTGCAGTAGGGCAGTGGCTTCGACTTAACCTAATCTGGTGACCCGTGTATCACCAAGCAGGCGTCCGTTTCTTATCTTATCTTATCGACATGGCCATCGTGAGACCAATACTTATTATCATCTTATAACCTTATCCTTATTATTATATTATTCCTTTCCTTCATATTGTAACTTATCTTATTATTTCCCTTTTTAATTCCTTTAATCATATTAATTCCTAAAATTATAATCTAAAATATTATAAGCCAAAAATTAAACTAAATTGATCATAATCATATTAGAACTTATTCGACATTTTTTAATAACATAATAACAATTAAATTATTTCATCAATTAATCATATAAACAATTAAATAAATCATTTAAATTAACAACTAATCATATAAATCAAGGATCATCAACAAGATTACTTAAAACATGATAAAAATCCTACTTTTATTATTTGGAGTCACTCGACATACATATATATATACATACCAAAATTAATACTTTAAATTAATTAAATGCAATTATCAATAAACAATTATATAAACTTAACAATAAACAATAAAATCATGCTTTAAACATTAAATCATCTAATTTGGACTAAAACAAGATTAAATTCATCACTTTGTAGTACACGAATCACATGACCTTCATGGCTTTAAAATAATATCAAGATTAATTTCAAGAATTCATAATATCATGCTTATATTAAAGATTTAATCATGGTTATCAATAATAATTCAAAAATTGTCAAGATTCAACATTAAAAATTAGATTTTTAATTTCCTTTAGCATCTTATTTCACTCGACAATTTTGATAATATGAACAAAATAATAACTTTAACTTACGGCTTTAATTTAACAATTAAATAATTAAGTTCACAAATTTTATTCAAGAAAATATCATGAATTTATCATCAAAATTTATATTATACTACTCGACATATATTCGAACTTCTAAGAACAAGAATCGAAAATTATCATGCATTTATTCAAGCAATTATACAATTAAAGCAATTATTTCATGCATAGAATTAATTATAACAATCAAAGATTCATAAAGGCTGCATAAAATATCAAGAAAATAGCATGATCAACTTATCATATAATTCGAACCATACTAACCTAACATGACACTAATTCTATTAATTTTTCTTAGTTTAATCCTAATTAACTATTTGGAAAACTATACCTAATCTAAGAAGGATAGTCTAGTTACCTGGATTAGGAAGAAAATTAAGAAAAGTTGCTCCTTGGGCACCCAAAAATACACGGCCACCAGGAAGGGTTTTTAGGGTTCTTTTGAGAGTTAGATTGTATAGAAATATATGTAAAACAGGTTATGAGCTTGTTCCCTATTTAAATATAAAGAACAAAAGAATAATAATAAAAGAAAATAAAATATCAATAATTTAGGAGGGGGGCCGTGAATATGGAGAGGGAGTAGGGTTGTTGAGCTAATTTGGGGGACTTAGTATAAGGTAGGTACACTTAGGGTTTTTTAATTGGATAATTAGTTATAGGCTTACCTAAATAACAATAACCCAAAATAAAATAAAAAGAATTAACCCTTGGCCATGATTAGAGGGGCCGGCCAAGAGGGATAGATTTGGGTCAATGGGCCCAAATTTAAGTCAAGGTAAAAGAAATAAGAATAACAGTCCAAGTTATTGGGCCCTTTGGACTTAGAAAAATAAAATAATATAAATAAACCGCGAAATTTTCTGGCCCTAAATTCCGAGTTATTACAACCAATTCATATCATAATTTGATTAAAAAACTTCTCCTGAAGTACTCTCAAGGGCCCAACTACTGCTTTCGAATCCAGTGAAGGGAGCCCTAGGAAGGGCGTCCGAACGTGAAGCAATAAAGGAAGCTCTTCTTCTCATGGCCTAAGGGGCAAAGGGAGATTCATCTTACAGCCCTCTAGTGTCAGGGTGTAAGGGAGAGAGGAAGTGAAGTACTCCATGGAATCTGGCTTCGAGCTCCTCAACATAGTAGCTACAATAACAGCAAAGCCGGTTTCAAGACCCTCGCTCACCCAAGCTCGGTTCCCTGCCCGGTGGGGTCGTGACAGTCTGTATTTAGTTTGTATTTTTCTTAGCTTTTATTTATTTATTTTCTATTTTTATTTAGTTTTTGTTAGCATTTTTAGGCTTTTTAGTTTATTTTTGTTTCGGTAGTCCCCTTTCCCTTTTTCTATGTGATTTCCATTATTTTGCTTTGTTACTGCGTTTTCTACCCCTTTTGCAAGTCCCGAGTCAATTTCAGAACCCGAGGAAGCAAGCCGGAGACCTCGAGGAAAACCACAAGTCATTTGCCATTGTTGGAGCTAAAAAGGCCTCAGCGGGCGCTGGGAATCCTTCAGCGTCCGCTGGGATGAGCTTGGCTCGAAGCATTTTTTTGATGAAAGGTTAGTAGCATGTTAAGGATTCCCAGCGGCCGCTGATGGATTCCCAGTGGCCGCTGATTTTGAAGCTGCTAGGCTATTATGAGCACAAAGAGAAGAACAGCGGTCGCTGACCCCAACTCAGCGCCCACTGTCCCCTTCCCTTGTTTTGAGGCAGTAGCATCCCAAAGATTGGCAGCGACCGCTGACCCCAACTTAGCGCCCGCTGCCATAAGTCTTCCCAGCTTGCAAGCCTAGTTTTATAGGTGTCAGCGGGCGCTGTCATCGCCTCAGCGCCCGCTAAAATGCATCTATTCGTATTTTTAGCTCTTTTGTTTTAATTTTTGGGAGAGGTATAAATACCTTTACACTCCCTTTTTGTAAATATTATTACATACATTACATTTTCAGAATAGTTTAACCTAGTTTGCTTAGTTTTTCTCTCTTCTCTCTCTTAAGTTCCCATACATTACATTTTCAGAATAGTTTAACCTACTTATTGTTATTGAAGCTTCATTAGTAACACTTCTCTACTATTCCCTTGTTATTTAAACTTAAGTAATTATTGCTTTGATGTTTTGTGATTGAATATTTCTTAAATTCATAGTTTGTTCCTATTTTCATGCTTGGTGTTGTTTTTAGTATGGTCATTATGTTTTCCATTATTATTCTAGCCATGTGTGAGTAGTATCATTGCTAGGGTTTGGGGTGAAACCTCTCAAAATCCTCCATGTTTATGTTTTAGTCAATTCTTGGTGATAGTTGTGTTAATGTCGGTACCGAAGGTTCGTTGATGTTGAGTCTCATGTTTAGTTAGCATTAGATTCATAGGAGAATCCCCACCTAAGGACCGACAGGTGAACGTGGGTGATGACTCCCTTCGCCTGATTGATGGAAGCACCACGAAAGTTGGCCTTCGATCAAGGGAAAGTTACCGGTCTTCGTGATTTGTGCTTATGACTTGTTAGGTGTGTCTATTACGAAAGTAAGTAGTATACCTCTTCCCGGTCATCACACTAGCTCGAAAGATTAGTGTGATCATAGAATGACCTCCCCTTTAACCACGACCTAAGTCTAAGTTTTGAACGATCCATAATTCATGGTGGTATCGAGTCGTTAATCCCCTAACCTTAGTATTTATTTCCTTGTTTTAGACCCCTACTTTAGTGTCTTGTAGTTATTTGACTTCCAATCATATAATCCAATTTCGACTTAGCTTGTCTATGCTCATTGTCTTTGGTCAGCAAACGTTATTCTCTAGGGTTCGACCCTTACTTGCCCTTACTAGCATTAGTAAGTCTGAGTTAGGAAATTTACTTTTGGTAGGCTCGATGATGGCCTATCAAATTTTGGCGCCGTTGCCGGGGAATAACGGAATTTGTTGCTATAGATTTACTTGAGTTTGACGGGACTTTGTCTTCAGTTAATTCGTTTGCTACTTGATTGTGTGAATTGTTATTGCTAACGTGTTTGTTTAGCAGTTTATGACACGCAGGACTCGTACCTTACCAGTCATCCCACTAATCCCAGAAATCGACCGTTATCTGAGAGATCTGAGAAAGGCTACTAGTGCACATAACATCGAGCAACTCGAATCTGAGTTACAATCAAAGTCACCGGGTAGTTCTTATTCTGTCTCTTCAGTTATGGTTGATACGCCACCACCTCCACAACAACCAATGAGGGATTTCCGCCACCCGGAATCCTTTGAACTCCGTAGCGGGACTGCTTTGCCCGCTACAGCTGCAAATCACCATGAATTTTCACCACATTTCATCAGGATGGTGAAAGATTCACAATTTGGGGGAAACTCGACCGAGTGTCCTTTTTCTCATCTTGATAACTTCTTGGAAATGTGCTCCACAGTTAAGCACAACTGATAAGTGGTATTTTGGTAGTTATTTTCTTAGTTTTTATTAGTTTATCTTCTATTTTTATTTAGTTTTTGTTAGCATTTTTAGTCATTTTAGTATAGTTTTGCTTTTGTATTCCCCTTCCCTTTTTCTATGTGATTTCCTCAATTTTGCTTTGATTCTGCGTTTTCTTCCCCTTTTGCAGGTCCCGAGTCAATTTCGGAACCCGAGGAAGCGAGCCAAGAACCTCGAGGAAACCACAAGTCCTCTATGCCATTGTTAGTGCTAAAAAGGCCTCAGCGGGCGCTGGAAATCCCTCAACGTCCGCTGAGATGTACATTGCTTCGAGGCTCATTTTGGCTGAAAGAGGCAGTAGGTTTTTGAAGGCCTTGCAGCGGCCACTGATGGATTCCCAGCGGCCGCTGATTTTGATGCTGCCAGGGCATTATGAGCACAAAGAGAAGAACAGCGGTCGCTGACCCCAACTCAACGCCTGCTGTCCCTCTCCCCTGTTTTAAGGCAGTAGCATTCAAAGGGGCTTGCAACGCCCGCAGAAGAATTCTCAGCGCCCGCTGCATATCATGTCCAAGAATTTTCAGCGGCCGCTGACCTAAACTCAGCGCCCACTGCCTTTAGTCTTCTGACCCTGCAAGCCTATGAAATTAGGGGTCAGCGGGCGCTGTCATCGCCTCAGCGCCCGCTGACGCGCTGCTGTTCGTTTTGTTTAGTATTTTTCAGCTGTTTTGCTCGACTTTTTGGGGACATATATAAATAGTCCCCTCTTCCCATTTCTTCAGGCAGATGAGGTTAGAGGCTCCAAGTTAGGGTTCGGTTAGATTTTAAAGCTTTCTTCTTCAATTTCCTTGTAATTTACATTTTGTTCTTCAATTTATGCAAGTAGCTTAGTTGTTCTTCATCTTCTTCTCCTTCTTGTTCTCCTCTTCAAGGTACTTTTATAGCTTTATTTTATTGCTTTGATTTCTTGCCTTTTTGTTGTTTAATTATTGGTTTTAGTTGTTTATGTTTGTTATTTGTTGATTGTTTTAGTTATTTATGTTTTTTTTGTTGTTTGTTTTAGTTGGTAGTTTATTTAGTTTTTGTTGTTGGTTTAGTTTTATGTTTAATTGTTAATTGTTAGGTTAGTTGTTCTTAGTTTTAGGTTTTAGTTTGTTAATTTTGTTGTTCTTTTTATTTATGCATTTAATTGTAGTTTTAATTATGTTTTTATTAATTAATTTTGAGTAGTTAATTTCTAGGGTTTGAGTGAAACTTCTCAAATCCTCCATGATTGTGGTTTAGTTGTTTCTTGGCTTCGGTTGTGATAATGTCGGTACCTTAGGATTCGGTTGTTTCTTGTCTATACTAGAATCGTAAAACAATAAAACAAGAACTAAATAACATCGGCACTCGCCCAACCCAAAGCTAAGCAAGAACCTCATCATCAGAATTACCTGAAAAATAAACAACAGTCCACCGTCAGTGGCGAGTAATATAACTGTCCCACCCTAACGGGGATACACATGGACATAGCATAAATCAAACAATCAAACCAAACATACTAACATGCGAACCATACCAAGTAATCATGCTGACTCGACTAACTTTAACCAACAATTAACATATCTTTAAACTTTAGCGCAATCATTTACATACTAGACCGGACTATGCACGTACGAACGCATCTTACGCGATCAAACTTTCTACTATGCCAGGATTGAGAATCTTACTCCCAACCCCATGAAACCCATCTTACGGGAAATCCATATCCAAAGACAACATAGTAAGACCACCAACTATCCCAATACCGCGGATAGGATAGGGGCAACGTCTTAACCCAATTCTTAGAATCTTACTCTAAGATTAGGCGTCTAGTAGCAAAATCAAGCAAATCTTTAACTTTAATTTATATTCTTAGTTAATCTTAAGTTGCATATTACACCTTGACTTAAGAATAACATGTAAATCAACCAATCTTAGAACCTCAATTACCATTCTTTAACTTTTCTTTAATTCTTTTTAACTTTCTTTAACTTTCAAGACTCGACCAAGAACCCATAAAGAACTTAACAAGATTCAAGAACTTCAACCAAGAACTCAATCAAGATTCAAGAACTCATTCAAGATTCAAGAACTTAATCCCAAAATCATCATCAAAACACACGCATGATCTTGACAAAATTCAACAACTTATTCATCAACTTCCAAATATCAAAACTTCACGAAACTTTGATGTGAAAACAAGTTGAGGAACTTGTTCCCAAAGGATCCAGTTACAAGTTGAATTTAAGAATGAAACTTAGGAAGGACGAATGTCAAGAATCAATGTAGTTTTAGGGGAACTCTCACCCTTAACTTGAGGATATAACAATGAGGAACACTCACTCACTTGTTTGGGGCAGAAGTGTTTAGGGAACTCTCACCTAACCAACAACTACAAGTCTTAGTTTTAGGAACTCTCACTAAAACGAAAACTCTTCAAATTGAGAAACACTCAAACTTGGAAAAACGACTCGACTTTACTTAGTCAAATTCGACATACGCTTGTGTATTTTTGGACAAATTTCTGAATGCCTTTTATTGATCATTTTCACGCTATTTATAGATAGCTTTTACATCCAACCATTCCCTTTTACACACAAATTGCAATAAATGGGAAAAAACTGAAATTAAAAATAAAAGATAGATTAATTGGCTCATAATCGTCCAAATTAATCCCCATTACAACTATTAACTCTAATTTAAACAATGAGCATAAAACAAGGAGAATTAAACTTCCATCCGGCCAGCCATAATGATTCAAAGCTATTCAAAACCACCATTCAAGTCACCCTTGATTCATGCCTCCAAATTAGCCTTGACTCATGCCCTTGTGTCCGCCCAATTAAGTCCTCATTCAAGACTCTTTATTCAGCAAATAAATCTGAAGAAAACACCTAGTAATACTTCTTAAATGAGATTAAAAACCAGCTTGAAATTCCCCTTAAAATACGCCCCTCTTCACGCCTCTATTCAATAGGCTTGAATTGACCACTTTAAAGAGATCCAAACCATTTACTAGGTCCCATCATTGAAGTAATCAACCACACTTAGCAAAGTGCAACCGACTGAGGATTCACACGGACCATGCACGCCAAATTCCTTAGGAGCAATTTCGAAACAAGCTTTGGACAAATACAACTCCCTTGCATTGGACTCTTGGACGTGAACTTTTGAACCATTAGACTCCTGACCATTTTGGTCACAATTTGATCGGAAAGTCGTTCATAATGGCCTTACTAATGTATATACGGTGCATAAGGAGGGAAAAATCAAAACATTGTTACCCTTATCACCACCTAAAAAGGCTAATCATAAGCATAAACAAAACCAGAATTTACTTTGTGAGAAGGTGATTAGGGATCAAATCAGCTTGGGAAAGACGGAGAAATCACATAGGAAACGCCCACCTAGGACATTTACTTTGTGAACAATGTTCATATGCTAACTTCTTGAAATTTATGGACTGAAGTTAAGTGGGAAAATGAAAAGATTTGATTTAATTCTTTTGATACTGGACAAGCTAGTATCATTCCTTTCTTTTCTTGAAATTTATGTATACTGATTTGAAATTTTCTTGAAATTTATGGATACTGGACACTGAATTTGAAATTTGAAAATGATAGCGGAATTTTGAAATTTCAAGAATTTATCAAATTTCAAATTTCAAATCACAAGAATTCTTGTGATTTATGGAAATTTTTCAAAAGAATCACAAGAAAATTTCAAATCACAAGAAATCACAAGAAAATTTCAAATCACAAGAAATCAGTATGGACACTGGATTTCAAATCAGTATGGACACTGGATTTCTTGTGATTTCAGTATGGACACTGGATTTCAAATCACAAGAAATCAGTATCCATAAATCAAATTTCAAATTTTTCAAATTTATCAAATTTGAACCCAAGAAATTTTCTTGAAATTTCTTGAAAATGAAATGTCCAGTATCACAAGAAATCAGTATCCATAAATTTGAAATTTTAAATTTCTTGAAATTTATGGATACTGGTTTGATGAAAATGGATTCTCGCAAGAAGAGCGGGTATCACAAGATTTGAAATTCAGTTTCTTGCATGTCTCGAATGCAAGAAAATTGATACCAGTATCAAAATGAAATTTACTTTGTGAACAATGTTCATATGCTAACTTCTTGAAATTTATGGACACTGGCAAAATAAAAAGATTTGATACCAGTATCAAGCTTAAAAGGTCCATTTATGGACTAAAGCAAGCGTCAACCTCAGATTTAATGAGTCAGTCAAGAAATTTGGCTTCCTCATAAATGAAGAGGAATCATGTGTGTACAAGAAGTTAAGTGGGAGTAGTATTACCTTTCTGGTCTTGTATGTAGATGACATACTTCTCATCGGAAACGATAATACCATGCTTGAGTCAGTCAAGGAATGGCTTAGAAGTTGTTTCTCGATGAAAGACCTAGGAGAAGCTGAGTACATTTTGGGAATAAAAATCTATAGAGATAGATTGAAAAGACTCATTGGACTTAGTCAAGAAACTTATATTGATAAGGTTCTTGCAAGGTTCAAATTGGAAAACTCTAAAAGAGGATTCATTCCCATACAGCATGGCATAACACTGAGTAAGACACAATGTCCTTCAAATCCTGAAGAAATCAAGCGTATGAATAATGTTCCTTATGCTTCTGCAGTAGGATCAATTATGTATGCCATGATGTGCACCAGACCAGATGTTGCATATGCTTTGAGTATATGTAGCAGATACCAGTCAAACCTAGGAGATGTGCACTGGATGGCAGCCAAGAACATCCTTAAGTACTTACGAAGGACAAAGGATAACTTCTTGGTTTATGGTGGAGAAAATGAGTTGGTTGTTATTGGATACACAGATGCAAGCTTTTAGAGTGACAAAGATGATTTTCGATCCCAATCTGGTTTCATATTTTGTCTCAATGGAGGAGCCGTAAGCTGGAAGAGTTCTAAGCAGAGTACCATTGCGGATTCAACAACAGAGGCTGAGTATATTGCAGCAGCAGATGCAGCGAATTAAAGAAGGTGTTTGGATTAAAAAGTTCATAAGTGAGCTTGGTGTAATTCCTAGTATTGAGACTGGCATTGAATTATACTGTGACAACAATGGTGTCATTGTTCAGTCTAAAGAACCTAGGTCACACCAAAGGTCCAAACATGTGCTCGGGAAATTCCATCTTATTCGAGAGATCGTTATCAGAGAGGATGTAAAACTAAGCAAAGTTCATACTGAGGATAATGTAGCAGATCCACTGACTAAACCGCTTGCTCAACCTAAGCATGAATGTCATACTAGGTCTATGGGGCTTAGGCATATGGGAGATTGGCTTTAGGTTGTTTACTATATGTTTACAATTGTAAAGACAATCATTTTAATGTTTATCAATTTAATAAAATATTTATTTCTTATTTAATCTTTGGTTTAGTATTAAATAAAATGTCCAAATAACTTGTGATTTCAAATAGAATTATCGAAAACGTTTTGATAATGGAACTCTATAAAGTGGACTAAAATAACATCTTATCTAGAGTCCCTAGTCAAAATCAATAAAATGGACATAAATGATTTGTTTAAAGACTAGCATATAATCAATTGATAACGTAGTTCCATGAGCTATAGAAATATAGTGATGTTTAATTGATTGTATGGATGTATGTTCGATACATTGAGACTTGATCTAACAGATTCTAAAAAGTAGAATCGAAAATCTATATTTAGTGGATTCCTTAGACATTAGTATGTCTTAATAACCACGAAATAATTAGCTTAACCTTGACATTGTTAAACGTCGTTCCGTAAAAGGAGGTTATAAAAGCAATGATCAGGTGGAGTTAAGAGTTGAGTGGGAGTTATGGTCATACTAGAGTGAATAAATCCTCCTAATTAGTTGGAATGGTGTCAGGGCCTCTTGATGAGCTAGAACTGGAAAATTGCATGGCCATGCGAAAGAAGTTTAAATGTTGAACTTCGTTTGAGCAGTTCGAACTCAGTGATCAAGGAACATAAATTGAGAATGCCAAAGTATTGTCAATTTGACATTAAGAGACTTAGGGAATTTATAATTGCGATATTCTCTTCGGACAAGTGGGAGATTGAAGGAATATGTCCTCAGTTGTTATCGACAATTACTAAATATAATTAGGATTATATTATGGAGATAATAATTAAGTTAAATTAGGAAATTATATTTACTTGCTAGAGAATAAATATAATTAGTGGATCCATATTATTTGGGCTCACAACTATACTTAACTTAATCCTATGAGGTCACACAATATAGCACAATATTGGGCATAAATTAAAAGGGCCCAATGGATGCTAGGATTAGGGTTTCTGTGATATGACTAATGAGGTGTATATATAGTACCTCATTAGGGTTGTAAGTTTTTTTTAATTGATTCTGATCAGTTGTCACACACAACCAAAAACCCTAAAACCTATTGCATTCATATGGTTTTTTCCCTAAAAAGTAAGAGAGTGAATATTGATCATCTCTTCCGTACTAGCATACGTGCGATCTAATCCAGTGCTTGTGGACTGATTAGAGGAGCAACAATTGAGGCTCTAGATCTCCGTTCTTGAAATTGAAAGCACGCATCAAAGGTTGTAATTACTATCTTTTGTACTTGATTCATATTATTTATTATTAGTGATCCTGATGTTATAGATGTTAGGAAATTGTTTCATGAAATTCCGCTAATCGCATCTATAAACCCCTACACTAGTATGATTAGACAAGGAAGTATGGGTTTTAAAGTAAAGAAATATCACCTAGACATTTCATCAAACACCTTATGTGCAAATAAACACTACAAAAATTTCAGAAATTTTGTTCAATGACGGACCACCATCATCCACAAAATACATAGCATTGCCGCAGGTTCAACGGACCACCATCGCTGACGGCGCGGGCCATGATGATCTCTATCTTGCACCTGACCCGCAGTATCGGGCGACAGTTTTACAAGAAATGGGACGCGCTCCGGTCGAGTTCCCACCTGAGAGAGAAGAGGGTGAGGAAGATGAGGATGAGAGAGATGAGGGCCATGACCAGCGTCCACCATTTTTTCCGGGGCAACATGTACCTGCTGATCACGGCATGTGGGCCGACCGGATTCAGAGGGTAGAGCGTCGACTTGATTCGATGTAGGAGCAGATTGACGAGGTTGACGACAACGTGTATACGATGACATCCATGATTGCGGCCATGAATGCTCATTACGTGTCTCAAAACCCGGGATTTCAAGACCCTCTGCAGACATCGACTTTAGGGTTCGTTAGCGTCGTGCGGCGTGGGCCACTAGGAGATCGGGAAACTGTGATTTTGGAGGTCCTTCTGGTTCGTAGTTGACGGTTCTTGGGGTTTTCTCTCCTTCCTTTGAGGACAATGTCAGATGCAAGCGTGGGGGAGAGACAATACTTGTATATATATTTTAATTAGTTTATTTAATTTTTTAGTTTTTACTTTTATTGTTGTACATTTAGTTTCATTTCAAGTATTTTGTATTTAGACCTAGTTTAATTTAGTTTAATTTTCAGTAATTTGTAATTTATTTACTTTTTAATTGCACTGTAATATATTTCCTTTGATTTTTATTATTATTCAAAAAAAAGAAAAAAAGAAAAAAAAATATTTATATATATAAAAAGAAAATTCCGCTAAGTTGAAAACCCGTAAGGACGGGCAACTTAGGCAAAAAAAAAAAAGAAAAAAGAAATATGTTGAGTGGGTGAGCGCGTGAGTGGAAAATGTAATGAGAAGCTAGGTTGAAAACCTGAAAAGGGCACCTAGGCAAAATGAGAGAAAAAGAATAGAGAGAACGTTTTGATTCCTCATTTATTTTTGATTGGTTTTGTTTCTCGTTTACATTTAACATGCGACATTTTGGTCCCTGTGTGGAATTGCAGGTTTTAGGATAGAAGCATAGGAGAATTTTATTCTATCTTCCTATAGCTTCTTTCTCGGATAGTGTAAGTTTTTATTTTCATTTATTTTTATTTTTATTTTTATTTTTAGTCGTTAGTTGTAAATTTTTGTTATGGTAGTTTTGTACATTTGTGTAAGCTTCTTTCTCGGACAGTGTAAGCTTTGTACATTTGTGTTTAACTTGGACTTTTGGTTTTAGACATTGAATTTCATTAACGTTTAATTTTACTCGAGGTCGAGTAAGGTTTAAGCGTGGGGGAATTTGATGTGTCCAAGTTATACGCTATTTTTAGAAGGATTTGTTTTCCTTTTTGTTTATTATTTAGATAGTTTTTGGATATTAGAATCCTTTAGGTATTTATAGGGTTTAGGAATTTTGGTTCTTTTTGTACCCCTATTCCCTCGATTATTATGTATTATTGGTTTTGGATTGGTATTGCTTCAATGATTGCCCGGGATTGCGTTTTAGAGCAAAGAAGAAGCTGAAGAGCAACGAGACTAGGGCCCCCTCGCGAGTCGCGACTTTTTCTCGCAAGTCACTTCCCAGCCTTGGGGTGCCTCACCAGAGCAGAGCAGGGCAGAGCAGATTTGGGTCAGTAGCTTCTCGCGAGTCGCGACCCCTGTGCGGTGGTTGTTGTTTTGTTTTCTTCTCTTGTAAGTTGGCTTGTTTTATTTTGTTTTGATTGGTTAAATGTTGAGGCACGTAGGCAGGGCAGTAATAAGTTAGGAGAGAGGTTAAGAAGGGTGGAGATATATCACACTTTCATACTTAGAATTATTTACACAACTCCTTCCTCTCTACTTAGCTTCTCACCATTTTTGTTCTTTTGATGAGCTTCAAAGCTTTGCGTATTTTGTTTTCCATGAAGCTTGTAGCTTAAACTTTATCTTGGTGAAACTTTAATGAAGTTTCCTCTATTGTATTGTGAGAATTTCTACTCTTTATTTATACTTGATTTTCACTTGTTTTTCATGTTTGAATATGTTGGTTTGTTGCATAGCTTGCTAGGAGTACTACCAGTATTGTTGTGTTGATGAATTATTGCTAGATTTGTGATTTACCTTGCTAAGGAAATCTCTTGTAAATTAGTAGCAAGTTATGGTTTGGTTTGGATGTACTACATCCTTATTTCTCCTTAAGAATTCAAGTGTTTTGTTATATGTTAAAAGCTTTTTTAACATAAACGATCTTAATATTCTCTTCTCTTAATGCTATTCTCGGATGGAACTTAGAAGCTGATCTTCTAGGTTGTCTTTGAATAAGGGTTTTGTAGTATTGGAAATTTTACTACTTAGCTATTCATAAGGAGATTAGAAGATTTATTCTTCACATTAGGTAATCAAGATTTTAGATTTTGAGTTGTTTTCGATGATCTCTAGTCGGAAGTGGATATTAATCGGATCCAAGACGTCCTTCTTTGATTTCTAATTAACCGATTATTGAACGTATTTATTCTAAATCAATTCCATTGTTTTTATTGAGTTCCTTAATCAGTTTAATCATTAGTTTAACAATTTTATAAACCCACTCCTTTCACCATTTTAGTTTAATTCAAGTACATTTAAGTAATCCTAGTTCCCTGTGGATATGAACCTTGCTTCCCTGCTACATTTATTTGTATTAGAAAGTAAGACAATTATATTTGGCTTTGGCGCATACGACAAGGGCCTACCACAAACAGTCGACAAACTAGCATTCCCAAACAAAACAAAATCAAGATAAGTATAAAGTAATTTGAGTTTAACTTCTCATGAAAGCAATTAGAGTCATAGGAAATTAATTAAAAAAAATAATCAAGCATTAGATAATGGCATGTAATGATAACACTTAGTGGCAATAAAGAAATCAAGACAAAGACACTTACTTTGTTAGAATTAGAAGACACAGGAAGAAAACGATTAGAAACATGGCCAATTATCATACGGACCCGAGAAGAACCAAACCCTCTGCACAAATGATAAAATCATCCCCAAAAATCATATTAAATGAATGAAACAAGGAAGCATCCACAAGTTCCACTACTTTCAACGCAATATATACCTTCTATCTATTCAATTGTATTACCAAACATGTAATTGATGCAACTATTTTTGGCATAGTGACACACATCCCTGCTACCCCCTATCCCACCCCCTACACACCCCCTCCCCACCCTTGTTGCCCCCCATCCCCACCCCCTACTGCCCCTATCAGAGCCCCACTTCCCCACCCTTGCTGGCTGATACCCCCCATCCCCACCCCTGTTGCCCCTCATTTCCACCCGCTACTACCCCCCATCAGACATTTGACCCTAAACCCTAAAATGAAACAAATTGAAGGCATTTGACCCAATAAAAAATACAATAGAAAATAATTGAAACATGAGAAAGACAACCGATGAAAACTAAACAGTAAAATCTGTCTCGTAGAATACACCAAACAAAAAAGCAGCATTAAACCAATCTACAACAACAAAAACACAATTCAGAGGGCCTGAGGAGTTGAAGGCTCGTATATTTTAGGGTATCAATTTGGGGAAATACATGAACTAAATCAAATTGGGGCAAAATTTAGGGTTTTAATTTCTCCAACAAAATCAATTTGGGGCAAAAAACAAATGCTACCTTTAGATTGGCAAGGAGGATAGAGATTGATAAGTTCTTCCTAGGGCATTCGTCTTCTCTTCGTTCTGGTGGTGGAGTGACATCAAGCGAGGAGGAGAGCAGTATAATTGTGGTGGAGCGTCTTCTCTGCGTTCTTTGCTAAGGCTTTCGTCTTCGCTAGGACTTTCGTCTTCTCTGCGAATGGTGGTGGTGGAGCGACTTCTCTGCGTAGTTTGCGAATGGTGGTGGAGGAGGAGAGCAGTAGTCTGTGAATGGTGGTCTGCGAATGGTGGTGGAGAGCAGTATTACATCTTCTCGTTCTCAGAGTTTTTTTTTTTAAATGTGAAGGAGTGAGGAGAGTAGTATAATTATGAATGATATTATTAAAACAATTACTATGCTATACTCTATTATATTATTCCGTATAATTTTTTTTTTTAATTTCAACTACCTATGGCTGCGGTTCTAAAACCCACAACCATTGGTTTCGGAACCGCATCCATACGTATTTATGGATGCGTTTTTTAGGAACCGCATCCATAAGTACCTATGGCTGCGGTTTTTTACCCCGCAGCCATAAGTAGTTCATTTTAAAAATATTTTCAGTACTTTTGGATGCGGTTCCAAAAGAACCGCATCCAATTTGGCGCATTATATGTGAATTTTTCTACTAGTGATGGTTTCGCTTTTGTATTCCCCTTCCCCTTTTTCTATGTGATTTCCTTAATTTTGCTTTGTTTCTGCATTTTCTTCCCCTTTTGCAGGTCCCGAGTCAATTTCGGAACCCGAGGAAGCGAGCCGGGAACCTCAAGGAAACCACAAGTCCTCTATGACATTGTTGGTGCTAAAAAGGCCTCAGCGGGCGCTGAAAATCCCTCAGTGTCCGTTGAGATGTAAATTACTTCGAGGCTCATTTTGGCTGAAAGAGGCAGTAGGGTTTTGAAAGCCTTGTAGCGGCCGCTGATGGATTCCCAGCGGCCGTTGATTTTGATGCTGCCAGGGCACTATGAGCACAAAGAGAATAACAGCGGCCGCTGACCCCAACTCAGCGCCCGCTGTCCCTCTCCCCTATTTGAGGTAGTAGCATTTAAAGGGGCTTGCAGCGCCCGTAGAGGAATTCTCAGTGCCCGCTGCGTATCATGTCCAAGAATTTTCAGCGGCCGCTGACCTAAACTCAGCGCCCGCTGCCTTTAGTCTTCTGACCCTGCAAGCCTATGAAAGTAGGGGTCAGCGGACGCTGTCATCGCCTCAGCGCCCGCTGACGCGCTGCTGTTCGTTTTGTTTAGTATTTTTCAGCTGTTTTGCTCGACTTTTTGGGGACATATATAAATAGTCCCCTCTTCCCATTTCTTCAGCCAGCTGAGGTTAGAGGCTCAAAGTTAGGGTTAGGTTAGATTTTAAAGCTTTCTTCTTTAATTTCCTTGTTATTTACATTTTGTTCTTCAATTTATGCAAGTAGCTTAGTTGTTCTTCATCTTCTTCTCCTTCTTGTTCTCTTCTTCAAGGTACTTTTATAGCTTTCTTTTATTGCTTTGATTTCTTGCCTTTTTGTTGTTTGATTGTTGGTTTTAGTTGTTTATGTTTGTTATTTGTTGGTTGTTTTAGTTATTTATGTTTGTTTCTTGTTTGTTTTAGTTGGTAGTTTATTTAGTTTTTGTTGTTGGTTTAGTTTTATGTTTAATTGTTAGTTGTTAGGTTAGTTGTTCTTAGTTTTAGGTTTTAGTTTGTTAATTTAGTTGTTCTTTTTATTTATGTATTTAATTGTAGTTTTAATTATGTTTTTATTAATTAATTTTGAGTAGTTAATTTCTAGGGTTTGAGTGAAACTTCTCAAATCCTCCATGATTGTGGTTTAGTTGTTTCTTGGCTTCGGTTGTGATAATGTCGGTACCTTAGGATTCGGTAGTGTTGAGTCTTGTTTCTAGCTAACATATGATTCATTGAAGAATCCCCACCGAAGGACCGAAAGGTGAACGTGGGTGATGACCTCCTTTGCCCGATTGATGGAAGCACCACGAAAGTTTGGCCTTCGATCAAGGAAAGTTACCGGTCTTCGTGATTTTGTGCTTAAGGCTTGTTAGACGTGTCGCCGCACGAAAGTGGGTTGTATATGTTTTTCCGGTCATCGTACTAGCGCGAAAGAGTAGTGCGATCTTAGAATGACCTCCCCTTTATCCATGACCTAAGTCTAAGTTTGATTGATTCACAATTCATGGTGGTTTGAGTTGTGATCTCTTACCCTAGTCCCTTTTATTCTTGTTTTCATAGTGTAGTTTTAGTTAGTTCTCGTAGTTTTCTCCGCCTCTCGCGACCATCCATTGACCTAGCTTGTTCGATGCTCATGCTTAGACTAGTGCAACGTACCTTCCCCGTGTTCAACACCCCCACTCATACTACGACGGGGGTTTTTATTTGGTGAAAATCCCTTCTATCAAATTGGCGCCGTTGCCGGGGATGGCAAGGGCCATTAGTTTAAGTTGAGTAGAATGGTTCTAGGTCTTTCTTTTTCTTTATTTTTGTGAGTTTTTAGGCCTCATGGCCTCTTCTTTGATCGATCCCCAATATGAGCATGAATTGTTTTAGTTGTATTATGATAGGATCGGAAGCTCTCTTCCGCTTAATCATAATTTTGGTAAGTGGGATATATGGGTTTGAACTATGAGACGAGAAATTGGATAGAATACCTATCTCATGGCGATTTCTTAGCTCTCGACTTGGATAGAGCTTGGCTCTTATTCGAGTGTCTCGCTAAGGACACCTATGAGTGGGATATAACTAGCCAAGGAATACATGATTATAGTCATGATTTGAGTGCACTTGAGGAATATGGTTTTAATCAACCATCACCTCATGCCACTACCTTTGATTTTTCTCATCATTTTTCACATGAATCGAGTTCGATTAATCATGTTTTTGATGAGTATTTACAAGGTCTTGGAATGAACATAATTGATTCACCTCATATTCCCCTAGGTGAGCCCTTCGATGATGACCTTAGTCTTGAATTCGATCCCTCACCCCTCATAGTCGAGCACACCATCCCGACTCGCATAGACGATGACATTTATTGGCAATGTTGTGATGAGAATCATGACACTTTCATATCGTCATTTAATGTTGTAGAGGATGAGGCCCTCATAGCAAAGTTGAGTGAAACTGACGAGGTAATTAATGTGGAGGATGTGGTTATACCACATTCTCTTATTCCTTTTGTAGGAGGATTTAACCTTGTCTATTCATACCCCACACCACTTCCATCCGTGCTCATATCACCTCCATCCAAGGGCATCATCTCTTGTCTTGACTCCCATATTTATCTTTTCCAGAAACCAAGGCAAGTGAGGTGTATGGAGGTGTTCCCCCTACTTTATTTGATTTTTCTTTATGTAGTTTTTATTTTAATTTACCTCCCTATGGGCACTCACTCCCACATAAGCATAGGATGCCGGTTTTTAAACCGTTTTCTTTGCTTAATTTAACTATTGCTTATGTGGTTTTTAGTGAGTTGAGTGCCAGTGTGTTTGACAAGCTCTTGCGAGCTTTGCGGGGCTATTTACTGAGCCCCGGGTGGTTGTTCCCGCTGGATTACTTTGACATAGTTTTTCTTCTATGTCTTGGTCCCTGTGTCCAACTCGTTTGTCAAGCTTAAGACGTTAAAACAAGCGCTTCTCGGGAGGCAACTCGAGTCTTTTTCTTTTTCTTTTTTCTTTTATTTGTAATTATTTTGTTTTTTGGAGTTTGGTTTCTTTTCTTTCTTGTTTACAGGTTACATGAATAAGCAACTCTCATGGACATGTATGGTACTAAAATACAAAACGGAGGTTGTATGCTTACTTTATAGCCTATTTTGGTGAGATCATTCCAAACTCCCTTTCTTTTATATTTCTTGTGTGCTTAGTTGTAGGGTTAGTTTTAGGATGAGATGATTGTTCGAGGATGTTTGGCTTTCAATTTTTGGTTTTTAAGCCTTTGAGAACATTTGGATATCGATGGCGTTGGGCCTCGATTTATTTATTTGTTTGATGCTTGATTGGTTATTGAGAGTCATTCATGCTTGATTTTATTTTCCTTCCTTTTGTGTAGTTTTTATTTTTATTTTTTTCCCTTTTTCCTCTTCTTTTACTTTTATTTTCTTTTCAAGGCAAAGTGTGTTTTTGTTTTATTTGTAGTTTAGACTTGGTTCTTAATTTCTTGGACTTTGAATGCAATCCTTCCTAAGTGTTTGTGATCCACATGGTTTGAGATGTTGGGGTTGATTTTCAAACACTACATGCTAGGTTTCAGAACTTTGGAGTTCATGAAACCTAATGTCTTGGGTTGTGGTACGATTGGCAAAGCTTTGCTAGCTAGTTGAAGCCCTTGAGGTAGTATTTGCAATTCACTACCCTTCATATGTGAGAAAATTGCCAAATCTTTCTAGCCTTCATCATTTTGTTTGAGTGGCAATAGGATCCTTGTCATAGCTTAACTTGATCGAGAACTTGATTCATGACTTTCTGATACCATGACTGAGCTACTCTTGGGAGGACGGAGGCATTCATTTCTTAGTTTTTTTCCTTTTTTTCCTTTTTTATTTTAGCGTCTTGTTTCTTTTCACATTTCTAGGTGTTTGCTTTACGTTTATCCTTTGAAACCCTTTGAGCTTGGCCCTTCTTTTCTTCTAGCCACCTTACAAGCCTTGATTCCCTTTGTTTTGTTTTATACCTTTTAGGTGTAGTGAAGCAACTGGAGCTTCTTGGTTCGTATCTGTTTTGTACTGAAAATTTGTGAAGTAAGGAGTTTGCCTAAGCAAAAGTGTGTTATTTTGTATAATTTAGAGCAAAAGCTTACCTAAGTTGTAAAAGAGGCAAGGTCATGTAAAAAAAATATAAAAAAAAAAGAAAAAAAAGTTTAGTTTAAAAATTTAAAAATGCAATTATTCCTTTCCTTTTAACAATGAGGGCATTGTGTCATTCAAGCTTGGGGGGAGGAATAGTTCGAGAAAAAAAATTTAATTTGATGTATAATTTTTATTTTTTTCATTTTTCATATAGTTTTTTAATAACCTTGGGGTTTTTTAGTGTATGTGTGCAAATTTGAGGAGTTCGTTTGCTATTTGATGCTCATTTGTACTTATTGCTTCACTATTTAGGTTTTGGGCACCACAAGCCAAATTGATCCCAACCCTATCCCTAGCCATACATTACAACCTTAAAGCCCTCTTGATCCTAGATGGTTGAGTCTTTGTCGGTGGAAGAAGTCATGTTTCAAGCATATTGAGTGGTTTTGCTATGATGAGATGTCGGGTAGCCTAAATTGTTTCTCCTTTTTGTTATTCTGACTCCTTCGTGGAGTTATGAGAAGCTACCTTTATGGGTGGAGACGACACTAGCTTAGCATGTGGATGCTTGGTTGTTAAACGAAAGGAGAATGTTCCTCTCTAGTTCTCCAATCTAGCATGTTTTATCTGACTATCCACCCTTGACATCTTTGAGCATGTTTTCTGTTAGTGCTTAGAAAGGTTTGCATTCATTGATCCTCGGTCCTTTAACAAGTCCAACTAGTTTCTTCTGTTTTTGTTTTCTTTTTGTTTTGTTTTGTTTTCTTTTCATTTTCCTTTCTTTTTGTTTTTCTTATCTTTTGTTTCTCGTGAACCTTTGCCTTGGTTTGTTTTCAAGAGAGTTATGGGTTAAACTCTTTGGAAACCCTTATGAGAGCACACTTATGTATTTTTCTTAGTTGATGATTACTCTCGTTTCACTTGGACCATATTTTTGAAATACAAAGATGAAACTTTTGATGAATTTGAAATCTTAGTGAAATAGGTCTAGAACAAGATCAATCATCAGTTGGCATCTATCAGATCTGATCATGGATCAGAGTTTGATAATGCTAGCTTTATAACCTATTGTATGGAGCATGGTGTTTCTCACAACTTTTCAGACCCTAGAACTCCACAACAAAATGGAGTAGTTGAAAGAAAGAATCGCACTCTAGAAGAAATGGCTAGAACCATGCTTCTAGAGAGTGGTCTGTCCAAGAAATTTTGGGTTGATGCTGTGAGTACATCATGCTACATACTCAATAGAGTTATGTTGAGACCAATACTGAGAAAAACACCTTATGAACTTCTAAGGGGTCGAAAACCAAACATTGAACTTTTAAGAATATTTGGTTGTAAGTGTTTTGTACACAACAATGGTAAGACCAGTTTGGACAAGTTCGACCCCAGAAGTGATGAAGCTGTTTTTATTGGGTATTCTCCTCATAGCAAGGCATATAAAGTTTTCAACAAAAGAACCTTGTGTGTTGAAGAGAGTATCCATGTGTTATTTGATGAAACTAACATGTTCAACAAGCATGTGCAGGTAGATGATGATGAAGGCTTTGATATTGGTATAACAAATTTCACTGGAGCTGAACTAGAGAACACTGCTGAAACAGACCCCCCAACTCCTCCTGAAAACAACAATGGGTCTGGTGCAACAGAGGCAAATACTAAACAGGTTGTTGAACTCAGTGACTCTCCTGCCCATCCAACTGAAGATGAAGTGGGAGAGAATACTGAAGAAACTAGTCCTCCCTCTCAAAATGAAAATGAAATAGGGGGAACCAGTACAGACATTGGTTCTAACTTAGGTGACTCAAATGCTGTAAGAAAGAGTATGTTTAAGCAAATAAGCTCTCATCCCTCTGATCAAATCATTAGTGATTTATCAAAAGGAGTCTAAACTAGAAATTATGTTTGGAAGAATTTCTTTGCTTACTTCTCTTTCTTATCTCACATTGAACCAACTGACTATAGTCAGAAACAAGGCCAGGCTAGTGGTTCAAGGGTTTAACCAACAAGAGGGAATAGATTATGATAAAACCTTTGCTCCAATAGCCAGGCTTGAGGCAATAAGAATCTTAATTGCCTTTGCTGCCCACATGAAGTTTAAACTCTTTCAAATGGATGTTAAAACTGCTTTTCTAAATGGCTATTTGAAAGAAGATGTGTATGTGGAACAACCCCCTGGCTTTGAGGATAGAGGTTGTCCAGATCTTGTCTACAAGTTAGACAAAGCTGTTTATGGCCTCAAACATGCCCCTCGTGCTTGGTATGAGAGACTCTCTAGTTTTGTTATTGAAAATCATTATGAGAGAGGTTCAGTGGACAAAACTCTATTCTTAAAGAAAAGGGGAACAGATCTGTTAGTGGTCCAGGTATATGTTGATGATATTTTGTTTGGGGCTACTAATTCTGTTTTGTGTGATGAGTTTGCAGACCTAATGAAGAGTGAATTTGAGATGAGTATGATGGAAGAACTTGGCTTCTTCCTAGGACTCCAAATCAAGCAAGTGGATGACGAAATCATGATCCACCAACAAAAGTATCTCAAGGAGCTGCTCAAGAGGTATGGTCTGCAAGATAGCAAGTCTTATGACACACCTAT
The DNA here is from genome assembly GCA_951394345.1 of Salicornia ramosissima. Classification (NCBI taxonomy): domain Eukaryota; kingdom Viridiplantae; phylum Streptophyta; class Magnoliopsida; order Caryophyllales; family Amaranthaceae; genus Salicornia; species Salicornia ramosissima. The sequence continues at coordinate 26,166,516 of OX596239.1, forward strand.
TCCTACCAGTTCTAAACTGAGCATAGATGAGAAAGGAAAGGATGTTGAGGATAAACTATACAGAGGTATGATTGGCTCACTTCTCTACTTAACAGCTAGTAGACCAGACATAGTGTTCTCAGTTGGGTTATGTGCTAGATTTCAAAGCAAACCAAAAGAGTCTCATCTAAAAGCTGTTAAGAGAATTTTTAGGTACTTGAGTGGTACAGAGGACAAGTGCTTATGGTATCCAAAAGGAAGTAATTTTGATCTTTTAGGATACACTGATGCTGGTTTTAGTGTTGACAGGAACATCACTTCAGGAATGGCTCACTTCTTAGGGTCTTGTCTCATATCATGGGGATCTAAGAAACAAAATTCAGTGGCCTTATCCACAGCTGAGTCAGAGTACATAGCTGCTGCTTTGTGTTGTGCTCAATTGCTTTGGATAAAGACACAACTTAAGGATTTTGGGGTTTGTTTCGGAAGTGTTCCCATATTGTGTGATAACACCAGTGCTATAAACATTTCTAAAAATCTTGTCCAACACTCTAAAACCAAACATATTGAAATCAGACATCATTTTTTCAGAGACAATGTTGAAAAAGGAAATGTGAATCTTGAATTTTGCAGATCTGAAGGACAATTGGCTGATATTTTCACTAAACCCCTGAGCAGGGAAATGCTTTTCAAACTCCGCACATTACTTGGTATGGTAAGGATTAGATCCTAGTTCCTTAAGACTTATCTTTCCCTTTTTGGCTATGTTTGACTTTTTGATCCTTAGTGTACATAAGCAGGGTAGGTTAACTTTTAAATGTCATATATACAAGTGGTCTCAAAGTTCTTATGTTGATGCTGTTCCAATGTGTGGTATCTCTAAGTTGCCTAAGTAAAAGATGCCTCAAGTTTTTAATAAATACAGATCAGCGTCCGACCATCGTCAGACCAGTCCCTTACAACGGTTATATCAGTTTATTGCTGAACCCTCAATTTTGAAATTGAGAATTTAATTGTTCTGACATGTGACCGTTGTGGGACGGATGAAAAGTGTAAAGTAACTTCCCTCTTATCTCTTCTAATGACTGCCAATTTTCTTCACTTTAATTCATACTTTCACATTGAAATCTCTCTCTAACCGTCTCTCTCTCTCTCTAATTGCTCTTCTCTCTCAAACCCTAAGCATCATCAAAAGAATCCCTCTACAAGAATTCTCAATCACTTTCTCTCTCTCTCATCAATTTACTGAATCAATCAAAAATGGGAAGAAAGAAGAACAAAGCATCAAGGAAGAAAAGCAGGGGACTAAGTCTATCACCTAGTTTCACACCTTCTAAGATCGAGAAGGAATCAAGTACTACTGTGGTTGCTGAACACCACAAAGGAGAAGAAAAGCAGAAAGAGGTCAAGGACAAAGCCACTAAGGAAACAGTTGTTGAATCCAAAGATGCATGTAAGCCTAAGGAGAAAACTACTCCACCACCAAACCCTAAATCACCACCACCATCTTCACCAAAATCTCCACCACCTCAACCTCAGAAAACTCCATCCCCATCAAAGCCATCACCCTCCACATCAAGGAAATCACCCTCTCTATCACCTAAACAACCCTCTCCACAACCTACTATTTCTCCACCTCCACTGAAACCACCATCACCCTCAAAAGCCAAAACTCCTCCTCCAACTTCACCACCAAAGTCCAACACACCACCACCCTCTTCACAACCAAAAGAAAATACCCCATCACCTTCTCCAAAAAAGTCACCTTCACCAACCCCTTAGATCACAGAGAAACCAGTGCCAAGCACTGAGGAGGATGAAGTAGAGATAGAAAAGAAGGATGAAGACACACATGCATAGGACATGGATGTTGAAATCACTGGGGTGGTACAGGGGGAAAAAGAGACTGGGAAGAGGACGAGGCCCTTGAGGACAAGGGTCTGTAAGGAAGAAATAAAAAAGGAACCTGCTGAGGAGGTCCCAGTGGGAAAGAAGGGAGAAAAGAAGAAAAGAATGAAAAGTGTAGCAAAGAAGGGCAAAGCCTCTGAAAGCCCCAAACCTCCAACCAAACTCCCAACTGAAAAGAAGAGGAAGGCAGACTCTGCACCTGAAAAGGCCTTAGCCAAGAAGAAAGGTAAGACCATTTCTGAACCACTATTTGAATTAAGTGGTAGGGGTGTGGTGTTTGGTTTTGCATGTCCTAAGTCTTGGATGAGTCAACCCTTTCTAGAGGAGTTTAAGGAGGCTATAGAATTCCAGGGTTGGGAAGGGTTGTTTGACAAAAGGCTGGATGTCCTTGAGACATGTGTTGAGGAATTCTATTCAAAATTGGGGAAGTTAGACAAAGGGAAGGTCTGGAGTGAGGTCGAAGGGGTAGATATCACTCTGTTCAGGAAAATTCTAGGGGAGGTACTAGGTGTACCAAGAGGTGGGTTCTGTGACTACTCAAAGGACAATTGGCCTACTATTCCTGAGGTCAGTACAGAACACATACAGACCACTCTCTTTATTGGTTCACCTACTGATGGGTCTGGCTATGTAATTGGCCAACTAAGGGAACCAGTGATGAGGCTGTTCCATACAGTAGCCTCTAAGATAGTACTCCCTAGAGCTCAGGGCAGAATGGATGTAAGAAAAATGGATGCTGTGATTATCTACTGCCTGTATGAGAAGATCAAGCCGAGTCTCCCTGGTCTCATGCTAGCCCACATGGTTAGCATACTGGAAGGGTCAAACCACTCTCTACCCTATGGTGCTTGGCTTTCTCTTATTTTCCAAAGTAGGAAGGTACATCTGAGTGGTGAGGTCAAGAAAGTGTCTGTCCTCACAAACCAGATCCTAGGTCAGAAGGGAATGACCTTTGAAGGTGGTATACTTAAAATGAGGGATGAAGAGAGGACCACTGGGGTCAAAAGAACAAGCAGCTCAAGGTCTGAGGAAGCTACTGGGTCACTGTCCAAACAAGTGCAAACACATGGAGAACTATTGTAACAGATGATGGCTAGTGTGAATGCCCTGTGCACTTCTCTGGATGGATCAATCAAGAACATATCAGCACGGTTGGACTCCCATGAAGAAAAGCTTGCCTCCTCTTCCAGCATCAAGCCCAAGACCACTCAGAGACCAGTTCCCATCATTGCCCAAGTGAAGAAGAAGAAGCAGGAAGAGAGTGCAGAAAAGGAAGATGAGGATTCTACTGAGGATTCTGATGATGATGCTAACTCAAACTCTTCTTAACTTAAACCTATCCTACTAACATATCTTTCAAACTATCATTTCTCTAGTTTCCTTGAACATTTCACTATTCTTAGTTTTTGACCATTTCTGTCAAACAATTTCTGTGCAGAATGGTCCTGGTCTGTATAATTATTTAACTTGTGTGTGCACTTTGACATTTGGGATTGTGAGTTGCAGGTACTCACTTTTGGGACAGCATCTCTAGAATGCTGTGTTTATATTATGCTTGTGTTGACTTTACTTGTTGCCTTCTCCTAATTTTTGTGCTGTGATCATTTTGTCATTTGATGATGCCAAAAGGGGGAATAGGACAGGTGAAGTTCCTAGTGTCAGGTGTAGCAACTTGAACAAGGTTCAGACCTTGTTAGAGTTGGCCCAGCTTTATGCCTAGGAGTATTTTTAATTCAGATCAAATGCTCATATCCATCCCAACTGGAAGAAAACTCTTCCAAGTGAATTTAAAAATTCTCTTGCTACATTTGATAATTGATAAGTCTTGCAGGTTACAAGTCTAATGCTGAAGCTCAATAATCAATTGAGTAATGTGATGAGTTGACTGACCTTATAATCAGTCTAATTGTGCTTCGGTTTGCTGTGTGTTTTTAATTCTCTGAGATTATGAATCTGACTACAGGCACAGTGCAAAACTAGTTCCTCTGAACAGTTGTTTTATCTTAAAACAATTGGTTACTGTTCTCAGGGGGAACTTCATGGTTTGTCATCATCAAATAGGGGGAAATTGTTGAACCGTGTTTGATTTGATGGATGACAAACCAGTTTCCTATACTTGATTGTTATGCATGTTTGAAATTGAACAGGTTAATTCAAGTGAGAACTCTTCAAGGTAAATCTGAAGACCTTGAGATACTTGAAGAATCAGAAGTCAAGAGCTTGAAGTCTTTTAATTTTTGTACTTCTAGGATCTTCTTGTAAAATAGACTTAGGAAAATATACTTTGTGTTTCTAAGTAAAGAGCAAAACGATTTTAAGTTTATATCCAGTAAAGAGAACAAGCCAAGAACAAGCTAAGAACAGACAAAGAACAAGCTTGGAACAGTTCTCTTTGCCAGATGTAGACTTTGTAGTACTGAGACCATTGTGGGAACATACCTCAGTATTACACACGTTCACTTAAGTGATCCGTACCAATTTTCGTGTTCAAAATTTTTTTTGAAAATTTATTTGAAAAATATTGATCACTTATGTTTTGGAAATCTGCCAAATTGATTCACAAAATCAGCTTTGCAATGTACATGTTTGGACTCTAGTGTACTTTCCACTACATGTAGTGGAAGGAGACAAAGGTCTGAAATTGGTGCCTTTGCACTTGTGTCAGCTGAGCTTGTTTGCACAATTTAGGCAAGTCTCCAAGCACACTTCTAGGGGACGGTTTTTCCTTGGCTATAAATATAATCCTTTGAAAAACCCTAATAAGACTTTTGCTCTCCAAAATGAAAACCAAGTCATGTTTTCTGAGAGTCTATCCTTAGAGCAAAACTATCTCCATATCCATCTTTAAGAGAAAAACTTACGGAGATTTAAGTTTGTAATATTTGATCCACTTAGAGGGCAGTGGTTGGGGAGTGTTCTGTGAACTGTTAGAGTTAACAATTGGGGAATTAAGTGTTACAGAGTTGTAGCATTTAATTGAGTGTGTAACCTTGTTATTATTCAGAGTTGATTAATAATATTGGTGAGAGAGTGGAGGACGTAGGCTTGTTTAGAAGCCGAACCTCGTTAAATCCTTGTATCCCTACTCTTTATTTAATGTTCTATCGTTTTTCTCACAAATAGATAAACAAACATTGAAAACGATTGATAAAACACACATACTCAATTCAACCCCCCCTTCTTGAGTATACATTGAACTTACAAACTATATTTTCTTATTTCTTCCTCATCTCAAAAATTAGGCCCAATGACCCAATGATTATCACCTTGGCCGTTCCTCCTCTTGTATTTGGCCAAGGATTATTTTTCTTTTCATTATTAATATTATTAGATAATTCTATATCTAAATATCTAACTTATATCTTATTATCCTAATTACTTAAAATTCCTTTTTTTAACCAACCTCTTACTAATTCTCCTAAATTTACTCAACTCCTTCCTACTACAACTCATTTTACATGGCCCTCCCTTTCTTTTTCTTTTATTTAATTCTTTTGTTCTTTATAATTATATATAAGGAACAATATTTATAACCTTTTTATCCTAATTTCTAAATTCTCAAAATAAACTCACAAAAAGTGCTCTTGTGTGCCGTGTGAAACTCGAACCCCAAGCAAATAATTTTCTTTGTTTTCTTCCTAATTTAAGGTAACTAGACTAACCCCCTTAAATTTGGATAGTATTTCATATAGTTAATTAGAATTAAACTAGGAATTGATAGAATTAATTTCATGTTATTGCTATGAAATTTTCGAACCATATGATGATTATTGTTCATGATGCTTCTTGATATTTTTATATGACCTTTAGTAAATCTTTGTTATTTTAATTAATTCTATGCATGTTTTATTATCTTAGTTTACATGTTTTAATTAGAATGATTGCATGATTAAATCTTAAATTAGTTCTTGAATTATGCGTGTGAATCTCGAGTGATAATATGATTTTTATAATGATTTTATGATGATTTTCTTTAATTAAAAACATGTACATGATTTATTTAATTGTATAATTTAAGTCTTGAATTAAAATTATAATCTTGTTTATATTTCTTAAAATTGTCAAGTGGTTCAAGATTAATAAAGGAATTAAAGATTCAATTTTTCATGTTCAATTTTGTTCCTAATCATGATTTATTAATTAATCTTTAAATTAAGAGTAATTTAATTATGATATAATATGTTCTTGAAATTAATCTTGATCTTGTTGTTCATTCTTGATGGCCGAGTATTATAAGGGTATAAAGGCTTAATTTTGATCCATGTTTAGTTAATATTTCATGATTAATAGTTAGACCATGATTTTAGAATTTATATAATTGTTTTATTAATTAAAATATGATAATTAAGTATAGAATTTAATTATTAATTTCGAGTAGTATATTATTGGTGATGGCCGAGTGTTAAATTAACAAAAAGGGCGAATCTTGATCTTGTTTTGACCAATTAATTTATGATCTAATAATTAAATGATGATTCTATGATTTTATTATTTATTCAATAAGTTTAAATGATTAAATTATGATAATTGTATTTAATTGATTTAAAGTGCTAATTTTTGCTATTTACTATGTAAATGTCAAATGGATGTGAGGAAGAAAAAGGGTATTTTTATCATGTTTTATGCAATATTATTTGATGATTGTTAGTTTTATATTAATTTGATGATTTAATTGATTTATTGAATTTGATCAATTTAATTTTATTTTAGCTTACAATAATATTAGTTATGGTTTAAGGATTTAACTTAATTAAAGGATTAAAAAGAAAATTAGAAGTTAAGTTGAATTGATAAGAATAAGATGATAATATGTTATTGGTCTCACGATGGCCATGTCGATAAGATAAGATTAAGATATAAGAAGTGGACGCCTGTTTGGTGATACACGGTTCACCAGATTAGGTTAAGTCGAAGCCACTACCCTTCTGCGGTCTCTAGGTAGTTCTTGATTCTAAGGTGTGTAGTCGTCTAAGTAGTAGTACACGGGCTACTATTTAGGAGTTATGGTCATAGCTTAGGCTTAGTTCTTGCGAAGGAGAGCTACGGGTAGAATACACGGGTTCTTCCCGACGTATTTTAGGAAAGTTGGGATGTACACGGACATCCTTACGAGCTATAATGACCGGTCCATGGATTAAGAAAGATGTTCATAAGATGGGTTTATGGGTAATAATATGAAAAGATAAGATCTCACCGGGTTGGTATGTTATGTATGTATGTATTTATTATATTATTTATGTATTCATTATGTAATTTATATGTATGAAATGATAAGTCTTCTGCTGCGTATGTTTGATATGTATGTATTTTTTATGATTATCCATGTATAATATGTATATCTTGGTTGATTCTATGCTATTATATGATTTATGGTTCCACATTTAAGTGGGACAACCTAGTTACTCGCCACTGACGGTGGACCCCTCCCCCACATTTCAGGTGATGATGCAGAAGAATGATTGGGCTATCGCTTGGGTCGGGTTGTGTTTTTTTGCAAGCTTACTAGAGGAAACCCAAACTCTATGTTATTTTCTGTTTTATTATTTTCTAGATTTTACCCAGCTTGTTGGGTCTAGACTTCTTATGTAATGGTTTTAGTAATTATTTTGGACTTTTGGACATATTATCCTTCCATTAGTTTTGATTAATAAAATGGACTTTTCCATTTATGCTTAAAGGTTTAAGTTTAATATTGTTTTTGTTTGGTAATGATCCATTTGTCGATTTCCCTTCGTAAATCGAAAGCTTATAAAAGTCGGGTCGTTACACATATATAAATAGTCCCCTCTTCCTATTTCTTCAGGCAGTTGAGGTTAAAGGCTCCAAGTTAGGGTTAGGTTAGATTTTAAAGCTTTCTTCTTCAACTTCCTTGTAATTTACATTTTGTTCTTCAATTTATGTAAGTAGCTTAGTTGTTCTTCATCTTCTTCTCCTTCTTGCTCCCCTCTTCACGGTACTTTTACAGCTTTCTTTTATTGCCTTGATTTCTTGCCTTTTTGTTGTTTAATTGTTGGTTTTAGTTGTTTATGTTTGTTATTTGTTGGTTGTTTTAGTTATTTATGTTTGTTTCTTGTTTGTTTTAGTTGGTAGTTTATCTAGTTTTTTGTTGTTGGTTTAGTTTTATGTTTAATTGTTAGTTGTTAGGTTAGTTGTTCTTAGTTTTAGGTTTTAGTTTTTTAATTTAGTTGTTCTTTTTATTTGTGTATTTAATTATAGTTTTAATTATGTTGTTATTAATTAATTTTGAGTAGTTAATTTCTAGGGTTTGAGTGAAACTTCTCAAATCCTCCATGATTGTGGTTTAGTTGTTTCTTGGCTTCGGTTGTGATAATGTCGGTACCTTAGGATTCGGTAATGTTGAGTCTTGTGTCTAGCTAACATAGGATTTATTGAAGAATTCCCACCAAAGGACCGAAAGGTGAACGTGGGTGATGACCTCCTTTGCCCGATTGATGGAAGCACCACGAAAGTTTGGCCTTCGATCAAGGAAAGTTACCGGTCTTCGTGATTTTGTGCTTAAGGCTTGTTAGACGTGTCGCCGCACGAAAGTGGGATGTATATGTTTTTCCGGTCATCGTACTAGCTCGAAAGATTAGTGCTATCTTAGAATGACCTCCCCTTTATCCATGACCTAACTCTAAGTTTGATTGATTCACAATTCATGGTGGTTTGAGTTGTGATCTCATACCCTAGTCCCTTTTATTCTTGTTTTCATAGTGTAGTATTAGTTAGTTCTCGTAGTTCTCTCTGCCTCTCGCGACCATCCATTGATCTGGCTTGTTCAACGTTCATGCCTAGATTAGTGCAGCGTACCTTCCCTGTGTACGACACCCCCACTCTTACTACGACGGGGGTTTTTATTTGGTGAAAATCCCTTCATTTTTCAAATAGTTTTTTTAATAAGCTTGGGGGTTTTTAGTGTATGTGTGCAAATTTGAGGAGTTCGTTTGCTATTTGATGCTTATTTGTACTCATTGCTTCACTATTTAGGTTTTGAGCACCATAAGCCAAATTGATTCCTACCCTATCCCTAGCCATACATTACAACCTTAAAGCCCTCTTGATCCTAGATAGTTGAGTCTTTGTCGGTGGAGGAAGTCATGTTTCAAGCATATTGAGCGGTTTTGCTATGATGAGATGTCGGGTAGCCTAAATTGTTTCTCCTTTGTGTTTTTCTGACTCCTTCGTGGAGTTATGAGAAGCTACCTTTATTGGTGGAGACGACACTAGCTTAGCATGTGGATGCTTGGTTGTTGAACGAAAGGGGAATGTTCCTCTCTAGTTCTCCAATCTAGCATGTTTTATCCGACTATCCACCCTTGACATTTTTTAGCATGTTTTCCGTTAGTGCTTAGAAAGGTTCGCATTCATTAATCCTCGGTCCTTTAACAAGTCCAACTAGTTGCTTTTGTTTTTATTTTCTTTTTGTTTTGTTTTGTTTTCTTTTCATTTTCCTTCCTTTTGTTTCTCGTGAACCTTTGCCTTGGTTTGTTTTCGAGAGAGTTATGGGTTAAACTCTTTGGAAACCCATACGAGAGCACAGTCGTCCTCATTGGCGACTTTGAGGTTCAAATGGCTTGTTGTTTTTGCTTAAAACAACTGTGATTCCTACGAAAGTGAGTTAGTGTAAATTATTAGTGTTTTGTTTTCCCTTCTAGTATTACCTCCTATCAAGCTCTTCCATCACTTCTAGCTTAAGTTTTGCTCGGGACGAGCAAAAGCTAAGCTTGGGGTAGTTTGATAAGTGGTATTTTGGTAGTTATTTTCTTAGTTTTTATTAGTTTAGCTTCTATTTTTATTTTGTTTTTGTTATCATTTTTAGTCTTTTTAGTATATAGTTTTGCTTTTGTATTCCCCTTCCCCTTTTTCTATGTGATTTCCTCAATTTTGCTTTCTTTCTGCGTTTTCTTCCCCTTTTGCAGGTCCCGAGTCAATTTCGGAACCCGAGAAGTGAGCCGGGAACCTCAAGGAAACCACAAGTCCTCTATGCCATTGTTTTTGCTAAAAAGGCCTCAGCGGGCGCTGGAAATCCCTCAGCATCCGCTGAGATGTACATTGCTTCGAGGCTCATTTTGGCTGAAGGAGGCAGTAGGTTTTTGAAGGCCTTCGTTGCCAGGGCATTATGAGCACAAAGAGAAGAACTGCGGCCGCTGACCCCAACTCAGCGCCCGCTGTCCCTCTCCCCTGTTTTGAGGCAGTAGCATTCGAAGGGGCTTGCAGCGCCCGCAGAAGAATTCTTAGTGCCCGCTGCGTTTCATGTCCATGAATTTTCAGCGGCCGCTGACCTAACCTCAACGTCTGCGGCCTTTACTCTTCTGGCCCTGCAAGCCTATGAAAGTAGGGGTCAGCGGGCGCTGTCATCGCCTCAGCGCCCGCTGACACGAAGCTGTTCGTTTTGTTTAGTATTTTTCAGCTGTTTTGCTCGACTTTTTGGGGACATATATAAATAGTCCCCTCTTCCCATTTCTACAGGCAACTGAGGTTAGAGGCTCCAAGTTAGGGTTAGGTTAGATTTTAAAGCTTTCTTCTTAAATTTCCTTGTAATTTACATTTTGTTCTTCAATTTATGCAAGTAGCTTAGTTGTTCTTCATCTTCCTCTCCTTCTTGTTCTCCTCTTCAAGGTACTTTTATAGATTTCTTTTATTGCTTTGATTTCTTGCCTTTTTGTTGTTTAATTATTGCTTTTAGTTGTTTATGTTTGTTATTTGTTGGTTGTTTTAGTTATTTATGTTTGTTTCTTGTTTGTATTAGTTGGTAGTTTATTTAGTTTTTGTTGTTGGTTTAGTTTTATGTTTAATTGTTAGTTGTTAGGTTAGTTGTTCTTAGTTTTAGGTTTTAGTTTGTTAATTTAGTTGTTCTTTTTATTTATGTATTTAATTGTAGTTTTTATTAATTAATTTTGAGTAGTTAATTTCTAGGGTTTGAGTGAAACTTCTCAAATCCTCCATGATTGTGGTTTAGTTGTTTCTTGGCTTCGGTTGTGATAATGTTGGTACCTTATGATTCGGTGATGTTGAGTCTTGTGTCTAGCTAACATAGGATTTCATTGAAGATTCCCCACCGAAGGACCGAAAGGTGAACGTGGGTGATGACCTCCTTTGCGCGATTGATGGAAGTACCACGAAAGTTGGGCCTTCAATCAAGGGAAAGTTACCGGTTTTCGTGATTTTGTGCTTAAGGCTTGTTAGTTGTGTCGCCGCACGAAAGTGGGATGTATATGTTTTTCTGGTCATCGTACTAGCTCGAAAGAGTAGTGCGATCTTAGAATGACCTTCCTTTTATCCATGACCAAAGTCTAAGTTTGATTGATTCACAATTCATGTTGGTTTGAGTTGTGATCTCTTACCCTAGTCCCTTTTATTCTTGTTTTCATAGTGTAGTTTTAGTTAGTTCTCGTAGTTCTCTGCCTCTCGCGACCATCCATTGACCTAGCTTGTTCAACGCTCATGCCTTGATTAGTGCGACATACCTTCCCCGTGTTCGACACCCCCACTCTTACTACGACGGGGGTTTTTATTTGGTGAAAATCCCTTCTATCAAATTGGGGAGGAATAGTTCGAGAAAAAAATTTAATTTGACCTATAATTTTATTTTTCTTAATTTTTCATATAGTTTTTTTAATAAGCTTGGGGATTTTTAGTGTATGTGTGCAAATTTGAGTAGTTCGTTTGCTATTTGATGCTCATTTGTAGTTATTGCTTCACTATTTAGGTTTTGAGCACCACAAGCCAAATTGTTTCCTACCCTATCCCTAGCCATACATTACAACCTTCAAGCCCTCTTGATCCTAGAAAGTTGAGTCTTTGTCGGAGGAGGAAGTCATGTTTCAAGCATATTGAGCGGGTTTGCTATGATGAGATGTCGGGTAGCCTAAATTGTTTCTCCTTTTTGTTTTTCTGACTCCTTCGTGGAGCTATGAGAAGCTACCTTTATGGGTGGAGACGAAAGTAGCTTAGCATGTGGATGCTTGGTTTTTGAACGAAAGGGGAATGTTCCTCTCTAGTTCTCCAATCTAGCATGTTTTATCTAACTATCCACCCTTGACATCTTTGAGCATGTTTTCCGTTAGTGCTTAGAAAGGTTCGCATTCATTGATCCTCGGACCTTTAACAAGTCCAACTAGTTGCTTTTGTTTTTGTTTTCTTTTTGTTTTGTTTTGTTTTCTTTTCATTTTCCTTTCTTTTTGTTTTTCTTTTCTTTTGTTTCTCGTGAACCTTTTCCTTGGTTTGTTTTCAAGAGAGTTATGGGCTAAACTCTTTGGAAACCCTTGCGAGAGCACTCTCGTCCTCATTGGCGACTTTGAGCTTTAAATGGCTTGTTGTTTTTACTAAAAACAATCGTGATTCCTATGAAAGTGAGTTAGTGTGAATTATTAGTGTTTTGTTTTCCCTTCTAGTATTACCTCCTATCAAGCTCTTCCATCACTTCTAGCTTAAGTTTTGCTCCGGACGAGCAAAAGCTAAGCTTGGGGGAGTTTGATAAGTGGTATTTTGGTAGTTATTTTCTTAGTTTTTATTAGTTTACCTTCTATTTTTATTTAGTTTTTGTTAGCAATTTTAGTCTTTTTAGTATAGTTTTGCTTTTGTATTTCCCTTCCCCTTTTTCTATGTGATTTCCTCAATTTTTCTTTGTTTCTGCGTTTTCTTCCCCTTTTGCAGGTCCCGAGTTAATTTCGGAACCCGAGGAAGCGAGCCGGGAACCTCGAGGAAACCACAAGTCCTCTATGCCATTGTTGGTGCTAGAAAGGCCTCAGCGGGCGCTGGAAATCCCTCAGTGTCCGTTGAGATGTACATTGCTTCGAGGCTTATTTTGGTTGAAAGAGGCAGTAGGTTTTTAAAGGCCTTGCAGAGGCCGCTGATGGATTCCCAGCGGCCCCTGATTTTGATGCTTCCAGGGCATTATGAGTACAAAGAGAAGAACAGCAGCCGCTGACCCCAACTCAGCGCCCGCTGTCCCTCTCCCTTGTTTTGAGGCAGTAGCATTCGAAGGGGCTTGTAGTGCCCGCAGAAGAATTCTCAGCGCCCGCTGCGTATCATGTCCAAGAATTTTCAACGGCCACTGACCTAAACTCAGCGCCCACTGCCTTTAGTCTTCTGACCCTGCAAGCCTATGAAAGTAGGGGTCAGCGGACGCTGTCATCGCCTTAGCGCCCGCTGACGCGCTACTGTTCGTTTTGCTTATTATTTTTCAGCTGTTTTGCTCGACTTTTTGGGGACATATATAAATAGTCCCCTCATCCCATTTCTTGAGGCAGCTGAGGTTAGAGGCTCCAAGTTAGGGTTAGGTTAGATTTTAAAGCTTTCTTCTTCAATTTCCTTGTAATTTACATTTTGTTCTTCAATTTATGCAAGTAGCTTAGTTTTTCTTCATCTTTTTCTCCTTCTTGTTCTCCTCTTCAAGGTTCTTTTGTTGCTTTTTGTTTCATTGCTTTGATTTCTTGCCTTTTTGTTGTTTAATTGTTGGTTTTAGTTGTTTATGTTTGTTATTTGTTGGTTGTTTTAGTTATTTATGTTTGTTTCTTGTTTGTTTTAGTTGGTAGTTTATTTATTTTTTGTTGTTGGTTTAGTTTTATGTTTAATTGTTAGTTGTTAGGTTAGTTGTTCTTAGTTTTAGGTTTTAGTTTGTTAATTTAGTTGTTCTTTTTATTTATGTACTTAATTGTAGTTTTTATTAATTAATTTTGAGTAGTTAATTTCTAGGGTTTGAGTGAAACTTCTCAATCCTCCATGATTGTGGTTTAGTTATTTCTTGGCTTCGGTTGTGATAATGTCGGTACCTTAGGATTCGGTAATGTTGAGTCTTGTGTCTAGCTAACATAGGATTCATTGAAGAATCCCCACTGAAGGACCGAAAGGTGAACGTGGGTGATGACCTCCTTTGCCAGATTGATGGAAGCGCCACGAAAGTTGGGCCTTCGATTAAGGGAAAGTTACCGGTCTTCGTGATTTTGTGCTTAAGGCTTATTAGACGTGTCGCCGCACGAAAGTGGGTTGTATATGTTTTTCCGGTCATCGTACTAGCTCGAAAGAGTAGTGCGATCTTAGAATGACCTCCCCTTTATCCATGACCTAAGTCTAAGTTTGATTGATTCACAATTCATGGTGGTTTGAGTTGTGATCTCTTACCCTAGTCCCTGTTATTCTTGTTTTCATAGTGTAGTTTTAGTTAGTTCCTGTAGTTCTCTCCACCTCTCGCAACCATCCATTGACCTAGCTTGTTCGATGCTCATGCTTAGACTAGTGCAACGTACCTTCCCCGTGCTCGACACCCCCACTCATACTACGACGCGGGTTTTTATTTGGTGAAAATCCCTTCTATCAACAACAACGTTCAACCAGAGTTGGTATGGATGCACATGTTCAAATTCTCTTTAACTGATAAAGTAAAGCATTGGATTCGCTCGCTCCCCGAGGGATCTTTGACTACTTAGGATGCCATCACCAAAGCATTCCTTGAAAAAAAACTGTCCTCCGGAGAAAACTTCGGAAATGAGGAGAAAAATATCAGGCTTTTCTCAAGAGGAGGATGAAACTTTCGGTGAGGCATGGGAGCATTTTAAAGAACTCCTACACTCATGCCCTCACCATGGTTACAGTGATGGCATCTCTCACATGACATTCTAGGATGGCCTCAATCCTGTTTCTAGGGGTCATTTAGACTCCGATACTAGTGGTCAGTTGATGAAGGTTCCTCTTTCTAAAGTTAGGCCTATGATCGAGGAAGTACCTAAGCAGTTTTCATGGGGTGGGTCGAGACGTGTTGTTCCCAAGACAACATCTCGATCCGATCAAGACCTTGACGATGTGAATGCTCGCCTGGATTTCTTAACTCAGAGACTTGAGAAGGCGCATTTTGCCGCCTCAAGTTCCGAATCTATGCCTGTTCTTTCTTGTGACATGTGTGGCGGCAACGACCACTTGTCTTCATATTGTAGCTCCTCGATGGAGCAAGTTGCTATGATGGGAGCACGGAATGATCCATACTATAATACTTACAATTCCGGTTGGAAAGATCGCCCCAATTTCAGCTGGAAGAGCAACAATCAACAACAACCACCTTTTCAACAACAGTACCGCCAACAACAACCCTACCAACCGAGGGACCAACAAGCTCCGGCACCTTACCGTCCTCCGGGCTTCAATCAGGGTCCTTCTCCTCAAAGGCCACCATATACTCCTCCCATTCCTCAAAAGTCTAGCCTTGAAACCGTCCTAGAAACCTTCATACAACACCAAACCAAGGCAAATTCTGATAGTGACCGGGAGATGAACGAAATGATTACTTCGATCAATCAATTGCAAACACATAACAAAATGATCGAAACTTAACTTGCTCAAATAGCCCAACAAGTGGGGAATTCCAACAATTCTTCAAGTTCTCAATTTTCGGGGCAACCGATCACTAATCCTAAGGAACAGGAAAAGGCAATAACACTGCGATTTGACAAGAATTATGCGGGTCCATCCAGGGTTTTAGATGAGGGCGCCACAAAAGTGAGTAAAGAGGGAGTTGTTGACGATATTTTTATTGATTTTGAGTGCGGAGCGATTGAGAGTGAGCCACAAAGTGAGGATAGTGTTCCGACTCCAAAAGAGAATGTTGTTGTAAAAGCATCGATGAAGCCATACGTGCCCCCGGTTCCTTTCCCCCATCGGATCGTTGAGAAGAAGTTAGGCGAGAAATTTTATAGGTTTCTCGAAGTCATGAAGGGTCTTCAACTAAACATCCCTTTTCTTCATGCTTTGTCCCAAATGTCGGCTTATGCCAAATTCTTGAAGGAACTTCTCTCTAACGCCTATTACGGATGAAAAGATCACTTTTTCATTCTCGAAGGCGATGAAAACGCCTATTACGGATGCAATCCTTCGCATCGACACCATCGATACTACTACGGTGGAATTTATTGAAATGATCGAGGTCGCAGATCCATTGCGATCGTTGATCTCTGACGGAGTGGTCTTCGACACTGATGAAAGCCGGGGGTATAAAAATACTTGATAACACCCCGGTGAACACTAATGCTGAGCTCGAGGTCCTCCGGGTAAAGAGGAGAGGACTAAGCCTCCTCCAAAGGTAGAGTTGAAACCCCTCCCCTCTTTACTTAAGTATGTTTTTCTGGATGCTGATGAGGCTTATCCCGTTATTGTCGATGGTAAACTCGACGACACTTCTCTTGACAAACTCTTGGTTGTTCTGAGAAAATATTGAAGTGTCATCGGGTATAACATCTCCGACATTAAAGGAATAAGTCCCACTCTCTGCATGCATCTTATTTTGCTTGATGACGATCATGCCTCCTCAATTGAACATCAGCGAAGGCTAAACCCTTCAATGAAGGAAGTCGTGAGAGGTTAGGTTATTAAATTTCTTGATTCGGGCATAATCTACCCTATCTCAGATAGTAAGTGGGTTAGCCCGGTTTAAGTCGTCCCTAAAAAGGGAGGCATGATTGTCATTAATAACGAGTACGGTGAAACTATCTCGACAAGATCGGTTACGAATTGGAGAATGTGTATTGATTATAGAAAATTAAACAAATCAACCCGAAAGATCACTTTCCCCTTCCGTTCAATGATCAAGTTTTGGAAAGATTGGCTAATCGTAGTTGTTATTGCTTTTTGGATGGGTTCTCAGGATTTTTCCAAATCCCGATCCATCCCGATGATCAGGAAAAAACCACGTTTACATGCCCCTTTGGTACCTTCGCATATCGAAGGATCCCATTTGGGCTATGTAATGCACCTTCGACATTTCAAAGGTGAATGATGGCTATTTTTACTGACATGTCAGAAACATCCATAGAAGTTTTCATGGATAATTTCTCTATTTATGGTTCGTCTTTTGACACCCGCGTTGCTAACTTGGTGAATGTGTTGAAACGGTGTCAAGAGGCGAACTTGGTTCTAAAATGGGAAAAATGCCACTTCATGGTTGAAGAGGGCATTGTTCTCGGACATTGTTATCAGCTAGGGGCATCAAGGCCGATAGGGCTAAAGTTGATATCATTGAGCATCTCCAACTCCCCACCACTGTCAAAAGGGTTAGGAGCTTTCTTGGACACGGGGTTTTTACCACCGTTTTATCAAAGACTTTTCTAAAGTGTCCAAGCTCTTGACTCAATTATTGCATAAGGATGCCCCATTTGTGTTTTCTAATGATTGTTGTGCAGCATTTCAAGAACTGAAACAAGCTCTCGTCACTACTCCTGTCATTCAGCCCCCGGACTGGGAGCTTCCTTTAGAGCTAATGTGCGATGCATCGGACAATGCTATAGGTTCAGTGCTCGGACAACGGAAGGACGGCAAGCTGCGTGACGTCTACTACACAAGCAAGACTCTAGATGAAGCTCAACGCAATTATGCCACTACTGAGAAAGAGCTTCTCGCCATTGTCCATGCCATGGAAAAGTTTAGGTCTTACTTGGTCGGTTCCAAAGTCATAATCTTCACTGACCACTCAGCCTTGAAGTACTTGATGGCCAAGAAAGACGCTAAACCTCGGCTCATCCGGTGGATCTTGTTGCTACAAGAGTTTGATATTGAAATCCGAGACAAAGCCGGGGCCGAAAATGTTATAGCCGACCATCTCTCTCGGTTACCTTTATGCGAGGAGGGTGAGGTCATTCCGATCAACGATTCATTTCTTGATGACCACCTCCTTGTTGCCTTGGCAATCCCTGCTCCGTGGTATGCGAACATTGTTAACTATCTTCCTTTTGAGATTATGCCCTCCGATTGGGGGTATATAAAAAGGCGACGTTTTCTACATGTTGTTCGTCAATACTATTGGGACGAACCTCTTCTGTTCAAAAGAGGTGTTGATGGACTTTTTCGGAGGTGCGTCCCCGATGATGAGATTGCAAGTGTTATTAGCATGTGCCACTCTTCTCCTTGTGGAGGACACATGGGTGCTGACAAGACCACATCGAAGATCTTGCAATCTGGGTTTTTCTGGCCTACCATGTTCAAGGACACTTGGAGCATGGTGAAGGCGTGTGACCGGTGCCAACGTACCGGCAATATCTCGAACCGTCATGAGATGCCCCTTAACAACATTCTTGAACTTAAAATCTTCGATGTTTGGGGCATCGACTACATGGGACCCTTTCCTGAGGTGGACTATGTGTCTAAATGGGTGGAAGCCATTGCCTCGGTCACCAATGATGCAAAGGTAGTTATTAAGTTGTTTAAAACTATCATTTTCCTGAGGTTTGGCGTTCCCCGAGCTATCATTAGTGATGGAGGATCACATTTTGACAAGCGGACACTCCAATCCTTGTTCTCAAAATATGATGTTAAGCATAAGTTTGCCTTGTTCTATCACCCTCAAACGAGCTGGCAAGCAGAAAATTCTAACCGGTAAATAAAAATGATCCTTGAAAACACCATTGATCGGTCTCGAAAAGATTGGTTAACTAAGCTCGATGACGCTCTCTGGGCGTATAGGATAGCATACAAGACTGCCATAGGCACAACCCCTTACAAGTTAGCCTATGGCAAGTCTTGTCACCAACCGGTTGAGCTCGAGCATCGTGCACATTGGGCGATCAAAGCACTCAACTTCAATCTCCAATCTGCGGGGGAGAAGCGGATGCTCGACCTGCATTTACTTGAGGAATTACGGCTTGATGCGTATGAAAATGCTCGAATCTACAAGGAACGCACCAAGTCTTGGCATGACAAGCATATTCTACCCCTACGGAACGCACCAAGGGGGCAAGGTCCTATTGTTCAATTCTCGGCTTAGGTTGTTCCTCGGAAAGCTCAAGTCGAGGTGGAGTGGTCCCTTTTCGGTTCAGAAAGTCTACCCCTACGGGGCGGTTGAGATTGTAAATGATGGAACCGCTCATTTCAAAGTGAATGGGCAACGCTTAAAGGCCTACTATGGAGGCCAACCTCCGGAAGCTGCCCTTGTAATTCACCTAGATGAGTTTGATGTTACTCCCGTTGAGGAGTAGGGCCGACTCGATCATTTCGTTAGGCTCGGGACGTTAAACAAGCGCTTGTGGGAGGCAACCCTCAATTTATTACTTTTCAGGATAGTTTATTTCCTTAAATTGTAAAAAAATTATAAAAAAAAATTGAGAGAAAAGATTGAGTAGTGCCTTCACACATTTGTCCATATATGTGATCTTTACATGTATCCATGAATGTGTGTTAGAAAAAGGGAGCACTCGAAAAAAATATCATTGGTGAGTTAAAAGAAAAAGAGAGATTTCCTAGATTGCAACTTCCGAATACATCAACGAGTGTGATTTTGGCCTTTTTGGCCACTATACATGTTGATGTATCCCCTAGGATGCAATCAAAAGAAGATGTTCTAAACCTGAGATTCTGGTGCAATTTTTGGATTTAAACTGCTGCAAAAATTGGCTACAGGTCAGGTTCAGCGGACGCTGAATTTTCATCAACGCCCGCTTGCACAATGCACCTAATTCTTCCTGTAGTAAGTTTTTTGGGTGCAGCGGGCGCTGACCCACATTCAGCAGGTGCTGATAAGAAATGCATAAAACTTCTAGTAGCCCAAATTTCTATTGCAGCGGACGCTGGCCTATATTCAGCGCCCGTTGATGGCGTTCTTGAAATAGGCAGTAACATTTTGGGCTTGCCTCAGCGCCCGCTTGAGTATTTTCAGAGTCCGCTGGTCCTTATCCATAGAAAAAAAATTTGGTTGCAGCGGGCGCTGTCCCATTTTCAACGCCCGCTGTTCTGCTACTTAGAAAAAGGATAGTAACATTTTGAGCGTGGTCAGCGGCCGCTGGGATTAATTCAGTGCCCGTTGAGGTCCAATAATATAAATACTTCGAGCTCAGAATTTGTCATTTTATACGAAAAAAACCCTCAGCACACTCGAATTCTCTCTGCTATTCCCTCAACCCCCGAACACTCAAATTCACTCATTCTCACTCAAATCTCACTCAAACTCACTCAAATCTTCATCATTTATCTTCCTCTTCACTCCATTAGTCCATTTTTTCCTTTCCATCACACATTTCTCTCCTTTTCTCCCCACAGATTCGAACCCTAGGTTCGAAATTTCAAAAAAAAAAATGAAAGGGAAAACACGAGCAAGGCTCAGTTCTTGGGTTACTTTTAGGCTCTTTTCATCAACAACAACAACAAGGAGGTTTCATCTAGAGTATTTTCATACTCTAGTTGGGTATTTTCTGAAACACTAAATTTCTAACTTTGTTATTTTAAACTTAGTTCGAATCTTAGGTTTTCATTTATACTTTTCTATTGTTTGTTGAATATTTGAGTCCTTCATTAGTCTTAGATTGTTGTTTTGTTTTGTGTTGGTTGAATTTTGTGACTTGGATTTGTGTTGGTGACTTGAGGAACTTGGGTTTAGGCCTCTTGTTCATTGACTGGTTAGGGAAGTAATCTAGCTGATTTTTTTTTTATTTAGTTAGCTTTTGACCCTATTTTGATCAGTCATGTCTGAGCCCCGTAAAAAGAAAAGAAATGACCGACCCAGTACCTCAGACCTGACCCAAAATGCTGATCCACCACCACAACCACCACACCCTATTAGGATTCCACAGGCCAATTGGGCCAAGTATGACAACTTATTGAGGCGAACACTTCGCCCCACCCGATTTTATGATGCGCGCTCTTGTCTGGCGCTGCAGATCACCAGGGAAATGCAAACCCTGTTCACAAACTTTGGGTGGGAAAATTTGACTAACCCCAACATGGCCGATTACACATACCCACCTTAGGCCTGTGAGTTCCTTAGTACCTTGACCTATACTGAAATAGCGTCCACCACTAATGTACCGGAATACCAACTGTCCTTACGATTGTTCAATGACCGTCATACCATTACCATTTCCCAGCTAAATGAATATCTAGGATGTGACTCGACCAACTCCATCATCGATTTTAGTCCTCAAAACTTTCCTGACTTTAACCCGCTTGGCTTTTGGCATGCGATTATGAGTGAGGATCGTTTTGACTCTACATGGGCGGTCGCCAGCGCGATCCATCACCTTTCCCTACGACTGTTTCATAGGTTGATGACCTACTCAATCTTCTCCAAACAGGAGGTTGGGAAGATCAACAAGGACGAGTTGCTTTGTATTTACTTAACAACAACTCCATCTCCGTTGGGCAAGGTGAACATGGGTCACTTGTTGGTCAAGCGTATGCTTGCCCAAACAATGCAAGAGACCTAAGATGACTGCTGACATCACATTAGGAGGCTTTGTGACCATCATAGCTAGGAAAGTGGGGTATTCGC